>CM076575.1:1236382599-1237582599 GCA_034641835.2 Pinus albicaulis
AGAGCAGCTCATTAGATGTAAGAATTACATCATGCGGTAAACACCATGTTGAAGCACACACATGGTGTATGAGAAAGATGAACACACACACAAGAGAAACAACACACAATGAAAGATAAGCGTGAGGCTTTCTTATTTTCCATTATACAAAGATGTACATTTATAGTACAATGGTGTGACTCTTAGTTTCATATTCCAAGGTCACTTGGACTCCATTGTGACTTTTTGCATTCCACACCTACCCATAGAGGATTAGGTGTTCCAACATCCCCCCTTAATCCGAAGGGGTATGTGTGAGTCCAAGAAAAGAGTTGTAATACAAATCTGCAAAGTATACATGGAAGCACTTGGGCTGAATCAACTCTCTGAAATGTTGGAAAAAAGAGGTGGTTTTAGGATGACCACAAACACTGGAACGCAAAACTTGTTGCAGTTCCCGGAACTCTTCCAAAACTGGCAAGAAGCTGAAGGCTTCTGCTAGAGGAATTGTCCCTCATAAAAAATGGAGACCTTCAACCTAAAATAAGGGAGGTCTACTACCTGTGATGGTTTTAGGATTACCAACAACTCTGGAATGCTTTGAAGCATTTCCTGGAACTCAACCAAAGCTGGCAAGAAGCTGAAGGCTTCTGCTAGAGGAAGTGTTCCTCATATATGAAAGGAAGACCTTCGACCTAAAAGAAGGGAGGTCTACTACCTGTGATGGTTTTAGGTTATCCACCAACCAAAGATGATGGTTTAAGGTTGTCCACCAACTGAAGGCATGCTCATGGGCATCCGTGTCTCTAGCTACATCTCTGAATCTGGAATGGCGAATTGTGGCTCAGGTTCGCTTGAACTATTATGTCTCTGGCTACAAATCTGAACATGGAATGAGAGATTGTGGCTCAGGCTCGCTTGATCTGTCGTCAAAGCTTATACATGACCACCATTTTCCCCCCTGTCAGGGACAAGGTGAGATGATGGCGAAAACTCAACTGCAAGTTTGCTCAATATCTGTGAACAAGTTCTAACATGTGTCGTAAACATCTTCTTAGCTGCTGATGCCCATTGCCAAGAAGCGATCCATCCAAGATGAATCTTGGTTCTTGTAGGAGGCTTGTTTCTGAAGCATCTGTCTGAAGAATGAATGTGCCGACCACAGTGCTTGCATGGATGAAGATCAAAACAATGATCTTTCATATGGCCAACTCGATCACAGTGTTGGCATTTCTCAATCTGTGATTGTTGTTGTGGAGCAGGATCTGGAACAGCTGTAGGTGAACTGTCATACAAGAATCCGGAACTCTGAAATATGATGGGCTTTGTGTAGTCCGGAATATGAAAGGACACATCCTTGTCATATCCAAGACCAGTTTGGTGCTTGTTGTGGACAAGCTCTTCCCAAGGTCTGATGATGGGCTTGAGAAGTGCAGGTTGAACTGCTGCATCTGCATGTACATGTGCTCTTGTGCAAGGAACTGAATGTGAATCAACTGGAACTTTATCTTCTTTCTTCTTATGAGAGTCCTTCTCAATCTTCTGAACAGAAACAGGTTCAGAATGGTGAATCTTTTGCTGAATTTCATCTCGTTGGAGCTGATATTCCAACTGCAAAAACTCGATCTTTTCTTGTGCATCTTGCAAACAACTTTGAATGTTACAAAGAGCATGCTTGCTCATTTTTATCACATCATCAACATTTGAATGAATGAGGTTACTCAACAACTCTAATACCTCATTGATTTTAGCCATTTCAACAACTTAGGCTCAAAAAATGAAAGAGTGTTGGCTTCAACCGAAAATGCACCCGTTTACAATGTGATTCAGCAAGAAAGATAAATGACTCCAAAGAATTTCCAACTATGGAAATCTCAAAGTACAAAGTGTGCTCCTCAAATGATGGAGGGAAATCAACAATCCAACAACTCAAATTTATTGATTGCAACTATGAAGAAGATGCAAATTCACAATATAATGTCAATGCAATACAATATATCTGCAAAATATTTTGTAAATGTGCAGCTGAAAACACTATGCAAGAAGCCTTTAAGGCAGCTGAATTTTTCCTTCAAAGAGCTATTTTACAATGATGGCAAACTTGTCTTCTCATGTAAAATTCTTCAGAAAATCACCCTTATGCCACAAATCACAATGTCAAATCTACAATTTTCTCTGTGTATAGTCCATGCCATATCTTCAATTCTGCTATTCATTTCCTCTTCTTTCTCTCTCTCTCTCTCTGCTGTTTTTTTTTTTTTTTAATTAAAAATTAATTAAAAAATGAATTAATTGAAATATTAATTAATTAAAAGGGAAAAGGGCTTTTTAAAAAAAATTAAAATGGAAAGGTGGAAAATAATTTAAAAAGGGAGGGGATTCAATTTAAAAAGGGAAGGGGAACGAATTTAAAATGGGAGTGGTGGAATGGAGTGATAAGGGGAATATTAAAAAATAAAAAATTGAATCTAAAAATCGTGGAGGGAGGGGAATGTTATAAAGGAGGGGAATGCCAACTGATACCATGTTAAACACCATGTTGAACACATACATGGTGTATGAGAAAGATGAACACACACACAAGAGACTCAACACACAATGAAGGATAAGCGTGAGGCTTTCTTATTTTTCCATTATACATGGTGTACATTTATAGTACAATGGTGTGACTCTTGGTTTCATATTCCAGGGTCACTTGGACTCCATTGTGAATTTTCAGATTCCACACCTACCCATGTAGGATTAGGTGTTCCAACACATACCAGAAGATGAAAGAACCTCACCAACAAGGTGATCTATATTCTCCTTCCCAGGTGGGGAAATGCAGCAGTATAGAGCATAAAACAACTGTCTTTAGAAAATAACTCTATATCACACAATCATGCACATTCATAAAAACTAAATAGAGCAGAATGAGAGGTTTACCCGTTGGTCCTACGTTTGAAGTAGATCCACGTGGAGTTCAAACTCCCTGCAACCGTCCTTCCTCCTTAACCTGAAATGCAAGAAGAAACCAGCACAAAGGACAAGTTGTACAATATATTTCTACTCTATATGTTAGTGTGATTCATATAAAACATTAAATAAATCATAATGAATGCTTGTATAACAAATATTCTTCATACATTAAAGCATACACTAACACGTTTATTTTGGGAACAGCATGATACTTCTGTATTATAAATAGTACGTACAAAAGTAATCGTGGAGAGATCACCTGATCCTTCCAAGGCCTTCGCAGACCGTCGTCCGGATCCGTCCAGCCCTTGCCTCGCTAAGACTCCTTCCAAACTGGTGCATACGAGATAACATATAAAGGGATGTGTATCTCAAGGAAACAAGGGTTTCCTACAATGAACAGGGAAAGTGCAGGAGGCACGGGGAATCAGACTTGGATAGGGAATACCAACAGAGTATAATATCAATAATTCTCTCTCTCCCTTAGGCCATACACATGAGGGCTTTTTATAGTCCCTCCAAGTAGTTTCAGCAGTTGGAAACAGTTGGCCACGGGCCGGGGTGGTTGAACTACCTGAGTAACCATCAACCCAGCGCGAAATTAGGGATTTTTATATATTTTTTAATCATTAAAATGGCATACGCGGAAAAGTCTAGCTGTACTCGCGTATACACGCGGAAAAACACGGGCATAGTCGCGTATGGAGGATTTTCCATTGTTTTTAAGTGAATTTGTCCAAGTCTGTAGGAATGGGTGCCCATAAAGCCATGAAGCAATCATGAATCATGTCAAGGTGAGAAATGATGCTATAACAGATGCCCCCTAATATATGAGGTCAGAAGGGGTACATGATGGCCGAAATGTATTATGCACATAGAAAGAACTTCACAAGGACAAGAGAGGACTTTACCAGATTTCAGCCTGCCAAAAACCAATGAAAGAAACCAGAGAGTCAACACATGCTGAGGCGGGCATACCCATGCTCAGTCAAAAATACATCATATATATAGAAAGTACTGAATAGATCCAACATGTATACAAGTATAACTGAACCGAAAGTACATAGTGAATCATCTGAGCAGGGCCCGGAAAGACAAGTCTGTATCAATGTCCAAGTATCACATATAGAAAGCTGATCAAAGATAGTGCAACTGGATATCTGATCAAGTAACTGAATCTCCAAGTACCGGATCATAAGTGGTGGATCAAACGGTACAATCACGCAACTCGGGGATCAACATATAAGATGCTGCTGTGCTGAACTGCAACATATAAGGGTGGACGGCAACACTGGCAGAAACTGAAAGGACTGTCAACAGTGAACCGAGAAATGCTGATGCAACCCGAGGTCTTCACCGATCACTATGGCACAATTCTACACACTGGGAATAAATGAGTTGAAGTCGACCATGTGAGAAATCGTTGGATTACCGGGCATTGATGTATCCCGTTAACCAACGCGAGACAACCCACCGATAATGATAATGAGTGTCAAGGTGCCCCAGTACAATCTGACAAGTGCGAATGAATGAGTTGAAGTCGAACACTTGAAATAATCTACCAATCAGGAGGCAATGATGAATCCCCACCGTCGATAGCGAAGAGTCTGCCACTGATGACTGCAAACCCTAAGGTACTGACAAAAAGACTCTAGACCTTATTCCCAGAGCAATGAGTCGGAGTCGATGGGAAAAGATCTGCCGGAAGGAAGGCATTAAGGCATCCCACATCAGTCCAGCGCGAGTGTAACCCGCAGGCCAAGATTTGGAAGGAATCGGACGAAGGAGAGTGATGGAACCAAAACCGAAGTACGTTTCCGACGTGTACAAGATGAAGCTAGCGCACGGAAGAAACCCTCTGAACCAACCAATAATGAAAGCTGACACAGAGGCGAGAAATCCACCGATAGGGTCAAATGGAAATCAAGGTACTGCACGAATCCCAAGTGTGATAATGTGTGCTGACGTCGAACACAGGGGAAACCACTTAGTCAAAGACCCATGATGATGATCAAATGCCGAGCACGAGGTCACCTATCAATGATGGAAATAGGCCCAAGGTGCGGCTCTAGGTTTGCTCTCAGAGCAATGTGTCGTAGTCGATAAGAGACAAACCCGCCGGCAAGAAGTCAATGGGGACCTTCTCAAACCAACACGAGCAGAAGACCAAAACATCTGATGTGATAGAACATGATACTGACAAGACCGGGAAGGCCGACTGAATAATGAGTCAAGAGACACCGCAGAATGGCCGACTCAGGCTAAACTTCCCTTGAACAAAAGCACGACTCTGTGATGACCATGGCAGTAAAAAGTGACACCGTATAAGTCTGTCTTGCAGGAGGCAAAACAAACTCTCCATATGATTGGAAGAGATAACCAACCGGGGGAGAACTGACAAGTGAAACATGGTAAAGGCTCAACCTAGGTCAAACTAGAACCATCCCAAATGAAGGAAATATATATAAGTATATGTGCTTTGTTCAAGGGCGACAAACTGACTCTGTACTGCCATCAAAATAACGAAGACACATCCCGTTCCCGCTCTTTTTGTTATATTTGATTTTTTTGTCTTTTTCATAATAAGCCTGAAAAAGAATAAAAGAATGCTATGGTACAATGGATAGAACGAGTATCAAGAAAGTAGATGCACTAGTTCCGGGGTTTGGAACAATCCTATGCTCAATGCAAGGTGGCGAAAACTGGTCAGTGATACTCAGAGGAACGTTCCATCCATGGGTACAAAGGTGTCAAGTCGTGATAGCTAAGTGCATGCAAAGGTTAACTTGTACAGAAATTCAAGGTCAAAAGTTGGCTTAAACATCGAGTCCAAATGAAGCCGGCTAAAGGCCAGGATAAACAAGTAGCCAATATGCAATGCAGTAATACAACTTAACGACACCAGGGAGCCTCTAGGGTATAAGCCAGAAAAATGATAAGTGATGAAGGAGAAGAACGAAGCTTCAACACAGAAGACATGGCGGGACTAAAGAGGACTCCCGAGCCTACATAAAAAGCAGCATGGGCAACAAGTGATAGCGAGGAACTAACTAGGAAGCCCATGTAAAAGAAGGCTCTACCATCAAGTCATGATTAAATAATCGGCGAGTGAAATGGGTGTAGTACTCATGACCTGATGGGATCGACCCTAAGGCAAGTGATCAGTATGGAGGCTAGAATGCAAGATGCAACGGAAAGTGATTCCCTAACCTATATGCCAGTGAAGATCATATACCTGCCGTGAAGAGTCGGAAATCATGGATCAAAAATCCGGAAAAAACCCAAAATCGTCAAAATGTACCTGAAAATATACCAAACTGGGCACTTCCAAGCAATCGAGTTATACAGCATAGAATAGATCGAAAAAATAAACATAAGGAAATTTTTTCGAAAATTTTCAATTTTTAGCCATAAATACACAAATTACCTCTCATTTGGTTCATTATTGCGTAGCTGATTTGGAAAAAGAGCTCTGGAGCTAAAAACTTGTTTCGTCAAATCAAGAAGAACCGACCGTCGGAATTCAGCGAAACTTCAGGTAGGCTCCTTAATCATCCTGTTTATTCATTTTGTCCGTTTAAAAACTAAAATTAAGTGATTTTTTACCTTGAAACCCTTATTAAAAAATGCGTATCTGCGCATACGCGGGTTCAATGAAGGCAAGCCGCGTATACACACGACTGTGCACAGGGAAAGTCGCGTATGCGCAGGTCCATTTTCAAAAAAGTGTTTCTAATGCAAATTTTGATGAAATTTTTTAGGATGACTATCTCTTGGAGGGAACGTGAGCATAGTGCAGTAGACCAAGAGGTCATGCAGGACCGCGCAGCTCAAAACATCCTCCGAAACTGCGGATTATTGAAATTCTTCAAAATGCCCAATATGAAAAGTAATGTGCGATTGCTTGAAATGCTCGTAAATTACTGGGAACCAGATCAGGATTGCTTCATAATTGATCAGATGCCTCTACGCATAGAAGTGGAGAATATATATTTCATCACTGGACTCTCCAGGAGGGGAGACCCAGTAGACCTTCACGGAAAACCCCTGGGAGGGTTAACTGTGGAAGATTATGTCCAAATATATTGCGTAGATAATTCCAAGAAAGTTGGAACACAGATTGCTATTAGAGATATCAGGGATTTGCACATGAAGATCCTCCTATTCACTATCGGCAGAGTGGCAGGATCTGCCTCACTGCATCAGGCGTCCAGGACGCACATGAGCATAGCTGTAGAGTGCTTAGTTCATGTGTATGATTGGTGCACAACCCTGCTACTGAATATGAAACAACAGCTGACTTCTATTCGCCAGACCAAAACTAAACACTTTGGCTATGGTACCATTTTGACTACATTCTTCTTCTTCGAGAGTTCCAGCTTTGAGACCCAGAGTTATCTCGACTATCAGCAGCCCGCGGGACCCAAGAATTGCCCGTTGGGCAGACATGATGAAGAGACTGGGGGGCAGCGAAGTACCCCGAACCACATGGGATGATGAGTTCTTCCTATGGTGGGGAGAACAGATCATCGCAGTGGATGACTATCCCTATGCTGGGATGGATTTCCGAGGAGATCCAGATCTAGTACTTCCACCCGGCGCAGCATGGGGAGCAGTCGGTAAGTTTTTGCAAAAAATTTTGACTTATATGATTTTTTTGGATTTTTCAATTATGTATGAAAAATGAAAATCAAACATGTTTTTGGATTGGATTCACAATGACTGACAATGAAAATGATCATGTTTCAGATGTTGGACCAGTTCGTCCTGAGGGCCTACCGCGCCACAAGCGCCGCAGAGGTGAGGCGGAGACAGTGGATTCCGACAGAACACTCCAGGCCGTGCAGAGAAACTTGGAGGGATTGACCCGCCAAATCCCTATGGCTGTCGTGGAGGATTTGCCGGAAGCCGTCCAGAGACGGGTTGTAGGAGTACC
Organism: Pinus albicaulis; assembly: GCA_034641835.2. Classification (NCBI taxonomy): domain Eukaryota; kingdom Viridiplantae; phylum Streptophyta; class Pinopsida; order Pinales; family Pinaceae; genus Pinus; species Pinus albicaulis. The sequence goes on from CM076575.1 coordinate 1,236,390,473, forward strand.
CCGTGACTGGGTTAGATTATTCCGCCGTGTGGCCACTGCAGTTATGTTCTATAGGAACACGACTTCTGGGCAGGGTCCTCAGGAGTAGACAGATTTTATATGTTAGATGACTGTATATTCTTTTTTTGAGACTGAACATGATGGGGCATAAGCCCAAGTTTTGTACGGCATTTATGGATCCAAATTTTGTAAAGTTTTTTGACATACCGATGATATATATACAACGATATTTGATGTGATGTGATAAATGTATCAAATGTATGATGTTTTTGATGATTAAAATTTATTGTATTGAATGATTAATATGCCAATCTAAAGCTTGATTAGCCAATGAGTCAACAAACCAATTGTCAGCTCGAGGAATATGAATGAATGTTAAAAATTGAAATGACCTTTGTAACAAACGTACCCTCAAGAACAATCGTAATAAAATTGGATCTCGTACCCGATAAGTGTTGTTCAACCGCGACACCACCAGCTGGGAGTCCAAGAAAACTACCAACGAATCAACACCCAAGGATATTGCCTCCGAGAGTAGATGAATGACTGCAGTGTATTCTGCTACGTTATTGGAAGCAGGACCAATGCAGACCCCTCTTGATACCAACAGCTGACCGGAAGGATAATGAAGCACCCAAGCCGCTGAAGCTAAGTTCCGGGTGTGTCTACTAGCACCATCGGCGAAACCATAATGACTCATGACATCAACACAACCTGCCAAAGCAGATCAAAAACATCACCATCTCATCGAAAATCAAACAGATATGTACAAAACAAAAACTACTATATACAAAGCAAAATGCCAGGCGAAAGCCTAGGCATAATACTTCTTCAAATAGAGCCCATTTCGGGGCTCCGGCAACTCATTCCCTTCGAAGTCAACCAAGGTATACGCTCCTTTCTTAAGGACCTTTTTAACGATATAGGGGCCATACCACATTGACTTAAACTTTCCTGCCCCCAAGGCATCTTTTTCTTGGGCATAGACCAAAACAAGGTCACCTTCGGAAAAGACCCTAGGCTTAACTGCTTTATCGTACTGAGCTTTAACTCGGTTTTTATGGGCTTCATTCAACGTGGCGGCATCTCGACGCTGCTCATCAAGATGTTCCAGATGAAGAAGTCGCTCTGCCAGACTAGAAGTGTCAGGAAGAAGCTCAACAGCTAATTTAAGGGAAGGAATATCGCATTCAATGGGGAATACGGATTCCACCCCGTGGACTAACTGAAACGGAGTAAAGCCAGTTGCAGTTTTAACTGACCTCCTGTATGCCCAGAGTGCAGGATATAGCATAATGTGCCAGTTGGATCTATGTTTATCAATTGTCCGTTGAAGAATTGTCTTCAAGGATTTGTTAACGGCTTCCACTTGCCCATTGGCCTGAGGATAATACGGAGATGAATGCTCCTGCCGGAAACCCAATTTAAGAGCCAACTCAGCCATCATACTGTTCTGAAAGTGACTGCCATGGTCAGTGACAATCTCTCTAGGTATACCGAAACGAGCGATGACTTGGTTGAAGAAGAAAAGAGCTGCAGTCTCACCATCGTTCCCAAAAGTAGGCATAGCTTCGACCCACTTCGTAAAGTAGTCTACTGCTACGATACTGTACTTGTGACCTTTTGCCGAAGGCGGGTTACAAGTAGTATAATCCATACCCCACTTTGTAAAGGGTCCGACAGTAACGACTGGAAAAAGCGGAGCTGGGTGAGCGCGCATTTTTCGAGTATACACTTGACAAGGATGACACTTCTTGACCGATTCAATACAGTCTTTGAAAATCGAGGGCCAGAAGTAGCCAGCACGCAAAATATTTTGGGCTGTAGCAAGCCCTGATAAATGACCCCCACAAGCTCCACCGTGAGAATCATTGAGCATAGCCTCAGCTTCTTCGAAAGTTAAGCAGCGTCTTAGGATTGAATCAACCCCTCGACGGTACAAAGCATCACCAATAATCAGATAACTTTTAGCTAAGTGACGCATCTTACGACGCTCATCTTTCGAAAAAGAAGATGGAAACTTCGCAGTCTGGAGATATACAATGACATCCCCATACCAAGGATCCTGTGGAGAGATTAAAAACAATTGTTCGTCCGGAAAGGACTCATCATAGATCATCTCCTCACCACAAGGCAACTCGGAGATCAATTCCGCAAAGACTAATGACTTCTTGGATTTGGCAGACATGAACTCTAGATCGAATTCCTGTAATATCACAATCCATCTATTATACTTGCCCCCAATCACTCGCCTGCTGAGGAAAAACTGAAATGGATTGGCAGCTGCCAAGACATAAGTTTTGCGAAGAATAATGTAATGCCGGAGTCGCTGCACAGCATGGACTGCTGCTAAGGCTAATTTTTCTATCGGGGTGTATCGAAGTTCAGGTCCTACCAGTCCTCGACTAAGGTAGTAAATAACATGCTCAACAAGAGCATCATCCTCCTGAACCAGAACCATACCAATGGTAGATTCTGCTGTAGCCATATACAAAAGAAAATCTCTGCTATAATCGGGTGGACTCAGTAAAGGAGCAGAGGTCAATGCCTTTTTCAAGGCATCGAATGAGCGTTGAGCATAGTCGTCCCAAAGAAAAGGAACTCCTTTCTTCAACAGTCTCATATATCCTTTTGTAATCTCAGCATAGTTAACGATAAACCTCCGAAGAAAGTTAGAATTCCCTTGGAGACTTTGAAGCTGACGGATTGAAGACGGGGGAGGCAACCGAAGTATTGCCTCAACCTTGAAGGGATCTACCCTTATCCCTTCCCTAGACACGATAAATCCCAACAGCCGACTGGATGTAACCGCGAAAACGCACTTGTTCGGATTCAATCGAATTTTATAAAAACGACATCTTTCAAATATTTGCCGGAGGTGACCTGGATGATCTATCCTCTTTCGAGAATGAGCAGCTAAATCATCTAAGTATGCCTCGATAATTTTCTTGATGTCGTGGAAGGCGTAAGACATGGCCCGCTGAAAGGTAGCTCCAGCATTTTTAAGACCAAAAGGCATTTTCTTATATGCAAACGTACCCCAGGGACAAATAAATGCGGTCTTATGTTGATCTTCTGGACGGATAGTAATTTGATTATAACCAGAGAAACCATCCATGAAGGAGAAAATCTCGTTACCGGCACACTCGTCAATAATCTGATCAATGAAAGGTGTGGGGTAATTATCTTTAGGACACGCCTTATTCAGGTCTCTGAAATCGATGCACACTCGAATTGTTCCTTGCTTTTTGTCTACCGGAACGGGGTTTGAAACCCATTCAGTCAGAGGAACTGGGAAAATGAATCCCGCCTTAAGCAGCTTTTCAACTTCAGCTTTGATGGCTGCTGCCTTCCTAGGATTAACCAGACGAAGTTTTTGCCTGACCGGCTTAGCGTTTTCATAAGTCTTGATCTCATGCTGGACGATAGATGGGTCTATGCCAGGCATTTCCTCATAAGACCAAGTAAAAACATCCCTATACTCTTTGAAGAGCTCGGTATAGATTTGAATCTCGTCACTGGAACATTCAGCTCCAATGAAGACATTCTCGACAATATTGGGATTCCTGGAGATGTTCACTGGGATAGTAGGAGAGATCACAGCCATGTTCCCTTTAGCATAAACCTGTGCTGGTGCTAAGGGGCTCAAGACTGGGTGAACAGGTCCAGGAGACTGAGGACTTGGAAAGCTTGTTTCGACTTCGCTCAAGTCAGGTAGGAAGTAAGACCGATGATGCAAGTCATCCCACGGTCTATCTATACCTGTCATCGCTTCCAGGATGGCCTCTTCAGATGGAAGAGTGGTATCTAGACAATCCTAGGCAGAAGAAGAAGTAAGCGTCCAAGCCGGAGCCACATCACCATCCAACTCTTCCGACGAAAGAGGAGCTGGATCAGACTCTGCAGTGTCAACAACAGACTGATATGCAATCTCAGCTGCAGAAATCGGGAATGCCATTCCACCCACTTGCCCTTCTTCCAATGTGGCTGTTGGAGAAGGTAAGGTCCAAGGGTCCGAAAAATAATGAGTTCGAAAGAAATCTCTTCGAAGGGGAGCCTTGGAGGATGAAATAGCATTAATAGACACCTTAGGAGGAGGAAGATCAAAAGAACCCATCAGGGAAGAATACATTCCAACTCCTAGATTCTCAACAGGCGCCTTAGCATTATCCAACTTAGGGACAGATGAGTCAGAAGGCGCATCCACGTCTACAGGAGGACAGTCCAGTTGATCCACCGTGACTATCCTCCCTTCGTGGGGGAAACATACAATTCGAAATAATGAGGATGCAATAGCATCCATCTCATATATCCAGTTCCTCCCCAACAGAAGGTTGTAGTCCAAGGCTGCATCTACTACCTCAACTTCTATGTTAACGGTTTTGCCCCCAACACAGATGGGCAAAGCCGGGACAATACCATGGGGTCTATGAGAATGACCATCGAATGCAGTAAGAATAGTGCTAGACGGAGCAGCTTTTGGAGATCCAAGTGTCTTCCAGCATGCAAAAGACATCACGCAAGTAGAAGCACCCTCATCAACAACCGTGCGAAAGATGTTAGTCTTCCGATACGATGATTTAATATGGAAGGCCATATGATGAGGAAGTCTCTTCTTAAAATTCTTCATATCAAAGGTAATCAGAAGAGAATTTTTCGGATCAATAGCCCCAATGGCAATGAGCAAAGCACTGCGCTGAGCCGGACAAGACTGGAGTACCTCTAAAGCTGACATAGCACAAGGACTCTGCGCCAGATCTTCTACAATCGAGTAGTTCTGGGCAGCCCTCATGTTCGGATTAATCGTTGACCGCTTAGAAGATGCTTTTGGCATCCGAGGCATAGACTCGACAGTTGGCTTTGTGATGTGAAGCGGCTCAGTAGCATCAGGAACTTCCTTAGCTTTCGAAGATTCCTCTCCGCCATAATCACAGGATCTCGTAGCGACATCCACGTGAGCACTCATCATAAAGATATTCGATGGAATTTCCCCTTCCTGGGCACCTCCAGAGGAAGCCCCAGGATTCTGGTTCGCGCCAACAATTAATTGCTGCCCTTGGGGAAAAGGGTTTGTTAGCACAGCCTGGGAACTAGAAGAACCCTGCTGAGATAACAGGCGCTGAGCATCCTGAATTTTCGGGCAAAGGTGCGTGAGATGGTCTCCAGCACAAAGCTTGCATGGAAACTTCACTTTCTTTTTCTCCTTTTGGCCCTCACCAACACGCTCGTTGGTTTTATTTGCATTGCCCTTCCCATTCTTTCCCTTCTTCTTGTTATTACATCCCTTCTTCTTCCCATCGGATTGTTGATTTCCTTTGGGTTCAGAGGATTGGACAACATTTATGGACAAGGACTGGGAAGGTGATGAATCAGCAGGCACAGCCTGACCAGAAGGAGCAGATTGTAAAGACAACTGCTGCAATTGAGAAAGCAGGCTGGCTGCACTACTATTGACCGATCCGATAAGCCCGTCACCATGCGGACCAGGTTTGGGTTTCGATAAATCCAATTTGGAGCGAGGAGCATTGGGCAAATACTTATAAAGTACCCCAGACTGAGAATAGATCAGTTCTAACTGCTGGGCCCTAAAAATGGCCTGCTCCTCGGAAAATACCCCAGATAGGGATACATCCTTTGAAATGTCTGACTGAAGCGATTTCAAAACCACTCGAGAAGGAACTCACCTGGAATATGGGCTTTGATAAGCCTCTTCCTTCTCCTCCATTCCTGAATATGATCAGAAATGTGAGTTGCCTCATCCTGCTTAAAATTAGCCAAGAGTTCGGTCCCAGCCTCATATCTGACAGGCAACTAAAAATGGTTAAGAAAAGTGACAGCCAATTCTCCAAATGTGGCGAAACTGCCCCCAGTGAGCTCTATATACCATTTTGCGGCATTTCCAGTTAAGGTGCGCTGAAATAATCTCAATCTAATCGAGTCGTCGATCAGAGAGTTTGAAGAGCACCATAAGTGGAAAGTGGTGATGTGGTCTGCCGGATCTTCACCATTATTACCTTCAAACTTAGGAATGTCTGAAGGAAGTTTGGTTGGAACCGGAGGCCACCCCGAACTATACCGAATCGGGTCATTAGTTAACTTCGACAAGTCTGGCAAGTTTAACGTTGCCAGAAATGGTAATCGAGGCGGAGCCTGAGAATTCCATCCTTGATGGGATGGATTTCCCACATTCTGAAAAGAATAGCCTGGATTTGATGAGGCACCAGGCTGCCAGAAAGGACCCGTAGAAAACTGAGAAGAACCTCCTCCCCACGCCGAGTTACCAAGACCCAGACTAGTTCCCCCCGCTGAAGTATTGACTGAAGATGTAAGCCCCTGGTAGGGGTTCCATGCATTAGATAGAGGAGAAAAAGACTGATAAGCACTCGATGCAGGGAAAGAAGCATTCCCTCGATGACTCGCGATGAACTGATTCCCTGCCCCCGACGTTGCAAACATAGGATTCCATCCTGTAAAAGAAGCCGAACTTGGCCCCTGAGCCCAAGGATTGAAACTTTGGGTCTGGGACGTAAAAGGAAACGACCCTAAAGAAGGATTGGGACTAGGAATATGCCCAGTCCGAAAGGGGAAACCCTGAAAAGAAGCTGATCCACTAGCCATGTTGGACATGGGCGTAGATCCAGCTGCACCGGCGGTAAAGGAAAAAGAGGGATTTCCAGCAATGGACATCCCTGAAACAAAGGGACCAGATTGAGAAGGATATGCTTGGGTGAATCCAGAGCCAAACATAGCAGTGCTAGAAGCACTCGAAGACAGAGCAAGAGTGCCCCCTGCCCCCACGTGCTAGGTCCGAATGCCCGCAAAGACTCGCCGTAGAAGCCGCGTCCCGGGGGCCGTGGCCATCGAAAGACAAGAAAGATAAGGGAAGATCCGGCTGCCCTCTCGCACCCTCGTGTCCGATCGCATCGAATAACAAACGGATGATCAAGAGGAAGAGGAGATGGACCCGTAGTTTGTGCCTGTGCAAATCTTCTATCCGAAAATATTCTTTCCCGAGGAAACAATACCTCGAGGTGAGCGAACGGCCTTCGAACCGAAATAATCGAATCAAGAACGAAATCTCTCGTACCTTAGTGGAGGATCCCTCTCCACAGCGTCAGACTCTACAGGGTGAAAACCACCTGCTAGATCGCTCCTACGCCTTCTCGAAGAAGGCTCTGCACTCTCGGGAGATAACCCCCGGATTCTCCTCGAACGTCGAGGCGCTTGATCAGCCACTTTTACAGATTTATTATATTAGACTCAAGAAAAGTGAAAATCTAGGCAAGCTAGGAGCAAAGAGCACTCACTAAAATCAAAATCCCTGAGAAACAGCAAGCAAACAGCCTCCAAGTATTTCCGCTCCGGGTGATGAGGACTGGACACCAAAATACAAGAAAGCGAAGTATAGGGCCTTCCGAAAGCAGTCTGGGATGATTAGGGCCCATAACAACTAGCGAAGGTATCAGAAACAGTTACGCCGACCTCCTAACGACAGCCTTTGCCGGCTCAAGCACCCAAGCTTCGCAAGGGCACCCCCCAGAAGTACTGCTGAAAGTGATGCGACGTCAGCCTCAGGTACCACGGGTATTCCCCCCCGCAGTCACCTGTGTGGAACCTAGGAGTGGCAACTATGGACACCAATCCGTATCAGAAGCTGGGCGGAACGGTCTTGAGGTCAGATTCAGCTAATCGGAGGGGGGGTATCCCTCTTCTCAACCTTCACTTCCCCTCACGCTTGACTCTCGGATGAGAGCTTTCCTAGTCCACCTCACGGAGTTGGATTTCGCTCAATTAATCAACTTCTATGTTTGTTTGAGCGGCCTTGGAGAGTTAACTCTCCTCTCACCTATTCCAAGGCCCTACAACCTAGCTAGTTGGTGATTGACACTTAGTAAAACTTGCTAGTTTATTTTAGATTAAATCGCTTATTTTAAGGGCTGTTGTATTAAGTCACAAGGATATGGAGTTGAAACCAATGGTGTTTTTGACGCAAAAGAAATTAATAAAAACCTGACTACATGCACATGCAGTTCTTTGTCTTTCGATGAAGAGCAATTTCTATATAAGTTCTACGAGACTAAAAAATGTATTTTTCTTTTCGAATTACAAACTCACACTCACAAAAACTAAGAAGCTAACTAAATGATTCAATGCACCTAATGCAAATGACTACTAGCATGTAAATTCTAAGATGCAAAAGTCCCTTGAAACAAGGTGAAATTTCCCAAAAAGCTCCTTCAGTTTTAACTCATCTTTTGTTGTCCAGAAAGCCAATTCTTGAAACAAGAACTCTTAGTATAAGACAACAAAAATACTTGACAACAAGAAAAAGAAATCAAATGACAACTTCTCCTCAAAATCAAACCAAAAACTAGAAGCAAGAAACTTCACTAAAGCTCCAAAAGATAAGGCCAAACGAAAATGAAAAACGCAACAACAAAAACAAAAACAAAACCAAATGTTTTTTGAGTTTTTGAAATGCAAAAAACAAAAAGCAAAACGAATGTTTTTGGGCTTTTTAGTTTTATAAAACAAGAGCTCAAGAAGACCAAGCACAACTATCCCAATTCAAGCCAAAACGAGACCGAATTTCAAGCATAAACTTCAACTATGCCCCCAAACCTTATAAAGCTAATGATAGCAAGATCAATAAGAGCAACGGAAGACTAAAACTCAGCCAAGCAGTCTAAACGAATAGTGCAAACTTGCCGCAACAAAAGACTCCAAAGAAGCAAGAAAAGTTCTTTGAAAATTGCAACAAAACCCTAGCCTATGAAACTCAAGAAAACCAATCGAAAACAAAGCAAAAAATGCAATGCAAAGCACAACACAAAGATAGGAGCGAGTCAGTGAGCAGAAGCTCTCTGTTCTGATAAAGCAGAACAGCCAAGAATGCTCAGAAAGCAATCTTGGAACTCAATCCAGGAGTGCCAGCACCAACAAGAACACTCTGCCAAAAATATTAGTTTTTGAACAAACGAAAGAGAAACAAGACTTGAAACCACTTCTGTCACACTCCAGTAAGTACAGAGACTCTGCAGACACAGGCCTCCACAGCCAGAAAAGACCAAAAACACCAGAATCTTAAAATTTCAAAATCTGCCTAGGTATACGCGCCCTAGCAGTTATGCAACCAGCGTGTATACGCGTCTGTGTTAAGGGAAACTCGCGTATACGCGGGTCCCTTTATACAAACTCGCGTGTATACGCGACTGTGTGCAGACAAAAAAGCGTATACAAAGAAAGATAATGAAAAACAAAAAAGACAAGTCTGGGAAAGACACCAAGACTTCAGACTGACTGCAAGAAAGCAAACTGGACTGTAAAAGACAGAAAAAACTGTTGGCAACCTACCAAACAGCTGAAACAACCCAACAAGAGAATCACAAGAATGTGATCCCCAGCGGAGTCGCCAGTTCTGTTTCGGGGAATTAACACCCTAGAGGTTGGTTGGGATTCAACCTCCACAGAGCAGGGGCGTACTACTTAACAGAGACTCACACAATCATGCACATTCATCTGCAAGAAAGCAAACTGGACTGTAAAAGACAGAAAAAACTGTTGGCAACCTACCAAACAGTTGAAACAACCCAACAGGAGAATCACAAAAATGTGATCCCCAGTGGAGTTGCCAGTTCTGTTTCGGGGAATTAACACCCTAGAGGTTGGTTGGGATTCAACCTCCACAGAGCAGGGGCGTACTACTTAACAGAGACCCACACGATCATGCACATTCATAAAACTAAATAGAGCAGAATGAGAGGTTTACCCGTTGGTCCTACGTTTGAAGTAGATCCACGTGGAGTTCAAACTCCCTGCAACCGTCCTTCCTCCTTAACCTGAAATGCAAGAAGAAACCAGCACAAAGGACAAGTTGTACAGCATATTTCTACTCTATATGTTAGTGTGATTCATATAAAAAATTAAATAAATCATAATGAATGCTTGTATAACAAATATTTTTCATACATTAAAGCATACACTAACACGTTTATTTCGGGAACAGCATGATACTTCTGTATTATAAATAGTACGTACAAAAGCAATCAAGAGGAGAGATCACCTGATCCTTCCAAGGCCTTCGCAGACCGTCGTCCGGATCCGTCCAGCCCTTGCCTCGCTAAGACTCCTTCCAAACTGGTGCATACGAGATAACATATAAAGGGATGTATATCTCAAGGAAACAAGGGTTTCCTACAATGAACTGGGAAAGTGCAGGAGGCACGGGAATCAGACTTGGATAGGGAATACCAACAGAGTATAATATCAATACTTTCTCTCTCTCCCTTAGGCCATACACATGAGGGCTTTTTATAGTCCCTCCAAGTAGTTTCAGCAGTTGGAAACAGTTGGCCACGGGCTGGGGTGGTTGAACTACCTGAGTAACCATCAACCCAGCGCGAAATTAGGGATTTTTATATATATTTTTAATCATTAAAATGGCATACGCGGAAAAGTCTAGCTGTACTCGCGTATACACACGGAAAAACACGGGCATAGTCGCGTATGGAGGATTTTCCACTGTTTTTAAGTGAATTTGTCCAAGTCTGTAGGAATGGGTGCCCAAAAAGCCATGTAGCAATCATGAATCCTGTCAAGGTGAGAAATGATGCTATAACATGTATGAAGGAACTTCTGAGTAGAAAAATATGTACTTGGAGCAGAAGCTCTGCATGATCTAGATGCAAAAGGGGGAGCACATTGCTTCATTCCTTATGAGGCTTCAAGATATTCGAGACCATTTGGAAGCCCTGGGATCCACCCCAATTATAGAAATTAGGGTGAGGTTGGCCCTTAACGCAATCACAGAGGAGTGGAAAGTTTTTGTCAAAAGTATTTTGGGCAAGGCTATGCTTCCTATTTGGGTGCAGATATGGCCAGCACTTCAAGAGGAAGAGCTCAGGAGAGATCTAGTCAAGTGAAAGCTTGATGACAGTTGTGGTAGCAGATCAAATAATTTGGAGGACGAGGAGAATGCATCCCTCTCATCGAAAGGGTAGCAAGGGCAACAAACAAAAAAGAGAGATGTATCGAAGGTTAAATGCTTCAGATATGGTGAGATGTGCCACTTTGCATCATAATGTCCTTTTAATAAAAGGACAAGGATGAGAAACATGATCCTACGGTTAAACCCAAAAATATTGATCAGGATGAGTTTTCTATGAGTGCCCATGCTTCTCCAAGTAATAAGTGGGGTGACATAGAGTTGTATTTCACCTTGAATTTTAGTTGGGAATGATCCTTGAGGATCCCACCTCATGGATCATTACCTTGCTACGAGAGCCCATAATTAATAGTAGTGGATTGGAGGAGTTTCAGTGAGAGCCAAGGAGTGATGGATATGACAATGGAGTGGGTACCAACACTTATTTCTAGAGAAGTGCAGGGTAGAGCAACAACACAATGCACAAGAGTGTAGTCCAGTGCAGATCAATGTCGAAGCAGCAACAACGTAGTGCAATAGAGGGGAAACACAGTATTTACCAATAGTCAGAGTCTTCAACACCGCAGTGCATCCACTGAACATTTGTTCAGTTTGGGTGAGTTCAATTGATTCTATCAAAAATTGAGTTGCAGTGCAGATGTAATGTTAGCAGTGGAAGTGTTAAAAACATAGAAAATGCAACACTTAAGAGGAGGTTGTAGTACAAATGCAGCAATGGCAGTGGTAGTGTCATGGGAAACAATACAGTTGTAGTAGTAACGCAGTGGTTGACGGACTTTAGCAGTGCGAAGGATGCTTGACAGGCATAGCATTATCCAGCACACATATTTTTAGAGAACTTTCCTCACTAAGAGGGAATGTTTATTTTTGTATCATCAGAACTTTCTCTAAGCCCCAAATTTGGTGGAGAGGCTTAGACACGGGTATTCCAAAGAACCCAGAATCATTTGTCAAAATTCCACTCATTTAATGTTTTTTTTTAAATAATTATTTATTTTAATGGAGACCCTAAGTCTAAACTTAGGGAAATTAAATAATTAAATGACATTAATAAAACATAGTGAGAATAATATAGAAAAGGCAGAGATCAATTAATGTTATAATATTATTCATTGATTAGAGATCTAATCTTGGTTGTTGATTTCTTAACGAGAAGACTATAAAGGAAGGCTTGAGGGTCATTTGGAAAGTGACACATGGAGTGAATCTTGAGATCAAATTCTTTTGACGGAGCAGTGCTTGGACGAAGATGATCGAAGTGATTCAGTGTAGTGAGGGGAAAATTAACATCCAGTGAGAAAGATTTTATTAGCCAGAGAATCATCAGTAGAGAGAGGCAAGAAGACATCTAGCAGAGCCAGTCAGGGTGACAGAGAGGTTGCACAGAGCTATGTAGAGGTTTTTCATAGGTTCATTGGGAGTTTGAGATTCAACTGTCATGTTAGATCCAGAAGCTGTGGTGTGATATCGAGAGGCCCAGATTTGTGATTCTGAGTCAGATCAATTTGTTGTTGGGGTGACGTAGTGCCTAGAGGAGGTGATGTAGGGCATACGCAGAGGTTGCGTAGAGACCTCCAAACACAAATTTTCCAGTGACCATATTGTTACACAACATTTTTTCACCATCCCTGCAATCCCTCATCCTGTACATTGGAGGACTATTCCCGTGAACTGTGAACAATAAAATGACTTGAAACCACCTTCATGACATCCTCTTGCATAAGGAAAAACATTCTCCTGAAGAAATTTTCCTCTGAAAAACCCTAAAAACAGAGGTTTTAACCTTGGCGCGACTAGCTAGTTCATCCCTCGTGCCAATGGGGGAAATCCACACTAGAGGGCACGCCAACTGGCGCTCTGTCCCTGTGTTTCACTCGTGCCAAGCCTATTAAAGGATTTTTTTAAAAAATAAATGGCGGAAGTTTGATTCCAACAAACTCCTGGATGAATCATCAAAGGGAGTTGGGTGGTTTGGCTTCGGATCTCCATGTATAGGAAGTGGTTTTCCACCTATCATGGAACCTTCCTAAGAGATAGGCCTATCCCATGATTATAGGGATCCCAACTCCCCTTCCTCCATCTATAAAAGCTTGCCTTCTCCATTAGCAAACTAGTTGAACTTGTAGGAAGGAAACTATAGCCGGGCAGCTATTGAGAGCCAAGCCGAAGAGAGAGAGCTTCGTCCAGATTCCTAACAAGCTTTGTTGAGACATGCTCTGTTGTGAGCCCCACCGAAGGAAGATCATAGCATCAGAGCATTTGGTTGTAATCTCCCTTTTGTCATTTATAATATAAGCGACTCTGATTTTGGTTCCATTCATGTGTTCATTTATTTATGTAATGCAATGAATTATATCATCTCTGACTGATATATGGTTACATGCTTTAGATTTTACGTTGTATGTTGTTGTTTCCTTGCATGTGTACAGATGTTCGGACGTGTCGAACGGAAGGATTGTGATCTGTCGAGCAAGGGACATGAAACACCATCTTTTCTTCAATGACAACTGCGTGGGATTTGAGGTAGGCTACTCATTGTGATCTTTGTCTTTTTGTAATTAGGAACTAACGTCATTTCATGACTTGATTGTTGCTAGACCCGATCTAGGCTAGTGGGATCGCCTCTGTCCGCAGAGGGGATTTACCTCCTCAACAAAATGGCAAATCCACTGGGGATGCAGTTGGAGTTAGTCTTTTCTCTTTTGGTTTTTTTTGGCTTTTGATTGATTTATTTGCTCTTCTGGTTCGCCTCCTTTGGTGTCAAGCTCATGTTCAGCCCTCAAAAGACCTGATCTAGTCTTTGTTTGTCCTTTTTTTATCTTTTTCCCATAGTAAATTCGATTGACACAATTTATCTCTTGAAAGTCGTGCCAACTGGCGCTTGTTGCTAGTTAGGCCCCCGCGCCAACGTTGTTTTGGCACAGATTACAGCCAAACAGGCACGCCAACTTTTTTTGGTGTTAGGGTTTGCTTGCTTTTGGGCTCTCTGAGCTTGATTTTTGGTCCTGGTGTCATTTTTTTGACTGTTTGAGTGCCTTGAAGTCTTTTTTTACTGTGTTTGGCCCTTGTCCTCCGGTTGTTTGCCCTTTACCATCATTTTTTCATTCTAGCCCTAGGTCTTCTAGGTGCTTTAGTGTGCTGAGCCTCCTGTGGGAGTTTTTGGTCCTTGCTTTCCCGGTCGACTTCGTTTTCGCTTCTTTGCATTCGTTTTGCTGGATTCCATTGTATCATTGCATTAGTTGAGTGATTGTTCTCTCTTCCATTCAAGTTTCATTATGTGTCATTCCAAGCCTAGATTACATGGTTTGTGTGAGTATTTTTCGATATTCTTCTTCGATTTGAGAGATTTCTTCGTCAGTTTGGGTCTTGATTGTGTGCGTTTGTATTGAGTGAAATTGTTTTTTTAAGCTCTCTCACTGTCATTTCTCGAATTGATTTCTTCATTAGTTTTTTCATTCATTTAGTGCATTTTCTCTAAAACATTGAAAAAAAAAAAAAAATTTCTTTGCATTTTTATTAGTCTAGTGAAAATTGAAAGCTCTTTCACATTACTAGTGTTATATAACTCTAAGAGAGAAGTTTTCTAGTTTCATTAGATTGCATTAGAGATAGTAGTGGATGTTTTTGTGCTCATTTTTTTGTTATTTAAGAAGCTCTCATCCCTCCCGTAGATAGCTCTTCATTGAACAAAGTGATATTTTGTGGCATGTAGTGTGCATTTAGAGGATTTTTGAGATCCAACATTCGATAGGACTTGAAATTGAAACACAAATTTAAGATCAACTCTAAAATTTATTGAATTAACCTAAGGCAACATTGAAACATTAATGGAATATCTATAGGTCTAGGCTAGTGACGTGTTTCGGCATCGTTAAACCTAGTAGTTGTCATTCTCCATTTGGCTTTAGACAGCGCTAGTACGGAATTGTGCTCCCCATACCTTCACGTATATAAAGGGAGACCCCATTAGGTTGCTATCCTTTATCCATAGGAAGCCGAGTCTACTACCTTTTACCCGTGATACACCAGACACAACATTCGGGGAGATTACCTGCACGTACGTCAAGTCCTTGGTTGATTTCTCTTTCATTTTTTAACCAAGGTGTATATGGAAGTTCACAGATATCTAGTACACCCATCTGCCTAGATTACCAGAGCAGTCATTTCGATCTTTACTGACTCATTAAATTTGAAAAGATCATCAAGCGCTTGTCCTTTCACGCTTATTTCCAAATTGAAAGAGATAGAGTCATCTTTTACTCATTTCTAGACTCTTAAAACATGAAACGGTAAAAATTCCAGTTTCAATGTGGTAAAATTAATCATCTACGATCACACGCCCATTTAGAGATGATTTTTCTACCTGTTGTTGTTTGCCTTGGTTTTTCCCGTGTGTCTTTTTTTTATCTCTTCCTCTTTTATTTACAGTCATAATGGTGGAACCCTCAATTTCCTCTACTGGTAGTCCTTACATAGATGATTCATTAGAGGTCTCTCAGTCCTCTGCTGAGTATCAGCAGCCTATTGTATCTGAGTTTCCCGACGGGGGACCAATTATATCTGAAATTCCATTTGGAGGACAAGTTGACTTCAATTGGCCCTTGTCCAACGCTTGGTTTGGATTTGGAGTAGGGGAACACTTCCCTCCTCTTACATCGAGATCGCTTTTCTTGGCTGCTATTATACCTCCTAGCCCTCTTCGTCTTTTAGAAGATCTTGCGGCACGGTCAGATATGGACTCACCTAGTCCTTCTCCTAGTGAGGAAATTCCTACGTTTGGTGAATATTACCAACTTTTTCCTGAAAACATGCTCGAATCTTCTATTATGTCTTCACTTGGTCCTTCGCTCCCAGCTGGATATAGGTATTTAAGTCAGTTCATGGCCACTGTTGCCTCTATGGGAATATCGACTCCATCCACGAGGCTAACTATTCCTTCGTTAGGGATGTCGCCATCGACACCTCTCATGGCATCTCCTTTCGTCACATCAGTACCTGTTAGACCTACTTTTTGTGTGGCTGTGTCTACGCCTATTGGCACTAGTCAGTCAACCAGGACCTCGTCAGTTCCTGAAGACATTTATATAGCTTTTGCTATTCCAGAGAAAATTTCTCCTGAGGAGTATCAGCTGTCTTTATAGCCGTCAAACTTCGAGGTTGGTCCATCCTCTCAAGACCTTAATCATCCTTACTTTTCCCATTATGGATTGGATGGTGCCTCGATCTACGTATTTCCATATCAATATGATGAGCAGGGCAACCCCCTTCGTTTTCCTGCTCCTGAGGCTTATCAGTATATTAACGGATTTTTATCCGCCCAGGATGGGAAACCTTCTAATCAACAAGGGCAGAACCTTCAGGGATAGCCTTTGTTTCAACAAGGATATGCTTCTAGCCCACAAGGACAACCTTCGGCCCAGCCAGGTTATCTATACGACCCGCAAGGACAACCCTTACAGGGACAACCTTCGGGCCAGCAGGGATTGTTGTACGCTCTGCAAGGGCAGTATTACAACCCTCAAGGTCAACCTCTGCAGCCTCACCCTGTGGTCCAGCTAGGGCAACCTCAAGGACCCACAGGGAAATCGAGGTATCAACCTGGACCATTGTATGGTCTTGGGGGGGAAACCCATCCTTCTTAGCCTTTGGTGCAACCTCAAGAACCTCATCTTCCAATTGGTCAAAATGTTGCACAACCAGGGCCATCTTATGGTCCTATCACAGGTCAACCTGGTTATCAGGCACAACCTGGCTCTCTCCTGCCTTCAGGCCAACTTGCTCAATCGGGGCAGCCTGGTGTTCTTCATCAACCGAGTCAACCTGTTCAACCAGGACAACTTGCACAACCAGTTAACCCTGCTCAATAGTCGATCTATTCTATGCCACAACTGAACCTGCCTGTGCGCCCAACTTATCCGACTCAGTAGGGTCCCACTTACTAGTAGCCCGTTCGACCCCAAGGCAGCTATTACCTTCAAAATCAATCTCGACCAGTTTAAAACCCGCCCCAAGGTTTTGATTATTACCTTCAAAAACCAGGCTACACTTATGCTCCACAGTCAAATCCGTACACTGCTCAAATGGGGCCCACATATAATCAGGGTCAGTACCCTGGTTATCAAACCCCGTATCCTAGTTTTCAACAACTGTATCAACCCAATTATATGGCTTATACCCCCTATGGTAAGAATCCTCTAAGAAAAAACCAATGGGGGCACAATTATGCTCAACCAGGATGGTGTATAGGTACAGGTCCTTATCGGGGACTTAGCATGCCTTTTAATCCTCAGTTACCTTTTCTCGCCACAATGGAATTACCGGATGTATCCAAATTGACCAATGATCCAATTCTTCATAATCCATATTGGCCTCCGGTTCCAACGAAGGTGCTTGGTGACTGTCCTAAGTTTGAGGGTAAATCTGGAGAAGACCCCCAAGCACATGTCATGACCTACCATTTGTGGTGTTCTTCGAACTCTTAGATAGATGATTCGATTCATCTACGTCTTTTCCAGCGCACTCTCACCGGCACTGCTGCTAAATGGTACATAGAACTACCCCGTGGTATTTTTCAAGACTTTAATACTCTAGCGATGGCATTCCTGACACATTTCCAGTTACCGGTTCGTTATGAAGTCGGGACACATCTCCTGAAAACTCTGAAATAGGACAAAGCTACTCATATTTTAGATCATATTCATGAGTGGAGACGTCATCATTGTCTGATCAAGTTTTACATTCCTTCTTAGCTTCTAACTCACTGGTTCACTACCTCCTTTATCAACAAGATTGCACAGGACATTGTTATGGGGCATGTGTAACCGAGGAACAAGCCATTGCTTGTGCCCAGTACCTCGATTTAGTGTACTCTCAGTTCGGCACGTTATATGATATCTTGAATAATGCCCCACAACCAGGGACCTCTAAAGCACCAGCTACCCCGTTGGTTGATGGTGTTATTGGTTCCGTCTCCCAAACTTCTCGTAAGTATTCTAATGGGAAGTAGAAATCAAATTATTCTAACAATTCTGCTCCTCCCACTACTTTGGATTCTGGTAAGACCGCGGAGGTCAATGTCTTTCAGGCTAATCCTGTGGATAAGGCTTCCAAAGGGAGGAAGAAGGGAAAATGCAAGGCCAAATCTGATGCCCCGAAACCAGAATCCTCCAAACCACGTGCTGATGATGATTCGCAACGAAAACTGAAGTACCCTTGCCTGATTTGTGACAAAGACCACTACACCAAAAATTGTCCCCGACGATCCGAGGTTAGTCAAATTATTAAAGGCTCTGAGGGAACTCTGGTATTTCGTAAGGACCCTTTTCCATCTCAACAGACCCAGATGGTCGAGCAGCCTTCACCATCTGCACTGTTTGGGTCTCAAGTTTTCATGATGAATGGTGCAGCACCTATTTCTATTGCTACTCGATTGAAGGATTATGCCAGATCATGCCAGGTAGCTGGGAAGGAAGTCATTGATGGCCCGCCTCCCCCACCTACCTCTGGTCCTTTATAAATTGAGAAGCCCAGCGCTGAACCCGTTGTACGACCACCTTCCAAAGGTGTTCTTCGAAAGTCTTCCTATAATCCAAATGCCCGTGCTACTCAAGATTACAAAATTGTTGAGGATTTGGCACAGGTGCCCTCTGCAATGTCTGCATTGGAAGTGCTTCAAAGTTTCCCATCTCAACAGAAAGCTTTGTTATCTGCAATCGGCGGAATTGATCCTGCCGATTCTAGCCTTCTCACCTTCGATCTGGAGAATTTTGTCCCTCGACTTCTGCACCAAATCGCCCTTGTTATACAAGTTGGTATCAACAGCCTCAACATTCACAGAGTCATTGTGGATGGAGGTGCCTCTACCTGCGTTATGTCATCTGCTTGCTGGAGAGCCATTGGCTCTCTAGCCCTCACTTCATCTCCTAATGCCCTCGAGGCATTCGATGGAAGGGAATCAAAACCCTTGGGTGTTCTTACGAGTCTACCGATCACATTACAAGGTAAGACTGTCAACGTCAAAGTGGAAGTGGTTGATGCCAAACTCAACTACAATCTTCTACTTGGTCACAGCTGGACCCACGCCATGCTATTCGTTCTGTCCACCCTCTTTCAGCTTTTGAAGTTTCCACATGAGGGCAAGATTATTACTATTGATCAATTGTCTTTCTTTACCTCCTCCTCCGAGAATAACGTGCCATACGTGGATCAAATTCCTAATCCCCCCGACAGTGTGGGACCTAGTCTTTTAAAGGACCTCTTTCTCATGGGTATTTTTCCCATTCCACCACCAAACATCGTTCAAGTCAACATGATCTCTAGGTCAGATGACCCGTGGATCATCCCTTCTCCTAAACAGGTTGCCTCTTTTGGAGAATTGATGCCTCTGACCCCAATTGAAATCAATTATTGCGATATTTTTGCTGCTTTGGATCCTCCTCCTACTGAAAATGCTCCTTTTAGCATGGCTCTTGATGTTTATTCTCAATCCCCTTGGCTCGGCGATGCAGATTCACCCGATCCTTTGAGAGAAGTTTTTCCGTCTGATGAAGCTATCGTGGAGACTATGTCTCTCGAAGATCTACCGTGGAGCGATGGAAATCATCATTCCTCGTTCATGCCCGGCCTGGGGGCAATGTATGATTGTCTCGATCATTTTGTATATGGTTATCCCCCTCCTGAACCTGCTCCTTTGAGCTCGTCAGAGCATAGTTCCTCTTCTCGTGTCAAGCTCCCTAAACAATGAAACAAGATGCTATGAGGACAATTCTTTTAAGTGTGTCAACCTCGTTAAAATAATGAAACATGATCCCCGTTCCATTCAATTTTTGTTAGATTTCGTAGAATTCAAGTCGAGTCTCTCTTATTCTTGGGTTTTGAACCTTCACTCCATTTTCTATGGACTGAAGCTTGGGGGGCATGTACCTCGAATTGAGACACCATGTTGAGGGCATGCCCGTTTTCCTTTTCATTTCAAGCATAGTTTGCATTTGTGCTTTTAAGCTTGTGAAAAAATAAAATGTGTGGTGTGGTGTGCTTTGTAAGCGTCTTTCTGCTGATTGGGTATTCCTAATTGTGCAGATGTCTATTACTTCACCATGTCGTTTGTAGTAGGCATGCCTCTGCATTCCCAGTGATCTGTCTTGACAGCCTGGGCAGCAATCCTCACGGCAGTGTTTTAGGAAACCCAACACCAAAGGATGATGAGACTCAACCTCCACAGAAGCAGGGGGCGATCTTTACTTAACAGTGAACTCACCACGGTCTGCTTGCCACATTCCATAAAAAGCAAATGTAGACGGACAGAGAGGTTCATTTTTGGTGTTGTAAGTGATCCGTGAGTTCAAACTCTGTGTCACTCTCTTAATCTGAGCTGGAAGAACAGCTGAATAAGTTGTAGCATATTTCTATCTCCATGTTGATATGGACACTAAACATTAAATAAATCTGTGTCTTTGTTCCTAAAATATTCTCATACATAAAAGCATACACTAACACGTTTATTTCGGGAACAGCATGATACTTCTGCATTATAAATAGTACGTACAAAAGTAATCAAGTGGAGAGATCACCTGATCCTTCCAAGGCCTTCGCAGACCGTCGTCCGGATCCGTCCAGCCCTTGCCTAGCTAAGACTCCTTCCAAACTGGTGCATACGAGATAACATATAAAGGGATGTATATCTCAAGGAAACAAGGGTTTCCTACAATGAACTGGGAAAGTGCAGGAGGCACGGGGAATCAGACTTGGATAGGGAACCAACAAAGTATAATGTCAATACTTTCTCTCTCTCCCTTAGGCCATACACATGAGGTCTTTTTATAGTCCCTCCAAGTAGTTTCGGCAGTTGGAAACAGTTGGCCACGGGCTGGGGTGGTTGAACTACCTGAGTAACCATCAACCCAGCGCGAAATTAGGGATTTTTATATATTTTTTAATCATTAAAATGGCATACGCGGAAAAGGCTAGCTGTACTCGCGTATACACGCGGAAAAACACGGGCATAGTCGCGTATGGAGGATTTTCCACTGTTTTTAAGTGAATTTGTCCAAGTCTGTAGGAATGGGTGCCCAAAAAGCCATGTAGCAATCATGAATCCTGTCAAGGTGAGAAATGATGCTATAACAGTGAGTTAGTTAATTTACAAGGTGTTTGTCTAGGGCCTGCTACAAATAATGTCGCGAAATATAGTGTCGTTTTGGAATTATTGAACAAGGCCGTTAACCTCGGTATTCATGCATTACTTGTATATCTAGACTCACAGCTTGTAGTGTTACAACTCAATGGTCATTATTCAGTTAGGAACCCATCCATTTTAAGACTGTATCTACGTATTCGTTTACTGGAAAGAAAATTTGATTAAATCATATATCAACATATACCCAGACAAATGAATACATTAACAGATGTAGTAGCTAACATGGTATTAAATAGACATCTACGCAACTTGTAAAAACATCATCATATGTGAAAAGATCCATGCAGAAATATATATATATATATATATATATATATATATTTCGAATGTTTGCAGCGTGTGCATCATATAAAATCCCAAAAATATGCATGTCTATTTTAACTACATCCGGAGATGAAATGTATCTAAAAAATATGCATATGAAAAGCCTAGGCGACTAATAAACATGGTGCTCATGGTAGCATGTTACTGCCCGCACCAATCGCCTCAGTAAGTGATGAAGGCGACTAGGCACCCCTACAGTGTGCCTCTGATAAGCCATAGGGACATCAGCTAGGCAAGCATAATCAGGAATCCCACGGGCGATTCCCTCCAAGTCCTAAACCAACTCGTTCCCCTCGCCCCCCTAATCTTGAGGGTCATGGGCGAGAGGGGTCCTTTGTCCAATCGGTGACATCCTAGCGGGCCTCTTTGGGCTGACATCTGCTTACATACAAGATTAGTTGTTAGAACATGCACGTATAACAAAAAATCATAAAATTCAAAATAAAAAAGAGTCTTACCCAGCTCCTCATCCCAGTCCTCTCCTTCCGAGAGTGGAAGGTCTGGGTCTCTTGTGAAATCAGTACTGGCATAGGGCCAATCCTCTACAACGATCAACTGTTGCCGGATCCATCCGAAGAACTCGAGCCGCCATGAAATTCGCTGGCCCCCTCCTGCTCTGGGCATCAATGCTACCCATCGATCCATCTGTGGCTCTCTCAAAGGTGGATCTGCAACTATCGCCCCCTAGCCCTGGAAGATAGGTAGTCATTCTAGGATGAATGATACCGATATTGACTCGTACCCAAACTGATTTAGTTTGGCCTTTTTAAATTTAGTAAATTATCATTTGATATTCATGGTTATGGCTATAGCCCAATAAAATACTGTCGGGTTCATACATTCTGACGCCAAGAGGAGCTGTGTTTTGGTAGGCTCATGCGGTGCCTGTGACCCCGCGACCTGCATAATGGTATGTAGCACCACTCTGAGTGCTAGATCGGGAACAGTGTGAATGTCAAATTTGCCACTACCTAATCCTATTTGTGCCCCTAGGCACACTCTCTCCATAACCATCGACATATTTTCACCAAAGGGCCTGGTACCTGTCATAATCGAAACTAGACCTCTACGAGACAATCTAGTGATGAAGTAGACATCAGACACTTCAAGTTCAAGCACTTGATCTTGAAGCCTAAAATTATCTTCATTCTCATCCCAGATACTTATCAAATATTGTAACAATTCAGGTTGTGCCCTAAGACATGGTGTTAAGAATAATTTCTTTAATCCAAAATTCCGAAGAGCATTCATGCATTGCTCATTCCCCATTTCCATTTCGTCCTCTTCACTGTGCTCCCTTTCTTTCCATTCAATGACCTTTGTGGATTTATACCTGCATCAAATTGGTCATAATCACATCATAAGATCCCTTGGGCATTTAAAAATTCAATTGATTGGTTCAAATTTTGTGAAATTTGAGTGGAAAATAAGGTTGTGCGGTTTGCGTGACTGTTTCGCTGACAGTTGCGCCAGCTGGCACGAACCCTTTGCAAAAAGAACTCGATTGGCACGGGTCCATGCCTCATACCTGCGCCAATTGTGGAAGCTCTGAATTTTCAAATTCTCCCCTTAGGGATGCCAAATCACGATGGAAATCTATGAAATATGGATTAAAACATAGCTAATGGAAGCGGCTCTTACGTGGAAAAGATAGGATCTGGAATGGTGCACTGGATCGTCCACTATCATCACCGCAAGATCGCAGGGAAATAACTCACTATCGCTCCGCACAAGAGGTAAAAAGTAAAAAGTAAATATTTTTTTACTATTTGGTCATATTTATGACTTTTTGAAATCAAAATTAGGTTTTGAAGCTTATTTTTCTGATATTTTATCATATTTTGTCGAAAAATGGGTTTTACGCTTGCTTTTTGTGCAGCGACAAGTTTTCACGTGACTAGGACGACAACACGAGTTGTATTTTATACTTTTTGGACTTGGTAAAAACATGAAAAGTCACTATTGGAGACATCTTTCAGCTATTTTCTAACTCTCTAAAACTTAAAAGATTGCCGAGTCACTTGTCGTTTTGAGCTCGTTAAATTGGCTGCGAAACAACATCTACCTAGTATACTTTTACCCCTTTTTCGGGCTAGGATAGATTATTTACGAAAAAGGAATACCCTAGCCCATCACGACTAGGAGGTTCTCTCAGATATATTTTTCTACCTTTTCGGATCTACGAGACTATCTACGAAAAGGGACTATTAGAGTTTTATTTTCCGCTGTCTTTTCAAACTCTCTAAACATGAAAAGACGTCGAGTTCTTCCTTTGTCAGACTTGTTAAAAATTGATGACATTGAACTCCATTGTAATTACGATACTCGAGTTCCTCCTTCCTAGGGCTCGTTAAATGTACTAGGTTGGATTTTTCCGAAGGGCAAACTTATATCACAAGCATATGCTATCCCCTTCAAGCTTATTTTCAAAAATAATTGTGGTACTCACCAGAAATGGTGGGGAAAAATGGAACTAGTATCACCATCATGTTGGCAGTATGTCGCTCTTGAACATGGCACTTGTCTGCATTCGTGTTGGGTTGGGGACATCTCAACTCGTTTTCTGCTTGCCTCCATGGGTTTGGGTAATCTCTTTTGACTGTTCATCTTCTCTTTGCCATGTCATCATGACCTCAGATCCTTTGATGTCAAATATTTCCAAATCCAATGTCGTGCTGCCGATATGTTCAAGAGAAGTTGGCCTTTGCAGTTTTCGACCTCCCTCTAATTCTCTACTAATCTTGATTAGCAAACATCATGTTACTCTGTCTCGTGTTGATGATGTGGGAAAAACTATGGCCCACCTTCGATCAAGGTCACCTCCTGTCAACTTCAACTTATTATCCAAGAGGTTGATCTAGAGACTCCTTTCAGGTACCTTGGAGCCTGCATGCCTCAATGGCAGGTTCTTTTCATTCGACGCAAGTTTTTCATCATTGGCGTTCGATCGAATGATTCTATGGGTATTCGATGCCAACTCACTGTTCACATTCTATGGATTGTACCTATAGTACCTTGAGGGCCATCCTCATTATTGGGCGTACCTCTCGTGTCTGTTAATAGCTTTCATTATTGGCTGGTAATCAGACGATGTTCTTGCATGTTCGACTTCAGCTCACTTATTCACATGCTTGGACTTGTACTCTGTTCAGGTCGAGATGGAGCGCAAGACCTTGGGTTTTGTCTGATGAAATCCAGGTTGCAGATTTTTTGTGGATTATCATGATTAGTTACATGACTCATTTGATTGGATGGTTGCGACCATATCTGATTCTACTTGTTGATCCTTCTTTATTGGATGGCTTCGTCCATACCTTGGATCCCGATTATTGTACACTCTATTATGGATGGTTGCACCCATACCACACCTCACGTATCAGAGATATCAATTGTACTTGTATGCGGGTCTTCCGACGGCAGTGTTTTCAGTTGGGTGCATTCTCATAAAGCATTTCACCCCACCCTCTCTCTCGGACCTCATGCTTTAGGGGGCATCTGTTACACAGAATTTTTTCACCGTCCTTGTAACCCCTCATCCCGTATATTGGAGGACTATTCCCGTGACCTGTGAATAGTAAAATGACCTGAAACCACCTTCATGACATCCTCTTGCATAAGAACAAACATTCTCTTGAAGAAAGTTTCCTCTGAAGAAACCCTAAAAATAGAGGTTTTAGCCTTGGTGCGACTAGCCAGTTCATCCCTCGCGCCAATGGGGAAAATCCACACTAGAGGGCGTGCCAACTGGCACTCTGTCCCTGTGTTTCGCTCGTGCTAAGCCTATTAAAGGATGTTTTTTAAAAATAAATGGCGGAAGTTTGATTCCAACAAACTCCTGGATGAATCATCAAAAGGAGTTGGGTGGTTTGGCTTTGGATCTCCATGTATAGGAAGTGGTTTTCCACCTATCATGGAACCTTCCTAAGAGATAGGGCCTATCCCATGATTATAGGGATCCCAACCCCCCTTCCTCCATCTATAAAAGCTTGCCTTATCCATTAGCAAGCTAGCTGAACTTGTGGGAAGGAAACTATAGCCGGCAGCTATTGAGAGCCAAGCCGAAGAGAGAGAGCTTCATCCAAATTCCCAACAATATTTGTTGAGAAATGATCCACTGTCAGCCCCGTCGAAGGAAGATCATAGCATCAGAGCATTTGGTTGTAATCTCCCTTTTGTCATTTATAACATAAGCGACTCTGATTTTGGTTCCATTCATGTGTTCATTTATTTATGTAATGCAATGAATTATATCCTCTTTGATTGATATATGGTTACATGCTTTATATTTTGCATTGTATGTTGTTGTTTCCTTGCATGTGTACAAGTGTTTGGATGTGTTAAATGGAAGGATTGTGATATGTCGAGCGAGGGACGAGAAACACCATATTTTCTTCAACGACAACTGTGTGGGATTTGAGGTAGGATACTCATCGCGATCTTTGTATTTTTGTAACTAGGAACCAATGTCATTGCATGACTTGATTGTTGCTAGACCTGATCTGGGCTAGTGGGATCGCCTCTGTCCGTAGAGGGGATTTACCTCCTCAACATGGATCAACCGGATTTTCCAGTGATTGAGTGAGGTATTCACATAGTTTCTTTCTGCCAGTATTTCTCTCTTTAAATGAATAACCCTTGAGGTATTCATATATGTATTCAGGATTTACTACTACTTAATAATAAAAACCCTCAGATCTGCTACACCAATTTGCCCACATTGATTTTTTTCGGAGACTTAGTCCAAAAATAATTATGTCCTATGTGTGATTGATTTCTGGCTCAGTTTCTTTGTTTTTGAATCATATTTTATTAAATGTAGGTTGCTTCAGTACTTACTTCAATAATTCAGCTATGAATTTGTTATGTAAATGTAATGTACGTAATATGATAAGTACACTTATTTGGTGTAATAGGATTCCTTAGATTGTTAGATCTAGGAATTTTCACGCTCATCTGATCTAGCTTCATGTTATGCTTCTTTCTTTTGAACCATATATCTTCCAAGGATATTCCATCCTTCCATATGTTTATCAACCTCTAGAAGACATCTACTTCCATTTTGCAGCCTTGCATAAGCTCATTAGATGTTATTCAATTATAAATATGAATACTTAGATCAAAAGTTACCTCAATGATGATCTTTCACCATGAAATACTTCTTGTAGGCATAAACATCCTTCGTATATGTTGACACATCTCCAAAAAAATATATATAGCCAAGGGTATTCATATTTTCTAGACTTTTATCAGAGTCTACATATCTTCCCAGAACATTTTCTAGTCAACTCTTGCTTGGATGTTGACTGCCTTTTATCACAGTTTCACCTCTCACAATCTCTTAGTTCCACACATTTTTATTTCCAGGAGCTTCCAATTAGAGTTCCTTTTAGGTCCCTATATTACTAGTGTAGTCCCTTATTGTTGTTAGTGTATCTCCCTTATTGTTATGTTTGTACCCCTATAGCCCCCATATTGTTATTATTGTGCCCCATAAAAATCCATTATTGTTATTGTTGCACCCTTACATTATTATTGTTAGGTCGAATAGGATTATATTGTGACCCCATGGACTCCTATATATAGAAAGGAGGTTTTTTCATTTAAATCATCCAAGAATTATTCATTTATGTAATGTAAAGAAGGTTTCCACCTCGAAGTGGCTGATTTCTAAGGTGTTCATCTCTCTTTTCTTCTATTTTTGGAGCTAGTTTCATAACATTTGGTATCAGAGCTTTGGATTCTAGGGTTTTGTTGCTTCAAACATGTCATCATGGAATGTTCACTATAATTTTTTTTCTACGAAGGTTAAGAAGCTAAAAACAAAACCCATTTGCGAAGAAATCCCGAGGAAATTTGTATATAAATTTCAAATATTAGTTCACAACAATTTCAAAGATATGATCTGTGGAAGTTAGGGTTTTTGCAGGCTCTTGAATTTCAACTAAAAGAGGTGACCTTTGGAAAATCATCATAACTCTCTCTCTGAGCATGGGATTGGAATTCTGTAAAAAGTGGCCAAAATTATGAATGTAGTTTCCCGTATATCAATTTCAGAGCCAAAGGAGGAAACAATGACACGTTGCACATTGTACAAATGCACTCTACTGAACTAGTCCATAATTAGGACATTGTGGGAAATTGGACATAACTTTTTATTAAAGAATTGAAATTAGGTCAGACCTATGGAATTGGAAAGAAGATACAGAGGGCTACTAAAGGACTGAAGATAAAATCTCAGGGATCCGAAATTATAGAGATAAACCAGTTTCAATATCAAGCTCCTCAAAATCAAGAAAAAGGTGTATATTTTTTTCGAATTGCATTAGTCTTGTTTGAAAAATCATTTTGAAGTGATTCCAAGGGCATATTGAAGCAAAGATATCAATATTGGGTTCTAACATCCCCCCTAAAAATAATGAAATGCCCATCAAGCCCTCAAAATACTCTACTATGACTCATGAAGAGGAAGAAGTGCAACATGATATATCAAAATTACAAGAGCAAGTGCACCAAATTTCGCTCTTGCAGAGAGCAACAAAAAATAAATGGAACTTTTGAAGAAAGGAAATGAAGCTAAGATGGATGGTTTGAAGAAAGAAATGGAAGCTAAGATGGATGGTTTGAATAATGGCATGGAAGCTAAGATGGATGAAATTGATGAAAAAATGAAAGACAAGATGGAAGAAATGAAGAATGATCTAAAAGAATACATGGAAGGTTTGAAGGAAGGTTTACCAAATTTCATACAAGAAATGATTTCGAATGGAAAAAATATATTAGAGGAAACTCATGATGAGAACAAAATAAATGTTAATCATGATTTCATAAACTATACTGTTGGATTGAATACCCACTATGTTTCAAAGATCGATATGAGGAAGTTTGATGGCAATGATCTCGTAACATGGATATTACAGATGGAGAAATATTTTTGTATCAATAATGTGCAAAGCACACAAAAGGAACACATTGCAACTTTATATTTAAAAGGTGAAAAAAACATAAAATGTATGCATTTCTTTTCAAATTCCTCCAATCAAAGGAAAGTATTTACATAAATCTATTTATGAGAAGGAAATGTTGACAATGCTACATGCACTAAAGAAATGGCGACCTTACCTAATGGAAAGACACTTCAAGCTAAAAAATGATCATGATAGTCTTAAATACTTTTTGAAAAATTTACTATCTTTAGTAGAGTAGAAAAAATGGGTCACAAATATGTTGGGTTATGACTTTGAAATCATCTACAAAAAAGGGAAGCTAAATGTTGTTGTAGATGCACTCTTAAGAAAGGATGAAGAGGTGGAAGCATTACTTTGTTCCATTTCTATTATCTAACCAGATTGGATAATCTAAGCAAGGGTTGAATGTAAGAATGACGAAGAATTGTGGACACTCATTCAACAGTTACAGAAAGATCCTAGTAAATCTAATACATTTAATTTGAAAAATGATTCCTTATGGTACAAATATCGCTTCTAACTTTGTAAGAATTCCTAGATAAAACAAATATTCTTTTGGAATTGCACACATCTCCCTTATGAGGACACTCAGGATTTTTAAAAACTTACTACAGGGTGAAGAAATGATTTTTTTGGGATGACTTTAAATCTGATATTGAAATTTTTGTGGCGGAATCACTACAAGAAAAAAGGAAATTGGTGAGGGGCGAAAAATGTCACCATAAGCTTATTGGTGACGGTCAAAAGAGCCTTCATCACCAAAAAATGAACGTCACCAAAGGTGGAAACACCGAAATTATAGGTGTTATGGTGACATTCAAGATTCATCGCCAATAATTATTTATAATGATAGATAGTGACCGTCACCATTTCATATGAGCAACGATGATAGATAGTAGCCTTGGTCACCAAAAAACTGAATGTCACCAAAGGTGGCGTCGCTGAAAGTATGTGTTGTGGTGACATTCAAGGTCCGTCACGAATATTGATTATAATGACAGATAGTGACTGTCACCATTTCATATGAACAACAACGATTTATTGTGATGAAATTTTCATGGCCGTCACTATTGGTGCATATATATGGTCACGTTTGTTGACCATCACCATTTCATATTTGGTGAGGGTCAAAAAATGTCATGATAAGATCCTTGGTGACTTCAAGGTCTGTCACGAATAATGACTATAATGACAAACAATAACCCTCACCATTTCATATCAACAACAACGATTTATGGTGACAGGCCTTTCATGGTCGTCACTATTGATGCGTATATATGGTGGCATTCATTGACCGTTACCATTTCATATTTTGGTGAGAGTCGAAAAATGTCACCATAAGCTCATTGGTGATGGTCAAAAGAGAATCCATCACCAAAAATTGATCGTAGTCATTCCATATTAATATTAGGGCACGATAGAATCGAACCACCAACCTCCTACTTGTAAAGCAGGTGCTCTTCCATTGACCTAGCACCCTTTAAAGAGTTACACTTTTAGAAATTATACCTTGAAACCAATATAGTTGATTTTTCTGGCAGAACCGAAGCAAAATCTTGTGGTTAAATCGTCTCAGCATCTCTGAGGGAGTAGTAGACAAGAAATTCATTTTGAAATTCAATAAGAGTGGGGAGCTAAAAATGACACTCGGTAATTTCAATAATTTATGTAACTCATGATTTTTCTGGAGTACCCATAATTAGTTTTCATACAAAATTATGGGTACTCTAGAAAAATCATGAGCTACATAAATTATGTAAGATATCACAAGGTCAAAAAAAAAAAAAAAAAAATGTGAAAATTGCTTCCAAAATATAAAGCAGCCAAATTCAATGGCATAAGAAGAGACAACATTGTGGAAATGCTTTAGGAGTCACTTTAAGGTTTACTTCATGGTTCAACATATTTCTTAAAGCATGGTGGTTGAAATGGTTGGCAAAGGGTAAGTGGAAAGAGGAGTCAACACTACATGGTACATTTGATGAAAGAAAGATTTTTTTTTTTTTTTTACAAGCTCACAGAGGAAGCTTTGAGGCCACAATTTGAAGAAGTTGTTGCTATCTTAGATGGAGAAAGCATCATATAATTGGAAAGAGAGAGCACTGGCGGTACATTTGGAGAAGGTACTACAGATATAGAGGGAAGATACCACGACAGACTTGATGTAGAAAGAGATCTAGACTTTTTTCTCAAGAAAAACAATCTAAAATCATATGTGGTGTGTTTCAGTGGTTCTCCCATTTATAATACCTAAAACTATTAGATAAATGAGTTCATGGAAAAATAAAACAGAATAAAAATGAGGGTCGAGAATTATGGTGAATGGCCCTATCCTAGACATATTTTGGTAGAAATTTAGTTTGATCATTGAAAAATGAGTCACTGCCTTATGTCCAGGTCCACATTTAGACACCACTCTAGCGTGAGGTTACTCTTGAAAAGTTAAATAGTGAACTTAGCAGTGAACAAGTGAATGTCAGAAAAAAGGGAGAATGGCCAAATAGAAACAATATAGTTGAATTTTCTGGAAGGACTAAAGCAAAATCTTGTGGTTAAATCATCTCGACATCTATCAGGGAGTATTAGACAAGAAATCAATGTGAGCCAAGAGTTGCTTCTGGGGTGGTATGCCCATGTGCATGTTTGTTTGTGTTGGGGTCATTGTGACGACGTGGTTATGCTCTTATATTATATGAGGTCGAGAGGTATATTGTGGTAAAAATGTTTAATCCATGTCTATTCATAAAAAAATAATCATCGATGCCAGGCCGAGATAAAAATAATACGAGGGGCCCATGACTCCATAGTTGGAAAAGGCATCTTGATGAAAATGTAACATTATGATATTATAATATTAAATGAAGAAAAAATATATTTATAATAGGGGAAGTTTTTCTTAGGAGGGCATTCAGTCTTGGTGATTGAGTCAATGAGTCGTGGGGGTTACACTCTAAAACTGACTAGTTGGGGAGCATCTGAGTTTTTGTGGGCACTATTGGCCCCAAGATCTTGGTATCTCATGAGATCTTGGTGGCTTTGGTTATGGATTGATGGCCATGGAGTTCTGGGAACTTGTGTTAGAGATAGTCAATGAGTCCTAGGAATTGACTCTGTAACTAACTAACTAGTTGGTGATCCTTGCGCTCGGAACCTGTAACTGACTAAGGCATGTTTATTTAGTTAACCATGTCATAGAGGATGCATCCTATGTGAGAGCCTTGGTGGTTGCGGTTATGGCCCAAGTATCTATAGATTTTAGGCCCCAGCTCGGGGGTAATCGATTGTTGAAAGACAATGAACAACAAGGTTTATGGTTGGGTGGAACGTCAGAGGTCTGCAGCCAGCCGAAAACATTCATAGATAAGTATCTGATAACATGTTATCGTTAATTCTGCTGCATTTACATATGGTTTTGTAATAATGTGGTTGAATGTGCTCAATATCATATTTTATGGTTAATTTAATCATATACATCTGGTTATACTTGGGAAAAAGATAATTGATTAAATGAATCTGGTCAATTCAGATAATTGTATATTTTTTGTTTAATTTTTCCTAAGGTTATGTATTTATGGTATACCTATGTGTAGAACTATTGTTATGGTTAATTATGTGTATGTATATATATTCTTGGTTATATTTGAAATGTATATAAACTCTTTGAATTAGGGTTTGGAAGTGTGCAGTAATTTAATGTTGTGGTTAAATTATGTTTTTGCTTTTGGTAAATTTTGGAGCAATTTTGGGGTTTGTGTGAGTGGTGTTTCCCATAGGTGTCTAGGGATGTTACAATGGTATAAAAGCACCCAAGTTGAAATACTTGGCATGCATGGATTTAAAACTTATAACGCAATAAAAATTACCAAGTATGGTGCCAGCCATTTGAAAAAATTCCAAAGATGGATTATAGAAGGGTTATAAATACCAACAGAGAAGAGGATTATCTTTGGAAATTTTTTTTGAGGATACTCTTATATGTAAGGTGCCATAACTTAGAGTTTTCATACCTATTTCTTGACATAATGCTTGTAAAAAATGAATGAAATCTTGGATGGTTGTATTTAGAGGTATTGATGGTGGTCTCACTATGTATCCTATATGTTTGTTGATTGGATTAAAACACCAAACAATTAAACCTTCACTACAACAACAAATAAAATGATGAATACTGGCATGATTATGAGGATATCTTCTTCTAATATAAAGGTAGACTTTCAGGTTTTCAATGAAACATATGCCACCAATGTTGGAAATGTTGTCATTAATGGCAAAGAGAGAAGCAAAGTAGCAGAGAGGCAGAGGCAGCAAAGAAGTGACAGAGGCAGCAAAGAAGTAGCAGAGACAGCAAAGAAGCAGAAAGGTAGCTGTTGAGGAGGTAAATCCCCTCTGCAGATAGAGGCGATCCCTACTAGCCCAGATTGGGTCTAGCAACAATCAAACATGCTATAGTGCAGGTTCCTAATTGTAAATAAACCGAATTGCGAGGAAGGCTTACCTGGAATCCAACGCTGTCGTTTGTAGAAGAGGTGGTGCTCCCGTTCCTTCGCCCTGGCAGATCACAGCCCTCACGATCTCCATGATCAGACACCTATACATGCAAGAAACAACACAAACACAAGCATAAAATCCATTACATACAACTATATATCAGTCGAAGAGGATATAACTCATGAACATGATCAAGAACAAGAGTGGAACCATAACCAATAGTCGCTTATCATTAAAGAGTCAAAAGAAGAATACAACCATAGCTTCAACGCAGCACTCTCCTTTAGCGGGTCGTCAGCACAACATGTCTCGATAAAGCCTGTCAGGGATGGGACAAGCCTCTCTCTCTAGATACTTGGCAATAGTCTCCTTGCTTGGATTTGGCCTTAGGGAATCAAGAAGGCTTTTGCAGCATGAAAGCTCTTGGGAACTCAAAAATTCTGCCACTCTTTGGAACTAGCTTGCAATGGAAATGGGCAAGCTTTTATAGAAGGAGGAAGGGGAGTTGGGATCCCTATAATTGTGGGATTGGCCCTATCATCAAGGAAGCTTCCATGAGAGCTGGAAAACCACTTCCTCTCTATGGAAATCCGTAGCCAAAGATCCCAAATCAAGATAGAAATCAATCCAGGAATTTGTTAGGATGAAACTTCCGCCTTTTATTTTTAAAAAACACCTCTTTATATGGTTGGCGCGGGTGCGGCTCTATGACAGAGCGCCAATTGGCGCGCCTTGTTTGGAGGATTTCCCTCTTGGCGCGAGGGCTGAACTATGTAACCGCGCCAATGGAAAAAGAGCTATTTTTAGGGTTTTTTGCAGGGAGATGTCTTCAGGGCAATTAAAGCTCATCTTCAGAGGGATGCAATGAAAGTATTTTCAAGTCTTAACTCTGCCCACAGGTCACGGAATGAGCCCTCCAATGTGCAGGATGGGGATTGTAGGGACGGTGACAAATTTCTGTGTAACAGATGCCCCCTAAAGCATGAGGCCCGAGAGAGAGAGAGGGGTGAAATGCTTTACGAGAACATGCCGACCGAAAACACCGCCATCGGAAAACCTGCAGAGCGAAGTACAACTGATGTCTCAGATACATGATATATATGTGGTATGGGCGCAACCATCCATA
This sequence comes from Pinus albicaulis, assembly GCA_034641835.2. NCBI lineage: Eukaryota > Viridiplantae > Streptophyta > Pinopsida > Pinales > Pinaceae > Pinus > Pinus albicaulis. Next base: position 1,236,424,516 of record CM076575.1, read on the forward strand.
ACAGAGTGTACAATAATCTAGATCCAAGGCATGGACGCAGCCATCCAATGAAGATCGATAAATAGACTCAGGTATGGTCGCAGCCATCCAATTAGTGAGTCATGTAAATAATCATAATAATCCACAATATCGCAGCCTGGATTATAACAGACACAATCCAGGGTCTTGCGCTCCATCTCGACTCGAACAAAGTACAAGTTCAAGCATGTGAATATGTGAGCTGAAGTCGAACATGCAAGAACATCGTCTGATTACCAGCCAATGATGAAAGCTGTTAACAGACGCGAGAGGAACCACCAATAATGACAATGGCCCTCAAGGTACTATAGGTACAATCTATGGCGTGTGAATCAATGAGCTGGTGTCGAACACCCGTAGAATCACTCGATCAGAGGCCAATGATGAAAACCTCACATCGAATGCGACGAACCTGCCATTGAGGCATGCAGGCTCCAAGGTACCATGAAAGAGTCTCTAGACCATCTTCTTGGATAATGAGTTTAAGTTGACAGGAAGTGACCTTGATCGAAGGTGGGCCATAACGTTTCCCACATCATCGACACGAGACAGAGGAACATAATGTTTTTGTGAATTAGGATCATACGAGAATCAGAGGAAGGTTGATACTTGCAGAGGTCAACTTCTCTTGAACATGTAAACGACACGACAGTGGACTTGGCAGTATTTGACATCAACGGATCAGAGGTCATGGTGACGAGGCAATGAGAAGATGAGAGGTCAAAAGGGATTATCCAAACCCATGGAGGAAAAGTGAAGAACGAGATGAGATGTCCCCAACCCGACACGAATGCAGACAAGTGCCATGTTCAAGAGTGACATACTGCCGACACGACAATGATACTGGTTCCATTTTCCCCCACCATTTCTGGCGAGTACCCCAATTATTTTTGATAACAAGATTGAAGGGGATAGCATATGCTTGTAATATAAGTCCGCCCTTCGGACGAATCCATCCTAGTACATTTAACGAGCCCTAGGAAGGAGCGACTCGAATAACGTCATTTCGACTGAATCCGATGTCATCAGGGTTTAATGAGTCTGAAAAAGGAAGAACTAGGTGTCTTTTCATATTTAGAGAGTTTGAAAAGACAACAGAAAAGTAAACTCCAGCGGTCCCTTTTCGTAGATAGCTCCCCGAACCCGAAAAGGTAGAAAATAATATCCGAGAAAACCTCCTAGTCGCGATAGGCTAGGGTATTCCTTTTTTGTAAATAATCCATCCCAGCCCGAAACAGGGGTAAACGTATACTGGGTAGATGTCGGTTCGTGTCCACTTTAACGAGTTCAAAACGACAAGGGCCTCGACAATATTTTCATGTTTAGAGAGTAAGAAAAGAGCTAAAAGATGACTCCAGAGTGACTTTTTTGTGTATTTACCGAGTCTGAAAAAGTATAAAATACAACTCGTTTCACCGTTTCAGTTGCGTGAAAGACCTGTTGCTGCACAAAAAGGCAAGTTTAAAACCCATTTTCAACACAAATACATTAAAATATTCAGAAAAATAACTTTAAAAACCTATTTTGAGTTCAAAAAGTTATAAATACGTCAAATGGTAAAAATAGAATTACTTTTTACTATTTACCTCACCAAAGAGCAGCAGTGGTCCAGTTTGGTGTGCAAACTTCTGACAGTGATTACGACCGATCCGGGCTACCATTCAGAGTTCCGTCAGTTCCAGGTAAGAGGCGCTTCTTTGTACTCCATTTCAATCCATTTTTTAATAGTTTTCCACCATGCATTAGACTTCTGAGGCAACTTTTTAAATTTTTAGGGCTCCGCTCATTGGCGCGGGTATCGGGCGCGGACCCGCGCCAATGGGCTTTTATATGCAAAGGGCTCGCGCCAGCTGGCGGGAATGTTCCGGAAATAGCCACGCCAGCGGCAGAACCTCAAGTTTCACCTAAAAATTCGAGATTTTAATCAATTTTAATGAAATTTGAAGCTTATCAGAGATCCAATTAAGGGTTTTGACCATGTTGATGCAGGAAACCGAGAAAAATGGTGATTGAGTGGAAAGAAAGGGAGCACGGTGAAGAGGATGAACAAGCCATGGAAAATGAAGTTTGCATGAATGGCCTCAGGAACTGTGGGCTAAAAAAGTTCTTCCTAACACCTTGTTTACGAGCTTAGCCCGAGCTTCTACAGTACTTGATCAATATGTGGGACGCAGATGAACAAGTATTCAAAATGTGGGACCAAGTGTTAGAACTGGAGGTTGCTGACGTGTACTTCATAACCCGATTATCGCGCAGAGGTCCGGTGCCCATACTGACAGGGAGTAGACCATCTGGTGAGAAAATGGAGCAAGTGATGGCACGAGTGTGCCGAGGGGCACAACTGGGATCCGGAAGTGGAAAGGTGGACATCCATACCATTCCTGATCTGGCACTGAGAGTGGTGCTGCATACCATCACGCAGGCTGCGGGGTCGCAGGCACCGCACGAGGCCACAAAGGCCCAAATTTTGTTAGCCTCGAAGTGTATGACTCTATTGTTCGACTGGGCCATAGCAGTGACGATAAACATAAAGAGGAAACTGACCAAATGAAAACAAGCCAAGCTAAAATAGTTTGGCTATGGTTCTATCCTGGTATCGGTCATTCTGGAACGATTACCAATCTTCCAGGGCCAAGGGGCCATAGTAGCTGAGCCGATTCCATGAGAGCCAAGAATGGATCACTGGGCAGAACTGATGCCCAGAGCTGGAGGGGGCCAACAGATGTCGTGGAGGCCAGAGTTTTTTGGGTGGTTGCGACATCAGTTGATCGTAGTGGAAGACTGGCCATATGTCGGTACCGATTTCACTGGTGATCCAGATCTCCCACTGCCGGAGGGAGATGATTGGGACAAGGAGTTGGGTATGACCCCTTCTCTTTTTGATTTTTCTATTTTATGTTTTTTTTTTAATACATGTTCTTCCTGACACATTTTATATGTATGTAGACGTGGGTCTAGAGAGACCAGCCGGTATGTCTCCTATCGCACGGAGGACTCTTCCCGCACCTGATCCTCAGGCAGAGGGTGCAGAGGGGGGGGAGTTAATCTAGAATCTTGAGGGCATCACCCGAGGGATCCCAGACTACGCCTGGCTGGCAGATGTACCGATGGCGTACCAGAGACACGCGGTGGGAGTGCCCAGTCACCTCCACCGAATTCTGAGACGCTTAGTGCGTGCAGTTACTTGTTATCATGAGCACCATGCGGATTAGACTCCTAGGACTTTTATCATGCATATTTTTGAGAGACATGTCGTCTCTGGATGTATTAAGATGAACATATATATTTTTTGATTTAATGTGATGTACACTATGCAAAAATTTCGATATATATATACATATCTATTTCTGGATGGATCTTTCTTTTTCATGTGATGTTGTTTTACAAATTGCGCAAATGTCTATCTAAAACCAAATTAGCTACTGCATCGGTTAACGCATTCATATGCCTGGGAATATGTTGGTAAGTAATATAGTCAAAATTTCTTTCCAGTAAATGAATACGCAAATACAGACGTAAGATGGATGGGTTTCTAACCGAATAATGACCGTTCAGTTGTAATACTACAAGTTGCAAGTCTAGATACACAAGTAATTCACGGATACCAAGGTTTACAGCCTCGGTTAATAATTCTAATACAGCACTATATTCCGCGATGTTATTTGTAGTACATCCCAGACACACACCTTGCAGGTTGACCAACTCACCAGCAGGATCGTATATTACCTAGGCTGCTGAAGACAGATTCCTGGTACTACGGGAGGCACCATCCGCGAAACCAACAAACGGATGAATGGACATCTGCACAATCAGGAAGACCTGATCAGCAGAAAGATGTTTACATTGCAAACCACACCACACAAGCACACAAATGAAAAACACACACTTATGTACACACACCATACCAAAAATCACTTCAGGCATAGTATTGTTTGAGGCACAGCCCATTTCTAGGCTGCGCCAGCGGAACTCTTTCATAATTTATAAGCTCATAAGCCCCGTTCTTCAAAACGTGTTTTACTATGTAGGGCCCATTCCACATAGGTTGGAACTTACCGGCCCCAAGCTTGTCATGTGCTTGATCGTACAGGAGGACGAGGTCCCCTTCAATAAAGGAATGAGGAGAAACTGATTGATCGAAGTGAGCTTTGACCCGCTTCTTTTGTGCTTCAATAACTAAAGTAGCTAAGCGACGGTTTTCATCTAACCGTTCCAGATACAAAAGACACTCTTCCTTGGCAGAAGTGTCGGGTAGAATTTCCACAGCTAATTTCAACGAAGGAATCTTGCATTCAACCGGAAGAGTTGCTTCCAGACCATACACCAATTGAAATGGTGTGAATCCAGTTGCACTCTTTACAGATGTCTGGTATGCCCATAGAGTTGAGAACAGTTGGAGGTTCCAATTGGATTTTTGGATACCAACTGTTCGTTGAAGAATAGTGACCAGAACCTTGTTCACTGCTTCAACCTGGCCATTCGCTTGAGGGTAATATGGCGTTGAGCTATTGTGACGTAAGCCCAACTTTGAAGTCAGCTCAGCCATCATATAATCTCGGAAATAAGTACCGTGGTCAATAACGATGGCTTGCGGGACCCCGAAACATGCAATGATATGGTTGAATATGAATTGGGCAGCTGTCTTACAGTCGGCAGCTAGTGTAGGCATCGCTTCGGCCCACTTGGTGAAGTAGTCGACAGCGACAATGATATACGCATGCCCCCCAGCTGAGTGAGGGTTACACGTCATAAAATCCACACCCCATTTCGCAAAAGGGCTGACGGTAATAACAGGATGCAAAGGGAGAGGCGGTGCGCGCATTTTGCACTGAAACACCTGGCACGCGTGACATTTATGGACTGCAACGATACAGTCTTTGAATATTGACAGCCAGAAATAACCTGCTCGCAGAATCTTTTGGGCAGTAGCATATCCGGACATATGTCCACCACAGGCGCCACTGTGGTAGTCATTTAGAACCCTTTTAGCCTCTTCCAAGGTTAGGCACCGACGAAGCACCGAATCTACTCCAACACGGTATAAGGTATCTCCTACGATGCGGTAGGGTTGAGATTGATGCCGAATTCGACGTCGGGCATATTTAGTCAACTCAGACCGAAATGTGGAGGTCTGAAGATACACAATTATGTCGCCATACCAAGGGTCGCGAGTACTGATGAGGAAAAGAGTTTTTTCTGCAATATGATCCTCGGAAAGTGAAGGAGTGGAGTCTGTCGGGAGCGAGCATATAAGATCCACGAAAACCAGTGATTTCTTTGACTTAGCAGTAGTGAACTCTAAGTCAAACTCTTACAGGATAACGATCAATTTGGATTATTTCCCCCCCAGCAATTTTCTAGAGAGAATATATGTCATGGGGTTGCAATTCGAAACCACTGTTATCGTACGCAACAGGCTGTAATGGCGAAAGCGCTGCACAATGTGTACTGCGGCTAATGCCAACTTCTCGACATGAGCATAACGCGTTTCTGTATCGAGAAGGTTTCACGATAGATAATAAACGACATGTTCATTACCATCATCATCATCCTGCACCAGAACCATAGCAATGGTGCTAAACGCGGCGGCGAGATATAAAGTGAAATCGCAGTGATAATCAGGCGGACGAAGCAAAGGAGCATTAACCAATAACGTCTTTAGCTTCTCAAAGGACTGCTGAGCAATTTCATCCCAATGGAAGGGAACATTTTGCTTTAATAGGCGTGTGAATCCTTTAGCCACCTCCACGTAGTTCAGGATAAAGCGTCGAAGGAAGTTCGCTTTTCCCTGCAGAATCTACAACTGATATAATGAGGAGGGTGATGGGAGGTTGATGATAGCCTCGAATTTTAAAGGGTCAAGGCGAATTCCATCTTTGGAGACTATGAATCCCAAAAGACGGCCAAAATCCACGCAGAATACGCACTTATGAGGATTGAGCCTGATATTGTAGCGCCTACAGCGGAGGAAAATCTGGCGGAGGTGTTCAGGGTGATCCTCTCGCCTAGCTGAATGAGCTGGAAAATCATCCAGATAAGGTTGAACAATATGGAAAATGTCATGGAAAGCATAAGACATCGCACGCTGAAAAGTGGCTCCAGCGTTCTTCAAGCCGAACGGGAGCTTTTTATACGCGAAAGTACCCCACGGACAGATGAATGTAGTCTTGTGTTGATCCTCGGGTGCAATATTGATCTGATTATACCCTGATAAACCGTCCATCAAGGAATAAATCTCAATTCCAGCACATTCGTCGATAATTTGGTCTATGAACGGAGTGGGATAGTTATCTTTCGGACAGACGCGATTGATGTCGCAGTAATCAACACAGACCCTAATAGTACCCTGCTTTTTATCAACAGGGACAATGTTAGAAACCCATTCTGTGAGGGGGATGGGATAAATAAAGCCCGCGTTCAGAATTTTTTCAACTTCTGCCTTAATTGCAGCGGCTTTTCGAGGATGCATGGGGCGTAAGCGTTGGCGCATGGGCTTCGCACCCAGATAGGTTGGAATCTCATGCACTACGATACTGTGATCTATCCCCGACATTTCCTCGTAGGACTAGTCGAACACATCTCTGAATTCTTTGAAAAGATCAGTATAGACTTGAATCTCATCAGGAGAACAAGTCACTCCCATGTGAATATTCTCAACAATCCTCGGTTTAACGGAGATGTTGATCACGATGGTTTGAGTGATATTACTCAGGTTTCCCTTCGAAAAAACCTCATGCGTCAAGATGGGCGTTTGGAGAGGAGGATTAGGAACCTAAGATGCATAACTCTCCAGACAATCTGACACTGCCCCCAAGCTAGGCATAAAAGAGGAGCGATGATTTCCATCGCCCCAAGGTAGCTCCTTGAGAGACATAGTTTCAATGATGGCTTCATTGGAAGGAAAAGTCTCTTTGACAGGATCAGGTGAATCGGCCTGACCAAGCCAGGGGGATTGAGAGTAAACATCTAGAGCCATGCTCAAAGGAGCATGCTGAGGAGGTGGAGGATCAGATGCGGCAACAATTTCACAGTAGCTGATCTCTACTGGAGTCAAGGGCATTGATTCTCCAAACTCAAACACCTGCTCAGGCGTAGGAATAAGCCAGGGGTCATCGGACCTGGAAATCATGTTAACTTGAGCAGTGTGCGGTGGTGGTGCGGGAAAGATACCCATGAGGACGGGGTCTTTGAAGAGACCGGGTCCTACACTCTCAGGGGGATTCGGAATCTGATCCACGTATGGTACGTTGTTCTCGGAAGTGGAGGTGAAGAAGGACAACTGATCCACCGTGACTATTTTTCCCTCGTGAGGGAACTTAAGAAGTCGAAAGATGGTGGATGGCACACATAGCATGGCATGGGTCCAGCTGCGGCCTAGAAGTATATTGTAGTTGAGCCTGGCGTTGACTACTTCTACTTCCACATTGACAGTCTTCCCCTGTAAAGTGATCGCTAAACTCTCGAGAACACCCAGGGGTTTGAATTCCCGACCATCAAATGCCTCAAGGGCATTGGGAGATGACGCAAGGGCTGGAGAGCCAATGGCCTTCCAGCAAGCGGATGACATGACGCAGGTAGAAGCACCTTCATCCACAACGGCCCTATGGATGTTAAGACCGTTAATCCCGACTTGAACAACAAGAGCTATCTGATGTAGAAATCGAGGGGAGAAATTCTCTAAATCTAAGGTGAGAAGACTCGAATCGGCGGGATCAATGCCACTGATCGCAGACAATAAAGCCTTCCGTTGCGAAGGACAACTTTGAAGAACTTCTAATGTAGACATAGCAGAAGGTGCCTGTGCCAAATCCTCAACAATGTTGTAATGTTGAGCAGCACGAGCATTCGGATTATAAGATCTTCAAAGAACACCTTTAGAAGGTGGCTTCACAACGGGTTCAGGAGTAGGCTTCTCAATTTCCAGTGAACCGGAGACAGGTGGGGGAGGCGGTCCATCTGCAACTGCCTTCCCGGGTGCCTACCGCAATTCATTGTAGTCCTTCGAACGCGTAGCGACATAAATAGGTGCAGCAACCTTCATCATGAAAACTTGGGACCCAAATGGTGCAGATGGTGACGGCTGTTCAACCATCTGGGTCTGCTGAGACAGGAATGACTCCTTAAGAACTGTCGAAGTCCCTTTTGAGCCCTTGAGAATTTGACTAACTTCGGATCGTCTTGGACAATCCTTAGTATAATGGTCTCCCTCACAAATGAGGCAGGGGTACTTCGGCTTATGCTGAGAACCATCCTCAGTACTAGATTTGGATTATGGCCTCGGGGCATCAAATTTGGATTTAACTTTGCCCTTATTTTTCCCTTTGGAGGATTTCTTCGTAGGATTGGCCTAAACGGCGTTCACCTCCGCGGTTTTGCTAGAATCTGATGGGGCGGGAGTAGCAAGAGTATTGTTGGAAGAATTAGACTTCTTCTTCCCATTCGAAGACTTCTTCGAATTCTGAGATACAGAACCAATGACACCATCCACTACGGGGGTAGGTGGAGCCTTAGAGGTTTCGGACCGTGGGGCATCAGGCAAGATATCATAAAGCGTGCCAGACTGAGAATATACAAGATCTAGATATTGGGCACGTGCAATGGCTTGTTCCTCCATCACACACGCTCCCATCGCAATATCTTGGGTGATTTTGTTCACGAAGGAGGTGGTGAACCAGTGAGTTAGTATCTGATCAGGTATATGAAACTTGATCAGTCTACGATGGCATCGCCACTCATGTATGTGATCAGAAATGTGAGTGGCTTTATCCTGCTTCAGAGAAGTCAGGAGGTGCATCCCGGCTTCATAACGAACCGGTAACTGGAAGTGCATGAGAAAAGCCATGGCTAAGGAATTGAAATCTTGGAAGATATCATGGGATAAATCGATGTACCACTTAGCAGCAGCTCCAGTTAAAGTGCACTGGAAGAGGTGCAGATGAATCGAATCGTCGACCCAAGAGTTATACGAACACCAAAGATGATACGTCATCACATGCGCCTGGGGGTCCTCTCTAGATTTTCCCTCAAACTTGGGGCAATCGCCTGGTATCTTGGTAGGAATCGGAGGCCAATACGGATTATGTAAAATCGGATCATTGGTCAATTTTGAAATATCCGGCAACTCCAAGGTGGCCAAGAATGGCAATGGCAGATTGACCGGCATGCCAGGCCCAGGATGAGGACCGGTACCCGTACTCCACAATGGTTGTGAATATCCTTGCCCCCATGGGTTCTGTCCTGTAGGATTCTGACCGTAGGGGGTGTATGTCGTATAACCAGACTGATTTGGATGCTGGTAACCAGTGTGCGGGGCTTGATAACCAGAGTGTGGACCCTGGTTAGGATTTGGCCCTGTATAAGCAGCATTTGGATTTGGCTGCTGAGTATAGGTGTAACCGGGTGGAGCAGGATAATACTGAGAGCCTCTGGGGTGGTTATAATTTGGTTGAGATTGACCATGATAATAATAACTGCCCTGAGGATGAGACGGCTGATGATAGGTGGAACCCCGCGGAGCCTGATAACTAGGGCGCAGCTATTGATTTGGCTGTGGCATCGAATAAATCGGCTGCTAGGCAGGGTTAATGGAATGAGTGGGCTGCCCTGAGTGAACAGGTTGGCCTGACTGAGAGGGCTGCCCTGAATGAACAGGTTGACCCGGATAGATAGGCAGCGCCAGTTGTGCAGGTTGACCTGGCTATAAAGGAGCCCCAGGTTGCATCGGATGGGCCGGTTGGCCTGGAGGCAGAACACTAGGTTGTACCGGATGGGCCGGTTGGCCTGGTGGAGGAATAGGGCCAGGTGTTTTCTGGTAACTGGTTTGACTTAGAGCAGAACCATAGGATGGTCCCGGCTGATATGCAACATTAGAAACAACAGGATACTATGGTTGCATAGGCTGAGAAGGCTGGATTTGCCCCCCAGGACCATAGACTGGTCCCGGTTGGTACCCCGGCTGAGGCTGTACATGTTGACCGGAAGGGCTATAATACTATCCTTGCGGACTGTATGACGACCCTTGCTGGCCCGCAGGATAGACTTGGATGGGCTGCCCCTGTGGGTCATAAGGATAGCCAGGTTGGCCCGAAGGTTGGCCTTGGAAAGGTTTCCCTTGCGAGTTATAAGCCTGGTTATAAGGTAAACCTTGAGCATGGAGGTAAGCCTCAGGAGCAGGTAGACGAAAAATGTCCCCGTGCTCATCATACTGACTTGGAAAAGCATACACGGGTGTACCATCCTGTGCATAGTGCGAAAAGTAAGAGCGGTTGGGATCTTGGGAGGATGGTCCAACCTCGGGGTTCGGCTGTTGTAGGGACAACCGATACTCCTCCGGAGAGATGTTCTCCGGTATAGCAGTTGCTAAATAAATGTCTTCAAGGGACGGCATAGCCCTGGCGGAGGGTGCCGTCACAACAGGTGTGGAGTCGGCCACACAAACAGTGGGCCGAACGAGTACAGAAGTAATGGGCGTCTGAGGAGACACCCCCGGTGAAGGAGCAGCTGGCCTCGGAGAAGGAGCTGACACTCCCATAGAGGCAACAGCGGAAATGATCTGACCCAAAGAAATGTACCTTGGTGGTAATGAGGGACTGGCTGTTGACATAACAGCCGATTTAGAGTTGTCTCCCGGAAACAATCTTCGTGGGAAGAGCTGATAGTCTTCACCAGACGTTGGAATTTCCTCACCAGAATCACTCATGGTTGAGCCTGCCGCTAGATCTCGCAATAGACGGCGAGGACTAGGAGGAAAAACAACAACTATAAAAGGCGAACCCAATGTAAGAGAAAGGAAATCAGCTCCTAATCTCAATTCAGACATAGGGTCCAAAAAGGGCCAATCAAACTCAACTGGTCCCCCAAAGGGTTGCTCAGAAAGAACCGGTCCCCCATCAGGAAACTCGGAAACAATGGGCTGCTGTGGTTCAACAGAGGATTTGGACACCTCTGATGAATCGTCTGTGTAAGGACTACCAGTAGACGAAACCGAGGGTTCCGCCACTGTGACAAAAACGACAAGAGAAAAGATCAAACACACACACGGGCTGAAAAAGAGTCAAGACACACGATCAAACGGTCAACAAGAAAAATCTAACAGGGCGTGTAATCGTGGGTGATTAATTTTTTACCACATTGAAAAATAAGAAACTTCACCATTTCATGTTTTAAGAGTCGAGAAACGGTAAAAAAGGTGACTCTATCTCTTTCAGATTTGACACAAGCGTGAAAGGACAAGCGCTTGGTGATCCTTTCAAATTTAGGGAGTCAGAAAATATCAAATGACTGCTCAGGAATACTAGGAAAAAGGGTGTACCAAATAACTGTGAACTGCAATATACACCTTGGTTTCAATAATGAAAGAGAAATCAACCAAGGACTTTCCGTACGTACAGGCAATCTCCCCGAATATTGTGTCCGGTGTATCACAGGTATAAGGCGGCAGACTAGGCTTCCTGTGGATAAAGGATTGAAACCTAGAGGGGTCTCCCTTTATATATGTGACGGTATGGGGAGCACAAGTCCGTACTAGCGCTGTCTAAAGCCAAAAGGCGAACGACAACTACTAGGTTTAAAGACGCCGGAACACGTCTCTAGCCTAGACCTCTAAATGTGTTTCATTAGATTTCAATGCTTCCTTAGTGTAAATTGAGTAGATTTTAAAGTTGATCTTCAATTACGTTCCAGTTTTCAAGCCCTAACGAATGTGCTGTCTCAAAAATCTCTTAAATGCAAACTACATGCCACAGTACACCATTTCGTTCGATGAAAACTAGCTACAGAAGAGTTGAGAGTTTTTTACACAAACAAAATGATCAGAAGACAATCGATGATATCTCTAATGCAACTAATGAAACTAAAAAATTTTCTTTCAAATTCACTAAATACTAGTAAAATTGAAAATATTTCAATTTTCACTAATCAACCAAAAGCAAAAGAGATTTTTTTTTTATTTTCAATGTTTGATAGCTAGATGCACTAAACAAACCGAAAATAAGAAGTAATTCGAGAAATGATATTAAGAGAGAAAAACCAACAAATTTCACTCAATGGCACAAACAATCAGATCTCAAATTGATAAAAAGTCTCTCAAAACCAAAAAAAGTCCCAAAGACACCAATGAGCAGTGTGATCTAGGCCCAAAATGAAGCAAGGCGAAATTCAAATGAAAACGAAATCAGTCACTCAAAAAACGCAACAATATGATAGACAACTGTCAAACGAATGCAAGGAAGCAATCCCCCAGCCGACTGAACGAACGAAAACCAAAAACTCCCAAGGGAGGCTCGACTCACAAAGGCACCTAGATGTCCTAGGGCTCGTATGCAAAATCGAAATAAATAGGAAAACAACCAAAGGAAGGAGGTTCCAACCAGCCAAACCAGGCTCCAGTGCACTCAAACAGTCGAAAAAACAAGATCAAAATCACAAGTCAGCCCCAGAAAGCTTGAAACACAACAAACCCTAATATCTCACAGGATTGGCATGACTGTGAGCTTGAAATTAGCGCTAGAAAGGCAATGGCGCGGGAAATACACAGGAAACATGTGCCAATGGGCCCGACTGTTACGCTAAAAAGCGCGCCAGCCAAGTTTACTATGGAAAAAATAAAAAACAAGCAATCTCAGACACAGACAAGTGAAAACAAGGCTAAAACAAAGCCAAACAAACAAGAAAATCCAGTCCAAAGAGTTGACCAAGCAAGCAAGACCAAGAAGTTAACCGGAAAGAGAAGACAAAACTCCAAGTTGTTCAGTCCGTAAACCAAATCGGAGATCAACTGAAGCAGCGTTGATCTACTCCGCTAATGCAGAGCAAAAGAGTTTCGAAGGCTATCTGGCTGTGCTTCAGACTCTGTCTATAGTTTACAAATCAAACAACAAGCTTGAATCCCCAGCGGAGTCACCAAATTGTTGAGGAGGTAAATCCCCTCTGCGTGTCCGCTACTAGCCCAGATCGGGTCTAGCAACAATAAAACACGCTACAGTGCAGGTTCCTAATTGTAAATAAATCGACTTGCAAGGAAGACTTACCTAGAATCCAACGCTGTCATTTGTAGAAGAGGTGGTGCTCCCGTTACTTCGCCCTAGCAGATCACAGCCCTCACGATCTCCATGATCGGACACCTGCACATGCAAGAAACAACACAAACGCAAGCATAAAATCTATTACATACAACTATATATCAGTTGAAGAGGATATAACTCATGAACATGATCAAGAACAAGAGTGGAACCATAACCGATAGTCGCTTATCATTAAAGAGTCAAAATAAGAATACAACCATAGCTTCGACGCAGCACTCTCCTTTAGCGGGTCGTCAGCACAACATGTCTCGAAAAAGCCTGTCAAGGATGGGACAAGCCTCTCTCTCCGGATACTTGGCAATAGTCTCCTTGCTTGGATTTGGCCTTGGGGAATCAAGAAGGCTTTTGCAGCATGAAAGCTCTTGGGAACTTAGAAATTCTGCCACTCTTTGGAACTAGCTTGCAATGGAAATGGGCAAGCTTTTATAGAAGGAGGAAGGGGAGTTGGGATCCATATAATTATGGGATTGGCCCTATCATCAAGGAAGCTTCCATGAGAGGTGGCAAACCACTTCCTCTCCATGGAAATCCGTAGCCAAACCTCCCAACTCAAGATAGAAATCAATCCAGGAATTTGTTAGGATGAAACTTCCGCCTTTTATTTTTTAAAAACACCTCTTAATATGGTTGGCGCGGGTGCGGCTCTATGACAGAGCGCCAATTGGCGCGCCCTGTTTGGAGGATTTCCCTCTTGGCGCGAGGGTTGAACTATGGAACCGCGCCAATGGAAAAAGAGTTATTTTTAGGGTTTTTTGCAGGGAGATGTCTTCAGGGAAATTAAAGCTCATTTTCAGAGGGATGCAATGAAAGTATTTTCAAGTCTTAACTCTGCCCACAGGTCACGGAATGAGCCCTCCAATGTGCGGGATGGGGATTGTAGGGACGGTGACAAATTTTTGTGTAACAGTAGCAGAGGCAGCAAAGAGAGAAGCAAAGTAGCAGAGAGGCAGAGGCAGCAAAGAAGTAGAAGAGGCAGCAAATAAGCAGAAAGGTAGCAGAGGTAGCAAAGAGAGAAGCAAAGTAGCAGAGAGGTAGCAGTAAGAAGCAGAGGCAGAGGGAGGATAAAAGGGCCTTTGTATAATCTGAGGAATCTGTTTCAGTATTACATGGGTATCACTTGGTTTAAGGTCTGTGTGGTAGAACTTGAGGTTCAATAATAAATTGTATGAGTTTGTGTGGGCATGTATGAAGTCAAAGAGAATTTCTCTGTAAAGACAGAGTGAGGTTTTGAATTCGCATTCAGGGTTTTACTGTAATTGGGGTTTTAAATGGTGTTCTACATGTTAAGTTAATAATGCAGAGGAACCATATAGAAAGAAGTCATAGCAACGAAACAAGAAATGTTGAGATCCTGAAAGATACGACAGTGTAAGACGGTTCAAAATTATGAATCGAACACCCAGTGGAAAGGAATCAAGATTCGGTAAATCGCAGAAGTAATTTTTGAGATAACTATGAAATTGGGACAGTAATGGCGCAGCAATGACTTACAGGTATAACGTAAATCAAATTCCATGTGTGGGCCATATGATATGGTGAGTTATAACGTAAAATCAATGAAAGGTGAGTTATAACATAAATGAAAATCAACAAACAATTTTAACGTAAAATCAGCGTTGATAAATATGAAACCCGAAGAGATGGAACCCTGAGTCAAGAACAGAACTTGGAGTGTGAATAGTGAAAGCGGTTTCTCCATCCAAACCGGCGTATCGCGTGGCCTTCCGAGTGGTAAGTGGATTTTGTCAAAAAAACGCAATTAGGGTCGCCGCTCGACATGTGCCCTAAAGTGGTATTCAATTACCACTTTCATCGCGCAATTTTCAAGCATCATGGGTCATGCAGTTAATTTGCGCGATATTACGCGACTACCATTGGATTGTCAGCAGGAGCACGATAAGTTGTTCACTGTCGGATGAGAAGGGTGAATTAAGCACTGGGACCCACTCTTATCGTGCAGGATTGATGGATTTAGCCTCGAGCAGGTTCGTAGCGCGATGGCCGTAGGATCGCTGAAGTTAAGCGCGATGATGTCCCCATCGTTGGATGGAGAGCTACGTTAAACGCTGGGCCCAAAGCAA
This sequence comes from Pinus albicaulis, assembly GCA_034641835.2. Taxonomy (NCBI): domain Eukaryota; kingdom Viridiplantae; phylum Streptophyta; class Pinopsida; order Pinales; family Pinaceae; genus Pinus; species Pinus albicaulis. The sequence goes on from CM076575.1 coordinate 1,236,439,697, forward strand.
TCATAAAATTATTGCGATAATTGTTTTATGTGTGTTAATGTTATGGGAGCCATATTAAATAATTATTGATGGCAAATATATGCATTGGGATTTTGTGATATGGTGGGACCCAACAGTTAAATATATGTTGGCATCGAAGTTCTAAAATCAAAGTTCGGATTGAATAAGGTTTGAAATGCACAAATGAAATGTGATGTCGGCATTTACATCCAAGGTAAGAACCTTAGGGGAGCTGGAGGTTATATATTATAGTTGCCGGAATATAAGTTAAATATGTTGTGGGACCCAAATATGTTGCGGATACTTGGATGATATAGGGTGCATGGTTCAACATATAATGTGAAGCGTTATGATATGCTGAGGCTTTAAACCAAAGGAAAGGGGTTATATAACAGTGATTGACACACTGGGCCCTTACATAAGGGTTTAATAACAAAGGTAAATTGTGTATATTCGTGGGCCCCAAGGGATGAGTAAACAGTGATCCCAGAACTTCAATATGATTGGCATTGGCTTTAATCCAAAGATTGAAAACTTTTAATATTTGGATACGCATTGACTACTTACGAATTGCATCAACATTGATATATTATTTTTGGTAGGTGAATGGAAAGATGTGGGCCTCGAGGGGGCACTTATATACTTATATATGGTATCACTTGAAGATTTAACTCCAAGCTCGAAGGTCTAGTGCCGTAGTTAATTGAATAAGCAAGCATATAAAACTTTAATATATGCTAGTGTTTGGTCTTTAATAAAAGTCCGAGTTTGTATGAAATACCATGACTAAACATGAATTAAAACTGTGGGCTAGATATATCACCACGTTGGATGAAATAAGTAATTGGAAATAATGGTGGGCCAGACTTACGTTGATGATTAAGCCAAAGCAAATATTGATTGGGCACTTCCATAAAATGAACTATTGATACAGGATTTTACCACAGTGATGGAAAAATAAAGCTTCAGCATTGATACAGCTGCTAGACTTAAAACATAAATTAGAAATGCATTTTTATATACACAATGAACTTGGAGAATGTGGGTCTGACAGGGGTTCTTACACAGAAAGCAGGGGAGTAAGCAGAAACTAAAAAAGCCAATGACAGCAGCAGAAAAGACAAACTCACAATGAGCCAAAAACTGAATGGGCTGAATAGAAATTCTTATTGTAACTAAAAGTGTAAAGGTTTATTTATTTTATATTGTTTGTGATGCAAAGGCAAGTCTCTGGAGGAAAAGAAATACCCCACTGTAATGTTGAAATGTATATATATTGTTATATGTTTTTTTCTGAATAAGTTAGGAAAGAAATGAAAAGGTGGAAGTCAAAGAGTCATGGTTGTTCACTTCCAATTCTCTGTAGAATACAAATAGTCAAGAGGTGAACTCTATTGCAGCAAAATGATGTAGCATACAAACAGTCAAGAGGTGAACTCTTTGTTGGTTGTTTGTTTTTTCTAGTGGCAACAAAAACAAGTGATCCTTGTAAGACAAAGCAACAAAAGGATGCAACATTTTGTAAGACAAAGAAAATCAGGTCCAACCAGCAAAGGATGCAGAAAATTAGAAGAACCCCTGAAGCAAGCAAATGGAGAAGAAAACCCCTCATCAGGTACGCTCATTGTTTTTATGGGTATTGTTTTTACTGTAAGGAATTCGGCCATAAAGCCAAGGAGTGCAGAACATATGGTCAAAAATTGAGGTTAAAAACCTCAAGGAGAGTTATGTATTGTGGAGAGTTCACTCGTACTCAAAATCCTGGTAAACATATGATCAAATGTTGTGTATGCCATAAAATCGGACATATGTCTTCCCAATGTCCTCTCAAAGAGAGTGGTCCAACTTCTCAGAAAAGGTACCAAGCAAATAGTTGTTTGCAGTGGAAAAAGAAGGTGAATAAGTGTGACTTGACTCTAATAGCCCAAGATCAGAAAGGCCAATGGTATTTGGACAGTGGAAGATCAAAGCATATGATTGGAGATAGAAGCAAGTTTATAACCTTTGATGAAAAGAAATCTGGAAATGTAACTTTCAGTAATGATAAAGCATGGAAAATTAAAGGAAAAGGCTCAGTCAATCTGGATAATGGAAGAGGAAAGGCCCAAGATGTACTATTTGTGGATGGACTGAAAGCAAATCTGCTAAGTGTCAGTCAAATGTGTGACAAAGGCTGTGAAGTCCTGTTTAGAGCACAAGATTGTGAAGTAAGATCAAGCACCACAGGAAAGACCTTGATCAAAGGTATTCAAACAGAAAGTAATGTCTATATAGTAAAAGAAGAGAATGAAGCATGCCACCTAAGCAAACTTGAGGAATCATGGTTATGGCATAGAAGACTGGGACACCTTAACTTTGACCACATCATCAGTCCGAGCAAGAAAAATGCAGTCAGAGATATGCCAGCAATAAAGAAGCATTCAAATACCATATGTAAATCTTGTCAATTAGGCAAACAAACCCGCACATCTTTTAAGACCAAAGATGAACTATCAACTAGTAGGCCACTTCAACTTGTACACATGGACCTGTGTGGACCTTCAAGAACTAAAGCACCTAGTGTAGAATCTTATTTCATGCTGATAATAGATTATTTTTCCAGAATGACGTGGGTAGCATTTCTCAAATATAAATCTGAAGCACTTGAGAAATTCAAGATATTCAAGGCATTACCAGAAATCAAACAGGATGCAAGCTAAAGTGCATCAAATCAGACAGAGGAGGTGAATTCACAGACTATGATTTTGCAAATCTATGCAATGAACATGGGATAAAACAACAGCTTACAATAGCAGGCACACCTCAATAGAATGGAGTGGCAGAGAGACAAAACAGATCAGTACAACAGATTGCCAAATCGATTATGCAAGAAAGTAACATTCCCCAAACTTTCTGGGCAGAAGTAGTACACACAGCTGTTCACATTCTTAACAAAGCTCATTTAAGACCAAACTGTGACAAGACTCCTTATGAACTATGGCATGGTAAACCAGCATCAATCAAGCACTTTAGAGTCTTTAGAAGCAAGTGTTTCATAAAAAAATAATGATGAAAATCTGGGAAAGTTTGATGCAAGAGAAAATGAAGGAATATTTTTAGGATATGCATCCAAGAGTAAGGGTTACAGGTGCTACAACAAAAGACTACACAAAATTTTGGAAAGCATTGATGTAAGATTTGATGAATATCTACCAAACAAGACAAGAAGTACAAGTTGCAGCAATCCTCCAGAAGATCATGAAGAAGAGAACCAAGATGATTATGAACTAAGCAAGACAATAGAAGATACTGAGTTAAGCTCAAAAGGTCCCTCAAGATACACTCAAAAGAATCATCCAAAAGATCAAATCATTGGGGACAAGAGTGTGGGAGTCCAGACAAGAAGATAGCTAGCTGAATAGACATAAGAAGTATACCTAGCCATGTTATCTCAAATAGAGCCAAAGAAGTTTGAAGAAGCCAGCAAAGACAAATATTGGGTGAATGCTATGAATGAATAATTGGACCAAATTGAGAAGAACAATACCTGGGAATTGGTTCCAAGACCCACTGGGAAAAATGTCATTGGAACAAAATGGATATTCAAGAACAAGATGAATGAACAAGGGCAGGTAATCATAAATAAAGCCAGACTTGTATGCAAGGGATATTCACAAACTGAAGGTCTTGATTATGATGAAACCTTTGCCCCTGTAGCCAGAATGGAAGCAATCAGAATGTTTCTGGCCTTTGCATGTTATCATGATTTCAAGGTATATCAAATGGATGTGAAGTCTGCCTTCCGGAATGGAGATCTAGAGGAAGAATTCTACATGGAAAAACATGAAGGATTCTCATTAACAGATAAACATGACTATGTGTGTAGATTAAAGAAAGCCTTATATGGTCTAAAACAAGCTCCTCGTGCATGGTATTCAAGGCTAGACAAATACTTGCAAAAACAAGGTTTTAAGAAAGGAGGAGTAGACAGCAATCTGTACATAAAATCTAATGAAAATGATCTCCTTATTGTAGTTGTGTATGTAGATGACATCATGTTTGGAAGCAACAAGGATGAGTTAGCAAAAGGATTCGCTGAAGAAATGAAATCATAATTTGAGATGTCTATAATTGGAGAGCTCACCTTCTATTTAGGACTTCAAATTCAACAAAAGAACACAGGAACATTCATCTCACAAGAAAAATACTTACGAGAGATGTTGAAAAGGTTCCAAATGGAAGACTGCAAACCTGTGTCAACTCCCATGATCACTGAATGCAAACTATGTGCTAATGATGGATCAACAGATGTAGATCAAAAACTTTACAGATCCATGATAGGAAGTCTACTATACCTAATAGCTTCTAGACCAGACATTATGTTGGTAGTAGGACTTGTGGCAAGATATCAAGGCTGCACCAAAACAAAATCACTTACTAGCAGTCAAAAGAATATTTAGATATCTACAAGGAACTACACATTATGGGATATGGTATCCAAAAGGTAAGAGCTTCACTTTGACAGCATATAAAGATGCAGATTGGGCCAGCTGTGTGGATGACAGGAAAAGCACAAGTGGAGGTGCATTCTATTTTGGAAAAAGTATGGTGGCATGGCTAAGCAAGAAGAAAACTTTTATCTCTCTATCTACAGCAGAAGCAGAATACATAGCAGCAGCAGCATGTTGCACACAAGTAATGTGGATGAAAAAAACTCTCCAAGACATGAAGGTAAGCATTAACGAACCTATTTCTATCAAACGTGACAATACAAGTGTAATAAGTATATCAAAAAATCCTATACTTCATTAAAAAACAAAGCACATCCCAATCAAGTACCATTTCCTCAGAGAACAAGTAGCACAGAAAGTAGTGAAGTTGGAATATGTACCAACAAAGGAACAAACAACAGACATATTCACAAAACCTCTTGCTAAAGAACCATTCGAATATCTAAGAGACAAACTAGGGGTAGTGTCTGCAGATGCTACTCTCTGGCATGAAAAGAAAACATCATTCCAGGGGGAGATCAGTCTTAACAAAGAGTGCCACAAAAGAGCTAGAGAAAGTGAGCAGTGCATGGAACAGGTCCTCAAGATCAGAATATTATGGACAAGATTTGGAAACCACACTAGTAAATGTGCAAACCTTTGCCATTGATGTCAAAGGGGGAGGAAAAGCAAACAAAAGAAGATAAGCAGAGGAAGTTCTGAAGGAAGTATGGGAGTATTGGTAGAATATTGCCATCAATGCCAAAGGGGGTGATTGTTGGAAATGTTGTCATTGATGGCAAAGAGAGAAGCAAAGTAGCAGAGAGGTAGAGGCAGCAAAGAAGTAGCAAAGACAGAAAAGAAGCAGAAAGGTAGTAGAGGCAGCAAAGAGAGAATCAAAGTAGCAGAGAGGAGTATCACTTGGTTTAAGGTCTGTGTGGTAGACCTTGAGGTCCAATAAGAAATTGTATGAGTTTGTGTGGGCATGTATGAAGTCAAAGAAAATTTCTCTGTAAAGACAGAGTGAGGTTTTGAATTCGCATTTAGGGTTTTACTGTAATTGGGGTTTTAAATGGTGTTCTGCATGTTAATTTAATAATGCAGAGGAACCATATAGAAAGGAGTCATAGCAATGAAACAAGAAATGTTGAGATCCTGAAAGATATGATGGTGTAAGATGGTTCGAAATTATGAATCGAACACCCAGTGGAAAGGAATCAAGAGTCGGTAAATCACAGAAGTAATTTTTGAGATAACTATGAAATTGGGACAGTAATGGTGCAGCAATGACTTACAGGTATAACGTAAATCAAATTCCATGTGTGGGCCATATGATATGGTGAGTTATAATGTAAAATCAATGAAAGGTGTGTTATAACGTAAATGAAAATCAACAAACAGTTTTAATGTAAAATCAACGTTGATAAATATGAAACCCAAAGAGATGAACCCCTGAGTCAAGAACGGAACCTGAAGTGTGAATAGTAAAAGCATTTTCTCCATCCAAACCAATGATATCGCGTTGCCTTCTGAGTGGTAAGTGGATTTTGTCAAAAAAGCGCGATTAGGGTTGCCGCTCGACACGTGCCCTAAAGTGGTATTCAATTACCACTTTCATCGCACAATTTTTCAGCATTAAGGGTCGTGCGGTTAATTTTCACGATATTACGCGACTACCATTGGATTATCAGCATGAGCGCGATAAGTTGTTAACCATCGGATGAGAAGGGTGAGTTAAGCACTAGGACCCACTCTTATCGTGCGGGATTGATGGATTAAGCCTTGAGCAAGTTCGTAGCGTGATGCCATAGGATCACTGAAGTTAAGCGCGACAATGTCCCCATCGTTGGATGGAGAGCTACGTTAAATGCTGGGCCCAAAGGCATCATAAAATTATTGCGATAGTTGTTTTATGTGTGTTAAAGTTACGGGAGCCATATTAAATAATTATTGATGGCGGATATATGCATTGGGATCTTGTGAGATGGTGGGACCCAACAGTTAAATATATGTTGGCATTGGAGTTCTAAAATCAAGGTTGGGATTGAATAAGGTTGGAAATGCACAAATGAAATGTGATGTCGGCATTTACATCCAAGGTAAGAACCTTAGGGGAGCTGGAGGTTATATATTATAGTTGTCGGAATATAATTTAAATATGTTGTGGGACCCAAATATGATGCGGATACTTGGATGAGATAGGGTGCATGGTTCAACATATAATGTGAAGCGTTATGATATGTCGAGGCTTTAAACCAAAGGAAAGGGGTTATATAACGGTGATTGATATGTTGGGGCCCTTACATAAGGGTTTAATAACAAAGGTAAATTGTGTATATTTGTGGGCCCCAAGGGATTAGTAAACAGTGATCCCAGAACTTCAATATGATTGGCGTTGGCTTTAATCCAAATATTGAAAAATTTTAATATTTGGATACGCATTGACTACTTACGAACCGCATCAACATTGATATATTATGTTTGGTAGGTGAATGGCAAGATGTTGGCCCCGAGGGCACTTATATACTTATATATGGTATCACTTGAAGATTTAACTCCAAGCTCGAAGGTCTAGTGTCGTAGTTAATTGAATAAGCAAGCATATAAAACTTTAATATATGCTGGTGTTTGGTCTTTAATAAAAGTCCAAGTTTGTATGAAATACTATGACCAATCATGCATTAAAACTGTGGGCCAGATATATCACCGCGTTGGATGAAATAAGTAATTGGAAATAATGGTGGGCCAGACTTATGTTGATGATTAAGCGAAAGAAAATATTGATTGGGCACTTCCATAAAATGAACTATTGATACAGTCTTTTACTACAGTGATGGAAAAAGAAAGCTTTAGCATTGATACAGCTGCCAGACTTAAAACATAAATTAGAAATGCATTTTTATATACACAGTGAAATTGGAGAATGTGGGTCTGACAGGGGTTCTTACACAGAAAGCAGGGGAGTAAGCAGAAACTGAAAAAGCCAGTGATAGCAGCAGAAAAGACAAACTCACACTGAGCCAAAAACTAAATGGGCTGATTATAAATTCTTATTGTAACTGAAAGTGTAAAGGTTTATTTATTTTATATTGTTTGTGATGCAAAGGCAAGTCTCCGGAGGAAAATAAATATCCCACTATAATGTTGAAATGTATATCTATTGTTATATGTTTTTTTTGAATAAGTTAGGAAAGAAATGAAAAGGTGAAAGTCAAAGAGTCATGGTTGTTCACTTCCAATTCTATGTAGAATACAAACAGTCAAGAGGTGAACTCTATAAATGATATCACATTGATATTCATAAAGAGGTTAGAGAAAGAGAAATGAGGCAGAGAGTGTAAGAAGAAGCAGGAGAAGATAGAGATGCTGTGAAGACTCAGAAATGATATAAGGTAGATATGAAGGCTGGTGGACAGCAGTGAAGAAGGAATAGAATAGAGTTGATATCCAGGTAAATCACCATGTGGTTTTATTGAAAGAGTGAGGAAGTTGGTACTTCCATATCAAGTTGTAGCTTGATAGAAGTCAGTTGTAGCTGGATAAGGTAGGAGCCTCCTGTAGGTTGGTGCCTACAGAAAATTGGTGGGAGTTGGAGCTTCCTTGCAAGTTGTAGCTTGAAGAATTGAGGTAGGAGCTTCTTGTAGGTTGGAGCCTACAGAAAATCAGTGGTGAGAGGGAGTTGGAGCTTGCCTTTAAATCACAACAATAATAAGATGTGGTTTTCTCCCTTTATGGGTTTCCACTTATACCTGTTGTCTATATGCATGATGATTATGTGTTGATAATCTATATTTATTCTGCTTAATACCTGCTACTCATTTATTATTATTGTTGTTCCATTGTATATTAAGTTGATCACAAATAATGATGTGAAGAGTATAAAAAGTGTAAATTGGTTTAAAAGAAAAGTTTTAAAAGTCCATGAATGTGTTAAATCGATTCACCCTCCCCTCTCAGTTTAACTAAGGGTTCAACAACCAACACATACGCCTATTACTTCTTGTTGCACGAATGTGTCAATAAGAAAACCCCATTAGAAGGCCATAAATTCCACGCCCAAATGCTCGTTGTGGGAGTATTAACCAAAAGTGTTTTCTTCGTCATTAATCTTGTACGCATGTATGTTTATGGAGATCACAAACCAAAAGAAAGGGAGGTTGAACCAAACCTATCTGGAGATTACGATTCTCAACTTGATATGTCTAGTAAAGATGCTTTGGACAAGAAACAACTCTTACACCATCTAAAGAGAAATACAATTGACATTTCATTTAATCTCTAAAAGTGGAAGGTATGGGTCTTTAGGATAGGAGGGCAATGGTAGGGATGAGAAGGATGATGGAATCAAAACTTCCACTAAGCCTACATTTAAATTTCTAGGTGAAGATGCACTAGATGTGGCTATGCATGTAGCGAAATAAGTGAAGCAAGAAATGGAAGAGAAATAGATTTTGGAAAAAGATACAAGCCATCAAAGCATGGTCATATCAAAAGATAATGTAGATTCTCAAGTTGCTAAGGAATGCAAACTGAAGTTCTTAAGTTACTGGAAGGATGATGACAACACTGATATGGGTATGCATAGCCATCTTGATGCGAGATTGAGCACAATGAATGCAATAAATTGTAAGGTGGGGGAAGGGAACACTGAAAAGTGTGATTACAAAGTGATAGAGCACCCCACATCATGTCCTTCTTGCAAATAAAGAGAAAATTCAGCTTGCATCTCTGAAGCTTTTGATGATTGGCCACATGAGCCAAATAAGCTCAAACATGTTGTTGATGAGGCCCAACATGGGTTCCCATATTCATCTAGGCCATTTAAAATTAGACTATGCAATATTTTCCTGAATTTTTGGTAGTTATAAATAGTGCCAGGAGTAGGACAGCTACTCCAGACAAGATCGCGGAGGTTGCATCAACTACTGATACTGAAGCACTAGAAAATAATAAATTTGACTTGAATGAAGGAATCATGTTAGTTGAAGGCCAGAATAGCCAGTCGTAGTTTCTTATCATGTTTCTTTTATTACAAGCTGATTAGTTTTTTCTCATTCTATGGTTTCTTCTATAAGCTTAAGTGTTCCAATTGCAGTAGTAGCTTCTACAAAAGGAGCATTTATACCTCCAGTGATTCCTATTAAAGGAAAAGGTGAGCTGGGCTAGAGAGGCTCTGCAACAACAAATGCTGGTTTCCCTACTGAACCTCAAAGAACTCTAGATAGGAATCTAGATGAGAGCCAAAATGCAACTAAAGCATATGGAAGAATAAAAAATATAAATCCAGATAGGTGCCAAGTTGCAAATGAACTGGAAGAACTTCATATAGGTGCCAAGCTGCAAGTGGAACAGATATACTGTTGTCTCCAGGAAAAAAAGCATCTCAACTTCTTTTTTATTTCGATCTGAATGTTTCCGATGAGGGTATACTGGAAGAAGAGACAAAAGTTACTGCAAAAATTCCAACACAATTCATCGTTGGTCACCCTAAGAAATATACAATTGAGTGTGAAACTTGGTTTTGGATCTGAATTGTGTAGAAGAGAGTGAAGAAAATGGACAAGGATTAATTTCAGATCACTGGGAGACTGAAGTAGTGGACATATCTAATAGAAACAATGGTTCTTGTGGTGGAGAAAAATGCATTGAGCATGATTTTGACTTGAATGATGGCCTCTGTATGGATGACACAATAGTTGTAAATGATTCTATTGCTTCTCAGAGAAATGCACGAGTTGTGGGCAATCAATATCCCTCCATTCTAGGCCTTAAAATGGCTGGTGAAATGAAATATGACACTTTGATCTCAATTTGGAGCCAATTCCTGTAGTTGCAATGCCAGCATATGCACCTGTGAGGAAAAAATATCCATATTTTGTGATTGTTCCCTATACATTCTTCATTGTAGGGCAAGGGAAAGACATTCCTTCATTCCATGCAGATATATATAGGCCACCTACTAGATTTTCATCATCTACAACTGCAACATTTTCATATCCAATGCAATCACCTTGTTTTTTGTACACTGGGCACCTCTCTGGATTTAGCTCTGCCTCTTTTCCTGTTGTGTTTGCATCTTTCTTAGACTCTTCAAGTTATCATCCATTCACTCCAAGTAATTCTCAGATTTTTACCTCTGGTGCAATTCTTCCGCCTCATATCCGACATCCTTAATGGGATTGAAAAAAATTCCAACTCCCAACAATGATAGAATCTGGTCCAGGCCAAACTTAGATTTGAATTCTGGCCTAGAAACTTTTGAGGCAGAGGATAAAGAAGAAAGAGTAATATAAAAAAATGTAATAGTTTTGGAAGGTCCTTTGATAACATATGGGAAAAATAGAGTCATCAGAAAATCATTAAAATCAACAAACTCATTTAAATAAGGTGGGATTTAAATAGATTTGAAAACAAAAAAGAGATATAAAGATAGCCAGGTTTTGCGGGTGTTCGTAGCTTATTTTTCATGGGTCTATCTCACCCAAAGGGTGTTTCTTATTGGGCACATTAAGTTGTACTTTAATCCCAATGTGATGTTGATAGAGTTTTTTAATCCCAAATGGAATGAGTTGTAGATAAAGGTGTACTGGCTTGAGTCTGAGATCGATACAAGGCCAGAATTTCTCATGCAGATTGAAATTCCCATCTCACTAATTTTCCTCTTTTCAGGTGATCCTGCTGCACTTTTTACATATATTCTTATTGTATAATTATGAAGGGCACAAGCCAAGCGTTTGACAAAATTCCCAAGAAAAATGTTACCGCATGGAATGTTATTATTAGAGGTTGTGTTAGGGATGGATATTGCCAGGAAGCCCTCAAGATATATTACCAAACACAACAGGGAGGACTTATTGGAGACACACGTTTCCAATTGTCCTAAAGGCGCGCACTGAGATTGTGGCCCTAGAGCAGGGCAGGGAAATCCATAGTTACATGGAACACCATGACTACAGGATATTTCGAAATTAGAAATCGTGAAGAGGCAGGAAAGGTACTTAACGAAATGTAGCTCGGAAGGTCAAAACCCAATGTGATAAATTGGAGCGTGATGATATCCAAGTATGAGTTGAATGGTCACAACAATGATGTAGTGAGATCTTTTCTAAAATGCAGCTGGCTAGAGTGAAATCCGATTCAGTCACTATTTTCCAGTTCTCTCGCTTCTTGTGCAAAATTTGCAGTGCTGCAGCAAAAAAAATGGACGATCAATATGAAGTGTTTGTCGATATGCCAAAGAGGGATCTGATTTCATGGAATGCAGTAGTTTCTTGTTATGCATTGAATGGATATTGTGATGAGGTGTTGGGGCTCTTTTATCAACTTCAAAATGACAGGAATGAACCCAGATGTAATTAAATGGAGTGCAGATATTGTGAGGTATACTCAATTTGGTCATAGTGTTGAATCCATGGAAATATTCAGTTGAATGCAAGTTGCAGAGGTGAAGCCTAACTCTATTACCATAGCAATTATTTTTCCTTCATGTGTTGATAAGTAGCTATGTAGTGTGGGTATTGAATGCATGGGCATGAAGAAGATGCCCTGACACTCTTTTATGAAATACAAGAAGCAGGAATTAAGGTACGCCATATCACCTTCATTGCTATTTATCTGCTCGCGGCCATGCAGGACCAGTAGATGAAGGCTAGCATCATTTCAATCGAATTAATAGAAAGTTTGAAGTGAAGCCTAAAGTGGAGCATCATGCGTGCATGGTTGAACTCCTTGTGCACTCGATATGCTTTAATGGAGCATACGTGACATTGTCAAACATCTATGCTACTTCTATGGGATGATGTAGTCAACGTGAGAAAGATAATGTTAGATAAGGAAATTGAAAAAAAATGAACTAACATCTCATTTTCACGGAAAATTATAGCTGCTGCTAACTTAGGATGTTTTCAAATATATCATGGAAACTCTTCAACAATGTTCTCAAGTTTCAATGATAATACACCCTCTTCATTTGAATTTTACCTCTCCAAAACCATGGAGAGAAGAGACATGGAGGAGTTACAACCATGCATACTTCCTTAACAACCCTCAAGGTGGCTGGAAATAGATAATCATGGCAAGCTCCAAGCATTAGATAAGTCTTGGTTGAAGCCTTATGTTGTAAAATACGAATCCATCAGGAAAGTCTTGGGACAACATTGGACTTCGTTGAGGAGTTTTGGCGCATTTCAAAATTAACTCAATTTTTTCTACAGTGCTTGGTTATAGAAAATCAATGGAGAAAAAAAGAAAGACATTTTTAGGGAGATAGGCCTGCTTATCAGAGGCCAAAATTTGGGTCACTGGTTTGAAAACAAGAATTTCTTTGTCAAGCAAATTGGATGGAGCGGCTAGCAAGGGAACATGACAAGTTGCTGCCTCAAACTTACATATTTTTGTGGGCTTGTTTGTATGTATTCAAGGTGGTTTTGTGGTGAGAGAACCCTAGAGGGGTGTGTGATTTGGTCCTGCAACACATTTTGGGAGGAACTATAACTTTTTTAGGTGGGATTCTTTCTTATTCAATTGAGGACTATGACATGACACGACTCATCCGAGAAGGAAATTAATTTCATGGATGTTATAGGGATTCGAATATAGGTTGGGAAGGTCTAGGAGACTATGGAAGTGCAAATACACTTTTTATTGATACTTCAATAAAAATGGAGACCTCGTGCACCCCTAGAAAGAAGTTGTACACTACCTCACATCTATTGTAGCTATTTAAAAACTCTCATATATGCTTGAACATGGGAGGAACATGATCACAAATTACAATATTATTTTCTTTCCATTTATTCTTATTAATTTTGGAAAACTAGGTCCAAACTCCATGTTGTGATGCTCAGATGGAGATTCCAATATTTTTATTGGATTCCTCTTTCAGAGAGGTGCAAGATCGATCGAAATATCATCTTGATCTGATAAGAAGAAAATTTATTTTGAATTAAATCCACTTATGTGCAAGGTCGGGCAGAATTGAAATGTAGGCTTGAAGCCCCCACAGATGTGTCACACACCCTCACTGATGGAAATATATATGTCAACGTTGGAGGTCATTTCATCCATCAGTCGTCACACATTATCTCTCATCATCTGATTGGTTCGATCACCTTGAAGGCTCTTCTTCTCTCACACGTGAAAAAATTTCAGCGAAGGAAATTTTTGTTTTTGACCTAGGGTTTCAGTGCAGATTTGACTAGCATTGACTTTGGTCAATCCATGGTCAAACTGACCCTAATATATCCCAAATTTTTTATTTTTGCAGTCCACATTTATTGGCACAAAAATTGAGGTTGGAGGTTGACTTTCACTGGGTTGTGTTGACTTTTTTTGCTACTATTTTTGCGTTGACCGTTAACGAGGACAACGTTGAATTTTGTTGAATTTGGGTTGACTTATATAGAGATTTCTGAGAGGGTTTTGTGACACATTCTGGTTGGCTGACCATATTGATACTTTTCTGGTTGAAGCATCCTATTGACTGCCATAACGCACCATAGCACATAAATTTTGTTGATCAAGTTAAGTGTATTTTTGGCTTGTCTTATGTCGATCTACTGGTATGTTCTATCAACATTTTACTTTCTTGTTTATATTATTGTTGTTTAATATTGGGGATAAAATTAAAGTTGCATCAAGCATAGAACATCTATGAAAATTTACATGGTATCAGAGCTGAGGTGAAGACAAATCCCAAGTTTGTAGCAATCACCGAAGAAGAACATGGGTACCTAAAACTATAATGGCTTCAAAGCTGATGAAAAATTGAATGGGAAAGAAGACTTCCATGCCTGGAAGATGACTTTGGATCTTATGTTGCAAGACCAAGATGTCATGGACTATGTGCAGGGTAAAATCCAAGAGCCTCCATCCAATGCACCTGATGTCACCAAGTCAAAATATAAGAAGGGGGAAATCAAAGGAAAGATGATGAACTGGGTTTCAATTCATAAGATTCTGGTAGCCTACATCTCTGAGCTGGGAACATCCAAGGAGATGTATGATAAGTTGGTCAACATGTTCAAGGCCAACAATGAAAATCAAGTCATTTTCTTCAAGAACCAACTGAAGAATCTGAAGAAAGGTAGGGATGAATCCATCCAATCATATTTTCTGAAGTTGATTGAAATCAGAAATAATATTCTCGCCATTGAGGAGACAATTGTTGATCGAGAAACGGTTCTCACCACACTTGGAAGTCTCTCCTCTGAATGGCATGTATCCAATACTAGCATTCTCAATAACAATGTGATCCTTGATTTTGACAAAGTATTATCAATATGTGTAAAAGAGGAAACAAGGATGAAGGAATATGAAAATGAAGGAAATGATGCCTTCACTGCTCGTGCTAAGAAGAAGAACAATGGTGGTATGAGGAATAAAGGAATTGCAGGGGCCCAAAGAAAGAAAAGAAAATGTTACACATTTCACAATACCGGCCACTATGCTAGAGAATTCCCTTTCAAGAAGGATTCTCCTGATGATGATGACAAAAAAAACAACCGTAGGAATGGAAATCAAAGGAACAACAGGTTCAAAGGGAAGAGGAAGGCTCCCTCTGGTGGAAATGGGAAACCATTCAAAAGGTCAAGAAATTCTAGATATGAGGAATCTAATGTTGTTGATGATAAAAGTAATGAATTCATTCTTGTATCTGCCCTCTCTGTTGCATCTCCACCCGACACTATGGATGTCTGGTTGATAGATAGTGATGCCTCAAGGCACATCACTAGGTTTAAGGAAGCACATTCTGATATGGTTGAGAAGGATGTTAATCTAAAAATTATCCTTGGAGATAATGCCACATATCTTGTGAAAGGGATAGGGACTGTGACCCTCCACTTATCTCAAGGTCAAGTCCTCCGCTTGCAAGATGTACTATATGTACCTAATTTGAAGAAGAACCTTGTGTCTATTTTGGCCATGGAAGTCAAAGGTTTCAATGTGGCATTCATTGATGGGAAGGTGCGCATCTGGAAGAAACATTTCAAGGAAGCTATCACGATTGGGTTTAGAGTTGACACACTCTACCGGGTTGGAGGAATTCCACTGGGAGCGATGAAATGTGATACTATCTGACAGACTGAACTATGGCACAAGAGGTTTGGACACCTTCATTATAAATCCCTTCTCGAAGCAAGGGAGGTGGTGATGGGGATGCATGAATTCAAGAATCATCATGAAGGTGTACGTCAGGGCTGTGCCAAAGGAAAGCATACAAGGGGACCTTTCCCCTCAATTGTCACAAAGACATCTGATGGCTTACAATTGATACATTCTGATTTGTCTGGTATGATGCCCATGACATCCTTGGGAGGATGTTCTTATTATATGATGTTCATAGATGATTTCTCTCGCAAAACTTGGATATAATTCTTGAAGAAGAAGGATGAGGATGTTCTTATTATATGACGTTCATAGATGATTTCTCTCACAAAACTTGGATATAATTCTTGAAGAAGAAGGATGAGGCTTTCATGTGGTTCCGTACTTTCAAAGCCTTGGTGGAAAATCTAACAGGGAAGAAGATCAAGATTTTGAAGACCGATAATGGCACTGAATATGAGACGAACGAGTTCAAGAACTTTCGCAAAGAAGCTAGCATCAAGAGGGAGACCACAACCGTATATACTCCTGACCAAAATGGAATTTCTAAAAGAAATAACAGGACCATTGTGGAAGCTTCCCATGCCATGCTATGTTACCAAGGTCTTACGAAGTTTCTGTGGGGAGAAGCTATGAACACTGCTATGTACATACAAAACCAATGCTCGCATTCTGCTATGGACTCCAAAACTCCTGAAGAGGTTTTCTCTGGTAAGAAAACTATCGTCTCACATTTTAGAGTTTTTGTTTGTCCCATTTATTTTCATGTGCTGAAAGAGAAGAGGAGCAAGCTGGATGCTTCTGGGAATAAGGGAATGTTTGTGGGCTACATCGAAACTTCGAAGGCCTATAGAGTCTATGTGCCTGGTCAAAGGGAAATGGAGATATACCACGATGTTACCTTTGACGAAGATGCTTCCTTGTGGAAAGTAGTCAATCTTACAAACTTTGAGGAACATCATGAAGTAAGGGATGGAAATAAAGAAGAACCAAAGGATGACAGAATTCCCAATGTTCAAGGATTGACGGAGCCTATTGATCCACCTCCTTCAATGAAAAGAAGACCATCATCACTCAGGGACACTCTCGAGGATGATAAGAATCATATGGCCCCAAGAGGGACATTCTGTGAAAGAAAGAAGCCAAATAGATACCAAGGTTATCTAGCAGCCATGAGTATAATCTTACAATCTGATCCTGGATCCTTTGAAAAATCCGTAAAGAATCAAGTCTGGAAGGATTTTATGCACGAAGAATAAGAGTCCATTATGAAGAATGATGTCTGGGATGTGGTTCCAAGTCTGGAGGACAAAGCAGTTGTCACCTCAAAATGAATCTATAAGATCAAGCATGGATCTGATGGTAGTGCTGAAAAGTTCAAGGCAAGATTCATTTCACGTGGCTTCTCTCAAAAGGAAGGTGTAGACTATGATGATATATTTTCACCTGTGGCTCGATATACCACCATCTGATCTATCACAGCCCTTGCTTCTACCCAAGGATGGAATCTTCATCAGATGGATGTGAAGACCACATTTTTGCATGGTGCGATAAAGGAAGAGGTGTATGTGGAGCAACCTCTGGGGTTAAAAGTCTAGGATTGAGACACCCATGTATGCAGGTTGAAGAAAGCCCTATATGGGTTGAATCAAGAACCTAGGGCTTGGTATGAGAGGATAGACAGCTACCTAATGAAGATGGGCTTCACTCGTAGTAATGATGATCCAAAGCTTTACTTCAAGGTTGATAGAGAAAAGCCTCTCATTCTGGTGTTGTATGTTGACGACCTCTTCTTGATAGGTGTTGACCCTCTCATTCATCAGTGTAAGAGGGAGCTCACTTCTGAATTCGAGATGAAGGACCTAGGACTGATGCATTATTTCATAGGCCTAGAGGTCTGGCAAAGACCTGGCGAGATTTTCCTTTCTCAAGGAAAATATATTGAAAAGCTACTAGAAAGATTTGGAATGGTGGAATGTAAGTCCATGTCGACACCGATGGAGCTGAACTTAAAGAAGTTGAGTGGCAGCGCTGCTGGGCCCGTGCTATCAATTCCTATTGAGTATCGTCAACTCGTAGGGGCCTTGATGTTCTTAGTGAACACCCATCTAGACGTATGTTTTGCAGTGAAAACTTTGATTCAACATACGGTTGAACCTCATCACATTCACTGGTTTTGTGCCAAGAATCCGTTGAGATATCTTTGGGGCACGATAAACCATGGTCTGAGATACACTACTAGGAGCATTACATCTATGGATATACTGATGCTGATTGGGCTAGCAGTGTGGTGGATTGCAAGAGCACATCTGGATGATGCTTCACACTTGGGTTTGCTTCGATATCATGGATGAGCAAGAAGCAGAAGTCGGTGGCTTTAAGCACCGCGGAGGCTGAATACATTGCAACGAGTATGGCCGGTTGTGAAGCAATTTGGTTGTGAAAGCTCTTCAGTGAGATGTTCGGGCATGTGCCAGATACCACTATGATACTCTGTGATAACTAGAGTGGGATTCAGTTGTCTGATAATCCTATGTTCCATGATCAATCCAAGCATATTGATATCAAGTACCACTTTATCCAGGATATGGTACATCGAGGTGTCGTAAGGCTCGATCATATAGGAACTGATGAGCAGGTCATGGATATTCTCACAAAGCCCTTGGGGAAGGTCAAGTTCCTAACCTTCTGTGAGAATCTTGGTATCGTGGAATGACCCTATGCCGAGGGTCCTGTTGGACGATGAGATCTGGGAGCCCTAGGGGACTTTGGGGATAAATTCTTAGAGATATAAGCAACCATAGGGCTAGGCTTGCCAAACCTTGTTGGTGTGCTTCTGCCCCACCGTTCTGATATCGAGTTGGTTCACCTCTCATGATTTGTGCCATGTATGCATCCTACCCATTGAGTCCCGGACTCATGGGAAGCACCTCTCATTTGGCCAGTGAGGTGGGAAAATATAGAGACTAGTAGCAAAGACCGATGGAACCATCAGAGATTATCGTAATCTCTATTTCTAGCATGGCACGTGTCCAATCACTTGATCTGGGATCAAGTCTAGTGAGGTTTCAGACCTCCAACTGACTTTGGGTCAGGTAAACCAACTTCAGGTTAGTATGTGATTGTTTTGAGTCCTATAGAGGTTTCAGACCTCTGGGCTGAATTTGTTAGCCGAAAGTGATGTCTTTGTGACTCAACTTTTGTTCTGAAATAAAGAATCCAACAAAGCAAGTTACGGAGTGATGATACATGATGTTTGGACGGCACAGGTGGATGGAGTTCTCCTTAGTTGAGAGGGAGTGTTAATGTTGGACAACTAGGTCCAAAATCCATCTTCTGATGCTCAGATGAAGATGCCAAATTTTTTATTAGATTCCTCTTTCAGAGAGGTGCAAGGTATATCTAAATATCATCTTGATCCGATGAGAAGAACATTTATTTTAAATTAAATCCACTTATGTGCAAGGTCGGCCATAATTGAAATGTAGGCTTGAAGCCCGAACAGATGTGTCACACACCCTCACTGATGGATATATATAGGTAAACATTGGAGGCCATTTCATCCATCAATCATCACACATTCTCTCTCATCATCTGATTGGTTCGATCACCTTGAAGGCTCTTCTTCTCTCACACGTAGGAAAATTTCAGTGAAGGAAATTTATGTTTTTGACCTAGGATTTCAATGCATATTTGACTAGCGTTGACTTTGATCAACACATGGTCAAATTGACACTAATCTCTCCCAAAATTATGATTTTTGCAGTCTGCATTTATTGGCACAGAAATTGAGGCTAGACGTTGACTTTGACCAGGCTATGTTGAATTTTGCTGCTATAGTTTTTGCGTTGACGTTGACTAGGGAAATGTTAATTTCGTTGAATTTGGGTTGAATGATATAGATCTGTCCAAGAGGGTTGTGTGACACATTCTGGTTGGTTGACTATATTGAGACTTTGCTGGTTGAAGCATCATGTTGACCGCCGTAACGCACCATAACACATATATTTTGCTAATCAAGTTAACTATATTTTTGGCTTGTCTTCTGTCGATCTATTGGTATGTTCTATCATCATTTTAATTTCTTGTTTATGTGAATGTTTTTTGATATTGGGGATAAAAATAAAGTTGCATCAAGCATGAACATCGAAGAAAATTTACAATTTTCTTCCTCTACAAATTTCATGGCAATTGAAATCATCACTTTCTTTTGTTATTTGAGCATTATATGGAAGGCTTAATGTAGTTGTTTCACAAGGTGCCATAATTTATTTTCGAGAGGCAACTATTACAATCCTAATTTATGAATCCTACTGGATACTGTTACAATTAATACTTGAATATATAATTCCAGAAATTCTCCTCATTCGAGATTGTAAATCATCATATCATTTCCCAGGACAAGAGCGGGTGATTGATTTCATAAGAAAGGTACTTGAGATTGTAGTTTGAGCCTCTAGAAAGCTTCAGGTATTATAAAGGTTCTTCCACAATTGAAACAAGGTGTATAGGGATGCTTGATATACTAGAAGACTTCTTGAACTTCTTATATTTTGTATATTGTTGAATGGATGGGAGCACTTCAACATTAGAAAAGCAACATTGAATAAAGAACTTCAGTATCCCAAATAAAAAAAATTTTACTTTTCTTATTTCAACTGAAGCAGCGGGGTAGGAGGGGTTGGAATCAATTTTCCAAGTGCAGATACAATTTATTATATATGATCTATATTTCAGTCAAATTTTTTTTTTAATGAGCTCAATCATGATCTCACGGTATAGGCCAAGACAAACCAGTGATTGTATATCAGTTGATAATAAAGTGTATTAGTTAGGAGAAAATATTGCATTAGTGTAAAAATATGGATTTGGAGAATCTGGTGATGAATATTTGTAAAAATGAGTGTTTAAAGAGTTATCTAGATCACAAAGAACCTATATATCATTCTTTTCAAAATGAAGTTAATGCTATTTGTTTTGTGTTCTCTTGTTTTTCTTTCTTGAAAATTTGGCAGTGTTATGTTTATTATCTAGCATGCATATGCCCAAACAATGACCTCTTTCCATAACTACAAAAATAAAATATCTAGTACCTATATCCAATTACTGTAGTTGTTGGAAAAAATCAATTCGGAATAATTTAATACGAAAAGAACTTCTTTTACACATACTTCTCCTTTGTGAGTTTCACAACACCTCAAGTGCCCAAGTAGGAACTTTAAGTTTCACTCTAATATCTCCACAATGCATCATTTTATGGAAACTTACACTGCATACCAGGATTGGATACAAACATGACAAGATTCCTCATTTCCAATATGATGCCAACAAAATTTTGGCCATCTCAATGGTTCAAGATTTTTGGTAATACAAGACCCCAACCAAGTTTCATTAGTTTACTCTGTTAACCAAACCAGGTTTCATGAGTCTAAAAAGTATGTATGACATTCTAATAGCTCACTATGTGTGTTGTACTACCTATTTCTTCTACTCAAGGAAATAGGTCTGGAAAATATAAATATAATAATAGATAATAAAAAAAATAAGGTGGCAGACCCTCTTAAAAGTGAGGAGTCTTTGGGAATAAACACTCATTTATAGACAAGCTCTAGTAATCCATTTCCAAAAATTAGAAATAATGCTTTGATAGGTGCATTGGCTAGAATGTTTGTAAGTATTTCTAAAACATTTATTTATACTCCTAGTGAGTGTGTTAAACAACATATGAAAATTGATTTATAGTATTGCAAAAACTGGTATGTCTATTGGAAGTGGAGTATCCATTGGTAGAAATGGATCTCTAACAGCAAGAAAATAACATCAAGACAACATATACCACTAGAGTAGATTAGAATGGAACAAAGATGAATAAAATTCAATGCCATGTTCCAGAAATTGTTAACTGGTGAGCAATAGAATAGGAAGGAATGATTTTATTTACTTGACATCATCATGTTGTGCTAGATGAAGAATTCTATTACATGATAAACTGGGAAAGAGTTGGCATAGGTATCAATTTTTATCAGACTACAGGTACCATTTTGTTAATTTTGGGAAACTAGGTCCAAACTCCATGTTGCATTTCTCATATGATTATGATGATATTTTTGTTGTATTCCTCATTTGGAGAGGTGCAAGATTGATCTAAAGATCATCTTGTTTGGATGAGAAGAACTTATATTTTGATTTTATTTCCACACATGTGCAAATTGTCAAGGTTGGCCAGAATTGTAATGTAGCCTTGCAAGCCCCATATATGTGTCACACACCCTCATTGATGGATATAAATTGGAGAGAGATGATGTCCATTTCATCATCAAATCATCACACATTTTCTCTTGTGATCTAATTGGTCCATTCATCCTTTGGAGGCCTCTCTCTCTCACACGTGTGGATCTGAAGAAGAAGGAGTGCAGACTGCTTTTAGGGCTCTTTGCTAGTGTGTTGAGCAGCATTGGCTATGGCTCAAAGATTGGAGTTTGACCTCCATTTTTGTGTATAAAATCCAATCTCTTAAGGCCTCATTAGAGGGCACAAATATCAAGGAGAAGGGTGACCTTTGACCATAGCCCCATACTGCAACGTTGACGGGCGTTGACTTTTCATTGACTTTTTCTGTTGACCAGCGTTAACCTTTTTAGATTTTTCTTTGAGGGATGTGTGTGTGACACTTAGAGGATTGGCTGATCTAATGTTCGAGAAGACTTTGCTGCTTGGTGCATCTTGTTGATTGTCGTAATGAACATTATTCTCTATCTTTGTTGGACAAGGATAATTGTAAATTCTGATTTATATTATTGGCCTGTCTTCTGTTGATCTATTATTATGTTTTATCAGCATTTTACTTTCATATTTATGTGTTTTATAAATTGAATCGGGCCTATAAGAAATATTGAAGTAAAACTTCATTAACCATATAACATACCATGGTTATCTAAATTTATCATGGTATCAGAGCTGAGGAGAAGACAAATCCCAGGCTAGTGTGAAAAGCAATCACTGAAGAAGAAGTCTTGTCAAGGACCAATGCCTCCTTAACCTACAAGGGTTTCAAATCTGATGATAAGTTGATTGACATGTTTGATTATCATGCATGGAAGATTTCCTTGGATTTGGCATTAGAAGATCAATATGTCATGAATTATGTGCCAGGGAAGATTCATGAGCCTCCATCAAATGCACCGGTTGCCACGAAGATGAAGTATAGAAAATGGGAAATCAAAGAAAAGATGATTATCTGGGATTCTATTCATAAGCACTTGGTTTCCTATATCTCCAAGCTAAGCACATCTACAGAGATGTATGATAAGTTGGTTAGCATGTTCAGGCCTAGAAATGCTAATCAAATTCTTTTCTTCAAGAACTAATTAAAGAATATCAAGAAGGGAAAAGAAGAATCCATTCAATCCTATTTTATGAGGCTCACTAAAATAAATAATAATCTCTTAGCCATTGGAGAATAAATATTTGATCGAGAGATGGTTCTCATTATGCTTGGAGGTCTCCCCCATGATTGGTATGCATTCAATACTCCTATTCTTAATAACAATGTGATTCCTGATTTTGATGAAATGTTAACGAGATGCACTCAAGAGTAGACAAGATTGATGGAGAGAGATCATCCCTCTAATGGGAATGGAGGTGACCCTACTGCCTTTGACGCTCATGCAAAAAAGAGGAATAATGGTGGTCTGAGAAATCAAAACCATGGAAGATCAGGGCCCAAAGGAAGGAAAGGAAGATGTTACTTTTGTAACAAGTTTGGTCACTATGAAAGGGAGAGCCCCAATAGAAGGGACTCTCCTAGGGATGATGACAACAACAACTTTAAGGGGAATAGAAATCAAACGAACAACAGGTTCAAAGGAAAGAGGAAGGCTCCCTCTGATCGAGGTGGAAATGGGAAACCTTTCAAGAGGCCAAGAAATTATAGGTACGATGAGTCTAATTTTGTTAATAATAAGAAAAATGAATATATTCTTGTATCTTCCCTCTCTGCTGCATATCCTCCCGACACCCTCAATGTCCGGTTGATTGATAGTGGTGCTTCAAGACACCTCTCTGGTTATAAAGAAGCCCTCTTTAATTTGATTGAGAGGGATACCAATTTAGAAATTATCCTTGGAGATAATGCCACCTATCTTGTGAAAGGGACATGGATTGTTACCCTTCATCTATCTCAAGGTCAAGTCCTCCGCTTACAAGATGTGTTGTACGTACCTGATTGGAAGAAGAACCTTGTGTCTACTTTAGCAAAGGAAGAAAAAGGATTCAAGGTGGCATACATTGATGGAAAGGTACGCATCTGGAAGAAGAACTTAAAAGAAGCTCTTACTATTGGTTTTAGAGTTAATACACTCTACCAGGTTGGAGGAAGTCCATTGGGGGCTATGTCATGTGATACAACTCTTCAAACTGAGTTATGGCACCATAGGTTTTCACACTTTCATTACAAAGCCCTTCCCAAAACAAGGAAGGTGGTGACAAGGGTGCATGAGTTTAAAGATGATCATGAAGGTATATGTTAGGTTTGTGCTGAAGGGAAGCATACAAGAGGACCATTCCCCTCAAGTGTCACAAATACATCTGATATCTTGCAATTGATACATTCTGATTTATCTAGTATGTTGCCCGTAACATCCTTGGAGGATGTTTCTATTACATGACTTTTATAGATGACTTCTCCTGCAAGACCTAGATATATTTCTTAAAGAAGAAGGACGAAGCATTCAAATTGTTTTGTACCTTCAAGGCCTTGGTGAAAAATCAAACCAGGAAGAAAATCAAATTTTTAGGACCGACAATGGGACCAAATATGAGTCAAATGAATTCAATGACTTTTGCAGGAAAGCTACCATTAAGAGGGAGACCACAACTGTGTATACTCCTAAGAAAAATGGTTTTGCTGAAAGGAAGAATAGAACCATTTTGGAATTTTCCCATGCCATTGTGTATGTTCAAAATAGATGCCCGCATTCCCCATTGGAATCCAAGACTCTGGAAGAAGTCTTCTCTGGTAAGAAGATTGATGTCTCCCACTTTAGGCTTTTTGGAAGTCCTGTTTATTTTTATGTGCTGAAATAAAAGAGAAGCAAGTTGGATGCTTCTGGAAAGAAGGGAATTTTTGTGGGCTACAATGAAACTTCGAAGGCATATAGAATCTGTGCCTGGTCAAAGAGAAGTGAAGATATGCCACGATGTCACCTTCGATTAGGATTTTTCCCTCAAGAAAGTTAGGAATCTTACTAGCTCAAAGGAAGACAAAGAAGAAGAAGAAGTAGGGAAGCAGGAAGAGCTGAAGGATGAACCTATACCTAATTTTGAAGGACCAATGGATCCTCTTGATCCACCTCCTTCATATAAGAGGAGACCTTCATGGCTCAAGGACACTCTCAAATATTCCAAGAGACATATTTCCCTAAGGGGGACATTTCGTGAAAGCAAGAAGCCAAATAGGTACCAGGGGTACCTAGCAGTCATGAGTACAATTTTAAAATATAAGGCTGGATCATTTGAAGAAGCCATAAAGCATCAAGTTTGGAAGGATGCTATGCATAATGAATATGAGTCCATTATGAATAATGATGTTCGTGAAGTGGTCTCAAGACCGGAGGACAAATCTGTTCTCACCTCGAAATGGCTCTTCAAGATCAAGCATGGAGCCGATGGAAGTTCTGAAAAGCACAAGGAAAGATTTGTTGCCCAAGGCTTCTCTAAAAAAAAAGGCATAGATTATGATGATTTAACTGCACCTAGGGAGTCGGGTCAACCTAATAACCACCTCTTTTGGGTCAGGATGTAAGGGGTTTGTTACAATATCTTGGCTATTATTGATTGCTGCGCAGTGTATCCAAGCGCTAGTTTTCTCTAGTTTGTTTGGTCAAGGGAAGATCAGCCGGAAGAAGTCCTCCTTGAGGTTACAAACCCTAAACATAGAAATGCACTTACTCATTAAGAATAATTTGGTATGTGGATCTTCTAGGGTTTGTTTGAGGACAACAAAGGTGGAATTGAGGCTCATTCCAGGTCAGAGAGAAAAAATGGACTGAAATTAGTCTGAGATTGTTTTGAAGAAAGCCTAGGAGGGTTGTGGATAACCACATTAGAGAAACCACATCCTATAACAGACAACTGCTCATTGCGACAGTCATTCTATGACTATATATTGTACAGAGAGTTGATCAGGCTACCCATCTTGGCTGCAGGTACCCACAGGAAAGGCAGTCGGGCTCCTATTCTCTAAGCCTATGGATTATCTTCAGACTTCAGTACAGTCAAAATCCTATGCATAAAGCTAGAATAACACAGTAGATATTAGATTAATATATTTCACCTAGTTTTTATTGACATATCATAATTACAGTTAAATCTGGTTTCCTAAATTGCTGATATTGCAAATAAATCTATACTGGTGAACATATTACATGGTTTCATTGAACAATCAACCCTACTTATTGCAGTTTTGAGAAGAATCGTATTTTTATTGGCAGTCTTTATATTATTCATGCATATATACTGTTTATGAATGTGTAACACTAATTTATTGAAAAAACCTAGACATAATAGAAACCCTAAGCGAAAATTTACCCTAGAGAATTATAGTTTGTATGAGATGTGGGTCATCAGCAAGTCAAAAGGATTTCAAGTACTTAATGTCTACTTCTTAGTGAATTATTCATTGTAAATTTTACCTAATTTACTTAATTTATTAGAAATGATGAGTTACTTGATGGATTTAAAGGAATGTCTATATATATATATATATATATATATATAACACCCTTCCAGCCAACTATGTTGGCAATACTCCTACAGTAAACAAGCATGTGCATGAATAAAGGTTCTTTATAGAAACTATAGGTCAAACTACGAAATGAGGTTTATTATAGATGTCAGCTGTCAGAATGTCAAATTTTAACCATCTATAACCCATTAGTGGTGAAAGCAACATGAAGGCATATTGATTAGGAAAACAAAATATTTTTTATTTTATTTTATTTGTTCCTTATTCAATTTTACTTTTAATTGGTACAGTGGAAAGTGACAATTTCCAATATGCCAGTATCATTTTCAAATTTCAGAAATTCCAAGCCACGGTGAGTATGTGGTGCCTAATAGTAGGAATTTATGTTTTATCCCTCAGCTCTGATGGCTCAAAATTCAAACTTTGTGGAACTATATAACTGCACGTTCAACTTGGCTAGTAAGAGTAAGACACTAAGATTAAATGCATGCCCCTATCTTATTCATTTTCCCAGGATCGGGAATACACACTCATTCCACCTCGATAAAGCTGCCCTAAAATGTCAAGGTCATTTGAATATTGGGGGCATTTGGGTTTGCAGCTGAGTCAAAGGAACAGTATGCCATCTTGGTGGCAAGCAGGCCATCATGATAAGGAATTGGTGAAGGGTGTACTGGCACATGGTCTTTGGAATTGGGAGGATTTCTTCGAAGACAATAAAGTAAAATTCAGATTTTCTGATTCTTTTTCAGAGGCTGATAATCACCTAGATCCTAAAGATTGCAAGAAGCGCCTCAGATTTATCGGAAGTCATCTGCGTCATCGCCTTCGTAAGCTCAAGGCTTGGTGTAAGTGACATTTTTTTTGATGAAAAGTAGAAGGAAATATCCACAGAGCCTAGACGTTTTGAGTGTTCTCGTCCCAGCATTCCACGAACTCCAAATGGGAGGCCTATTCTTCCCCTTGTTCTAACAAAAGGTGTTACCATTGTGGATCTTGGGACAATTGAATATAAACATGCTAGATTTCATATAGACCGACACATATTCCCTAGTGGCTATAAATCTATAATAAACTATGCTAATATGGTGGAAAAGGATGGACATACTACATACACCTGTAGAATTATTTATGGTGGAAGTGCAGGTACTATTTTTCATGTAGTTCTAGATGACAACCTTGAAAAAGTCATTGAAAGAGATTATGCATTTGGTGCATGGGTTGTTGTTTGTGGAACTGGAAAAACACGGCAAGATCACCATCAGCAAGACGAAGATGTTCCGCCTCTCACATCCTACAATTATTCAATTACTACGTGAGATGCCTGTAGCAGAGTATTGTTCTACCTTCTTCTCTAACTATCCCAATTTTGGGTCTCACTCTCGAAGACAATCAATTAGTACCCCAGTTATTCCTTCTGTTCAATATAGTTCTAAGTTCAGAGATACCTAGGTGAAGAAAAAGCCAATGAGTAGTTTTGGAGATCAGTCAGAGCAATCATTATCTGACTCATCCGAAGAAATAGACAACATCGATTTATCTGATGAAGTGGATGGTTCTTATCAGGGTGTCACTTCAGATAAGATGGCTGAAGATCAAATTTTCACTAGAAGAAACATGTTAGTTCATTCGGGTGTTGTTTCTAGATTTTTTTTTAAAGTGAATTTTCCAAACAACTAGAGTGTTTGGAACTGAGATTCTGTGGGGAATTTTTTGAATACCGGTGTGATAATTTAGGATCATTTCCTATGACCACTAGAACCTTGGTGTGACTTTCATTTAAGCATTTGGGTATTATATTGACTTATAAAACTAGACCAGATAACTAGTCATCACCCTGAAAATTCTCTTTGGGTGGTGGTGTTTATTGTTTATAGAGATTTCTACTAATGTTATACCTAATATGTGCTCTGATAATTCATTCTAAACAGGTGTTAGAACTTGTGGAGAAACTTTCAACTGATTTCTATCACATTTGATCTAATAAATTTCCTATATTGTAATCAAAACAATGTGTATCATTACGAACTATTAAAACTCCATTTAGTCTAGCTTCTAACTAGCTAGATTTGAGGTTCATGTTGAAGACTCTTTCCGATTGGAAAAACACTGATCATACAAAAAATGGAATTCAAATAAAGGAATACCTAATTTATCCAAAGTCCCAAAATGCCTCGAAACTGAGCAACTCGGAACTATGACATTCAACAATGAAAAGGCTACTGAATAATTAAAAAAATCGAGTAATTGAAAAAAAATTCTACGAAACCATGAGATAGCCCTGAAAAGAACTTGCATAAAATTGAGGATAGCTAAGCTTGACCTTTTTCTGAGCCAATTTTTGCAACTTGGGAATCTCTTCATGCAATCTGGCCTTAAGTGCGTCGAATTTCAGCATTCAGGGTCGTGACCACTGCCTTGTTCTTCTACTTCGCGACATCATCGAATTTCTGGTACCAAAAAAGACAAAGAATTTAGCATTTTTTCTGGGCATTTTAAATATCAAGCCAGGATAAATGGAGGATTTACTAAAATTCTTAGTAGCATCAGTGTCGGTCTCGACAATGGTATAAAGTCTCATGAAGGTGTCGTTGCCGGAGATCCAATTCTCCCTTTGTTTGTCAATGTCGTAATTTTCATACTGGCTGCCTGGCTGGAACCAAATCAATATTTATCACCATAATGGATGAACC
Source organism: Pinus albicaulis (assembly GCA_034641835.2). NCBI lineage: Eukaryota > Viridiplantae > Streptophyta > Pinopsida > Pinales > Pinaceae > Pinus > Pinus albicaulis. Next base: position 1,236,468,709 of record CM076575.1, read on the forward strand.
AACATGAGAGGAAAATTGAAAATGATAAGGTTATTTGAATCTATATGTTTATGTAACCTTCCCCTAGTTGTGCTAGAATCATGCCAACAACTATGAATAAAGCATCAACATTAACATGTAATATCCTAGCGAATAGTTTCTTATAAATGATACACAATTCCCACGAATAACTGGCTACAATTGGTCCTGAATGCATCATGTTATTGCCTCATTGGTTTGATCAGCTCTTGGTTCTTCGACCAACCAGTTTCATTTATTCTCAAATCCATCCTGTCGGTTCATTATTCTTGTAGATGGCGTCCACCCATGTGAGAATTTCGACTATGATTTTCTACACAATGATTAGAGAATGTCCATGATGCTCATCTGCACAATGAGATATGATATGCTCGATGCCTAGTTTTCTGGATTTGTGTTTTCCCTCGGAATTCCTTCCTGATTGATTAAACAAATTTGACTAAAAAATTAACTAAACAACCTTGATTGAAAGTTCGTAGAGTGATTATTAAGGTACAACAAATTGTAGGAAGAGATAGAAGATGGTTAGATGGTCACTATTCAAAATTAAATTTGTGAGTAGGTTAACTTAGAAGTGAAATTGAACTCACTCAAATTTCAACTCTCCTTGGAATTAGTAGTGGTGTGTAGGAATTTGGAATTGCAAGTTGAATAAAGTTGTGGTTGTACATGGGAATTTTCGGTTATGGACTCACAAATTTGGTGTAATGTGATCTTACTATAGTTTCTAGCATTGTTAGAAATGAAGAGAAATACAAGTGACATCCTAAAAATATGCAATGTCATCTTATTATGGTTTGTAATGTTGGTAGAAATGGAGGAATACAACTAATGTCCTTAGAAAAATGAAATGTCATCTTAATATGGTTTTTAATGTTGTTAGAAATGAAGAAAAATTAATGGTGTGGATATTTAACATGTCATTGTGCTATGATATGATTAGTGATGGTTTAATTCATCTTTTATCTTCTTCTTTTTTTCTTATTACTTTTTCACTATTGTGGCTGATATGTGTAACTATAGGCTTATAATTATTTTCTTTTGAAGTGTGAGTGGACTAGGTTATTCTAACCTGTGATGAATGCATAGATTGAATGTCTTAACTTCTATTTCCTTATATGATAGTACTATCAAATACAACATGTTAATTGTCCCCTTTGCACGGAAATCCATTCTCCTCTACGTGGTGGTTAGGTTTTTCATTTGTTCGAGATTCATAAACTAAGCTTGGGGAACTCCAACTGAACACCTCATGTGTCTTCTTTAAGGTCCAACATAGAGACATCAAGTAACTGGACCTATAGTCAACATGCCATTTCCTTTGCAGAATGTGAAGCCCTTTACTTGTTGCTTTGCTTGTCCCTACAGTCTTTGCTAGTTCTTATGCTCGATGCTAAGTGTAGGCCTTTGCTTTAATCTTCACTAATCACAATGCTTCATCTTGTCATTGAGCACTTTCACCAAGTAAAGCCAGTTTTCTCACTATGTCTACATTTGGGAAAATTTCTTCTCTTTAATTCCCTTTGCTTGATAATGCACCTTTCTTTTCTTAGTGATATTGTACTTGACTATAATTATCTTTTAATTCTACAATGAAATGCACAATAGGGTGGTTGAGATACTCCTTTACATGCAATATATTGCACATTAATGTAGAGATGAAATAAGCATTGTTGGTCCATTTATTGAATCAGATGATGTGTTAGTGCTTGAATTTGTCTCCTACATTTTAAAGCCCCAATTTCAACAAAATTCATTGTCCATTGGTATTTTCCCCATTAACAACACAAAAAAAGAAGGAATGTCCAATGACCTTTGAAAATGGACCCTAGAGTAGTATCAAATTATTGTGATTTTAAAATCCTTAATGAAAAAGAAAAATGAATGAGTTCTTTGCTCCCATATTTGTGGTGAAATCCCCTAGGCTCAAGTAAATCATAGAAAAAGGTGTGAGCCCCAAGAAAGTTTTGGAAGGGTAATAGAGGAAAGTGGTAAGTATAAGGCATGGAGCAAAGGTTATTTCTTAAGTGACCTTAATCACCAATTACCCAAAGTGTATGCTTAGTGGGTGAGGAAGCATAGGTTATTGAGCACAAATTATTAGGTTCCCAAGCAAGGGGAAGACAAGCACTAAGAAAAAGATGACCATGAGAGGTAGAAATTAATTATCCCAGTGAGAAAAAATTTCATTGCTCATGGTTATTTCTTAAAAATGAGTACATGGCTTGTGGTTGACAAATTGAAGAGAAATGCGAGATATAATGCAACATGAACAAGCAGGTTAGGTAGTCTCATTAAAATTTATGAGCTCCATCATTGTTGAACTTGCATGTTTGTAAAAGGACAAATGGTTAAGTATGCCATTGATTGAAGCTCAAAGAAGGCCACAAAGGAGGGTTAAAAATCTAAATGAAGGACCCTAAAAGTCATCATAATTAAAAAAAAATAAAGGCCATGGATTGAAGATCAAAGTAAGAGGAAATTCTAGTGAGAATTCAACAAGTGTGTAAAATGGATGAATCAATCATAGAGTGGGGAAAATGAAATATTTGAGCACACAGGAGAAAAAGTAAAATATATGATGCGTTTAAATATATGAATGTCGGGAAAAGGGGCATATAATTGGTGGCCATGTTCTCAACAAAAAGGGTTTTGAGGGCTCATTCCACTGCATTGAGGAAAGGAACTCCACATCAACAAAGAAGGCATTCTTGGTTTCCCTAGCAAAATGGAAGGGCCACAAAGGAAAGGAAATTAATGAGAAAAGGGAAACCAGGTAAAGGCCCACTTTCTTTATGAACCTATGTTGAATGAATAAGAAACAATGGGTATCATTATGTTGGGAATCAAGATTTTTGTTAAACCAAAACCCACAGGTGTTAGTCAAAAATCACATCGCTAGAGATAAGGATCCATGAGAGGCAGTTAGTCCATGTTGTGAAACACATGGGGAGCATTGGTTTATCTAATTTCCAAAAATATCCCCCCCAACTCGAGTCTTTTTTGGGAATCACAGTTGTCATTAAAACAAAACCCACATGTGTTAGTCAGTGATCACATCACCAGAGATAAGGATCCATGAGAGGCAGTTAGTCCATGTCGCAAAACACACGGGGAGCATTGGTTTATCCAATGTCCAACACATTCAATCCCTAAGAAAAATGAAAGACTAATCCCCTAGTAAGAGGAGATCTCATGTATCGAGCAAAAAAGGGACATGAGAACAAAGTGCATGTTATGGGTAAGGTGGTGTTAGACAAGTGTAGGAATGTGTGGATGTTTGATTCCCTTAAATTAGTGATGCACATAGAATCAAGTTGAGACAATGGAGAGACTAAAGTAACCCCACTAGTTATATGTGGACCAACCAACCATTTCCATGTAGCACAAGGGCCTGTGACTTGAAAGTGCATGTTGGCACCCTTTTCTCCATGTTAATTTAAATGGATCCAATCCCACTAGATATTGTTGATTAGAATGCATGGGAAACCTTTTTAATAATCTTACATGATTTTTTTAACTAAGTTTTGAAATTTTCTTCCAAGCTTAGATAGGACCACGAGCCTATCATGTTCAATTTTGCAAGGGTGGTGGTGATGACCTACACTGTTTTGGGACAAGAGATAAATAAGTGTGAAGAAATAACATCATATGACTTGCATAAAGGATAGATTTTTGGGTGATTTGTAAACTATCATTGATATTTCTTGTGAAAAAAATGTGTTTCTATTCCAATCCAAGTATATATTGTTGATTAGAATGCATGGGGAACCTTTTTAATAATCTTCCATCATTTTGTGTAATTAAGTTTTGAAATTTTCTTCCAAGCTTAGATAGGACCACAAGCCTATCATGTTCAATTTTGCAAGGGTGGTGGTGATGACCTACATTGTGTTGGGACAAGATATAAATAAGTGTGAAGAAATATCATCATATGACTTGGATAAAGGATATATGTTGGGGTGATTCGTAAACTATCATGGATATTTCTCATGAGAAAAATGTGTTGTTGTTCCATTCCCACCAGATATTGTTTTTTAGAATGCATGGGAAACCTTTATAATAATCTTCCATGATGTTGAGTAACTAAGTTTTGAATTTTTCTTCCAAGCTTAGATAGGACCACGATCCTATCATGTTCAATTTTGAAAGGGTGGTGGTGATGATCTTCACTATGGGACAAAAGATAAATAAGTGTGAAGAAATATCATCATATGACTTGCATAAAGGATAGATGTTGGGGTGATTCATAAACTATCATGGATATTTCTCATGAAAAAAATGCGTTGTTGTTCCAATCCCACCAGATATTGCTGATTAGAATTCATGAGAAAACTTTTATAATAATATTCCATGATGTTGTGTGACTAATTTTTGTGGTGATTTGTAAACTATCATGGATATTCCACTAGACAGTTCATCATAATAGACCAGATAAAACTATATTTAGAAATGAATGAATAAGAGTTTGTGACAAGAAGTGTCAGTGAGTTTTGGGTGTGCTAAGGAGGGAGTGACGTCAAGGTATGATAGACAATGTTAAGGCATGCTAGAGGCTAGGGAAACATGCCAAGATGTGCCAGGGTGTGACAATGCATGCCAGGCCCAAGTGTTTGGGAGTGCCAAGGAAAAAAAAGGGAGCACTAGTCTCAAATGCATGGAAATGAATGAATAATAGTGTGTGATAGGGAGTATCAAGGAGTTATAGGTGTGCTAAGGAGGGAGTTTAAATGTATGCTAGGTTGTGCCAAGGAATTCTAGAGTACCAAGGCGACATGCTAGGATGTGCCAAGTGTTAGGGTGTGTCAATGCATGCTATGGAGTGCCATGGAAACACAAGGGAGAACTTGGCTCCCTGTGGTTCCATTTGCCCCCCTGTCGTCCCATTTGGTGTCAAAGGCCTTTCATCAAGAACCATTTGGGAATCCAAGTTCCTAAAGGATTTTATAGATTTACAACTTCCTTCATAAGTATTATTCTTCTCCCATAACCCTTCAATCCCCCTCCTCTCTCCCTGGAAGATCAAGTCCTTTGCTTAAAATGAAAGCATGTCCCACTCTTTATTCTATCTTAGGGAAAGGGTTTCAAGGGGCACTTCCCACCTATTCATTAACATGTACTCTACAAGGACTCCCTCAAATACTGGGACTCCTCCCATTAGTGAAATTCTGTGAAGAGCAAGGAGCCTTAGTTGTGGTGATAATGGGCTAAGCCTCCACCGTTTCCCTTGTCCTAGCAGTTTCCCTCTTAGGACCCCTTTTAGGTCCACTACTAATTTGAGTGGTAAAAAGTTGTTCACAACCCCATTTGTGAACAAATATTTGGTATGCCCACGTTTTCCATACTACGGCTCCAATATGAGAAGTATAGGGCTATGGAGGCTACCCTTCTTCTCACTGAATTAATGCTCTACAATATAGTGAACTAGGGCTAGTTGGCTAGCCCACTTGACTGCTAATTTAGTCCTTCAAAGTCCGCACATCCTTAGTCCCTATACACCTGTCATTCTACTAATCTTGTTTTCCTTCACAAGTACAAGAGTTAGGGCTCTTCTTTGAGAGTCACTTAACAACCCTCCAACTATACTTTGACTACCATTAATCTGCCCAACCACAGTCAATTATTTTTACTGATCTAGGGCTCAGAATATTGTCTTCATCTAGGGCTCTTCAAATCTTCCACCTAACAATGGTTTGAGTCATCTCAAAATAATTGTTCTTTTGTATCGACAATTTGATATTTTTTGTCCTATCTATGAACAAATTTGAACTACCTCTTATCATACTTCTAACAATCTGTAGATGACTGAACTAGGGTCACAAATTATTCACTAATAGTCCATTGACTAATGTTTTATAGGTTTCTTCAGATATCTGTCTAAATGACTATGGATAGTCCACAAAAATCAACTCCTATGTGTAAAAACTATATAACTTATTTGTCATATGTCCAAGATTCTCCTAATATCACACTATTTTAACTTCATTCAAAATACATAATCTATTCCACCATTGATCATTTGCGAAAAATAAATCAAGATTGCAATGCACACATGAAACAATAAAAATTCACACACATTAACATAGTTTTTTAATGGGAAATCCTAAAGCTGAAAACCCAAACTATCTTTATATAATATATTTCATAGAGATCATGTAACAATCCTCATACAAAGCTGATCATATCAAGCTCTCAGTACAATACAATCGCTACACACTTATCAGGCCCGATCTTGCAAATCCATGCACCAATCTTTGCCACCTGCTAGCCTACCTATACTGCGCAATCCCTACTGGAGAATGGCTCTGAATGGGTTTGAATTTCTCCAGAATTTCTCATGCAATCCTCATTGGCATCTCCACTGAGTGTTGGATGTAATCAATGCATCACTATAGTCACAACTGATAGTCACACTTTCTCTTTCACATATCTCTCCACTGGTCTCCACTGAAACTGCCATGCACTGTAGTTAACTGATGTATTCTTCAGTTGATTAATGATTTATTATTTATGAATTAATTAACTAATTAATTCACTCCACTCTCACTAGTGTATCAATCAGTTAGACTAGATACAACTAGCTCAACTGAGTCTAACTGAGTTAAACTAAATACAACTCCATAACTACTTCTTCCAACTGTGTCATAACTCTGCCACTTGAGTTCTAACTGAGTCCTCCATGCAATAGCTCTAGTAAACCCTCAGGAATAGCGTAATTCCTTCTGTCAGCTCCTGTGCCACATCTGTGCACTTAACTGAAGTGCTCCAAGAGAATAAGATAATGTTTAGAGTCAAAATATTATTAAGAGCTAATAATATTCGACATATCTATTTTTAGACTGGCAATCTAAAAATAGATTCCACCCAATATGTCTAAAAATAGAAGTCCATCTATTTTTCCAACTTGACCAAGCATCCACAAATAGCATCCTGCAACTCATAGAATATGATCGACATGTATAAAAATAGACATAGTCTAAAAACAGACTTTGCGCCAAAAATAGCCTGCGGGCCCACTTAGTGAAGGCGACTCTTTTCACTAAGCTCATCATCTTGTTGAATCTCAACACTCCCTCTCAACAAGATAGGGATTATCTGCCACCCCGATCCTGTCTCTATGGTATTCGAATTTGCTCTTGGTGAGCGCCTTCGTCAGAATATCTACATCCTGATCCTTCGTAGGAATGTAAGAAAGCAACATGATCTTTCGCTGCACACAATATATGATATGATGGTACCGGATGTAAATATGTTTAGATCTATCATGAAATACTAGATTAACTGAGAGTTTAATGCAACTATGATTATCACAATATATCACAGTAGGATCTAAATGAGAACCGAACAAACCGACCAAGATCTTCCTCATCCATATAGCCTTGCATGCAGCCAAACTTGCTACCATGTACTCGGCCTCCACTTCAGGCCCCGGAGTGCCCGCATCTTTTTTGCTATACCGAAAAATGCTACGGGTCAATCACGAAAATCCCTCCTGATGTGCTCTTTCTGTCTGTTGGGCTTCCTGCCCAATCTGCATCCGTGAAGCCATGCAAATTCACCTCATCCATCTGTCTGTACCATAAACCATACTCAGATGTGCCCCTGAGATATCTCAGGACATGCTTGCCTGCCTTCCAAAAGAGCTTGGTGGGCTTAACCATAGCTTGCAAAAGCTGGTTAACTGCATAGCAGATATCGGGTCGTGTATTGACCAGATACATAAGTGACCCCACCAACTGTCGATAGACAGTGGCATCCACTACCTCCGCTGAAGTAGCATCCTCCTTCCTCCAACCACCAGGAAGAGGAGTGTCAACAGGCTTGCGGCCTTGCATGTTGAACCTCTCTAGAATCTCCCGAGCATACTTTCCCTGAGAAACAAACAGTCCTCCGCTGCGCTGCCAAATCTCCAATCCCAGGAAATAATGAAGGATGCCCAAGTCCTTTATCTCAAACTCTCGTGCAAGATCCTCCTTGCATGAAAGTATCAACTGCTCATTGCCAGTCAAAATCAGATCATCTACATAAAGCAAAATGATCAAAAGCTTACCCTCCACCACAATCTGGTATAGGTTTGGATCCGCCTCACTCTTGGCGAAACCAAGTCTGGTGAAATAATTGTATATCCATGTGTACCAAGCACGAGGTGCTTGTTTTATCCCATACAATGCTCTTTTGAGCCTGCATACATGCGAATCACTGTTGAAGATTTCGAATCCTTCAGGTTGCTCTATGTACACCTCCTCCTCAATGACTCCATTGAGGAATTCAGTATTCACATCCATCTGATGAATGTGCCAACCCATTTGTGTTGAGAAAGCAAGGATAGTCCGTATGGAATAATACCTTGCGACAGGTGCAAAGGTTTCCTCATAGTCGATCCCCTCAATATGTGAGAAGCCTCCAAATCTTGCCTTGTACTTCTTCACACTCCCGTCAGCTGCTTGCTTCACTTTGTAGATCCATCTCGAACCTACCACTAATTTCCCTTTTGGCCTTGGGACAATCTCCCATGCACTGTTTCTGACAATTGAATCATACTCTTCCACCATGGCATCTACCCATGCAGGGTCCTCCATAGCTTCCTCGAAAGAGGATGGCTCTGTCACGATACACTTGCTCATAAGAGCCATGTATCTAGTAAATCGATCGGGTGATTGTCTCCTGATTGTCTCTGTCTTTCTTTGTGATGTCGGAACTCCTACATTACGCATTGCATCGAATTCAATCACTCGGCTCGTAGTGCGCTTCCTCCCTGCGATGTTTGGCGGCCCCACGCAGGTGGTTTCTTCCACTCCCTGAACCTCCTCTTGTGGCTGATCCACATCTTGAGGCTCATATTTAGGAACAAGTAGCTCCTCCTTTGCATGCAAGTGTAGCTCCCTCTCAAGCGACAACTTCATGGCTTTCTCCTCATGAAATTTGATATCCTGTCACACGAAAGTCATCTGACTGTTTGGAAAATACACATGATAATTGTGGGGTGTTTTTGTGTACCCCACAAATATCCCAACCTCTTTGGTCGACTCTAGCTTCTTCTTGGCATCCTTCATCACATGAATGTAAACATGTGAGCAAAAAATCTTCAAATGAGAAATATCAGGCTTCTTACCAGAAAACGCCTCTTCGGGTGTACTCATGCCAAGTACTCTATGAGGACAACATTTTTCCACATAAACCGCAGTGTTGCATGCCTTAGCCCACAAGTGTATGGGAAGGCCCTGATCATGCAACATCGCCCGTGCAACACCCACGATCATTCTGTTCTTTCTCTCCATGACCCCATTTTGATGTGGGTTATGAGGCGCTATGAGTTCTCTTCGAATTCCTTCCTTGCTACAGAAGTTTTTGAATTCGCCAGAGATGTATTCACCACCATTATCGCTCCTTAGAGCTTTCACCTACTTCCCCAACTATTTCTCAACCAGCGCCTTGAACTCACAGAACTTTGAGTATGTCTCACTCTTCTTCTGCATGAAGAAGATCCAGCACTTACGAGAAAAGTCATCAACAGATATCACATAATACATGTTCTTTTCTATTGAAGCAACCGAGAAAGGTCCACACACGTCTGTGTGAATTCTCTCAAGGATCGTCGAAGCATGACTATCCTTCTCATGAAAATTGGTCTTCACACATTTTACCAAAGTACATCCCTTGCACTGTTCTGACTGTGCAAATGTACCTTTGGGAAGCCCGGTAGAAATCTATTGCAAAATTTTCAAAGCGCCACGGTGAAGATGGCCCAATCTCCTGTGCCACAATTCACCCTCATCTCGGCTCACCACTCCCTCTGATTTTCCTGCCATTGTAGCGCAGCTATCTACCTGCAATTGATAAAGATTCTTAACTCGAATCCCTATCCTCCTGGTTTGACCGATTTGTTTTTTTATCTTTGAAGGAAAACCTTTCCTCACACGAAAACAACATCATAACCCTTGTCTTCCAACATCGCCACAGAGATCATATTCTTCTTCAATCCTAGAACATGCATGACATCCTTCAAGATGAAAGTTTTACCGAACTCCCTCTCAAAGGAAATGGTCCTGATACCAGTCGCACTGTATCTACCATCATCGCCCATCTTGATGTGCACTCCAAGATCCTTTTCATCCATATCACTAAACAAATATTTGTCTCCGGTCATATGGAAAGACACACCACTGTCAAGAAACCACACCGATCCCATCACACTTTAAACCAAGCATGTGATCAATAAAAAATCCAGCTCAAACTGCGAGGCTAAGGCCTCTCCAGCTGCAGATCCAGCAGCCTGCTTATTCTTCTTCTTCTGTGGACAATTAGTGGCGAATGTCCATGCTGGTGACAGTGAAAACACTTCACCTTGGACAAGTCCTGCTTCCTGCCATTAGCACCGGATTGAGAAGGATTTTTCTTTCCCTTCCCTTTCCTTGCTTTGGCAGCCAAAGCACAATTTTCTTCGTCTTCATTCTTTGATGAAGATTCATCCCTGGTACCCCGCCTTATCTCCTCCTGCACAAGATCCAACCAAAGTCACTCCCATCCTCACAGTTTCTCCCGTCCATTGATAGAGTCCTCGTAGCTATGCCAACTCTTCGGAAGCCCAAGGAGAGCCAAGCTCACCAAGTCTTATTCATCAATAGTAACCCCCACACTTCCCAGCTCATCCTTGCAGTGGAAAAACTTTGTGAGGTATTTTGGTATATTGTCGCCTTTCTCCCTTTTTATTTTTTTGAGCTTGTCTTTAAGCGCCAACTTCCTCTGGTCACTTCTACTTTGGAACAAGTCTATCAAAGCCTTCCATATTAAGAATGGAGTGGCTTTACTGTGAAGGCTGGACACAATGTGGTCCTTCACACCTTCCAACAGAATCCTTTGACACTTTGCTACCTTCTTTTTCCATGCGTCAAGTGTGGTAGCATCGCTAGATCCCAGCTTAGGAACATCGTTATCGATGAACTCCTTCAGCCCATTATCCTCCAGCAGCGCCTCCATCCCGTCCTTCCATGCTATGTAATTCTAGCTGCCATCAAGGGCATGCTCCAATCACAATCCGTTGAAATACATTTCAATGAATGCTCAACTTCGACACCAAGAAAACACTGCAACAAATTCGAATTCCACCAGCACAAAACTCAACCACTTCAATAATTGCAATCTCCTCAAATGATCAACTTCTCTAATACCATGTGGAAATTATATAAATTATGTGTTATATGTCCAATATTCTCCTGATCTCACACTATTTTAAATTTATGTAAAATACAGAATCTATTCTACCATTGATCATTTGCGGAAATTAAATCAAGATTGCAATGCACACATGAAACAATAAAAATTCACACACATTAACACAGTTGTTTAACGAGAAAGCCTAAAGCTGAAAACCCCGAATATATATATATATATATATATATATATATATATATATATATATATATATATATATATGTTATATATATATATATATATATATATATATAATATATGTCATAGAGATCATGTAACAATCCTCATACAAAGATTATCATATCAAGCTCTCAGTACAATACAATCGCTACACACTAATCAAGCCCGATCTTGCAAATCCATGCACCAATCTTTGCCACCTGCTAGCCTACCTCTACTGCACAATCCTTGCTGAAGAATGGCTCTGAATGAGTTCAAATTGCTCCAACCTTGCTCACAAAATCTTCATTGGCATCTCCACTGAGTGTTAGATGCAATTAATGCATCACTATAGTCACAACTGATAGTCACACTTGCTCTTTCACCTATCTCTCCACTGGTCTCCATTGAAATTTCCATGCATTATAGTTAACTGATGCATTCTTCAGTTGATTAATGAGTTATTATTTATGAATTAATTAACTAATTAATTCACTCCACTCTCAATAATGTATCAATCAGTTAGACTAGATACAACTAGCTCAACTATGTCTAACTGAGTTAAAGTAAATACAACTCCACCAACTACTTCTCCAACTCCACCAAACTATGTCACATGAATTCTAACTGAATTCCTCCATGCAATAGCTCCAGTAAACCCTCAGGAATAGCGTAATTCCTTCTGTCAGTTGTTGTGCCACATCTGTGCACTTAACTAAAGTGCTCCAAGAGAATAAGATAATGTTTAGAGTCCAAATATTATTAAGAGCTAATAATATTCGACATATCTATTTTTAGAAGTCCATATATTTTTCCAACTTGACCAACCATCCACAAATAGCATCCTGCAACTCATAGAATATGATTGAAATTTCTAAAAATAGACTTTGCGCCAAAAATAGCCCGCGGGCCCACTTAGTGAAGGCGACTCTTTTCACTAAGCTCATCATCTTGTTTAATCTCAACACTATGCATGTCAATCCATTCGTCATATGGCATATTTCTTCTGCATGCTCAATCTTCTGCTCAGGTTCCACCCTCTTTTGGATTTTCTATCTCCACACATACTGAATCTGCAAACCATCTTCCAAATCTATGGTCTATATTGCAGAAATAAACCTCGCTCTAAGGGTCACAACCGCTCTTCTTCTACACAAAATTTTCATAGTCTTAAGGGCATACCTTATGAACTAAACATGCTAGGAAATAACACTTCATTTCATTAATATCAAATACCGAAAAATTCTTACATACAGAATGGAAAACAAACTATATCAGGCGATGGTAGCTTATCTCTGAGAAGAGATGTGGAAGCTACATGCCTTTGAACTATGTTACAATAAGGCTCAAGGGCCTTTTTATTATAGAAAAATAAGAGAAAACCCTAACCCGAAGAGATGTAACACCAAGGCTTTATGGGCCCCATTGGGGTAGTTAGGTAGCTAATTTCCTGAGGTCGTAAATTTTTCATATGATCTCCGTTTGACGCACATGATACCTCGTTAGAAAGATCTCTCTAATGACTACAACTACTAACACGATTTCTATGAAATCACCAAACTTTTCATGCCTAAAAAACATAGTTTGGGGCCTCAAAACTGCTCCAGAAGTTTAGGACCTGAAAAACTGAAAAAAAATAGTAAACTGTGCTATAATTAAGGAAATTGAAAAAATGAAAGAGAAAATGGCAAGGACCCAAGTGGAATAGGTGGGTGGCCACCAATATCCACCTCGATCACCTCAACTCAAATTTTTTAAGCTAACTCAGTCATCATGACATAATTAACTGATCTAAGTTGTTATAAGATGAAATGATCTGAATTTATGCACGAACGCAACAGAATAAACATATAACCATAAATACAAATATGTAGTGGAAATAACACTTCATTTCATTAATATCAAACAACTGAAATTTGCTTACAGACAGAATGGAAATAAAACTAGCTAGGGCACTGGTAACTATCTCTGAGAAGAGATGTGGCAGCTACAGGCCTCTGAACTGAGTTACAATGAGGCTCGAGGGCCTATTTATCATTTAGACACAATGGGAAATCCTCGATAGCCAAAACCCTAACCCTAGGAGATGAAGCGCCAAAACTATGGGCTCCGTTTGGGTAAATTGGTGTTTCAACTTCTCAGGGGCGTAACTTTGGCATACGATCTCTGTATGACGCGTACCATACCTCGTCAGAAAGATCTATCCGAGGAATAAAAATTTTGAACAAGAAACATCAGTCCATGGACCCATGTTGCTCTCCATTTTCCCAAAAAACATTGTTTAGGGCCTAAAAAAGGCTCTAGAAGTTCAGGACCTGAAAAAACTGCTAAAAATAGTAAGTTGAAAAAAAACTGAAAAAATGAAAGAGACAATGGTGGGGCCCCAAGTGGAATAGGTGGGTGAACACCAATATCCACCTGGATCATTCCTCCCCCCTTAGGAAGGAATGTTCCCCACTGCGTTAAGTTCCTCCATGAGATGAGGAAATTTCTGCTGAACTTGGTCCCTGGTGAACCACTTTCCTTCGTGCAGGAGTTGGCCAGTTTTGACATCCTGATACAGTTGGATCTTCTGTTGGTGAGTGTTCTTGATTTGCATGTCCATGATACAATTTGTGGTGGCCTGTTCCATGCAGTCTAGGTTTAACTATGTTGGTGTGAGTTGTTCTGCAATGTGAGAGGTGTCCAGTAGAGGTGGGAAGTAAGGACGAAGTCAGTCCACATTGAATACTGGGTGCAGACCAAGGAACGGTGGAATACTGAGCTCGAAGGCATTGTTCCCTACAGCCTTGGTGATGGTGTATGGCCCATATCGGAGCGCAAGAAGCTTGCGGTGGGGTCCAGTGAGGCGCTGTTTCTGCAAATGTAACCATACTTTGTCGCCCACCTGGAAGTTGTGTGGCACCTGGTGTTCATCATGGCGTTGCTTGTACTTAGCATTGGCTCTGTCCAATATGTCATGAACCTGTTAGCAGATGCGTTGAATGTGCTCAATGAAGCTATTTTCTTTGTCAACTTTAGACTGGACATGAGCCGAATCTGCCTGAGTAGCCGCAAATGCAATGGCTACGTCAATGGGACATAGTGGCTAGAATCCCAAACCCACCTGAAAGGGGCTATGGCTGATTGAACTATGGAGAGCCCGATTATAACTATGTTGTACATAGGGGAGGCTCTCGTCCCATGTGCATGGATGCTTTGAATTGTACATGCGCAGAATGTGTACAATCATTTTGTTGACGACCTTTTTCTGGCCATCTGTTTGGGGATGGAAAGTTGTGGACTTGGTGAGCTTGGTGTCCAGCATTGAACATAGGCTTGACCAAAATGTGCTGAGGAACCTAATATCTTGATATGATATGATAGACTATGGGATCCCAAAGAGCACCCACACTCGTTCAAAGAAGAGTTTAGCAGTGGCTTCTGTTGTGATATTCTTCTTGCAGGCTGCCATAATGGCCATCTTCGAGAATCTGTCGACGCCCACGAAAACACAGTCATTTCCATGCTTAGTAGAAGGCAGTCCCGACATGTAATCCATGGAGATGGATTCCCAAGGTCGACTAGGGGTAGGTAGCGGGGTATATAGGCCTTGCTTCTTGATGGTCGATTTGGTAATGGTACAGGAAGTGCAGGATCTGATGTGCTTCTCGACATCCTTTCGAAGGTTCGGCCAATAGAAATATTTCTACAGCATAGCTACTATTTTCTCGACCCCGAAATGCCTAGCGACTCGACTGTAGTGTGCTTCCCATATAATCTTGGCACGCTCGCTTGAAGGAACACAAAGGTGTCTGAGGTGACATTAAAGTGCATCTTGGAGGTGAAAATTTGGAACTTGCGTACCCCCCAAGAGTGCCTTGTAAGTGTGGCCGAATTCTGGGTCGTTCTCGTAGAGAAGCGACCAATCAGAAGTCTCGTGCCTACAAAAGTTTAGAAGGGTGGTGAGCGCCACAATCGGTGGTCGGTTGAGGCAGTGTGCAACATTATTGGTGCTACCCTTCTTGTACTTGATGTTCAAATAAAACTGTTGCAAATATGTGGACCACTTTTGATGGCGATCATTCTACAACTTCCCTTGTGTCTATATGAACTGCAGGGGCCGGTGGTCTGTGTGGATGATTTTTTCCTTCCCCAAAATGTCATGCTTCCATTGTCGACAAGCTTGCACAATGGAATACATTTCTTTTTCATAAGTGGGATACTTGTGAACTGTGTCAGACAATGTCTCACTGTGATATGCCACTGGATGTCCCTGTTGAGTAAGAACTGCCCCAATAGCATAGTCAAAAGCATCTGTCTCGATCTCAAATGGTTGTTGCAAGTCCAGTAATGTGAGCACTGGGGCAGAACATAGGCTATTTTTTAATTCTGTGAACGCCTTTTGTTGAGGTTTCGACCAAAATATTTTTTCTCTCGCTCCTCCCTTGGTAACTTGACTCAAGGGCCAAGTGATATGAGAGAATACCAACACAAACCTACTGTAGAAATTAGCAAGACCCAGAAAGCTGCGAAGCTCTGTTATAGTGGTTGGGGCTGGCCAATCCCGAATGACTTGGATCTTGGTTGGATCCACATGGGCCCCCCTTTCATCAATAATGTATCCCAGATATTGAACTTGGGTCATGCCAAAAGTGCACTTCTCCAAATTGGCACACAACTTGTGTTGCCGCAGTGTTTGGAGGACTTGTTGGATGTGGTGAAGGTGCTCTTCCCAAGTCTTCCTGAAGATCATAATGTCATCCAAGTACACCACTACAAATGAGTTGGTGAATGGCCGCAAGATGTCGTCCATCATCCTCAAGAAGGTTGCGGGAGCATTCGTCAACCCGAAAGGCATGACCAGCCATTCGAAAAGGCCTTCCTTGGCTTTGAAGGCAGTCTTCCACACATTGGAGGGTTCAATTGGTACTTGGTGATATCCAGAATTCAAGTTGATCTTGCTAAAATATTTTTCACCTTTGAGTTGGTCCAAAAGGTCATCAATCCGTGGGATTGGGTACCTATTCCGGATAGTGATATTTTTCAATGCCTGATAGTCAATACAAAGTCTCCACGTCCCATCCATCTTCTGTACCAACACGATCGGGCTCCCATAGGGCGATGAACTTGGTCGGATATGACCTTTCTACAACAGCTCCTGAATCTGCCTCTTGATTTCATAGTTCTCCAAAACAGAGTGCCAATAGATTGGTCCATTGGGTAGTGGTGCACCTAGGGTCAGATCAATTGTGTGCTTGACTTGACAGTTCAGAGGAACCCCTGTGGGTGAGGTGAATATGTCCTCGTATTCCTCCACAACCTTATCCATTTGTTGTTGTCATGCAGAGGAGCCCTGTCTGGAGGTCGTGGCCACAATCTTCTTCTTGCCCTAGGGGCGGATCATCAGGAAAACGAATTTCCTGGTTTGGGAAATGAGCTTACTGCATTGTTTTGCAGTAACCAAAGAGATAGTTGTAGGAGGTGGTACCTCTGGTATCCTGTACAACTTATTTCCCAAAGTAACAATAACAGCGCGAGGTCGAGACTCATACACAGCATGACGCTTCCACAAGTATGGTTATCCTAATAATACATCAGAAACATCAATAGGAGCAATGTAACATAATACCTCATCCGTGAAGGGCTTGATGCTATAGGGAAGGTGACACTGTTGGCTGACGCGGAGATCTCGTCCTTGGTGAAGCCACCCAATGGTGTATGGATGTGGGTGAGTTGTGGTCGACAAGCCCAACCGCTTCATGGTGTCTGCTGAAATGAGGTTCTTTTGGCTCCCATTTTTTACAATGAACTGTACTAGGGAGCTCTTTACCTACATTTGGGAGTGGAAGAGACGTTCCTCCTCCTCCGGATCTTTCGGTTCCTCCTTTTGGATCTTCGTAGTGGCAACAATGGCGTTGGGCTCCGCATCAATAATCTGTTTCACTTTGTCATTCCCCTTGTCAAGTTCTGATTCACAGTCGGAGCATGCATCTGACTCAGAAGCCCTCATCTTGGCCACCAACGACTGCTTGGCCCGACACTCACTTGTGTTGTGAGTGGATTTCTTATGGAACTCACACCACTTTCCCGTGTCCTTCTTTGGCTTTGCAGTGTTGTTCTTTTCTTGTGGCTTCGACAGGTTGTCTTGAGTTTCCATGCCTTGGCTCTGTCCTTTGTTCTGCGAATTGGGAGCACACTTCCCTTGGTTTTGATTCGCAGATCCAAAGTCTCGCTTCTTCTGCTTGAATTTCTGCTCAATCTTGGCAACATACCGGTATGTTGTACCAAGCGAGGAGATGTCGAGGAACTCCATTTCCTCCTAAATGTATATGTGCAGACAACTACGATACTTTAGCACAAGATGTTTCTATGAATATTTGATACCCAACTTGGTGCGCAGGGTATGGAACAAATTCGTCAGCTCATGCACATCTTGATCCCTTTGTTGTCGCAGCATGGTCCATTGTATGTACTTGTCCTCATAGCTCCCCACGGGATAGTATTGTTCCTTGATGGCATCTTAGAAATAATTCCAAGTGGGTACGGTCGAGAATAGAGAGGGTTTTGTATCGTCCTTTTTCTCACAGTGGGTTTCCCACCAGTCCTTGACATGGGTGGTAGCTTTGAGGAGTGCAAAAATAATCTTCTCCCTGTAAGAGAACTCATGAACCAAGAAATATCCTTCTAATAGATTCAACCATATATTTATGACATCTGCATCTATTTGACCCTCAAATATGGGAATGTCAAAATTTACCTGTACCTTAAAAGGAATCACACCTCCAGAGTGGATGCTAGATGCAGATGCATCGCCAATGGGCAGCCGTTGAAGGATTTGGGCAAAGTTATCCATCATCGTGTTCCTTTGTTTTTCAAGGGCCTCATCGAGCAATATTTTGATAGGATCTCCTGCTCCCTCATCTTTATTTTCGTCCCCCATGGGCGTCCGTCGGGGTTTGCGAGGCTGATCTTGCAAAGGTTCCACCAGATCAAGCGCTAACTCCTTATACCCCGACCTCGTTGGGGACATGCAAAGAAATATCGAGAAAAGTTAGACTGCTTTGATACCACTGATCTAGATTTATGCAGGAACGCACCAGAATAAACATAACCATAAATACAAATATGCAGCGGAAATAACACTTCATTCATTAATATCAAAGAACTCAAATTTTCATACAGACAGAATGGAAATAAAAATAGCTAGGGTGCTGGTAGCTACCTCTGAGAAGAGATGTGGCGGCTACAGGCCTCTAAACTGAGTTAAAATGAGGCTCGAGGGCCTATTTATCATTTAGACACAATGGGAAATCCTCAACAGCCAAAACCCTAACCCTAGGAGATGAACTGCCAAAACTATGGGCCCAGTTTGGGTAAATTGGTGTTTCAACTTCCCAGGGGTGTAACTTTGGCATACGATCTTCATTTGACGCGTACCATACCTCATTAGAAAGATCTATCCGAGGAATAAAAATTTTGAATGAGAAACATTGGCCCATGCACCCATGTTACTGTTCGTTTTCCCAAAAAATGTCATTTAGGGCCTAAAAAAGGCTCCGGAAGTTCAGGACCTGAAAAAACTGCTAAAAATAGTAAGTTGAGCCGAAACTAAAAAACTGAAAGAGACAATGTTGGGGCCCCAAGTGGAATAGGTGGGTGAAAAACAATATCCACCTTGATCATTCCTCCCCCCTTAGGAAGCAATGGTCCCCATTGCGTTAAGTTCCTCCATGTGATGAGGAAATTTCTGCTGAACTTGGTCCCTGGTGAACCACTTTCCTTGGTGCAGGAGTTGGCCAGCTTTGACATCCCGATACAGTTGGATATTCTGTTGGCGAGTGTTCTTGATTTTCATGTCCATGATGCAATCCGTGGTGGCCTATTTCATGCAGCCTGGGTTTAACTCTGTTGGTGTGAGTTGTTATGCAATGTCAAAGGTGTCTAGTAGAGGTGGGAAGTAAGGACGAAGGTAGTCCACATTGAATACTTGGTGCAGACAAAGGAATGGTGGAATACTGAGCTCGAAGGAATTGTTCCCTACAGCCTTGCTGATGGTGTATGGCCCGTATCGGAGCGGGCGAAGCTTGCGGTGGGGTCCAGTGAGGCTCTCCTTCTGCAAATGTAGCCATACTTTGTCGCCCACTTGGAAGTTGTGTGGCACCTGATGTTCATCATGGCTTTGCTTGTACTTAGCATTGGCTCTGTCCAATATGTCATGAACCTATTATAATATGTGTTGAATGTGCTCGATGAAGCTATTTTCCTTCCTTGGATTTGAAGGCAGTCTTCCACACATCAGAGGGTTCAATTGGTACCTGGTGATACCCAGACTTCAGGTCGATCTTACTGAAATATTTTGCACCTTGGAGTTGGTCCAGAAGGTCATCAATCCGTGGGATTGGGTACCTATTCCGGACAGTGATCTTGTTCAGCGCCCGATAGTCAATACATAGTCTCCACGTCCCATCCTTCTTCTGTACCAACACGATCGGGCTCCCACAGGGCGATGAACTTGGTCTGATGTGACCTTTCTGCAACAGCTCCTGAATCTGCCTCTTGATTTCATCATTTTCCAGAACAGAGCGTCGATAGATCGGTCCATTGGGTAGTGGCGCACCTGGGGTCGGATCAATCGGGTGCTTGACCTGGCAGTGCAGAGGAACCCCTGTGGGTGAGGTGAAGATGTCCTCGTACTCCTCCACGACCTTATCCATTTGTTGTTGTCGTGCAGAGGGGCCCTATCTGGAGGTCGTGGCCACAGTCTTCTTCTTGCCCTGGGGGCGGATCATCAGGAAAACGAATTTTCTGGTTTGGGAAATGAGCTTACTACATTGTTTTGCAGTAACCAAAGAGATAGTCGTAGGAGGTGGTACCTCTGGTATCCTGTACAACTTATTTCCCAAAGTAATAATAACAGCACGAGGTCGAGACTCATACACAGCATGACGTTTCCACAAGTATGGTTGTCCTAATAATACATCAGAAACATCAATAGGAGCAACGTCACATAATACCTCATCCGTGAAGGGCTTGATGCTATAGGGAAGGCGACACTGCCGTCTGACGCGGAGATCTCGTCCTTGGTGAAGCCACCCAATGGTGTATGGATGTGGGTGAGCTGTGGTCGGCAAGCCCAACCGCTTCACGGCGTCTGCTGAAATGAGGTTCTTTTGGCTCCCATTGTCGAAAATGAACTGTACCGGGGAGCCCTTTACCCACATCTGGGAGTGGAAGAGACGTTCCTCCTCCTCTGGATCTTCCGGTTCCTCCTTTTGGATCTTTGCAGTGGCAACAGTGGCGTTGGGATCCGCATCAATAATCTGTTTCCCTTTTTCATTCGCCTTTTCAGGTTCTGATTCAGAGTCAGAGCATGCATCTGACTCAGAAGCCCTCATCTCGGCCACTAGCGACTGCTTGGCCCGACACTCACTTGTGTTGTGAGTGGAGCTCTTATGAAACTCACACCACTTTCCCGTGTCCTTCTTTGGCTTTGCGGTGTTGTTATTTTCTTGTGGCTTCGATGAGTTGTCTTTAGCCGCCATGCCTTGGCTCGGTCCTTTGTTCTGCGGTTTGGAAGCACCTTTCCCTTGCTTTTGATTCGCAGATCCAAAGTCTCGCTTCTTCTGCTTGAATTTTTGCTCAATCTTGGCAGCATACTGGTATGCCATACCAAGAAAGGAGATGTCGAGGAACTCCATTTCCTCTTGAATGTATCTGTGCAGACAATTGCGATACTTTAGCACCAGATGTTTCTTTGAATCTTTGATAGCCAACTTGGTGTGCAGGGTATGGAACAGATTCGTCAGCTCATGCACATCTTTATCCCTTTGTTTTCGCAGCGTAGTCCATTGTATGTAGTTGTCCTCATAGCTCCCCACGGGATAGTATTGTTCCTTGATGGAATCTCGGAAAGAATTCCAAGTGGGTACGGTCAAGAACAGAGAGGGTTCTGTCTTTTCCTTTTTCTCACAGTGGGTTTCCCACCAGTCCTTGACATGGGGGGCAGCTTTAAGGAGTACAAAAATAATCTTCTCCCTATTAGAGAAGTCATTAACCTAGAAATATCCTTCTAATAGATTCAACCATCTATCTATGACATCTACATCTATTTGACCCTCAAATATGGGAATGTCAAAATTTACTTGTACCTTAAAAGGAGTCGCACCTCCAGAGAGGCTGCTGGATGTAGATGATCCGCCGGTGGGCAGCCGTTGAAGGATCTGGGAAAAGTTATCCATCATTGCGTTCCTTTGTTTTTTGAGGGCCTCCTCAAGAAATATTTTAATAGGATATCCTGCTCCCTCATCTTTCTTTTCGTCCCCCATGGGCGTCCGTCGGGGTTTGCGAGGCTGATCTTGCAAAGGTTCCACCAGATCGAGCCCTAACTCCTTATACCTCGACCTCGTTGGGGATATGCAAAGAGAGATCGAGAAAAAGCACACCGCTCTGATACCACTAATCCAAATTTATGTAGGAATGCAATAGAATAAACATATAACCATAAATACAAAGATGCAGCGGAAATAACACTTCATTTCATTAATATCAAAGAACTGAAATTTGCTTACAGAAAAAATGGAAATAAAACTAGCTAGGGCACTGGTAGCTACCTCTGAGAAGAGATGTGGCCGCTACAGGCCTCTAAACTGAGTTACAATGAGGCTTGAGGGCCTATTTATCATTTAGACACAATGGGAAATCCTCAACAGCCAAAACCGTAATCCTAGGAGATGAAGCGCCAAAACTATGGGCCCCGTTTGGGCAAATTAGTGTTTCAACTTCCCAGGGGTGTAACTTTGGCATACGATCTCCGTTTGACGCATACCATACCTCGTTAGAAATATCTATATGAGGACTACAAATTTTGAATGAGCAACATCAGTCCATGGACCCATGTTGCTATTATTTTTCCCCAAAAAACGTCGTTTAGGGCCTCAAAAAGGCTCCGGAAGTTCAGGACTCGAAAAAAATACTAAAAATAGTAAGTTGAGCCGAAACTAAAAAACTGAAAGAGGCTATGATGGGGCCCCAAGTGGAATAGGCGAGTGACCACCAATATCCACCTGGATCATTCCTCCCCCCTTAGGAAGCAATGGTCCCAATTGCGTTAAGTTCCTCCATGAGATGAGGAAATTTCTGTTGAACTTGGTCCATGGTGAACCGCTTTCCTTGGTGCAGGAGTTGGCTAGCTTTGACAACCCGATACAGTTGGATCTTTTGTTGGCGAGTGTTCTTGATTTGCATGTCCATGATACAATCTGTGGTGGCCTATTCCATGCTTTCTGGTTTTAACTCTGTTGGTGTGAGTTGTTCTTCAATGTCAGAGGTGTCCAGTAGAGGTGGGAAATAAGGACGAAGGCGGTCCACATTGAATACTGGGTGTAGACCAAGGAATGGTGGAATACTGATCTCGAAGGAATTGTTCCCTACAGCCTTGCTGATGGTGTACATCCCGTATCAGAGCGGGCGAAGCTTTTGGTGGGGTCCAGTGAGGCGCTCCTTCTACAAATGTAGCCATACTTTGTCACCCACTTGGAAGTTGTGTGGCACCCGGTGTTGATCATGGCATTGCTTGTACTTAGCATTGGCTCTGTCCAATATGTCATGAAACTATTGACGGATGTGTTGAATGCGCTCGATGAAGCTATTTGCTTTGTCAACTTCAGAATGGACATGAGGCGAATCGGCCTGAGTAGCTGCAAATGGCATGGCTACATCAATGGGACATAGTGGCTAGAATCCCAAGCCCACCTGAAAGGGGCTATGGCTGATTGACCTGTGGAGAGCCCAATTATAACTATGTTGTACATAGGAGAGGCTCTCGTCCCATGTGTGTGGATGCTTTGAATTTTACATGCGAAGAATGTGTACAATCATTCTGTTGACGACCTCTGTCTGGCCATCTGTTTGGGGATGGAAAGCTGTGGACTTGGTGAGCTTGGTGTCCAGCATTGACCAGAGGCTAGACCAAAATGTGCTGAGGAACCTGCTATCTCGATATGATATGATAAAATGTGGGATCCCAAAGTGCACCCACACTCGTTCAAAGAAGAGTTTAGCAATGGCTTCTGCTGTGATATTCTTCTTGTAGGCTGCCATAATGGCCATCTTCGAGAATCTGTCGATGACCATGAAAACACAGTCATTTCCATGCTTAGTAGAAGGCAGGCCCGACATGTAATCCATGGAGATGGATTCCCAAAGTCGACTAGGGGTAGGTAGCGGAGTATATAGGCCTTTCTTCTTGATGGTCGGTTTGGAAATGGCACAGGTAGTGCAGGATCTGATGTGTTTCTCAACATCCTTTCGAAGGTTCGGCCAATAGAAATACTTCTGCAGTATAGCTACTATTTTCTCGACCCCAAAATGCCTAGCGACTCAACTGTAGTGTGCTTCCCATATCATCTTGGCACACTCACTTGAAGGAGGTGAAAATTTGGAACTTGCATACCCCCCAAGAGTGCCTTGTAAGTGTGGCCGAATTCTGGGTCACTCTCATAGAGAAGTGGCCAATCAGAAGTCTCGTGCCCACAAGAGTTGAGAACGGCGGTGAGCGCCACAATCGATGGTTGGCTAAGGCAGTCTACAACATTATTAGTGCTACACTTCTTGTACTTGATGTTCAAATGAAACTGTTGAAGATATGTGGACCACTTCTGATGGCGATCATTTTGCAACTTCCCTTGTGTCTATATGAACTGCAGGGGCCGGTGGTCTGTGTGGATGATTTTTTCCTTCCCCAAAATGTAATGCTTCCATTGTCGACAAGCTTGCACAATAAAATGCATTTCTTTGTCATAAGTAGGATACTTACGAACTGCGTCAGACAATGTCTCGCTGTGATATGCCACTGGATGTCCCTGTTGAGTAAGAACTGCCCCAATAGCATAGTCAGAGGCATCTGTCTCGATCTCAAATGGTTGTTGCAAGTCTAGTAATGTGAGACCAAAGGTAATCAACAGGCTGATTTTTCAATTCTGTGAATGCCTTCTGTTGAGGTTCCGACCAAAAGAATTTTTCTCTCGCTCCTCCCTTGGTAACTTGACTCAAGGGCCAAGTGATATGAGAGAATCCCAACAAGAACCTATGGTAGAAATTAGCAAGACCCAGAAAGCTGCGAAGCTCTATTATAGTGATTGGGGCTGGGAAATCTCGAATGACTTGGATCTTGGTTGGATCCACATGCCCCCCCCCTTTCATCAATAATGTATCCCAGATATTGAACCTGGGTCATGCCAAAAGTGCACTTCTCCAAATTGGCACACAACTTGTGTTTCCGCAGTGTTTGGAGGACTTGTCGGATGTGGTGAAGGTGCTCTTCCCAAGTCTTGTTGAAGATTAGAATGTCATCCAAGTACACCACTACCAATGAGTTGGTGAATGGCCACAAGATGTCTTCCATCATCCTCATGAAGGTTGCGGGAGCTTTCGTCAACCCGAAAGGCATGACCAGCCATTCGAAAAGGCCTTCCTTTGCTTTGAAGGTAGTATTCAACACATCGGTGGGTTCAATTGGTACCTGGTGATACCCAGACTTCAAGTCGATCTTGCTGAAATATTTTACACCTTTGATTTCGTCCAAAAGGTCATCAATCCATGGGACCAGGTAACTATTCCGGACAGTGACCTTGTTCAGCACTCGATAGTCAATACAGAGTCTCCACGTCCCATCCTTCTTCTGTACCAACATGATCGGGCTCCCACAAGGCAATGAAATTGGTCGGATGTGACCTTTCTACAACAGCTCCTGAATCTGCCTCTTGATTTCATCGTTCTCTAGAACAGAGCGTCAATAGATCGATCCATTCAGTAGCGGTGTACCTGGGGTCAAATCAATTGGGTGCTTGACCTGACAGTGCAGAGGAACCCCTTTGGGTGAGGTGAAGATGTCCCCATATTCCTCCACAACCTTATCCATTTGTTGTTGTCATGCAGAGGAGCCCTGTTTGGAGGTCGTGGCCACAGTCTTCTTCTTTCCCTGGGGACAGATCATCAGGAAAACGAATTTCCTGGTTTGGGAAATGAGCTTACTGCATTTTTTTGCAGTAACCAAAGAGATAGCGGCAGGAGGTGGTACCTATGGTATCCTGTACAACTTATTTCCCAAAGTAACAATAACAGCGCGAGGCCGAGACTCATACACAGCATGAAGCTTCCACAAGTATGGTTGTCCTAATAATACATCATAAACATCAATAGGAGCAACGTCACATAATACCTCATCCGTGAAGGGCTTAATGCTATAGGGAAGGCGACACTCCTGGCTGACGTGGAGATCTCGTCCTTGGTGAAGCCACCCGATGGTGTATGGATGTGGGTGAGCTGTGGTCGACAAGCCCAACCGCTTCATGGTGTCTGGTGAAATGAGGTTCTTTTGGCTCCCATTGTTGACAATGAACTCTACTGGGGAGCCCTTTACCCACACCTGGGAGTGGAAGAGACATTCCTCCTCCTCTTGATCTTCCGGTTCCTCCTTCTAGATCTTCGTAGTGGCAATAGTGGCATTGGGCTCTGCATCAATAATCTGTTTCGCTTTGTCATTCTCCTTGTCAGGTTCTGATTCAGAGTCAGAGCATGCATTTAACTCAGAAGCCCTCATCTCAGCCACCAGCGACTGCTTGGCCCAACACTCACTTGTGTTGTGAGTGGAGCTCTTATGGAACTCACACCACTTTCCCGTGTCCTTCTTTGGCTTTACGGTGTATTTCTTTGCTTGTGGCTTCGAGAGGTTGTCTTGAGTCACCATGCCTTGGCTTTGTCCTTTGTTCTGCGGTCTGGGAGCACCCTTCCCTTGCTTTTGATTCGTATATCTAAAGTCTCACTTATTCTTCTTGAATTTCTGCTCAATCTTGGCAGCATACCGGTATGTCATACCAAGCGAGGAGATGTCGAGGAACTCCATTTTCTCCTGAATGTATCTGTGCAGAAAGCTGCGATACTTTAGCACTAGATGTTTCTCTGAATATTTGATACCCAACTTGGTGTGCAGGTTATGGAACAAATTCGTCAGCTCATGCACATCTTGATCCCTTTGTTGTCGCAGCATGGTCCATTGTATGTACTTGTCATCGTAGCTCCCCACGGGATAGTATTGTTCCTTGATGGCGTCTCGGAAAGAATTCCAAATGGGTGCGGTCGAGAACAGAGAGGGTTTTGTCTCGTCCTTTTTCTCACAGTGGGTTTCCCACCAGTCCTTGACATGGGGGGCAGCTTTGAGGAGTGCAAAAATAATCTTCTCCTTGTCGGAGAAGTCATGAACCGAGAAATATCCTTCTAATACATTCAACCATCTATAGAGGGCATCTGCATCTATTTGACCCTCAAATATGGGAATTTAAAAATTTACTTGTACCTTAAAAGGAGTCGCACCTCCAGAGTGGCTACTGGATGCAGATGCGCCACCGGTGGGCAGTCGTTGAAGGATCTGGGCAAAGTTATCCATCGTCGCGTTCCTTTGATTTTCGAGGGCCTCCTCGAGCGATATTTTGATAGGATCTACTACTCCCTCATCTTTCTTTTCGTACCCCATGGGCGTCCGTTGGGGTTTCTGAGGCTGATCTTGCAAAGGTTCCACCAGATCGAGCCCTAACTCCTTATACCCCAACCTCGTTGGGGACATGCAAAGAAAGATCGAAAAAAAGAAAAATGCTTTGATACCACTGATCTAGATTTATGCAGGAATGCAACAGAATAAACATATAACCATAAATACAAAGATGCAGCGGAAATAACACTTCATTTCATTAATATCAAAGAACTGAAATTTGCTTACAGACATAATGGAAATAAAACTAGCTAGGGCACTGGTAGCTACCTCTGAGAAGAGATGTGGCAGCTATAGGCCTCTAAAATGAGTTACAATGAGGCTCAAAGGCCTATTTATCATTTAGACATAATGGGAAATCCTCAACAGCCAAAACCCTAACCCTAGGAGATGAAGCGCCAAAACAATGGGCCCCGTTTGGGTAAATTGGTGTTTTAACTTCCCAGGGGCGTAACTTTGCCATACGATCTACGTTTTACGCGTACCATACCTCGTTAGAAATATCTATCTGAGAACTACAAATTTTGAACGAGAAACATCGGTCCATGGACCCATGTTTCTCTCTGTTTTCCCAAAAAATGTCGTTTAGGGCCTCAGAAAGGCTCCGGAAGTTTAGGACCCGAAAAAACTGCTAAAAATAGTAAGTTGAGCTGAAACTGAAAAAATGAAAGAGACAATGGTGGGGCCCCAAGTGGAATAGGTGGGTGACCACCAATGTCCACCTGGATCATTCCTCCCCCCTTAGGAAGAAATGGTCCCCATTTCATTAAGTTCCTCCATGAGATGAGGACTCATGAAATTTCTGCTGAACTTGGTCCCTAGTGAACCACTTCCCTTGGTGCAGGAGTTGGCCAGCTTTGACAACTTGATAAAGTTGGATCTCCTATTTACGAGTGTTCTTGATTTGCATGTCCATGATACAATCTGTGGTGGCCTGTTCCATGTAGTCTGGGTTTAACTCTGTTGGTGTGAGTTGTTCTGCAATGTCAGAGGTGTCCAGTAGAGGTGGGAAGTAACGACGAAGGCGGTCCATATTGAATACCTGGTGCAGACCAAGGAATGGTGGAATACTAAGCTCGAAGGCATTGTTCCCTATAGCCTTGGTGATGGTGTACGGCTCGTATCAGAGTGGCGAAGCTTGCGGTGGGTTCCAGCAAGGCGCTCCTTCTGCAAATGTAGCCATACTTTGTTGCCCACCTGGAAGATGTGTGGCACTCGGTGTTAATCATGGCGTTGCTTGTACTTAGCATTGGCTCTTTCCAAAATTTCATGAACCTGTTGGTTGATGTGTTGAATTCCCTCGATGAAGCTATTTTCTTTGTCAACTTTGGACTAGACATGAGCCGAATTGGCCTGAGTAGCCGCAAATGGCATGGCTACGTCAATGGGACATAGTGGCTGGAATCCCAAGCCCACTTGAAAGGGGATATGGCAGATTGAACTGTGGAGAGCCCAATTATAACTATGTTGTACATAGGGGAGGCTCTTGTCCCATGTGTGTGGGTGCTTTGAATTGTACATAAGCAGAATGTCTATAATCATTCTGTTGACGACCTCTGTCTGGCCATCTGTTTGGGGATGGAAAGCTGTGGACTTGATGAGCTTGGTGTCCAGCATTGACCAGAGGCTAAACCAAAATGTGTTGAGGAACCTGCTATCCCGATCTGATATGATAGACTGTGGGATCCCAAAGTAAACCCACACTCATTCAAAGAAGAGTTTAGCAGTGGATTTTGCTGTGATATTCTTCTTGCAGGCCACCATAATGGCCATCTTCGAGAATCTGTCGACGACCACGAAAACATAGTAATTTCCATGCTTAGTAGAATGTATGCCCGACATGTAATCCATGGAGATTGATTCCCAACGTCGACTAGGGGTAGGTAGCGGAGTATATAGGCCTTGCTTCTTGATGGTCGGTTCGGCAATGGCACAGGAAGTGTAGGATCTGATGTGCTTCTCAACATCCTTTCGAAGGTTCGACCAATAGAAAAACTTCTGCAGTATAGCTACTATTTTCTTGACCTCGAAATGCCTAGCAACTCGACTGTAGTGTGCTTCCCATATCATCTTGGCACGCTCTCTTGAAGGATCACAAAGGTGTCCCAGGTGACATAAAAGTGCATCTTGGAGGTGAAAATTTGGAACTTGCGTAACCCCCAAGAGTTCCTTGTAAGTGTGGCCGAATTCTGGGTCGCTCTAGTAGAGAAGCAGCCAATAAGAAATCTCGTGCCCACAAGAGTTGAGAACGGTGGTGAACACCACGATCAATGGTCGGCTGAGGCAGTCTACAACATTATTGTTGGTACCCTTCTTGTACTTGATGTTCAAATGAAACTGTTGTAGATATGTGAACCACTTTTGATGGCGATCATTCTGCAACTTCCCTTGTGTTTGTTTGAATTGCAGGGGCTGGTGGTCTGTGTGGATGATTGTTTCCTTCCCCAAAATGTAATGCTTCCATTGTTGACAAGCTTGCACAATGGAATACATTTCTTTTTCATAAGTGGGATACTTGCGAACTGTGTCAGACAATGTCTTGCAGTGATATGCCACTAGATCTCCCTGTTGAGTAAGAACTGCCCCAATAGCATAGTCTGAGGCATATGTCTCGTTCTCAAATGGTTGTTGCAAGTCTGGTAATGTGAGAACTGGGGCATAATAGAGGCGATTTTTCAATTCTGTGAACGCCTTCTGTTGATGTTCCGACCAAAAAATTTTTTCTCTCGCTCCTCCCTTGGTAACTTGACTCAAGGGCCAAGTGATATAGAGAATCCCAACACAAACCTATGGTAGAAATTAGCAGGACCTAGAAAGTTGTGAAGCTCTGTTATAGTGGTTGGGGCTAGCCAATACCGAATGACTTGGATCTTGGTTGGATCCACATGCACCCCCCTTTCATCAATAATGTATCCCAGATATTGAACCTGGGTCATGCCAAAAGTGTACTTCTCCAAATTGGCACACAACTTGTGTTGCCGCAGTGTTTGGAGAACTTGTCGGAGTTGGTGAAGGTGCTCTTCCCAAGTCTTGCTAAAGATCAAAATGCCATCCAAGTACACCACTACAAATGAGTTGGTGAGTGGCTGTAAGATGTCGTCCATCATCCTCATGAAGGTTGCGGGAGCATTCATCAATTCGAAAGGCATGACTAGCCTTTCGAAAAGGCCTTCCTTGGCTTTGAAGGCAGTCTTCTACACATCGGAAGGTTCAATTGGTACCTGGTGATACCCAGACTTCAAGTTGATCTTGCTGAAATATTTTTCACCTTTGAGTTGGTCTAGAAGGTCATCAATCTGTGGGATTGGGTACCTATTCCAAACAGTGATCTTGTTCAGCGCCCGATAGTCAATACATTGTCTCCACGTCCCATCCTTCTTCTGTACCAACACGATCAGGCTCCCATAGGGTGATGAACTTGGTTGGATGTGACCTTTTTGCAATAGCTCCTAAATTTTCCTCTTGATTTCATCATTCTTTGGGACAGAGCACCGATAGATCGGTCCATTGGGTAGCGGCGCACCTGGGGTCAGATCAATCGGGTGCTTGACTTGACAGTGCAGAGGAACCGCTGTGGGTGAGGTGAAGATGTACCCGTATTCCTCCACAACCTTATCCATTTGTTGTTGTCGTACATAGGAGCCCTGTCTGGAGGTCATGGCCACAATCTTCTTCTTGCCCTGGGGGCGGATCATTAGGAAAACGAATTTCCTGGTTTGGGAAATGAGCTTACTGCATTGTTTTGCAGTAACCAAAGAGATAGCAGTAGGAGGTGGCACCTCTGGTATCGTGTACAACTTATTTCCCAAAGTAACAATAACAGTGCGAGGACGAGACTCATACACAACATGACGCTTCCACAAGTATGGTTGTCCTAATAATACATTAGAAACATCAATAGGAGCAACGTCACATAATACCTCATCCATGAAGGGCTTGATGCTATAGGGAAGGCGACACTGCTAGCTGACATGGAGATCTCGTCCTTGGTGATGCCACCCGATGGTGTAGGGATGTGGGTGAGCTGTGGTTGACAAGCCCTACCATTTCACGGCGTCTGCTGAAATTAGGTTCTTTTGGCTCCCATTTTTGACAATGAACTATACTGGGGAGCCCTTTACCCACATATGGGAGTGAAAGAGACGTTCCTCCTCCTCTGGATCTTCTGGTTCCTCCTTCTGGATCTTCGTAATGGCAACAGTGGCGTTGGGCTCCACATCAATAATCTGTTTCCCTTTGTCATTCCCCTTGTCAGGTTCTTATTTAGAGTCGGAGCATGCATCTGCCTCAGAAGCCCTCATCTCCGCCACCAACGACTGCTTGGCCCGACACTCACTTGTGTTGTGAGTGGAGCTCTTATGGAGCTCACACCACTTTCCTGTGTCCTTCTTTGTCTTTGCGGTGTTATTCTTTGCTTGTGGCTTCGAAAGGTTGTATTGAGTCGCCATGCCTTGTCTCTGTCCTTTTTTCTGCGGTTTGGGAGCACCCTTCCCTTGCTTTTGACTCACAGATTCATGGTCTCGCTTCTTCTGCTTGAATTTCTACTCAATCTTGGCAGCATATGGTATGCCGTACCAAGAGAGGAGATGTCGACGAACTCCATTTCCTCCTGAATGTATCTGTGCAGAAAACTACGATAGTTTAGCACTAGATGTTTCTCTGAATCTTTGATACCCAACTTGGTGCGCAGGGTATGGAGCAGATTCGTCAACTCATGCACATCTTGATCCCTTTGTTGTCGCAGCGTGGTCCATTGTATGTACTTGTCCTCATAGCTCCCCACGGGATAGTATTGTTCCTTGATGGAATCTCAGAAAGAATTCCAAGTGGGTACAGTCGAGAATAGAGAGGGTTCTGTCTCATCCTTTTTCTCACAGTGGGTTTCCCACCAGTCCTTGACATGGGGGGTAGCTTTGAGGAGTGAAAAAATAATCTTCTCCCTGTCGAAGAAGTCATGAACTGAGAAATATCCTTCTAATAGAGTCAACCATCTATCTACGGCATCTCCATCTATTTGACCCTCAAATATGGGAATGTCAAAATTTACTTGTACGTTAAAAGGAGTCGCACCTCCAGAGTGGCTGTTGAATGCAGATGCGCCGTTGGTGGGTAGCCGTTGAAGGATCTAGGCAAAGTTATGCATCATCACGTTCTTTTGTTTTTCGAGGGACTCCTCGAGCAATATTTTTATAGGATCTCCTACTCCCTCATATTTCTTTTCGTCCCCCATGGGCGTCCATCGGGGTTTGCAAGACTGATCTTGCAAAGGTTCCACCAGATCGAGCCCTAACTCCTTATACCCCAACCTCGTTGGGGACATGCAAAGAAAGATTGAGAAAAAGCAGACCGCTCTGATACCACTGATCCAGATTTATGCAGAAACGCAATAGAATAAAAATATAACCATAAATACAAAGATGCAGCAGAAATAACACTTCATTTCATTAATATCAAAGAATTGAAATTTGATTACAGACAGAATGGAAATAAAACTAGCTAGGGCGTTGGTAGCTACCTCTGCGAAGAGATGTGGTGGCTACAGGCCTCTAAACTGAGTTACAATGAGGCTAGAGGGCCTATTTATCATTTAAATACAATGGGAAATCCTCAATAGCCAAAACCTTAACCCTAGGAGATGAAGCGCCAAAACTATGGGCCCCGTTTGGGTAAATTGGTGTTTCAACATCCCAGGGATGTAACTTTGGCATACGATCTCCGTTTGATGTGTACCATACCTCGTTAGATATATATATCTGAGGACTACAAATTTTGAATGAGAAACATCAATCCATGGACTCATATTACTCTTCGTTTTCTGAAAAAATGTCATTTATGGCCTAAAAAAGGCTCTGGAAGTTCAGGACTCGAAAAAACTGCTAAAAATAGTAAGTTGAGCCGAAACTGAAAAAATGAAAGAGACAATGGTGGGGCCCCAAGTGGAATATGCGGGTGACCACCAATATCCACCTAGATCATTCCTCCCCCCTTAGGAAGCAATGGTACCCATTGCGTTAAGTTCCTCCATGAGATGAGGAAATTTCTGCTGAACTTGGTCCCTTGTGAACCACTTTCCTTGGTGCAGGAGTTGGCCAGTTTTGACAACCCAATATAGTTGGATCTTCTGTTGGCGAGTGTTCTTGATTTACATGTCCATGATACAATATGTGGTGGCCTGTTCCATGTAGTCTGGGTTTAACTCTATTGGTGTGAGTTGTTCTGCAATGTCAGAGGTGTCTAGTAGAGGTGGGAAGTAAGGACGAAGGCAGTCCACATTGAATACTGGGTGCAGACCAAGCTATGGTGGAATACTGAGCTTAAAGGCATTGTTCCCTATAGCCTTGGTGATGGTGTATGGCCTGTATCGGAGCGGGCAAAGCTTGCATTGGGGTCGAGTGAGCATTCCTTCTACAAATGTAGCGATACTTTGTCACCCACCTGGAAGTTGTGTGGCACTCGGTGTTGATCATGGCGTTGCTTGTACTTAGCATTGGCTCTGTCCAATATGTCATGAACCTGTTGGTGGATGTGTTAAATGCGCTCGATGAAGCTATTTTATTTTTCAACCTCAGAATAGATATGAGCGGAATCGGCCTGAGTAGCCGCAAATGGCATGGCTACGTCAATGGGACATAGTGGCTGGAATCCCAAGCCCACCTGAAAGGGGCTATGGCCGATTGAACTGTGAAGAGCCCGATTATAACTATGTTTTACATAGTCAAGGCTCTCGTCCCATGTGCGTGGATGCTTTGAATTGTACATGTGCAGAATGTGTACAATCATTCTGTTGACGACCTCTGTCTATCCATCTATTTGAGGATGGAAAGCGGTGGACTTGGTGAGCTTGGTGTCCAGCATTGACCAGAGGCTGAACCAAAATGTACTGAGGAACCTGCTATCCCGATATGATATGATAGACTGTGGGATCCCAAAGTGCACCCACGCTCGTTCAAAGAAGAGTTTAGTAGTGGCTTCTACTGTGATATTCTTCTTGCAGGCCGCCATAATGGCCATCTTCGAGAATCTGTCGACGACCACGAAAACACAGTCATTTCCATGCTTAGTAGAAGGTAGGCCCAACATGTAATCCATGGAGATGGATTCCCAAGGTCGACTAGGGGTAGGTCGCAGAGTATATAGGCCTTGATTCTTGATGGTCAGTTTAGCAATGGCACAGGCAGTGCAAGATATGATGTGCTTCTCGACATTCTTTCGAAGGTTCGACCAATAGAAATAATTTTGCAGTATAGCTACTATTTTCCCAACCCCGAAATGCCCAACGACTCGACTGTAGTGTGCTTCCCATATCATCTTGGCATGCTCGCTTGAAGGAACAGAAAGGTTTCCCAGGTGACATAAAAGTGCATCTTGGAGGTGAAAATTTGGAACTTGCATACCCCCCAAGAGTGCCTTGTAAGTGTGGCCGAATTCTGGGTCGCTCTCGTAGAGAAGCGGCCAATAAAAAGTCTCGTGCCCACAAGAGTTGCGAACGGTGGTGAGCGCCATGATTGGTGGTCGGCTGAGGCAGTCTGCTACATTATTGGTGCTACCCTTCTTGTACTTGATGTTCAAATGAAACTGTTGGAGATATGTGGACCACTTCTGATGGCGATCATTCTACAACTTCCCTTGTGTCCGTATGAACTGCATGGGTTGGTGGTCTGTGTGGATGATTGTTTCCTTCCCCAAAATGTAATGCTTCCATTGTCGACAAGCTTTCACAATGGAATACATTTCTTTGTCATAAGTGGGATACTTGTGAACTGTGTCAGACAATGTCTCGCTGTGATATGCCACTGGATGTCCCTGTTGAGTAAGAACTACCCCAATAGCATAGTCAGAGGCATCTATCTCGATCTCAAATGGTTGTTGCAAGTCTGGTAATGTGAGAACTGGGGCAGAACAGAGGCAATTTTTCAATTCTGTGAACGCCTTATGTTGAGGTTCTGACCAAAATAATTTTTCTCTCACTCCTCCCTTGGTAACTTGACTCAAGGGCCAATTGATATGAGAGAATCCCAACACGAACCTACGGTAGAAATTAGCAAGACCCAAAAATATGCGAAGCTCTGTTATAGTGGTTGGGGCTGGCCAATCCCGAATGACTTGGATCTTGGTTAGATCCACATGCACCTCCCTTTCATCAATAATATATCCCATATATTGAACCTGGGTCATGCCGAAAGTGCACTTCTCCAAATTGGCACACAACTTGTGTTGCTGCAGTGTTTGGAGGACTTGTCGGATGTGGTGAAGGTGCTCTTCCCAAGTCTTGCTGAAGATCAGAATGTCATCCAAGTACACCACTACAAATGAGTTGGTGAATGGCCACAAGATGTCGTCCATCATCCTCATGAAGGTTGCAGGAGCATTCATCAACCCGAAAGGCATGATGAGCCATTCAAAAAGGCCTTGCTTGGCTTTGAAGGCAGTCTTCCACACATCAGAGGGTTCAATTGGTACCTGGTGATAACCAGACTTCAAGTCGATCTTGCTGAAATTTTTTTCACCTTTCAGTTGGTCCAGAATATCATCAATCTATGGGATCGGGTACACAAAGTCTCCACTTCCCATCCTTCTTTTGTACCAACACTATCGGGCTCCCACAGGGTGATGAACTTGGTCGGATGTGACATTTCTACAACAGCTCCTGAATCTACCTCTTGATTTCATCATTCTCCAGAATAGAGTGCCAATAGATCGGTCCATTGGGTAGCGGCGCACCTGGGGTCAAATCAATCGAGTGCTTGACCTGACAGTGCGAAGGAACCCCTGTGGGTGAGGTGAAGATGTCCCCATATTCCTCCACAACCTTATCCATTTTTTGTTGTCGTGCAGAGGAGCCCTATCTGGAGTTCGTGGCCATGGTATTCTTCTTGCCCTGGGGATGGATCATCAAGAAAATGAAATTCCTGGTTTGGGAAATGAGCTTACTCCATTGTTTTGCAGTAACCAAAGAGATAGCGGCAGGAGGTGGTACCTCTAGTATCCTGTGCAACTTATTTCCCAAAGTAACAATAACATCGTGAGGCCGAGACTCATACATAGCATTACGCTTCCACAAGTATGGTTGTCCTAATAATACATAAGAAACATCAATAGGAGAAACGTCACATAATACCTCATCCGTGAAGGGCTTGATTCTATAGGGTAGGTGGCACTGCTGGTTGACGCGGAGATGTCGTCCTTGGTGAAGCTACCTGATGGTGTATGTGTTACACCATTTTTTGGTCATCTAACCTATTATCATTAGATGGACCCAAGTACACCATGTAAGACCAATTTTATCCTAAGTAAAATTGATTTCACTATGTTAAAACAGGAAACCCCAAAAGGAAATATTAAACAAACCTATATTTGTTTGATTTTCCTCATGGAATAATTAATTAAACCATAATTTAATTATTATTCCCAGTCATGTTTAACCCAAAATCAAATAAATTAATTAGATAAACCTTTATTTATCATTTATTTTCTAGGAATAATTATTTAAACCTTATTTAGATAATATTCCTTGTTAAATATGACCAAATCACCCACAAATAATTAAATAAATCACTATTTATTTAATTATCTTTCAACCACTCCCTTAAATAATTAAATAAATCATTATTTATTTGATTATCTTCTAACCGCTTCCTTAAAAAGATAAATAAATCATTTATTTATTTATTTTTGACAAATTAAGGGATTTGACCCAAGTCAAATACCTTTTCCTCCAACAAATATAATAAAATATTCCATAAAAAGTGGATCTAGATATGGTTAACCCATGCACCAAGATCTAGAATGACCCAATATTTTGTTATAAATAGGAGGGTTTTTCCTACCATTCTTCACCTTTTTTTGCCTATTAGATCACTCTGGATCTATACACTTGGTCACCATTTTCTGCCATTTGCTGTGAGAGCTCCCTTTGAGTTCCATTCTTTGTGTGGGTTTTCTACACCAACAAGAGAGAAATCTTAGATCTGAAGTGCTGAGGACTTCCAAGAACCCATCCCACTGAGGAGAATTGGATAAACCTTCTTGTTTTCCTCCCAGGTGCCCCATTAATATAAAAATTCTTTCAAAAATTGTTCTTGTCTTGTCTATTGGTATATGGAGCAAAACCTTACTTTTTCTGCTTAATGTCTTTCCATGCATAGATCTGGTTTTTTGCAGCTCTTTTATGTCTAACTAACCGCAGATCTGAAGATATTGGCAGCCACTTTTGTTGTTAGGGCTATTAGTTATGTGTAGCTAAAGTGGTCCTTTTTCGTACACTTCGACAAAGGATTCATACTAACAAATGGCAACTCCACACGGGTTTTAAATTACGACCGCTGTCGTTTTTCATATTCCTGCATATCCAGCTACTTCAGACCCTAGGGTTTCTTTTTAGCTATTTATTTTTCCTATTTTTATGTTGTTTTTCTCACATAAAACCCTAAAACATTAAAATTTCTAACTTCCGTGTGTTTCTGGCCCTATTGCGCTGGTAAGTGACACCAGCCGCAACTGAGACGACAACTTTTCTGAAAATCTGCCGCCGAGAAAACCAGAACGGGGGGTCGCACTTTTTGGCCCATAAATTGTGACCTGGACCTCCAGGTCGCACTTTTCTGCCCCTTTTCTACGACCTCCAATGAAAACAGGTCAGAAACTGCGACCTACCAGTTTTTCAGTGATTTTTCTGCAATTTTTCTGGGTTCTGCTGCAGCTTCTGTCAGGGTCTTCCAGCCTCTGTCTCAGCCCGCTCTGACCAAGTTCTGATCTGTTTTTACTCATCTAAGTGGGAGCCTAGCCCCCTAGGGCTTTATTACCCTCCACTTTTTGTGGAAGAGTTTTAGCTGTTTCAGCCGTCTGTTTTTCAGAGCTCCAGCCTCCTTTTTTCCAGATCTGTTACCTCCCTTTCAGATCCATTAAAATCAGCTCTTCTACCTCTCAAATCACCTCCTGAAGATTTTTTGGATCTACTTTTAGGGCCTCCACCTTGCCCCCTCCGTTTTTTGCTGATTTCCTTCCTTTTTCCAGCCACCTTGCCTCTATCTTTTGGCTGTGATCTGCACCTCTTTTTAGCAGCTTTATCCTTTAGATCCCTGTCCCTTTTGACCTTAGATCTATTGGCCTCTTTTCCATGTGTTTTGCTTAGATTTTTCCCTTTCTTTTCAGCTTAGTTTTGAGAGGCCCGCCTTCTTGGGTTAAATAGATGCACAAGTAGCTGTTATTTTTCTGTTATTTCAGCATTATATATTGTTCTCTGTAGGTTTATTTTTAGCTATGCATCACACTTTTTTCTTGCTCTCAAAACAGAAAGGGTTTAAAAATTAAAATTAACGCACGCCACACACTGACCCTAAGCGAAGAAGCGCCTGGTTAACACCTCCTAGCAAAGACTCTAAAATCAATTGTCATTGCACCTTTTCTGCCCTTGACCTCAATTGATTCTGTCCCTTTCTGCCCCTATCGATTTCCTTCTTCCTGTCGTCATTGCGCCCCCAAGGCGCCTTTCCCGAAGACTTCTTGGCCTTCACCCTCAGTTTCCGGTCGATCGACCTGCTCCGACCCACCGTCGTCGAGCCAGTCCTCCTCCGAGTCTGCACTCCGACTCCTCTCCTGATTCATCGGGTTCCCCTTCTCCTCCTGGTTCTCCCCCTACCACCATGTCTGGTCCAGGGCCTAATGCTAGCGGTTCTCCCGACCCTAATGCCGGCCCGACTACTAGCGGAACCGCCACAGGAACGACCCCGGCCACCCCGTTGCTGCCGTACATTGCAGGCCTCAGCCTCCCCGATTTCAATCAGTTGATCAACGACCCTATCCAACATGATGTTGGTTGGCCTGCCATGCCAACCAAGCTCCCTTCCAACATCCCTAAATTCGAAGGCCAAGCTGGATAAGATCCAACCAATCATGTCCGATCTTTCCACATGTGGTGTTCCTCCAATTCCATTACCGATGAATCCATCCGTCTTCGTTTGTTCCAATGCATGCTTACCGACGAAGCTTCTAAATGGTATGTTGAATAAGCCACCTCTTCCCATACCACCTTTGTGACCCTTGCTCAGGCCTTTTTGTCTTATTTCTAGCTCCCTCTCTGATACGACACTGGCACAGAGCTCTTGACTTCCTTCAAGCAATCCTCTTCAACCCGCCTTTCGGCCCATGTTCAGGAATGGCGAAGAAGACGGAGCTTATGTCGAGCCCCTCCCTTCGAAGATTGGGTTTATATGGACTGGTTCCTTCGCACCCTTCCGGCTCCCATCGGCAAGGATCTCGCCTCCCATTTTCCTCAAACTGAAGAAGCCGCCCTCCAAATAGCCTTGAAATATGACCTGATCTACGCTCAATCTAGTTATGTTTATACCATTCTTCCTGACCTCCCCAGGCCCGGCGGCGCTAACGCCCCAGGGGCATCTCATTCCGCCGATAGTATCGTTGGAGCCCTTTCCCATCCGTACACTCAACCTCCTATGGGCTATGGTCTCCCTCAGGGAGGGGCCAGCTCCTCTAGCACTCTTCCCCCTCTCGGTAGCATGTATCCAGAATACGGCATGCCTCCTCCTTTTTCCCAACCTCCTGCTTACCTCAATGTTGCCCAACCTACCCATTACCCTTATCCGCAGCCTGGTGCGCCAGCTCCTCCAACATATGTGCTTCCTCCTCCCTTGCCTCCTCAAACCCAGCACCAGCACCTACAGCCCCCTCCAGGGCAAGTATTTGCACGGCGGAGTGACTAATCCCCTTCTTCTCGAAAGAAGGCGGAAGGGAAATCCAAACCAATGCGCACACAGTGCCGTGGACTATGTCGTGTGGACCCTAGCACGCCAGCCGACGCGGGGCTGCTCAGCCCAAGCCGGACAGGCCGCTTCACACAAATAAGCCTTGTTCGTGTTGCGGTGTTTATGGTCATTACACCCACGATTGTCCCCTCTTACCCCAGATGTGGTAGATGTGGGAGTCTCAAACCACATTGCGCGGACAACACGCCTCCCCTCATGCTCCTCCTAATGTGGCCACTACCCAACCAGTTGTGTTTACTGATCCCTTCCCTCAGCAAGGATTCGTGGCTACCCAACCGCCGACGACGGTAGCCACCTTTCCTTGCAGTTTCCTCGGAGCCATTGATCCTTATGATACTAACTCCCGATCCTAACTGATCCATCGTCTTCACCTTCCGCTCGGTCCCGCCAGTACCCCAAGCCTCCCGCTCAGTCTGCCCCCGAGCCTCCTTCTTCAGGTTCTACAGAGCCTCTTTCGACACCGAGTGGTCCCTTACATATCCCTCAACCCGAAGTTGAGGTTCATACCAAGATTCCTAAGGGACCATTACGTCGAAACGCTGCTTCCGGTCGAGCTGCTCATTCGTATAGCATAGTAGATGATTTGGCGCAATCTCCTGCCGCCATTTCCACACTGGAACTCCTCTAGTCGTGCCCTTCCCAAAAGAAGGCTCTACTATCTGCCGTGGGCGCTGTAGATCCTGCTAATGACCAAATGATTGTTTTCGACGCCACTCAATCGGACCATCCTCCTCTCCCTCCCTCCGTCGCCTTCCAAATCCCAGTCAAAATCCGTAACGCCAACGTGTCCCGGTGTATCATTGATGAGGGGGAATCCACCTACGTGATGTTCACTTTGATTTGGAAGCAACTCGGATCCCCTGAACTGGCCCCTTCCACGATCACCCTTCGAGCGTGGGACGGTCATGCCTCCCAGCCCATTGGCCTGTTTCGTAATTGTCCTATCACCCTCGCCGGTAAGACTGTTTGTGTTTACGTCGAAGTCATCGACGCCCCGCTAGATTACAACATTCTATTGGGGCGAAGCTACACCTATGCTATGTCTGCTGTCCCATCTGCAGTCTTTCACAAGATGTCTTTCCCCCATAATGGAAATATAGTCACCATTGACCAGTTGACATATCATGAGCCAAAATCTCAGACCTCCCCTGAGACAACCATCTCTTCTGTAGCCAACAAGCAAACTGGCGATTCTCATCACAACTCTCTTGTGCTAAAAATATTCCTCCTCGCTTTGGAACCTCTTCTCAACTTTCCCCACCTCTCCTGCCACAGATCCCCGCCTATCGATCGTTTGCATGATGCAACTGGCCCCAAAGCTGCCCATAAGCGGCCTACCTCGGCTAGCTTAACTCCTCCCCTCGCTCCTAACCCGTTGGATGCTATTCATCTCACCACCTTCTGAGTTTCCTCCTTCCTGCCCCCACCCACAAATATCCCTTATCTCCTTTATCCTCCCCCGGACTGTTCCTCCGGCCCCTAACCATCTCGGTTGTCCCTCCGCTGGCCACCCGCTCGGGCAGATCCCTTTCCTAGCCCTCTCCTCCCGTGAGTATATTTTGTCTCCTCACCATGGCCACTCCTCTCTCCCTAACTTGACCTTGGGCATACTGGTCTGGTACCTTGATCCCCCAGCCGCCACCCCTCCTGGTCATCCCAAGCCCTATATGGCTTTGACACCGGTTCAACCGGTCCCCCTAGCTTCCTCTGTTGCCACTGTGCCCCCAGCACCTCCATAGGACCCTTCTCCTGTTGTGACAGCTCCCGGGAAGAAAGGCAAAGCCCGCAAAGGGGCACCTAAAGACAAGACCACCACGACTAACCCGACCCCTTCTCCGCCCGCGAAGCCTTGCGCCTTATGTGATGTCACCGGTCATGCCACCCATGCTTGTCCCGAGTTGCCCCGTATTTAGCCCATGGTTAAAGTCGCATTCCCCGAGTCTACGGTCCCTGAAGCCTCCATTCCTTCTCCGTCCATAACCAAGAACCACAAGACTCTCCGCACCAACAAGCCCTGTGCTTTGTGCGGCGTTCATGGCCATTACTCCCACCATTGTCCTCACCTGACGCATTACCGCGCCTCTTTAGAGGTAATCCGAGAGTATGAGGTTGAACAAAATCAATCCGCCTCTCCCATCCTCGCACAGTACGCTTCAGGCCAGCCTGAGGATCCCCCCGCTCCCATCGACATTCCCCCCCCTGATGTTCAGATGATGGAGTCTACTGTAACCATTCTTTACCTATCCTCCTCTGCGAGACACTTGGAGCCTAGCCCATCTGCATCCTCCCCTGTTGTGTCCCTTGACCCCCCCTTTCCTACCCATACACGAGATCACTCCACCCGTGTCTCTGTTGACCTCCGCAGCCCGAGTCCTCACCATACTTCCGATAGCCCTCATATACCACCCTCTGATTTGTATATGAGTCATGGTCATCCTGCTCCTTGCACTCCCTCCTGCGGTTGCCGCCCGATGACTTCTGTGCACTCACGCTGCCGTCATTGCCTCTCCTCCCCTCATTTGTTGTCTTGTCACACCATTCCGCAGGACCCCTCGTCCACACCCTTTATCGGTTACGCCGATGGTGCAAGTCGTTACCAGGAATCTAGCCTCGGCAGGTTGGGCCATCTTCACCCCCTTGCATGCCCTTGTTCTTTCTAACGGGGTATGCATTGGTTCTGCCACCAACAATCAGGCCGAATATGATGCAGTGTGTGGTCTCTTAGCCGATGCCCTCTTTCATCGCATCCTCCATCTGCACGTTCGTTTGGATTCCCTACTTCTTGTAATGCAACTAAATGGTGTTTATCGTGTGCATAACCCTGTGCTGTTTAGACGTTATTTACGAGTGAAAATCTTGATACGTGCATTTGAAACCATAACTTTCAACCATGTACCTCGAGAACAGAATCACTATGTAGACAGTATTGCAAACCATGTTCT
The DNA here is from genome assembly GCA_034641835.2 of Pinus albicaulis. NCBI lineage: Eukaryota > Viridiplantae > Streptophyta > Pinopsida > Pinales > Pinaceae > Pinus > Pinus albicaulis. The sequence goes on from CM076575.1 coordinate 1,236,511,347, forward strand.
AGATTGGAATTTATCACACACATTTCATACAATACAATAACATTCATAACCATCAAAAAACGATGCATATCCATAATATGTGTCACAAAACATGTGTTTAGAGTCCATCTACTCTGATACATATGACATACCCATAGCATGTTACAAAAATCCCAAAACTGGGGGCACCACCTGCCCCTACATACATCATAGGGGGCACCACATGCCCCACCCCTAATCACTATCTGGAGGATCCTGGGCCAATGGCTCTGCCCCTGCAGCATGTAGATTGCGCATAGCCTGACCGGCCATCGCCATGCACTGCATGACACCTCGCCACTCCGAGGGTAGACCAACACATGGCTCTATGAACTGGTCGTCTAAGTCCTGCCACCCACACTCTGATACTCTGGTCAACAACCTTTCGCATCTACGGCGGATGTCCTCCAGCAGGGCGACTGCATCCTCATTCTGCACCACTCTCGACCCACTCAGACCTGTAGCTCTAGACGCTGCCGGTCGTCCCATATATCCGGCCGGTTTTACCGGTGCTATATCTATATACCAAAAGTACATGAATTAGTACCATCAATTACTATTAAAAAACTTTAACATGCCCACACAAGAATAGCACTCTGTCACTTACCATCGGGCCCCCAGACTAGACCAGGCGGAAGTGGCAGGTCTGGATCTCCACAGTAGCTCATCCCACTATAGGGATAGTTTTCTATGTACAATGGCATCTGATCCCAATGGTCAAAAAACTCAGGTCGAAACACTTGCCTGACCGCCCCTCCTCCTCCTCTGCACAGTAGCCATCCCCAACGGCACATCTTGGGCTCTCTCGGGCCCCCATCTAGAAGCTGTACACGAGGCCTCAAGGTCGGGATCTTCTCAAAGAAGAAGGCGCACAACAAAGTCCCATATGAGCAATCATGGTTCACCTGCCACCTGCATAGTGACAACTGTCGCTTTAGCGACACCGACATCATTTGGGCCCACCCATAGTAGGTCCCACCCAGCACACTTTCCACTATCATCATCTGCCCCCCAATGATGTGATGGAGCGCCTGGTTGCCCAGGATACGCAGCACAGCTGTGGCCACTACACGGGTTTCTAGCTTCTCTAGATCCTCGATCGTTAGTTGATTCCCCTTGACTTGGAGACCTGGTCGACAATGACGCTCCACAAACTCCATGATATGCCGCCCTCATGGCAATACTGGCTGTGTGTTTCCCACCATCCCCAGTGGCGGGACACCATTCAGGAAGTACATGTCCTGGACTGTCAGTTCGATCCTGTGCCCCTGCACTACAAAGATCTCCTGATCTGGATCCCAGTAACTGATAATCCAGGCCAGTAAAGGTTCCCCTGCTCTCATCAAAGGGTTCTCCAAAAACTTGAGAACCCCAAATCTGGCCAATACATGGCGGACGCCTTGATCCACCTGGATCTCTGCCCGTAGTGTCCCCAGATCTCTCTCTCTCCAGTTGACCCATAAATCTGCCATACCTGCACAAACACATCCTTTTTGTCAGTGTACAGATCGGGACAACCATAACCAAACACCAAAACCCAACGTCCAGCCATAAAACAGCACCAAAACCCCCTCATCTCCCAGGTCACAGTTTTCTGCCCATTTCTGGGACAGGTCGCACTTTTCTGCCTGAAACCTGCTTCCCAGGTCACAATTTTTGGCCCAAAAAGTGTGACCCGACTGTAGAGATGAAGGAGGGGTTGTTTCTGGATTTCTGGGCCCTAAACTGAAAATGTAATCCATCAAAATGCAAGAGAAAGGTTAGGCCTCTTACCTGCAACTGACGGATCTCGATTCCAATGGTCGGTTTGTCCGCTACGTTCACCACACGATTTAGGGCCTTCTCTCCTCTCTACATTCACCACATCAACAATAGCAAATGAGTGATTTTGGAGGGAAAACTGCCTCATTAAAAGAGAACCCCTGTTTCTTCTTTTGACTACTGCGACCACACCATAGCCCTGTTTGACGAACCGCCTGCACCATTGGAAAGCTCTCACCGAGCCCTCAAATGGGTATTTGTTAGTTTTTTGTGATCTGATACTTCACCATGACACATTTTTTCCAAGAAGGGTCACTTCACCCCTCCTTAAAATCGAATTTCCTCACTTACGACACTTGTACTTGGGGCACCTTCTTGCCTCCTTACTTGTCCTTGTTCGTGTCGATTTTCGTCAAGAGTTCCCATCATGTACTCATGTTTCCACGGTCCCCCCATCGGGGCCTTTACTATGTGGCAGCACCATCAAGTCGCCCTTGTTTAGATCATCCAAGTTGAGTCATCATTCCCTCCATGGAGTCTATACCGAGTCCCTTTGTACCCCACTATAACTCTCCATCCTTCATTGCTTGGTCTCTCTCTTGTGTCGCACATTATGACCTTCAGTTCCATTGTCCCCCATCCCTGATGATGTTGTGTCAGTTGCTGCCATGTCATTCATGCCCTTTATGCTCTAGCAAGGGAAGTCATCCATTAGCTACTCAATCCTTTCCACTTCACTATCATCATTAGTGTCAGTCTGTCCGTCACTCTACTCTTTTCTCTCGTGCCTTAGTTGAGGATCTCTCATTGCCTCACCTATGGCGGACCTCCTTCTGTTGACATCATCTCATTCATTCCACTGTGTGCCCAGAGGGCGTACATTGAAGTTCCTAGCCCACTCAAGATCAGTACTCCTCGCACTCCTGCATGGACATCTCCTCCCTTTTGGCTTTGATTGTTTCTCCGCCCCTCCTTTTCAAAGATGATCGAGATTCGTATACTTGATGGTCTAGTGATCCAGCAGTAGCTCTTGATTATTCCCGGGTGTGTGTGAGATGTTTCAACCCTCATGAGGGGGTGGCCCTGCAGGTAGCCCCCCACATGCCCGGATGACCTCTTCTTTGCAGCCTTCGATGCAGCTCCAGATATTTGATGATGTTGGCCGTAGCCACTTGTAGCACCTCTTCGACTTGCATGTATCAGTCAGATTTTGTGAGCCCTTCCCCATTTACAGGGGGCATTTGGGTTGTATTTGTATCTCATGTACTCAGATATTATTGTACAAGTCCTAGCTGTTATCCCAGGCACAGCATGTATATGGGATTCCTCATTGTATTTTTATCTGGCTCATGATTATGCCAGCTGTACTTTATGGTTCGGTCCCTTGTTTACTGGACACACTATTATTTTGTACTTTGTCTCGGCGGGCATAGGTATGCCTCCCCCGCCGCCTTCAGCACAGGTACCCTCTCATAAAAAGAGACTTGTTGCACCTGCAAGTCTCGTCTCCTCAGGGTCTAGTCCTTCAGCACACTATCTACCTCACATTTCTCTCTCTGACATCCCTTTTGTTGTCTAGTGATTTTGTTCTTACAACGTACTTCGGTCATACGATTTGCTCCTGACACTTGCACGCTGGGGGGCAATCTGTTACACCATTTTTTGGTCATCTAATCTATTATCATTAGATGGACCCAAGTACACCATGTAAGACCAATTTTACCCTAAGTAAAATTGCTTTCACTATGTTAAAACAGGAAACCCCAAAAGGAAATATTAAACAAACCTATATTTTTTTGATTTTCCTCATGGAATAATTAATTAAACCATAATTTAATTATTATTCCCAGTCATGTTTAACCCAAAAACAAAGAAATTAATTAGATAAACCTTTATTTATCTTATTATTTTCTAGGAATAATTATTTAAATCTTATTTAGACAATATTCCTTGTTAAATATGACCAAATCACCCACAAATAATTAAATAAATAATTATTTATTTAGTTATCTTTCAACCACTTCCTTAAATAATTAAATAAATCATTATTTATTTGATTATCTTCTAACCGCTTCCTTAAAAAGATAAATAAATCATTTATTTATTTATTTTTGACAAATTAAGGGATTTGACCCAAGTCAAATACCTTTTCCTCCAACAAATATAATAAAATATTCCATAAAAAGTGGATCTAGATCTAGTTAACCCATGCACCAAGATCTAGAATGACCCAATATTTTGTTATAAATAGGAGGGTTTTTCCTACCATTCTTCACCTTTTGTTGCCTATTAGATCACTCTGGATCTATACACTTGGTCACCATTTTCTGCCATTTGCTGTGTGAGCTCCCTTTGAGTTCCATTCTTTGTGTGGGTCTTCTACACCAACAAGAGAGAGAAATCTTAGATCCGAAGTGCTGAGGACTTCCAAGAACCCATCCCACTGAGGAGAATTGGATACACCTTCTTGTTTTCCTCCCAGGTGCCCCATTAATATAAAAATTCTTTCAAAAATTGTTCTTGTCTTGTCTATTGGTATATGGAGCAAACCCTTATTTTTTCTGCTTAATGTCTTTCCATGCATAGATCTAGTTTTTGCAGCTCTTTTATGTCTAACTAACCGCAGATCTGAAGATATTGGCAGCCACTTTTGTTGTTAGGGCTATTAGTTATGCGTAGCTAAAGTGGTCCTTTTTCGTACACTTCGACAAAGGATTCATACTAACAGTATGGATGTGGGTGAGCTGTGATCAACAAGCCCAACCGCTTCATGACGTCTGCTGAAATGAGGTTCTTTTGGCTCCCATTGTCGATAATGAACTGTACTGGGGAGCCCTTTACCCACATCTGGAAGTGGAAGAGACATTCCTCCTCCTCTGGATCTTCGGGTTCCTCCTTCTGGATCTTTGTAGTGGCAACAATGGCGTTGGGCTCCGCATCAATAATATGTTTCCCTTTGTCATTCCCCTTGTCAGGTTCTGATTCAGAGTTGGAGCATGCATCTGACTTAGAAGCCCTCATCTCGGCCACCGGTGACTGTTTGGCCCGACACTCACTTGTGTTGTGAGTGGAGCTCTTATGGAACTCACACCAATTTCCCGTGTCCTTCTTTGGCTTTGCAGTCTTGTTCTATGGTTTGGGAGCACCCTTCCATTGCTTTTGATTCGTAGATCCAAAGTCTCGCTTCTTCTACTTGAATTTCTGCTCAATATTGGTAGCATACCGGTATGCCGTACCAAGAAAGGAGATGTCGAGGAACTCCATTTCCTCCTAAATGTATCTGTGCAGACAATTGCGATACTTTAGCACCATATGTTTCTCTGAATCTTTGATGCCCAAATTGGTGCACAGGGTATGGAACAGATTCGTCAGCTCATGCACATCTTGATCCCTTTGTTGTCATAACGTGGTCCATTGTATGTACTTGTCCTCATAGCTCCCCACGGGATAGTATTGTTTCTTGATGGCATCTCAGAAAGAATTCTGAGTGGGTGTGGTCGAGAACAGAGAGGGTTTTTTCTCATCCTTTTTCTCACAGTGGGTTTCCCACCAGTCCTTGACATGGGGGGCAGCTTTGAGGAGTGCAAAAACAATCTTCTCCCTATCAGAGAAGTGATGAACCGAGAAATATCCTTATAATAGATTCAACCATCTATTGACGGCATATGCAACTATTTGACCCTCAAATATGGGAATGTCAAAATTTACTTGTACCTTAAAAGGAATCGCATCTCCAGAGTGGCTACTGGATGCAGATGCGCCGTCGGTGGGCGGTCATTGAAGGATCTGGGAAAAGTTATCCATCATCGTGTTCCTTTGTTTTTCGGGGCCTCCTTGAGAAATATTTTTATAGGATATCCTGCTCCCTCATCTTTCTTTTTGTCCCCCATGGGCATCTGTCAGGTTTTGCGAGGCTGGTCTTGCAAAGGTTCCACAAGATCGAGCCCTAACTCCTTATACCACGACCTCGTTGGGGACATGCAAAGAAAGATCGAGAAAATGTAGACCACTCTGATACCACTAATCTAGATTTATGAAGGAACACAATAGAATAAACATATGACCATAAATACAAATATGCAGTAGAAATAACACTTCATTTCATTAATATCAAAGAACTGAAATTTGCTTACAAATAGAATGGAAATAAAACTAGCTAGGGCATTGGTAGCTACCTCCGAGAAGAGATGTGGCGGCTACAGGCCTCTGAACTAAGTTACAATGAGGCTCAATGGCCAATTTATCATTTATACACAATGGGAAATCCTCAATAGCCAAAACCATAACCCTAGGAGATGAAGCGCCAAAACTATGGGCCCCGTTTGGGTAAATTGGTGTTTCAACTTCCCTGGTGCGTAACTTTGGCATACGATCTCCGTTTGACGCATACCATACCTTGTTAGAAAGATGTATTCAAGGAATACAAATTTTTAATGAGAAACATCAGTCCATGTACCCATGTTTCTCTCCATTTTCCAAAAAAACGTCGTTTAGGGCCTCAAAAAGGCTCCAGAAGTTCAGGACCCGAAAAAACTGCTAAAAATAGTAAGTTGAGCCGAAACTAAAAAACTGAAAGAGAAAATGGTGGGGCCCTAAGTGGAATAGGTGGTTGACCACCAATATCCACCTGGATCATTCCTCCCCCCTTAGGAAGCAATGGTCCCCATTGCTTTAAGTTCCTCCATGAGATGAGGAAATTTTTGCTGAACTTGGTCCCTGGTGAACCACTTTCCTTGTGCAAGAGTTGGCCAGCTTTGACAACCCGATACAGTTGGATCTTCTGTTGGCGAGTGTTCTTGATTTGCATGTCCATGATACAATATGTGGTGGCCTGTTCCATGAAGTATGGGTTTAACTCTTTTGGTGTGAGTTGTTCTGCAATGTCAGAGGTGTCCAGTAGAGGTGGGAAGAAAGGACGAAGGCGGTCCACAATGAATACTAGGTGCAGACCAAGGAATGGTGGAATAATCAAAGGCATTGTTCTCTACAACCTTGGTGATGGTGTATGGCCCATGTCAGAGCATGCAAAGATTGCGGTGGGGTCCAGTGAGGTGCACCTTCTGCAAATGTAGCCATACTTTTTCGCCCACCTGGAAGTTGTGTGGCACCCAGTGTTGAGCATGGCATTGCTTGTACTTAGCATTGGCTCATTCCAATATGTCATGAAAATTTTGGTGGATGTGTTGGATGTGATCGATGAAGCTATTTTCTTTGTCAACTTCAGAATGGACATGAGCCAAATCGGCCTAAGTAGCCGCAAATGGCATGGCTACGTCAATGGGACATAGTGGTTGGAATCCCAAGCCCACCTGAAAGGGGCTATGGCCGATTGAACTATGGAGAGCCAGATTATAACTATGTTGTACATAGGGGAGGCTCTCGTCCCATGTGAAGGGATGCTTTGAATTGTACATGCATAGAATGTGTACAATCATTCTGTTGACGACCTCTGTCTCGCCATCTGTTTGGGGATGGAAAGCTATGGACTTGGTGAGCTTGGTGTCCAGCATTTACCAGAGGTTGGACCAAAATGTGCTGAGGAAAATACTATCCTGATCTGATATGATAGACTATGGGATCCCAAAGTGCACCCACACTCATTCAAAGAAGAGTTTAGTAGTGGCTTCTGCTGTGATATTCTTCTTGCAGACCGCCATAATGGCCATCTTCGAGAATCTGTCGACGACCACGAAAACACAGTCATTTCCATGCTTAGTAGAAGGCAGGCCCAACATGTAATCCATGGAGATGGATTCCCAAGGTCGACTAGGGGTAGGTATCGGAGTATATAGGCTTTGATTCTTGATGGTTGGTTTGGCAATGGCACAGGCAGTGCAGGATCTGATGTGCTTCTCGACATCCTTTCAAAGGTTCAACCAATATAAATTCTTCTGTAGTATAGCTACTATTTTCTCAACCCCGAAATTCCCAACAACTCGACTTTAGTGTGCTTCCCATATCATCTTGGAACGCTTGCTTGAAGGAACACAAATGTGTCCCAGGTGACATAAAAGTGCATCTTGGAGGTGAAAATTTGGAACTTGCGTACCCCCCAAGAGTGCCTTGTAAGTGTGGCCGAATTCTAGGTCGCTCTCGTAGAGAAGCGGCCAATCAGAAGTCTCATGCCCACAAGAGTTGAGAACGGTGGTGAGTGCCATGATTGGTGGTTGGCTGAGGGAGTCTGCAACATTATTGGTGCTACACTTCTTGTACTTGATGTTAAAATGAAACTGTTGCAGATATTGGGACCACTTATGATGGTGATCATTCTGCAACTTCCCTTGTGTCGTTTTGAACTGTAGGGGCTGGTGGTCTGTGTGGATGATTATTTCCTTCCCAAAAATTTAATGCTTCCATTGTCGACAAGCTTTCACAATGGAATACATTTCTTTGTCATAAGTGGGATACTTGTGAACTGTGTCAGAAAATGTCTCGCTGTGATATGCAACTGGATGTCCCTGTTGAGTAAGAACTGCCCCAATAGCATAGTCGGAGGAATCTGTCTCGATCTCAAATGATTGTTGCAAGTCTGGTAATGTGAGCAATGGGGCAGAACAAAGGTGATTTTTCAATTCTGTAACACCTTCTGTTGAGATTCCAACCAAAAGAATTTTTCTCTCACTCCTCCCTTGGTGACTTGACTCAAGGGCCAAGTGATATGAGAGAATCCCAACATGAACCTACGGTAGAAATTAGAGACCCAGAAAGCTGCGAAGCTCTGTTATAGTGGTTGGGGCTAGCCAATCCCGAATGACTTAGATCTTGGCTGGATCCACATGCACCCCCCTTTCATCGATAATGTATCCCAGATATTAAACCTGGGTCATGCCAAAAGTGCACTTCTCCAAATTGGCACACAACTTGTGTTGCCGTAGTGTTTGGAGGACTTGTCGGATGTGGTGAAGGTGCTCTTCCCAAGTCTTGCTGAAGATCAGAATGTCATTCAAGTACACCACTACAAATGAGTTGGTGAATGGCTGCAAGATTTCGTCCATCATCCTCATGAAGGCTGTGGGAGCATTCGTCAACCCGAAAGGCATGACCTGCCATTCAAAAAGGCCTTGGATTTGAAAGCAATATTCCACACATCGAAGGGTTCAATTGGTACCTGGTGATACCCAGACTTCAAGTCGATCTTGCTGAAATATTTTGCACCTTCGAGTTGGTCCAGAAGGTCATCAATCCATGGGATCGGGTACCTATTCCAGACAGTGATCTTTTTCAGCGCCCGATAGTCAATACAGAGTTTCCACGTCCCATCCTTCTTCTGTACCAACACGATCGGTCTCCCACGGTGCGATGAACTTGGTCAGATGTGACCTTTCTGCAACACCTCCTAAATCTGCCTCTTGATTTCATCGTTCTCCAGAACAGAGCGCTGATAGATCGGTCCATTGGGTAGCAACGCACCTCGGGTCAGATCAATCGGGTGCTTGACCTGACAGTGCAGAGGAACCGCTGTGGGTGAGGTGAAGATGTCCCCGTATTCCTCCACAACCTTATCCATTTGTTGTTGTCGTGCAGAGGAGCCCTGTCTGGAGGTCGTGGCCACAGTCTTCTTCTTGCCCTGGGGGCAGATCATCAGGAAAATGAATTTCCTGGTTTGGGAAATGAGCTTACTGTATTGTTTTGCAGTAATCAAAGAGATAGCGGCACGAGGTGGTACCTCTAGTATCCTGTACAACTTATTTCCCAAAGTAAAAATAACAGCGCAAGGCCGAGACTCATACACAGCATTATGCTTCCACAAGTATGGTTGTCCTAATAATACATCAGAAACATCGATAGGAGCAACGTCACATAATACCTCATCCATGAAGGGCTTGATGCTATAGGGAAGGTGACACTGCTGGCTGACGCGGAGATCTCGTCCTTGGTGAAGCCACCCGATGAAGCCACCCGATGTTGTATGGATGTGAGTGAGCTGTGGTCGACAAGCCCAACCGCTTCATGGTGTCTACTTAAATGAGGTTCTTTTGGCTCCCATTGTCGACAATGAACTTTACTGGGGAGCCCTTTACCCACATCTGGAAGTGGAAGAGACATTCCTCCTCCTCTGGATCTTTCGGTTCCTCCTTCTCGATCTTCGTAGTGGCAACAATGGCATTGGGCTCCGCATCAATAATCTATTTCCCTTTGTCAGGTTCTGATTCAGAGTCATAGCATGCATTTGACTCAGAAGCCCTCATCTCGGCCACCAGCAACTGCTTGGCCCGAAACTCACTTGTGTTGTGAGTGGAGCTCTTATGGAACTCACACCACTTTCCCATGTCCTTCTTTGGCTTTGCGGTGTTGTTCTTTGTTTGTGGCTTTGACAGGTTGTATTGAGTCACCATGCCTTGGCTCTGTCCTTTGTTTTTTTTTTGGGAGCACCCTTCCCTTGCTTTTGATTCACAGATCCAAAGTCTCGCTTCTTTTGCTTGAATTTCTGCTCAATCTTGGCAGCATACTGGTATGTCGTAGCAAGCGAGGAGATGTCGAGGAACTCCATTTCCTCCTGAATGTATCTGTGTAGACAACTACAATACTTTAGCACCAGATGTTTCTCTGAATCTTTGATACCCAACTTGGTGCACAGGGTATGGAAAAGATTAGTCAGCTCATGCACATCTTGATCCCTTTGTTGTCGCAGCGTGGTCCATTGTATGTACTTGTCCTCATAGCTCCCCACGGGATAGTATTATTCCTTGATGGCGTCTCAGAAAGAATTCCAAGTGGGTACAGTCGAGAATAGAGAGGGTTCTGTCTCATCCTTTTTCTCACAGTGGGTTTCCCACCAGTCCTTGACATGGGGGGCAGCTTTGAGAAGTGCAAAAATAATATTCTCCTTGTCGGAGAAGTCATGAACCGAGAAATATCCTTCTAATAGATTCAACCATCTATCTACGACATCTACATCTATTTGACCCTCAAATATGGGAATGTCAAAATTTACTTGTGCCTTAAAGGGAGTCGCACCTCCAGAGTGGTTGCTGGATGCAGATGTGCCACCGGTGGGCAGCCGTTGAAGGATCTGGGCAAAGTTATCCATCATCGCGTTCCTTTGTTTTTTGAGGGCCTCCTCGAGCAATATTTTGATAGGATATTTTGCTCCCTCATCTTTCTTTTCGTCCCCCATGGGCGTCCGTCGGGGTTTGCGAGCCTGATCTTGCAAAGGTTCCACCAGATCGAGCCCTAACTCCTTATACCTCGACCTCTTTGGGGACATGCAAAGAGAGATCGAGAAAAAGCAGACCGCTCTAATACCATGGATCCGGATTCATGCAGGAACACAATAGAATAAACATATAACCATAAATACAAAGATGCATCAGAAATAACACTTCATTTCATTAATATCAAAGAACTGAAATTTGCTTACAGACATAATGGAAATAAAACTAGGTAGGGCGCTGGTAGCTATCTTTGAGAAGAGATGGGTGGCTACAGGCCTCTGAACTGAGTTACAATGAGGCTCGAGGGCCTATTTATCATTTAGACACAATGAGAAATCCTCAGCAGCTAAAACCCTAACCCTAGGAGATGAAGCGCCAAAACTATGGGCCCCGTTTGGGTAAATTGGTGTTTCAACTTCCTAGGGGCATAACTTTGGCATACGATCTCCGTTTGACACGTACGATACCTTGTTAGAAATATATATCCTAGGACTACAAATTTTGAACAAGCAACATCAATCCATGGAGCAATGTTGCTCTCCAGTTTCCCAAAAAACGTTGTTTAGGTCCTCAAAAAGGCTCCGGAAGTTTAGGAGCCGAAAAAACTGATAAAAATAGTAAGTTGAGCCGAAAGTGAAAAACTGAAAGAGACAATGGCGGGGTCCGAAGTGGAATAGGCGGGTGACCACCAATATCCACCTGGATCATGAAATTACAATTTATCGTCCAATTTATTTAAAGGAAAAATAAATTAGACTCCTCACATTCATTCCTGGTACATCAAAATTCCTCACCAGTGTAGGTGCATTTTTTTTCCTTTCTCGTTTTAAATTTCTCTGTTTCTTGTTGCAAATTTCAACACTCCCTCTCAACAAGAAAGGAATTCAATATATCATGATCTGGTACCTTTGGAATTCTGCATGAAACACTTATCTATTGTTGTTTGCAACTGCAAATCCTGAAACTGAATAGCCTTCGAACAACTGAATAAATATAATGCACTTGTCATTAGAGTCTTCTAACTGCTACTATCTATTGCACCTATCTACTGGACTCTCTGTGTTGCTGCTGACATCTGCAGTCGTGCCCTTTGCATTGTTTCCAACATTGATCTGCGCTCCAGTATCTAACATCTGTCACTCTGATTTATTGTTGGGAAACTAGCTCCAAAAGGAGAAGAAAAGAGATATCAACGCCTTATAAATAAGCCACTTCGAGGGGGAAACCTCCAATACATTACATGAATGGAAAATTCTTGGATGATACAATTTACAAAACCTCCTTTCTATATATAGGAGTCCATGGGGCCATAATGTAATCCTAGTGGGCCACAATGTAATCCTAGCCGACCTAACAATAATAATTTAAGGGCACAATAATAACAAAATGGGGGTTACAAGGTACAATAATAACAATAAGGGGGTTACACTAACAACAATAAGGGACTATACTAGTAATATAGGGACCTAACATGCCCCTCTCCTTCAAAAAAGTGTTGTCCTCAACACTTGAGTAGCTCTGGGTGCTTCTGTATAAAATTCTCATCCTCCCATGTAGAATCTTCAGTGTGTAAGTTCTTCCACTTGATGAGATACTCTGAAATTGATTGATTCCGTAGTTGTCGAGTTCTTGTTTCCGTGACCGCTTCAGGTTCCAATATGATTTTTCCTTCCTCATCAAGTTCTGGCAATATTGTTTGAACTGGAAGATTTTCACCTATAACTTTCTTTAAGCATGAAACATGGAAAACTGGATGTAGTCGCGAAGAAGCAGGAAGCTCCAATTTGTATGCCATAGTACCGATCTTTTGCAACACCTTGTAAGGACCATAGTACTTTGGTGATAATTTATTATCCTTCTTAGCTTGCTTGAGGGACATTTGTTTGTATGGTTGTAGCCGTAAAAATACCAAATCTCCTACATCAAAACTTCTCTCACTGCGATGTTGATCTGCCTGTTGTTTCATTCGATTTTGTGCCAAATTCAGGTTATCCTTTAAGAGTTGGAGAACTTCTTACTGATGCTCGATGTGATCTTCCACTGCTTGAACCTTCGAATTTTCCCTTAAATATGATGTGATGGATGGTGGATGATATCCATAAAGTGCCATAAATGGGGTCATTTTGCTGCAGTATGGAAGGAAGTGTTATACCACCATTCAGCGAGAGGTAACCACTTGACCCATTGTGTTTGTTTATCAGATACAAAACAACGAAGATATCCTTCCAAACATTTATTTACTATCTCGGTTTGACCATCGGATTGAGGATGATAAGATGAGCTATGAGCTAATTGAGTACCCAAACAAGAAAATAACTCCGTCCAAAAATTTCCAGTAAAAATGGGATCTGTGTCACTCACAATAACCCTTGGGTTTCCATGTAGCTTTTGAATTGTGTCCATAAATGTAGTAGCAATTGTACTTGCTTTAAATGTATGAGATAATGCACAAAAGTGTGCATACTTGGTAAGTCTATCAACTACCACCATGATGACACTCTTTCCTTCGGACTTAGGTAAACCTGTGATAAAATCCATTGAAATCTTCTCCCAACGTTGACTTGGAATGGATAAAGGTTGTAGAAGTCCCGGGGTCTTAATTGTCTCAACTTTATTCTGCTGGAAAACCAAACATTCCATCACAAAATTTTGAATATCAGATTTAAGGCCATCCCAAAAAAATTCTTTCTTCACCCTTTGGTAAGTTTTTAAAAATCCCGAGTGTCCTCCTAAAGGAGAAGTGTGCAATTCCAGAAGAATCTTTTGTTTTAGTTGGGAATTCTTACAAAGATATAAGCTATCTTTGTACCATAAGGAATCATTTTTCCAACTAAATGTATCAGATGTACTAGGATCTTGCTGCAACTTTTGAATGAGTGTCCATACATCTTTGTCCTTCTTCCATTCATCACTTGCTTCGGTTATCCAATCTGGTTGGATAATAGAAATGGCACAAAGCAATGCTTCCACCTCTTCATTCTTTCTTGAGAGTGCATCTGCAACAACATTAAGCTTTCCTTTTTTGTAGATTATTTCAAAGTCATAACCCAACATCTTTATGACCCATTTTTGCTGCTCTTCTGAAGATAGTCTTTGTTCCAAAAAGTGTTTAAGACTATCATGATCAGTTTTTACCTTGAAGTGTCTTCCCATTAGGTAAGTTCACCATTTCTTTAGTGCATGCGGTATTGCTAACATTTCCTTCTCATAAATAGGTTTCTGTAAATACTTTCCTTTGATTGGACGACTTTCAAAAGCAATGGGTCTTCCTTCTTGCATTAAAACAACACCTATTCCATTTCCTGAGGCATCACATTCCACAATAAAGGTTTTTGTGAAATCTGGCATAGCTAAGACTGGTGCTAGGCACATTGCCTCTTTAAGATGTTCAAAGGCCTTAGTTGCTTCGGGAGTCCATGAAAATGCATCTTTCTTCAATAATGTTGTTAGAGGTGCTACTATTCTCCCATAATTCTTAACAAAATTACGATAATACCCTGTTAACCCGAGAAATCCACGCAACTGCTTTATGGTTGTGGGGACTTTCCATTCCTTAATGGCTTTAATTTTGTTAGGGTCTACTTTAACACCCTCGTGAGATACAATATGACCCAGATATTCCACCTCTTGTACTCCGAAGAAACATTTGGATGTTTTTGCATATAATTGTTTCTCCTGCAATAGTTTGAGCACCCTGTCAACATGTTCAACATGATCCTTCCAAGACCTACTGTAGATTAGTATATCATCAAAAAATACTAGCACAAATTTTCTAAGGAAGGGTTTGAAAATGGAATTCATCGACCCTTGAAATGTAGAAGGTGCATTGGTAAGGCCAAAAGGCATGACCAAAAATTCATAATGACCCTCATGAGTTCGAAATGTTGTTTTGGAATATCTTCAATCTTCATTCTAATTTGATGATATCCTGAACGAAGATCCAACTTGGTAAAATAAATTGCTCCATGTAATTCATCCAATAATTCATCAATCACAGGAATGGGAAATTTATCTTTAATTGTGAGCTTATTGAGCTCCCTATAATCCGGACACATTTGCCATGATCCATCCTTCTTGTGTACCAATACTACAGGAGCAGAGAAAGAACTTGGACTAGGTTGAATTATACCCGCCTCTAACATTTCTGCAATCATACGTTCAATTTCGCTCTTTTGGAAGTAAGGATATCTATAAGGCCTGATGTTTGGAGGAACACTTCCTGGAATCAAATGAATAGCATGATCATGATCACGAATAGGTGGGAGTCCTTTGGGAGTTTGAAACACCTTGGAATGATTGTCCAAGACTTGTTGGAGATCTGCAGAAATAGATGATTTTGATGTTGAAACTTCTAGTGAGCATAATTGTGCAATTACACCTCGTTGTTCTTTCTTTAGAAGCTTTGTCATGACATTAGAGCTTATTATCCTTCCTGGCTTCCCTTCAATACCCCGTAATTCGACTTCCTTTCCTTCTGAAAAAAATTTCAAGAAAAGTTCTTGAAAATTAAAAGCTACAGTCCCCAAAGATTGTAACCATTGTACTCCTAGTACAACATCAGCACCTCCCATAGGAATGGAAAGCATTGGACTATTCAATACATATTCCCCCATGGTTAGCTTGATATTATGGCTTTTTCCAGAGAAATTTATAGTTCCTCCATTTGCAACCATCACTTGACATTCTGGTGCTGGGTATAGGAAACAATTCAATTCCTTGGCTACCTTACAATGAATAAAATTATGGGTACTACACGAATCAATCAACACTATTACCTTTTTCTTCTTGATATGTCCTTCTATCTTGAGAGTTTGAGGAGTGGTAATTCCTGCCAATGCATTACACGATATGGTCGGACTCATTTCTTCCTCTTCTAGGGTTGGTTTCTGGTGTATATCCTCTTCTTGTTCATTTTCTTCTTCCTCTTCACAATCTATGTAAAATAATTTCTTCTCAGCACACTTATGACCTTTAGTGTATTTTCTATCACAACTGTAGCAAAGCCCTTTTGCTCTTTTTTCTTCCAATTTTTGTGGTGTCAACCTTGTAGGTTGTGGAAATCTAGGCGTAGCAACACTTCCTTATTTATAGAATTGAGTGGTAGGCTTCCTTGTCGCCATAATTTTACATTCAACTTTTCTTGCCAACCTGAATGCCTTCTCTAATGAATCAGGTTCCAACACACAAACTTCATGTTGGACGTTATCCTTTAGAGTACCTATGAAGAGATCAATTCTGTGTTCCTCTGGAATATCAGTTACCCTTATATTCAATTTTTGGAAGTCCTCAATGTGCTGCCCCACTAAACCCTTTTGTTTGAGATTTATCAATTGGCTAAAGAAGTTGTTGCTCTTTGTATCCTCATAATGTGCTATCATTTCCTCCGTAAAAATTGACCAAGTGACAATTTTTTTACAGGAGCAAAGCCATCTATACCATACAAATGTATTTTGTTCTAAATGTAAAGTTGCAATGCGTACCTTTTGTGTGTTTTGCACGTTATAGAGATCAAAATATTGCTCCATCTGTAGTATCCATGTTACAGGATCCTTTCCATCAAACTTCCTCATATCCATTTTTGGAATATGGTGGTTCTTCCCGCCAACATTAGAGTTTATGAAACCACGATTAACATTTATTTTGTTCTCATCATGAGGTTCTTCTACTATCTTTTCACCATTAGGAAACATTTCTTGTATCAACTTTGTCAAACCTTCCATGTCTGCTTTTAGAACATTCTTCATGTTTTCCATTTTCTCATCGATCTTAGCTTCCATGTCATCCATCTTAGATTCCATGCCAGCCTCCATGCCATAAATATTAGATTCCATGCCATCAATCTTAGATTCCATGCCTTTCTTCAAACCATCCATCTTAGTTTCCACGCCTTTCTTCAAAACTTCCATGTCATTTATTGTTGCTCTTTGCGAGAGCGAAATTTGTTGCACTTGCTCTTGTAATTTTGATATGTCATGTTGCCATTATTCGTCTTCATGAGTCATAGTAGATATTTCCAAAGGCTTAATGGGTGTTGAATTCTTTTTAGGGGCCATTTTATAATCCAATACTGATATCTATTCTAATCAATTCAACTTGATTCTTCAAACAAGACTTATGAAATTCAGAAAAAAATACACACCTTTTACTTGCTTTTGAGGAACTCGATATTGAAATTGTATTATCTCTGTGATTCTGGCTCTTCAATATCTGAAATTCAGCACTGAAGTAGCCCTCTGAATTCTATTTTGAATGCCACAGGTCTGACTTGATTTGGATTCTCCAAGACAAAGTTATGTCCAATCTCCCACAATGACCTAATTATGGACTGGTTCAGTATAGCGAACTTGTATGACTTTCCACGTGTCACTTGTTTCATCCTTCGCCTCTGAAATTGATATCCAATAAACTACAGTCTGTGTACTTGTGAACACTTTTTACGGCACTCCAATCTGATGCTCAGAGAGAGAGTAATTAAAATTTTCCCACGATCACCTATTTTAGATGAAATTCGGGAGCCTGAAAAAGCACTACCTTCCACAGATCATATCTCCAAAAATATTGCGTACCAAGCTCTGAAATTTTTTTACGAGTTTCCTTAGGATTTCAGCTTCGCACCATAAAAATTTCAGATTCTGAACCTCAGTAGAAAAAACTTTATAGCGCAAATTCCACGATGACCTATTTAGGAGCCTGATTATATCTCTGAAAAATGTTGTGAACAAGCTCTGAAATTTTTAGACAATCTTCCTCAGGATTTAGGCTTCGCACCCCAAAAATTTCAGCTTCTAAAACTTCGTAGAAAAAAAGTTATAGCGAAAATGCCACGATGACTTGTTTGGAGCAGCGAAACCCTAGAATCCAAAGCTCTGATACCAAATGTTGGGAAACCAACTCCAAAAAGAGAAGAAAAGCGATATAAACGCCTTAGAAATAAGCCACTTCGAGGGGGAAACCTCCAATACATTACATGAATGAAAAATTCTTGGATGATACAATTTACAAAACCTCCTTTCTATATATAGGAGTCCATGGGGCCATAATGTAATCCTAGTGTGCCACAATGTAATCCTAGCCGACCTAACAATAATAATTTAAGGGCACAATAATAACAAAATAGGGGTTACAAGGGTACAATAATAACAATAAGGGGTTTACACTAACAATAATAAGGGACTATACTAGTGATATAGGGACCTAACATTTATGTCTTCCTGAAATTTGTTGCATCAATATAACTGGTCCTTTCTGCTACTTTTGTACTGTGGACTCCTCCTAGCTAGGTTTGATCCATGAGACACAAAATCTCAATGGACCTTGCCCAAATTTATTATCATGGGATTATTTCTACACATCACCCCACCTTTCACTTGGATGTATGGCTGCATGTGCTCCCTCTACCCATCTGGATCGAAATTTCCCCCTCATGGAGGTCTCTACTTGAGTGGACCCTTTACTTGATCCTCTCACTTCTTTCTGTTGGTTGCTCACACAACCTTCTAAGACTAATTTAAATTTATGTTGAAGATAGTGTGCTCTCAGCTCTAATAACCCAGATGTCAGCCTTGTCCTAAATAGTGCGTTTGTGTATTTACCTCAAAACATATAGGTTCTTTTAAACTCCCCTTCACAAATTGTAATTGTCCCACCATTACAAAAGTTTCTAAAAAAGAGTTGATTTTAAATCGACGATATCTCCCTCATCCGAGCTTCGAATTTATTTTCCATTTGGGTGGTTTTTCGCAAGGAATCCAAATATGCTATTTTTTTTAAATTTTACACCAAAATATTTAGATATTCTCTGCAAACTTGTTGCCAAAAAAAATCTTGCTCTGATACCATGTAGAAAATCTAACCAATGAGATTCAATCTAATCTTGTAATGCACTAAAACAAGATATTGAATCCTTCCTACAATTTTCGGAAACAAAACATGATGTCACAATCACATATAAGTAAGAGAAATAAATTATCAATTGCACAACACAAGATGAATATGGGGAAAGAAACTTCTCAAAACCACTCTATCTCTATTGTGTATTAAGTAAAGGAATCATGAAAAATACAATGTTTAATCTCTCATGAGATTCTCTACCACACTGCCAATTGTCTCTCGTTGACCTAGGAAAACTTGGTCTAGTACTTAACCAATTCTTAGCCTTCCTTCAGCCTTCCTTCAGCTTGCCTTACTCATGAAATTCCTAGGTAATTAGCTCCCTATTGATTAGGAAAATTATTCTTCCTTGATTGCGCAATCCATGATGGCATCCCAATGACTTTATAATTGTATGTGGGAGATTTTGTATAAATACAACTGATATTTATGTTCCCTTTAACCTCTATCTCAATTGGGTCTTCCTTACTACTAAAATTCATGCAACGATTAATAGTAAATTATCAGTTATCTTATTGATCGCTCATTGTGAATTAAATATAATTTAATTCACTGGCTGGCCTCTCACTAGCTCATCACTTAGTTAGAACTATTTAAATTGATTTTAACTCATTTAAATGAATTAACTAATTCACACTTGCACCCGATTAATGCATTAACTGCAACTGGAATCCGAAAATATTATATTAATACCTCTACATGCCTCATCTTAGACCCTCAACTCGAGTTTCTTGAGCTAATTTAATCATCATGACTTAGTTAACTGACACAAGTTATTATGAGATGAAATTAAAGTTTATTTTCCAATTTATTTAAGGGAAAAATAAATTAGATGCCCCACATTCCTCACTCCTGGTGCATCAAAATTCCTCACCAGTGTGGGTGCATTTTTTTTTGTCCTTTTTGGTTTCCAATTTCAATGTTTCTTGTTGAAAATGTCAACATTTCAGAACTTGATGCAGCCTTCACACAAAGACACCATTGAAATCACACGCCCAAATTATCATGAAAAAACTCTCTTAAGCTCGATGTGCCATAAGAGAACCAACAATATGCCATCCTACTTCCTAGATCGAACCAACCATTAAGGTATGCAACATTATTGTGAACCCTCACATGATGATATTGCTCTTGGAGGATGATCATGGCCTCCCTTTAGCAACCCTTACTCGGCTCTCTTACTCGATCTACTTTAGGAATACATCTCTCTTCGCCCCCTTGACCAAATGAGCTCCTTCGCACTTGATGTTATTTCCTTCATCCTAAGGCCTCCTTAAATAGTTTTTCATAGAAATCTTAGGAACCCTATAGAACTTACGTGTTTTATCCACTTAGGCCTTAGGAAATATTAATTTTCTTTTTTAATTTTATTTTAGATTTTAAACCCCATCTTGGGTCCAAAATCCCTTTGCTTGGCTTCTTTTCCCACAAAGCCTTTTGTGACCAAACTCACAGAAACCCATATCAATAGGCTTGTGGAGTACCTCTCGAGCTACACAATTCAACAACATAGTCTAGTTGTAGTAACCATAACTTGGTCAAGCTCTTGCAGTCAAGCAAGGGCTTGTTTGGGTTCCCAAGTTGTAAACTAAGTAAGGGTAATTGTGAGGGCATGATAGCTAGGGAGGGTCAGGTCATACACATTAGGAATGAAAAGGCATGCTAACACATGTCGGACAATGTTAATGCATGTTGAAGAGTGTTAGTGAGTGTCAGGGCATATCAAGGGATAACTAGGTCAAAATTCATGGAAAGGAATGAATAAGAGTGTGTGCTAGGGAGTGTTAGTGAATTCAAGTGTGCTAAGGATGAAGTGCATTATGAGAAGTTCATAATAGGATTTACAGGAGGCAAGCCTATGGTTTTTATACGTGGCTTGACATAATATTTTTTGACAAAGGGAGATCACTTTGTGCTAGGCACAACATTGTTTTTCCTTTAGCTATTTTTTTTTATATGAGATGTGGCACACTTTGAATACATGATCATGTTTTAAACTATTCTAGATAATTGCATATTTTACATTGTTGTGTATAAGTTTTGGGGAACTCGACTTGTGTTGAATTATATCTTGTGTGCCTTGTGCATCTTTTGGTTCTTGCAAACTCTCAGTTAATGTTCCCCTGTTTATATGTACTGAACATGCATGTGAAATATTTCCTATGTAAGCTATGTTGCTTAGTTGTTTTATGGCCATGGCTATATCATGTGATCCTTGTCTTGGTAACTAATCAAGTGGGACAAGTTGAGCTTGGACATGAGTGGCGTAATATGAGTTATATGCAATTATTAGGTGAACAAGCTGGCACAATCTACTTGTAGTAGGTGAAATTGGTCAAGTTGTTGTGGTTGAAGCAAGCAAATATTGTCACATGAACTGCAGTAGCCAAGGAATTGATTGGGTTCCCAAGTCGTGAAAAAATTTAAAGGCTAACTGTGAGGACATGAGTGCCAAAGCATGCTAGGAAATGTTAAGATGTGTCAGATAGTGCGAACGCATGTCAAACATGCTAAGATGTGCCAAGTGATAAGGCATGTCAAGAAGTGAAAGGGTGTGTCAATGCATGCCAGGAACTGTCAAGGCAACAAAAGGGAGAAAAAGTTAAACTACAAGGAAATGAACACATAAGAGGGTTAATAAGTCATCAATTTACCTTTTCCAAGAGGGGCATGCTAGGCACACCAACACTAGGCACCAATAAGTGCCAAGTGCAAATTCTTAGTGCATTCTAAGTGCCAAGTCTTCCTTTGTTGCTTCTCATCTACTTTCCAACAGTTGATCTCAAATAAATTTAATATTAAATCATGTGAAATTATACCAAAGCATGTTAATGTATTTCATACATGCTAATACTTTTCAAGTGCCAACACGTGCCAAGTGCCAATATGTGTCACATTGTGTTATGCATGCTATGAAGTGGAAGGGCATGTTGAAGAGTGCTAAGGTGTGCTAGAGAGTGCTAATGCATGTTGAGGAGTGTTAAGGAGTACTAGGACAAAACATTAAGGGAGCACTAGGTCAAAATTCATGGAAGTTAATGAATACGAGGAATGTGTGCCAAGAACTAGTGTTAATGAGTGTTAGTTGTCATGCCAAGGAGGGAGTGACAAGGTGTGATAAGGATTGGTAAGGCATGCTAGGGAATATCAAGGCATGTTACGAAGTCTCAAAGTGTGCTTGGGAGTTCTAGGGTGTGGTAATTATATGTGCCAAATAGTGCCAAGATATGCCAATACATGCCAGGTACTAAGGATGTGCAAGGTGCCAGGGTATGTCAATATGTTTCAAGAAGTTCCAAGGAAATGAAAGGAAGAACCAATAATAGGATTAATAAGTCTGGACTTTATATTTTTCAAAAGGGGCATGCTAATCACACTAATAATAGGTCCCAATACATTCCAAGTGCCATTGTGTGCCAAGTGCTAATGTATGTTAATGAATTCAACCAAGGTGTTCCAGGGCATGCTAGGGACTACATGCATGGCAACACATGCTAGGAGATTTCTATGTTTTGCTAGTGAATTCCACCATGTGCTTGGGCGTCAGTGTCATGACAAGATGTTCTAGGTACAAAGATGTTCTAAGACATGTGAGGTGTTAATAAATGTTAGTGTGTGCTGAAGCATTAATTTAAGGTGTGCTTGGATTTTTGAGGAGTGTTAGGTATTTCTCAATAGAATTGAGAGAGCTTGATTATGTATTAAATAATATATTTCCTACACACTAGTGGGAATTTATCTAAAGGGAATTTTCTAGATAATAAACTTAATAGATATGAATCATGTGTTGACCCATATGAAAACTCTATTCAACTAGTCATTACTTGAGGGAAATGATACACACTAATTACTTCTTAAAAAATTGGCTGACTCTAACCACTATGGTCTTGGACATATTATAAAAAATACTCCATAGTAATGGTATTAAATCGTTATATTTTGACAAAAAAATATATTAAAAAGAACATAACGTCATCAAAAACTCATTGAAATGATCAATGGTGACGAACATTTTTTGACCGTCATCAAAAGTAACAAAAATAGCATCGGTGAGGGTCATTAAAAGTTCGTCACTGGAAGTGTCACCAAAGAGAAAATTAGTGATGGGCCTTTAATGACCCTCACCAAAAGTGTCATTGAAAATGGCTTTGGTGACAGACCTTAAAGGACCATCACTATATACACTTAGAGTGATGCTTTTTTAAGGACCATCACCATATGTGACATTGGTGACAGACCTTAAAGGTCTGTCACAAGCATGACCCTCACCAATGTCCATTTTTCTTGTAGTGAATTTTTGGTTTGCTAGCGAAATAAAGTTGAGACAATTAAGACCCTGAGTCTTCTACAACTTTTATCCATTCCAAGTCAATGTTGGGAGGAGGTTTCAATGGATTTTATCATAGGTTTACCTAAGTCTAAAGGAAATAGTGGCATCATGGTGGTAGTTGATATACTTAACAAGTATGCACGCTTTTGTGCATTATCTCATCCATTTAAAGAAAGTACAGTTGCTACTACATTTATGGAAACAATTAAAAATCTACATGGAATCCCAAAGATTATTGTAAGTGACAAAGATCCCATTTTTACTGGAATTTTTTTACGAAATTATTTTCTTGTTTGGGTACTCAACAAGATCATAGCTCATCTTATCATCCTCAATCCAATGGGAAAAATAAGATAGTGAACAAGTGTTTGGAAGGATATCTTCATTGTTTTGTATCTTATAAACAAACAAAATGGTTCAAGTGGTTACCTCTAGCTCAATGGTGGTATAACACTTCCTTCCATATTGCAGCAAAAATGACCCCATATATGGCACTTTATGGATATCATCCACCATACATCACATCTTATTTAAGATAAAAGTATAAGGTTAAAGCAGTGGAAGATCACATCGAGCATCAACAACAAGTTCTCCAACTATGAAAGGATAACCTAAATTTGGCACAAAATCGAATGAAACAAAAGGAAGATCAACATCATAGCGAGAGAATTTTTGATGTAGGAGACTGGGTATTTTTATGGCTACAACCATACAAACAAATGTCCCTCAAGAAAGCTGAGAAGGATAATAAATTATCACCAAAGTACTATGGTCCTTACAGGATGTTGCAAAATATTGGTACTATGGCATACAAATTGGAGCTTCCTCTTCTTCTCGAGTGCATCCAGTTTTCCATGTTTCATTCTTAAATAAGGTTATAGGTGAAAAAATTCTAGTTCAAACAATATTTCCAGAACTTGATGAGGAAGGAAGCATCATATTGAAACTTGAAGCAGTCATAGAAACAAGAACTCGACAGCTATGAAATCAATCAATTTCAGAGTAGTGGAAGAACTTACCCAGTGAATATTCCACATGGGAGGATGAGAATTTTATACAGAAGCATCTAGAGCTACTCAAGTATTGAGGAAAACATTTTTTTGAAAGAGAGGGGCATGTTAGGTCCCTATATTACAGGTGTAGTCCCTTATTGTTGTTAGTGTAGTCCCCTTATTGTTATTTTTGTACCCCCGTATCCCCTATATTGTTATTATTGTGCCCCATAAAAATCCATTATTGTTATTGTTGTGCCCTCACATTATTATTTTTAGGTCAACCAGGATTATATTGTCACCCCGTGGATTCCTATATATAGAAAGGAGGTTTTTTCATTTGAATCATCCAAGAATTTTTCATTTATGTAATGTAAAGGAGAGTTCCCCCTCTAAGTGGCTCATTTATAAAGCATTGATCTCTCTTTTCTTCTATTTTTGGAGTTGGTTTCATAACAGTTCCTTAATACTTTCCAATCATCTCATATTTCATGAGAATATACTATGTTGGTTTCATCTAGTGTGCATCATGCCTTTTTCACATCCTTTTAGAGGAGAAGATCCCTTTCCTTTGATCATACTTATTAGGATAGAAGTAGTGATCAATGTTACCTGCAACCATATGACATGACATTATAATATTAAATACAAGCTTACATACCTCATTTACCATCAGGTCATCTAGTATTCTTTCAACAACTTTCTTTATTGAAGTGTCTTCAATCCCTTGATCTGCTTCATCACTTATACCATCATTCCATGAACTCCACAAGTTGGAGTTCCTGATGGAACACTTTCTTCCTTTCCAGATCAGTGAATCCTTCGACAGGGATTCCATCAAATAATCTTGAGGATATTGACTATCCTTATTTTGGAAAATGTTTCCTTTCAATGTATGATGAGCCTTGTATTGGATGAATTTTTCGATGAGGCTTCCAAGTGCTATGTATTTCATATTTTATTTCCATGAGATTTTTTCTTCTTATTCTTCATGATTCCCCACGATGATCTCATATGCTCTTGTTTCTTAATTCTTTCATGATGTCACACTGCATCTATTTATTGTAGTCATATCCTGTATAGGATATAGGAGCCATGAAAAGACCTTTTATGAGGGATACTATCTTAAAGATCTTTTACTCCCTCTTTCCTTTAACTTCCTTTTTGTTTTTTTTCAACTTCCTCCATCTTTTTCAGTGAATGAGCTTTCTTCCTATAATTTCTGATTCCTTTAACTTCCAACATCCTTACCCTCATCTTGTATTCTTCTATTTGGCATAGAAGCCACAAGTTGTTAGATAAGGTAACTTTCTAGACCCATGGTGTTACACAACATTTTGTCACCGTCCCTACAATCCCTCATCTCGTACATTGGAGGACTATTCCCATGACCTGTGAACAGTAAAATGTCCTGAAAACACCTTAATGGAATCCTTCTGCATAAGGGCAAGAATATTGTTGAAGAAAATTTCGTCTAGAAAACCCTATAAATCCATGTTTTGTCATTGGCGCGGGTAGCCAGTTCATCCCTCGCGCCAATGGGGAAAAAGCACCATAGTGGGCACGCCAGTTGGCGCTCTGTCCCTATGTCTTGCTCGCGCCAAGCCTATTAAGGAATGTTTTTTAAAAATAAATGGCAGAAGTTTGATTCTAACAAACTCAGAATGAATCATCAGAAAGAAGTTGGGTTGTTTGCCTCCGGATCTCCCTGATTAGGAGGTGCTTTTCCACCTCTCATGGAACCTTCCTAAGAGATAGGGCCCTATCCCATGATTATAGGGATCCCAACCTCCCTTCCTCCTGCTATAAAAGTTTTCCCTCTCCATTGACAAGCTAGCTGAACGCTTGGAAGTTGAAAATTTGGGAAGGAAACTATAGCCAAGGAGAACCCCGTAAAGGAGAGAGCTTTGTCCAAATCCCCAACAGGCTTTGTTGAGACGCGCTCTGCTGCAAGCCCCGCCGAAGGAAGATCATAGCGTCAGAGCACTTGGTTGTAATCTCCCTTTTTGTCATCTATAATATAAGTGACTTTGATTTTGGTTCCATTCATGTGTCTACTCTTTTATGTAATGCAATGAATTATATCTTCTCTAACTGATATATAGTTACATGCTTTAAGTATTACATTGTATTTCATCATTTATCTGCGTGTCTATAGGTGTCTGGACATGTCGAATGGAAGGATTGTGATCTCTCAAGCT
The DNA here is from genome assembly GCA_034641835.2 of Pinus albicaulis. Classification (NCBI taxonomy): domain Eukaryota; kingdom Viridiplantae; phylum Streptophyta; class Pinopsida; order Pinales; family Pinaceae; genus Pinus; species Pinus albicaulis. Next base: position 1,236,537,694 of record CM076575.1, read on the forward strand.
AGGGACGAGGAGCACCGCTTCTTCTTCAACAACAATAGCATGAGATTTAAGGTAGGCTACTTATCACAATCTTTGTCTTTCTTGTAACTAGGAACCAACGTCATTGCCTGATTCGATTGTTGCTAGACCCAATCTAGGGCTAGTGGGATCGCCTCTGTCCACAGAGGGGATTTACCTCCTCAACACATGGTCATTTTTAACCTTTCCCATCAGAACAATGATGATTATTCTTTTATCATTTCTTTTAGATCTTATTAATGATATTATATGAAGATATCCCTTCAATTTTGTGTAATTAATGTCTAAGTGGTATGACCTTTTTTTAGTTCATATGAAAAGAATATTTTATTATATATCTCTTCGATATCTCCAATTATTTGAGTCCTTTGATCCCTTTCCATGTATTCAATCAATACTTAAACCTTCAAATATTTTTCCATAGATATCAATGAATTCTCTTTCGAGGAATATATCTATCCGCCTTTCTCATGTACGGAACTTTGATGATCTAACAAGACTTTAGATCTCCTTACAAACACAAAGTCATTTTTTCAATTTTGATTATAGAATAATAGATACTTATTTTATTTGTGAATACAGAAACTTCACCTTTTTCACTTTGATGGATGTTGAAAATGATGTGTCGATGTTCCCCTTCTTCAAAAAAGGAGTGACAATATGAGATATATTTTTTTTTTATGGTGAATACTGCTTCTTTGGATGATTAAGGATAGAGATAAGGTCATTTTAATGATAGGTAAATTTCCTTGAAGTTTTGAGGGCAATACCTTGAGATGAAAATGAAATAATGATATAGTTTAGATGATTCTATAATATTGTCTTAGCACCAAGTTGTCTTATTTGAAAGATGTTGTAATACATCATTTTTCACTGTACTAATCAGTATTTCTTTCACTATGGAAAACTGAAATTTCTTCTAATAAAATCCTTTCTTTTTATAATGTGATCCAATGTTTTTCATCAATACAAAGATTCAAACTGCTGTGTGACTAGGGGTCTGTATCCATTACTTCCTTCTTTATTTTAATTTTCAACTTTTAAATAATTTATTTATTTGTATATGAGGATCTTTGTGGTCCTTTTATAGAATCCAAAACCTTTGTTGTTGTAGACTTCCTTCTTTGATTTTTATTTTTCAATCCTTCAACTTGATTTGATTCCTTCCGTGAAAACCTAGTTCTTGAGTGTCTCTATGTCCGTTCTATCACCTTAGCTCTGAAACCATGTTGATAATTTCGTAGTGCAGTGTTGAATTCAAATTTATCTTCTTGATAATTACCTGTGAACTTGTTATGATTCTATTACATATATATTATCTTCATTAACATATTATGTCTTTCATCAAGTCAATTATCAATTGCACAAGAGACACAAAATTTAGGCTTTCAAGCCATGACTGAAACCTCTCTCTCTTGGAGAGGAAATCCCGAAAGTAATTATTATTATAGTGATTCAATTGATGAGTACCATGACCATGTCATAGACCCTTGACACAAGTATGCCTCCAAGACCTTGTCACTGCTCTTTCTAGCTCCTTATATTGACCTTATTTTCTACACTGTACTCCACCATACTGCACCAACACTAGGAAAAATTGGCCCCTATTTTTTCAGCCCTAACTAATGTGCTTCTCTTTTATTCTTCTATATTCTGAGCTCGACCACCATTAGACTCTTCCTTAGTCTTCTTATTATATCGAAGACACCCTAAATCGAGAGCACTTACACACCTTGCAAGCCTTCTTATCCTTACTGTCCATATTACCTTCTATGTAGTGGATTACAATCATGAAGGGACCTTTAGACTACCTCATATGATCGAGGTAAATACTAAATCAAAACAAATATTTATTACCCTTGGACCATCTCTTCATTTATTCACTGTATGGTCAAATTTCTGTGGTATATTACTCACACTGCAATCTGCACTTTGATATTGTATTCTACCCAAAAAAATAAACCTTATTTTTTCTTTGTGCTTCCCTTATCCTTCGCTATAATAAGCATCTATTACATACCTTAATATTCACTTCATCACAGAAGTTATCTAAATTTCCTTCCTGCAATCTAGTCTGAAAATCTCATAGTTATGCAAATTGTTCTATCTATGTTTTGAGTGAAGTCCACATGGGTATTTATAGTGGTTTTCCACTAGTAATTAACCGACCTGGCCTATGAATAGGTATGTCTCCAATTTGAGCCAAATTGAGAGTGCATTCACTATTTTTTAGGTTGACTTCAACAAGGAGAATATACATCATCTTTTGAGCTGAATTTCATGAGAATGTTGACAAGGTCTTGAGGCATACTTTACATCAATTAATATCCTTTACATGGGTAACAATCCTTCATATACATGACTCTAAATTGTACATTTATTACAAGATGACAAAACCCTTAAAATACATCAAGAATAATTCTTTGACCTATAAAAAAAACATCCTTGCTCATGAAACCCATGAGGAAAGCTTTACAAAGTACATTTTATTATCTTTGTCTCCTTCATTACATAAATTCATAATTACTAGTCATTATGAAGACTGGACCTAGTTACACTTTCCAACGCCTCACAAATAGCCATGCTAGCAACAATGCACTCAAATTTAGCTATAATAAGTGCAATAGACTTCTGATTTTTTCTCATCCAATAGATCTTGGCAGATCCAAAGCTAAATCAACACCTAGAAGTGCTCTTTCTATCAACAAAGTTACCAACCCAATAAACATTAGTATATCCATGAAGTATTAAATTTTGAGCAGTATATCTCAATCCAATCTTGATGTTCCCATTCAAGTATATCAACACATGCTTTCCAGTGATCAAGTGTGCATGTGATCACTTAATCGTATATTAGCTTAGAGTATTGACTGCAAAACATATGCCTAGTTAGTGTTTACTAAGAACAAAGGTTCCTGTTGGGAAAAATACTGAGAGGGGGAGGGGGGGGGGGTGAATCAGTATTTAGGTCTTACTCAAAAATTTTCACTTTTTCTTACTTCAAAACCCATACGCTACTTTCCTGAAGCCAACTCGCGTATACACGTGGATCCCCTTAATAAAACATGCGTATGTCCAGAGATCTTATTATGCATATAATTCTTCACTTATATCATTCCATCATTCTTTCATTAGATGTTCAATAAACAGTAAACATGTGCAGTAAGAACAGAACAAATCATCACACATAAGCAACACACATGAACACCAGGATTTTAGGTGGAAACCCAAGTCGGGAGAAAACCACCACTGCCGTTGCTCAGCCTTCAATATTTTATTATAAAGAAAACATCTTACATAGGGGACGTGGCGCGTACCATACCCCGCATCAATGCACCCACCCTCGCGCCCGCTTACTAGCCTCTCCCGAAGGGAGCTACGACCCCCTGCTCTCGTTTACCAGCCTCTCCTGGAAGGGAGCTACAACCCCCTGACTGAAGGCTACAACCCTCAGCACCACCATGGACCACGTTTCATCAATTTTCAAACTGGATCCAATATCTTCAATAGAACACAACTTGCAAGCCACTTTTCATCATATTTTCAGACTAGACCCACTCCACATATTTAAGCTCAATCATACATCAAAACTGATACTTATCAATTCAGACAACCCAAATCTTTAGAATACATCATTAACAGATAACAGTAACACATCAGAACAGATCAGACCTTTCATGCTTCATTCTTCAGCAAACCCTAGATTTAATACGCACTTTCCTTTCACTGATACCGCGTATATATGCACTTCCATTCAAATCAACCCGCGTATACATCTGCACATTACAGAACACCCCATACACGCTTTCTCTTCATCAAACCCGTGTATATACGCACTTCCTCTGTGAAAAACTAGCATATAGATCTTTAGACATTATAGAGAAGCATACTTCTTCAGATCAGATATTCAGTTTAGATTTAACCCTTTACTTTAGACAGATGTTCGCCTCATCTCAGATCTAAGCATTCCATAAACAGATCTAGAAGATACAAATACATTTCAGATCTAGATTCCCTTCTTCATCATTTTCTTCATAGGTGCATCACAGATTCAGACCTATCATCAAACTGTTACCCTTTCCATTAAGACATAATTCAGAGTGAAGTATTCATTCAAACCTAGACTCATGCACACCCTTTACACAATGAAATTCTTCTCCTTATATATATTTAGCCTTTTTCAATACCATGAGTCAAAACCACATTACTTCCGATGGTTTTCCTGGACAAGATCAAATAGACAATCCAACGCTCAATACAATGGGTTAATACCATGGTAATGCCCCTTGGTATTCTAATTTTGGAGCGCAAAAGACCATACGCGACTTGGCACGTAATTTTCCGCGTACATACGCTACTTCGCCTTAACAAACGGGCGTATGCTTTGTGACACACACTTTTCATCTTTGTTCCGACCCTTACTAATATTTCTTTCTCTAGTAATTCTAAGTTGCTTGTAGAACATTATATTTACATCATTAATAAACTCATCAAGCATCAAGAACAACTTCATTAAGTAGGTTGCCATCATCTTCATCAAGTGGGTTGCCATCAAGGACAACACATTGCATCATATTTCCAACAATCTCCCCCTTTGGACTTGATGGCAACCACGATGGTGTTTGATCACCACAACAGATAGATACATTAAGCATAATGATATTCTTCCCCTATTCAAACACCATGTCACTCTCCCCCTTTGACATCAAGGGCAAAGGGCGGATCAAAACCAACGCAAGGTTTTTCTTCTCATGTAGACAGAAGAGCTCTGTAGATCTGATGTGCACTGAAGTTATCATGCTCCCCCTAAGTTCACGCTGAATCGTCAAACATATTTTTCAATGAATTACATGACTCTATGACCTTTCCTATCACCAAGGACTCATACTTACATCAATGATCCAACCAAGTGGATTTGCATATGTGACTCAAGTACCCCACCAAGTGGGTTTACACATTTTGACTCAGCTACCCAACCAAGTGCGTTTACAAATTTGAACAAGTCCTTACATGACTGAATATTACAATTTTACATCATAGGTCTCAACATGACCTTTTCATTAATTACAAATTACAAATATGACCTTTTACAACAAATACCAAAAGGACCTCAAGAAAGAGATCATATTTCAGAATCATCATAATGCCAACAATGCATTACATTCAGCAAGGCTAATGCTCCCCCTGAAACTATGCATCCAATGCATTCTTTCCATATGACCAAAACTCCTCCTTAGCTTGTGCAACCTGAACACTTTCAATAGCCAATCATCAAGGCATATTCACCCAATAACACAAAAATATAAGAGCTGAAACATCATCAGAGATACCAAACAGTACTGCAGCTGTGCTGAAGAATGCGGAACCCAAAAAAAATTGTCAAAAACTGTATATACGCGACTGTCTTCTAGGAAACCCGCGTATCCAAATTAATCTTCTGAAATTAAGTTAATCTTCTGAATTTAAACATGTCTGATCTTCTGAATGGCAGAGACTAATCCCAGCTTCTATCTGAGATATTCGAATGCTTCCCCAGTCTATATGAGAGCAGATAGATAGGACAATGTAGTTGTGTTTTCAAGACTCATCCAATAGTTGTAGCATAAGCACATCAGTAACCAAGCCTTCAGATTCTTTGCAGCATCAACATATTCTTCCCAAGAGGAATTATCTTACCAGAAAAACTTCTTCAATAGACAATATGTGTCAAGAAAACATCCATATCACCAAGATCTTCAAGATTTATCATGATGTAACATGTGTAAGAAAGAAGTCTCAACCATGACAAAAATAATCAGCGACAAACTTTACATGATCTATTCTTATTACTGACTCATCAGTCTTTCATCTTATCCATGTGTGAAAACAAAAGATACTTCTTCAAAAAAGCAAACAGGACTCATCCATGATCTCATCATAAGAAACCATGTATCATATCATCATCATGAGTATAACCAGATACAATGTCAACAGTACAATCATTAGCAATTGGACTGATGCTCCCCCTGAACTTGTGTTCCTGATCTTCAGATGTCATACTAATTTTCTTATCAAAAATACATACGCATCTGTCTCCACTGTAATTCGCATGTATACACGACTTTTGTTCACGAAACCCACGTATGGAAAGTGAAACACTGAAAATTTCACTCCTTCATCTCCCCCCGAATTTGTATCACCTGTACCTGTCTTCTCTTGTCATATCATATGCACTGTCAGAAATAAACATAACCAGAATAACCAAATCAACCATGAGAATCACCATACATTGCTCCCCCCTGTGATGATACATTACTAATCACTAGAATGTATCTCACATCATTCATGCAGTCATTATGAGAAATAAGCTTTAGAAGCGGATGACTGCAGTAGGGTCAATATTCCCTACGTTTTTGACCGGTCTTCCTTCTTTTTCCAGCTTTGCTTGAAATTTCTTATTGTGTGCTGGAAGTTCTCCAATTTCTCAGATCTATTCATCCTGCATTCTTTTTCTACATGTCCATACTTGTTACAAGTATAGCATCTTATGTGACCAGAAAAGTAAGCATAAGGATGATAATGTGTTGTTCTATTCTTCCTTCTATTGCAATCAGCTGCTTTATGACCATACTTGCTGCATGAAAAACAATATCCCTTGAAGAAACTAGAGTACCTTTCTGTGTAGAATCTATTTGTCTGTGACTGAAACAATCTGCTTCTACAATTGGCTGCAATATGCCCATAATTATGACATTTAAAGCATTCAACATTATTGAATGATTTCCTTTGAGTGTTCATGATTGTCGGTTGATCTTTTGTTTCTTTCAATACTTCAGGCTTTGCATTGATATCCTTTGAATATTTAGCACTTCCTTGCGAACTAGATTATCCTTTGACAGTTTCATCAAAACCAAGACCAAATTTAACCGAGGGAGACCTTTGACTACTAATAATATTGTCCAGAATCTTAGTACTATCTTGAAACCTCATGAGTTTATCTTTTTCTTCTAATTTACCTTTCAAAATATTTACCTCAACCTCCAATCTTTGGCACTGCTTCTTCATACTTTCTTCAACCCTTCTTCCTTCTTCTACTTGATCATTCAAATTTAAAATCTCTTCTTTCAATCCATTTTCTTGCTCTTCAAAGATTTGTAAAAGTTCTTCATTCTTCTTATTTGATTTTTCCAGATCTGTTTTGAGAAAGATGATTTTTGCTTCACGTCCTTCCTTTTCAAATGATTGTAGAAGTTCTTCATTCTTCTTATTTGATGCTTCAAGGTTTGCTTTCAGAGAGATGATTTCTGCTTCAAGTCCTTCACTGTGATTGGTTACTTTGTCCTGCAGTCTTTGATACATCTCTATCTGTCCCTTCATTGTTTCTATCTGTTCATTCAATCTAGTGATCACATCCTTGAGGATAGAATCCCTCCTTTTAAATTGATCCCAAAAATTACTTTCATCATTGATCTTGATACTTGCTTCTAGACTTATACTGTTACTTTCAATATCTTCATCATTACATGCACAAGTGAGTGGATTACAAGAACAACAATCAATACCTGTTTTCTCTTCTTCATTTTCTGCTGCACATGTTTTCTGAGATATCTTCTTTTCTTGAGTAGCCTTCTTCTTTTGCTTCCTTGCCATGAGCACTAGCAGATCTTGGTCAGAATCTTCTTCATCTTCACTTGACATTTCATTATTATCTTCATTTGCATAATAACTCTTTCCCTTTTCAAATTGTCTATAAGGACATTTAGCAGCATAATGACCCACTCTTCCACAATCAAAACATTTGAAGGGTAGCTTACCTTTGAATCTTCCAGTACCTGGTTGGAGTCTCCTTACAAAATTTGCTTCTTCTTCTTCTGATATATAACTTGATTCCTTGACAACTTCCTTTTCTTTTCCTTTTGCACATGCCTTAAAAGCAACTTCTTTGATTTGAAAGGGGCCTCCTTGTCTCATTTCATAAGCAGTCAGAATACCATGTAGTTGAACAATAGTAAGAGTTTGTAGATCTTGCCTTTCTTCAATAGCTGACACTTTTGACTCAAATTTTGAAGTTAAAGACCTTAAGACTTTTTCCACCAGAGTAGTATCGGTTATGGTTTCACCCAAAATTCTCATACGATTTACAATATCATCTAGACATAAAAATAAACTGGCAATACTCTCATTACTATGCATCTTCAAATTTTCATATTCAATTCTGAGGGTTTGGAGTTTTTCACTTTTTACCTTTGTATCTCCTTCATAGCTCAGAATGATTTTGTCCCATATTTCTTTTTTGCTGAATTTAGCTGCATCACTTTAGTGAATTCTAGTTCAGACATGCTTCCTAATAAGGCATTGACGACTTTTGCATTGATTTAATATTTCTTCCTTTCTGCTGCATCAGTAGGAATACTTGCCGGATACTGATAGCTCCTTCCACGATTGCCCATACTTCTGCACCAAGACTTTGCAGATATGTTTTTGTTCATATCTTCCAGAATAACAGATTATTTCCAGTGAATAGAGGTGGCCTTATAGACATTACCCCTTCATGACTTCCCATTTCGACGGATCTCCTTCAAGCGATCAATCTTTTGCAGAAGGACCTGCTCTGATACCAATTGCTGGGAAAAATACTGAGAGGGGGGGGGGGGGTGAATCAGTATTTAGGAAATACACAAAATTTTTTACTTTTTCTTACTTCAAAACACATACGTGACTTTCATGAAGCCAACTCACGTATACACGTGGATATACTTAATAAAACATGCGTATGTCCAACAATATTATTATGCAGATAATTCTTCACTTATATCATTCCATCATTATTTCATTAGATTTTCAATAAACGATAAACATAATGCGGTAAGAACGAACAAATCATCACACATAAGCAACACATGAACACCGAGTTTTGGGTGGAAACAGTCGGACTTCTGTTCCAGTGTCTCCAGCCTTCAATATTTTATTATAAAGAAAACATGACACAACTATGTCAAACGGACTAAGTCCGGTATGCGAGGCACCACATGCTCGTTTGCAGCCTCTCTAGAGGGAGCTACAACCCCCTGCTCTCGTTTACCAGCCTCTCCTGGAAGGGAGCTACAACCCCCTGACTGAAGGCTACAACCCTCAGCACCACCATGGACCACGTTTCATCAATTTTCAAACTGGATCCAATATCTTCAATAGAACACAACTTGTAGGCCACTTTTCATCATATTTTCAGACTGGACCCACCCCACATATTTAAGCTCAATCATACATCAAAACTGATACTTATCAATTCATACAACCCAGATCTTTAGAATACATCATTAACAGACAACAGTAACACAACAGAACATATCAGACCTTTCATGCTTCATTCTTCAGCAAACCCTACATTTAATACACGCTTTCCTTTCACTGATACCGCGTATATACGCGATTCCATTCAAATCAACCCGCGTATACATCTGCACATTACAGAACACCCCATACGCACTTTCTCTTCATCAAACCCGCGTATATACGAACTTCCTCTGTGACAAACTAGCGTATAGATCTTCAGACATTATAGAGCAGCATACTTCTTCAGATCAGATATTCAGTTCAGATTTAACCCTTTACTTCAGACAGATGTTCGCCTCATCTCAGATCTAAGCATTCCATAAACAGATCTAGAAGATACAAATACATTTTAGATCTATATTCCCTTCTTCATCATTTTATTCATAGGTGCATCACAGATTCAGATCTATCATCAAACTGTTACCCTTTCCATTTAGACATACTTCAGAGTGAAGTATTCATTCAAACCAAGACTCATGCACACCCTTTGCACAATGAAATTCTTCTCCTTATATAGATTTAGCCTTTTTCAATACCATGAGTCAAAACCACATTACTTCCGATGGTTTTCCTGGACGAGATCAAATAGACAATCCAGCGCTCAATACACTGGGTCAATACCATGGTAATGCCCCTTGGTATTCTAATTTTGGAGCGCAAAATACCATACGCGACTTGGCACGTACTTTTCCGCGTACATACTCTACTTCGCCTTAACAAACCTACGTATGCTTTGTGACACACACTTTTCATCTTTGTTCTGACCCTTACTGATATTTCTTTCTCTGGTACTTCTGAGCTTCTTGTAGAACATCAGATTTACATCATTAATAAACTCATCAAGCATCAAGAACAACTTCACTAAGTAGGTTGCCATCATGTGCATCAAGTGGGTTGCCATCAAGGACAACACATTGCATCATATTGCCAACAATTCCCTATTCAGTTGACAATACTTAGAAGGATATGCCAAATCAGGACCTACAGCTTTGCCACATATCTTCTTGAAATTCATTTCCACTTGAGAACTCATGGACTTGCATTATGTCATACCAAATCATTATAGTAGCTTGACAACATGTTTTCCTTGAGAAATGAAAATCTCACAAGGTATTTTCAATCAGATGAAGGTCTTTCATTTCAAATTCAAAAGATAAATCCCTCTTACACTAGAGGATAAGAGATTCACCACTGGTCAGAAATAAATCATAAAAATATAATACCAAAATCAAAATGCATACCTTGGATTGTCTTGAAGTAAATATTTGGATTAACATTACTTCTATTAAAAAACCAAGCTTCATCAAGAAGCTACCAATGCATGCATAGAAAGCTCTTGGAGCTTGATTCAAACCATAGAGGGATTAGAGGTTCACCACCCATCAAAAATAAATCATAAACATATAATACCAAAATCAAAAGGCATAACTTGGATTATCTTGAAGTAAATATTTGGATCAGCATTAATTATAGTAAAAAACCAAGCTTCATCAAGAAGCTACCAATACAGGCATACCAAGCTCTGGAGCTTGCTTCAAACCATAAAGGGCTTTATTTAGTCTGAACACATGAGTTTTATTTTCATGTACTTCAAAGCCTTGTTGTTTCTCCACAAACACTTCTTCCTTGAGGAAGGCATACAAAAAAGCGATATTCTCATTCATTTAGTGAGGGGACCATCCTTGACTAGCAGCTAGAGCCACAATAGATAAGATGGTTGTATAATGGGAAACAGGTGAAAATATTTCATCATAGTCTATTCCCTCTTTCTATGAAAACCCTTTGGCCACAAATCTAGCTTTATATTTTTCAATACTACCATCAACACCATGTTTAATTTTATACATCCATGTAAAATATACAACATATTTACCTTGTCGTCTTGGAATCAATTCCCATACATCATTATGAATGATGGACTCATATTCTTCAATCATTGCATCTTTCCACACTTTATCTTTCACTGATTCTTCAAAAGGGCATGGTTCAAGCTTGAATAATGTTTCTCATGGTTACCACGTATTTCTGGAACTGACATGATTTATTGCTTTCTCTGAAGGTTCCTTGGAGAGCAACATGTCTATCAACATCCTGTACAGTATCACAAAACCATAATAATAATTTTCTAGCACATGGAGAAGGATTTGAGGATTCCATGAGATCCATGGGTTCATTATCAAGATCAGGTTCAGGCTTGGGATCTTCTTGTGCATAAAATGCATCATCCTGTCTTTCAACATTAGTAGTAGGAGGAGTGTCTATCACTTTTGAAAGAGATGCATCCTCATCAAATGTTATATATTTTATAAACTCTATATTTCTTTGTCTAGGTACATATATTCTATAAGATTTAGAATCTTCTCAATAACCAATAATGATACCTTTCTTACCTGAAGCTTCCAAATTTGGTACTCTTTTCCTTTGGTACATGAAAGTAGACAGGCCAATCAAAGATCTTTAAGCTCCCATTTTGTTCTGGGTTATATAGTACGGTGGTATCTTTCCTGATTCCAAATTCTTTGCAGAATTCTTGAGCTCTTGTCCACTTCATGTCCACTCAAGTCATGGGATGGTTCAACACCTTCCTTAATCTTGATTCAAAGGATTTGGTTCTCATATTCATCAAATGCACGTGTTGATCATAGAACAAGAGCAAGATAAATAGTATCATAGTAAATAAACATAATGAAAGTATAATTGGTGATGAGGCAGGTATTTATTTCTTTTCTAGATGTGAAAGTGGCTCTTTCATTATCCTTGTACCAAATTCCTCTTAGATTTTACTCTTCCTGCACTATTATGCACCTCGATGACCTTCAAGTTTTGATTTTCTTGATCGCATTCTCATCAATTTAGTGAAATAATCATTCAAATACTCATGTAGGAATAATAACAAATGATATATACAGATAAATATAAGCAATAACAATGACAAAAATAAACAACATAAGACTTGAAAATACTTTGGGATTGAAGGAAGTTCTTAGCTCCCTCTTGATCCGACCTCTATAGGTTACAACTATCCATAAGTCATATGTCATTGGGAGAAGAAATGCATCTTCTTGTTTACCACTTGGAAAACTCCATCATGATCCACTCTAATCTCAGGTATTTCGGAAACCATATTTCTCACACAAGGTAATGCTTTATAATGAAGATGAGTGAACTCTTCTGTCACTATTTATATTCATAATTACTTATCATGAATCAATGGATGAATTAGTTTTCCATTGATTTTATAAAAATCTTCCAATCTTGATCCCAGAGTGAAGACATTTAATAATAATTATACATATTGACTTCATTGTCTGCAATGATATTAGTTATAATTTGTTTGCTACAAAAGAGACTAATTTAGAAAATTATCATTCCATCTTTTGCAAAAGTCGTGATTCTTACCTACAACCACTATTGTTAGTAAGATTTAATATCAAAATTACCAAAACCCATAAGATTATGACCATTCTCTTAAAATGTGAGAGAGTCAAAATCCCCCTATCTTCAACATTTAATTTCTATCCATTATTCGTTCATAACATTCTATGCATTATACTTATTTTCAAGACAACACTTTCTTGCACATACATAAATAGAAATAAAACTACTCTTTACTTTTGCATGCATTAACAAGTACCAAAACCACAACTATTAAACACATGAAACACCTTAATTACTATCTGCAAAATTACTATCATATTTTGGGTTTCTTCAAATATTGGAAAAATGGTAGCAGTAAAATTTTAGCTATAAAATTTCAACAGTAACATTTCAACAATAAAAATTCAGCAGTAAAATTTCAGTAATAAATTTCAACAATAAAATTTCAGTAGTAAAATTTCAACAGTAGAATTTCAGCTATAAAATTTAGTAGTAAAATTTTAGCTGTAAAATTTCAATAGTATAATTTCAGCTATAACATTCAACAGTAAGATTTCAACTGTAATTTTCAGCAATAAAAGAGATATTTCAATTTAAAATGTGCAATAAGTAGAAGGAAAAAGAGATATTTGAACAAAAAAAGAGAGTTGCAAATGGAGCAGAAAACAAGAGATATTTAAGCAAAAAAAGAGTTTCCAATGGAGTGGACGACAAGAGATATTTTAGCAGATATAGAGCTGAAAATGGAGTGAACGTCAAGATGTATTTTAGCAGAAAGAGAGCTGCAAATGGAGCTTGTCTTCTTGATTTTGTTTTCACGAAAGCTCTGTTATGATGTTTAAATTTTGATGTTCTGTGTTGTTACAATAAATTAAATCCATAGCTTCTTTATGTTGTAAAATAAGTTAAGTAATTGTAGATAGAACATAAACCATATAAACCATATGCACAATTAAAAACAACCAAGAAATCAATGATACACAAATAAGTTAGGTCAATGACCAGGGAAAAACCCATAAGGAGAAAACCCAACCAGATTATTCTTCTATTAGAAATCAATTGTTCAACAGAGATACAAAGTACAATGAGAGAATGAATAAGTTCACCCAAATCTAAAGAATATCTCTGATTGCAATAGTTGATGCAAACATTGAATCACTTTGTCTCTCCAAGATCTGCTATTACTCTCCAAGTCTCTCTCTCTCACAATCTCCTACAAGTCTCTCAAACTCTCTATCAAGTTTGAATTTACAATGCACAAGTAAGTGAGGTGAGATGATATGAGACACATATATATAGGAGGGTAAATGAATTATTGATATATAGGAGGAGAAGTACACATGCTTTGAGGAGGAGTTACATATGCCAAAATAGTGTGAAAATTTCAACTTGAAATCCTACTGCAATATCTGATATTATTTCTCTTACTTATTATTCATAAATAATTTATTTATGGAAATATCTTTAGTAAATATTGAAACAAATTAAAATGTATACTTCACCCTACAATTACTGAGCAAAATACAATGAAATACTAGCACAATATTGACACAGATATTTTTGGAAAATTATTCGTGGAAAAACCCAATGCGGGAAAATCGGTGCAACAGATGAGGGTTTTTATTATTCTTCAACAAAAATATTCTTGTACAATTTACAATCAGCAGTAATGAAGATAATTTTTCTATGATAAAACTTGTGAAATTTCTCAAAAATTTCCTGATGGGAAATGACCCCAGAACAAGCCTCCTTGGCCCACTGCGTCACCAATATGCTGGTTTTGCGTGGGCACCGTGTAGAACTACATCACCCTTCTACGTTGTTCCCTTATTGCCTCTGCTTTGTCCCTTCCTATCACCATGTCACCTTTCTTACACCCCAGATTGGTGTTTAACCCTCTTTGTTTCTCCTCCACCTGCCACTCTCTCTGGATTGATTTTCTCTTGCCAAACTTCAGCCACTTAGAAAATCGATTTACTTGGGAAACTAAGTATTTGCACTGGTGTATCTTTCAAATGACCCTCAATCCTTCCTTTATAGTCTTCTCGTTGAGATATCAATGATTGATATTATATTTTTAATCAATGGTTAGGATTATTACTTGACTTGATCCATGTTATCTAGAAGATTCACTTGGTTTTATTAATACCCTTTAATTATTTAATTTCCCTAAATTTAGACTTAGGGTCTTCATTAAAATAATTAATTATTTTAATAAAACATATTCCGAGTGTAATTTTCACAAACAATTTTTGGGTTCTCTGGAATACATGTGCCTAAGCCTCTCCACAAATTTTGAGACTTAGATCACTTCTGATGCCACCAAAAATCAACACTCCCTCTCAGTGAGGAAAGTCCTCTAACAACATGCCTGCTACATACTGCTTTGACCCTGAAGCATCCTCTATGTCACTGATGTCTAAAAAGTTATCCAACAACCCTTGCGTTGTTGCTACAACTGTACTTTTTCCCTTGACACTATCACTACCATTGTTGTATTTGTACTGTAACTCCCTCTCAAGCGCTACTTCATCCGTTTCTACTACTGAAACGAATTTTCAATCATCCCCATATTTTCCATGAATTGAACAAACTTTGTTCTTCCTAGGGCCTTAGTGAGAATGTTTGCTATATGAACTCCTATGGAATGTACTGCAACTGTACTTCCCCCCACTGAACACAGTCTCTAATAAAATGACACTTGAGGCCGATGTGCTTCAACCGATCATGAAAAACAGGATTCTTAGAGAGCTTAAAAAAACTATGATTATCACATAGAATGTTGGTGGTCTCCATCTTCCTTCTAAATAAATTCAGGAGAAATTTTCTAAGCCATATGGCCTCACACGAAGTTGTGCTTGTAGCCATATATTCAGTTTCAGTTGTGCTCAGTGCTACAGATTTCTGCTTCCTACTACACTAGGAGATCATTCCTAATCCAATATTGAAACAATACCCTTTGGTACTTTTCCTATCTACCAAACTTCCTGCCCATTCTACATCTGTGAATCCATGTAGTCTAATATCATCACCTTGGGTGTATCTTAATCCATATCTGACTGTTCCTCTCACATATTGGAGAACGTTCTTAGCATCTTCCCAGTGTTCCCTCTTTGGTTCTACCATGAACTGGCTAAGGGAATTAACAACATAGAAAATTTCTAGCCTGGTGTTGACTAGATACATGAGAGACCCTATGAGATGCTTGTACAAGGTGGGTTCACTTATTTATCTTCATATGCATCTATTTTCTTCCAATTGGTAGTTATTGGAGTAGTCATGGGTATAAAATCTTGCATTCTAAATATCTTTAGAATTTCTGTAGCATATATTCCTTGCCCAAGGAATATTTCTCCCTTCTGCTGCTAAACTTCCAATCCCAAAAAATAGTGCGTCAACCCAAAATCCTTCATGTCAAATTCTTCTGCAAGATTCTTCTTCTAGTCTTTGATGAGCTTAGATGATCCTGTAAAAATAAAATCATATACGTAAAAAATCAAAATCAGAGGTTTGTTCTCTATTGTGAGGTAGTAGATATTGGGATCATCGTTACTCTTGACAAATCCCATCTACTACAAGTAACCATCTATTTGACCATACCATGCTCTAGGTGTTTGTTTAAGCCCATACAAGTATTTCTTCAACCTGCATACATGAGATTTATTCTCATGTGTTTCGAAGCCTTCCGACTGTTTGATATAAACCTCTTTTTATATCACTCTGTTTAAGAATGCAGTCTTGATGTCCATCTGGTGAATTTCCCATCCCATCTGCGCTACAAGGGAAATAATGGATCTGATAGAGGTATATCTGGCTACACGGGTGAAGGTTTTTTCATAGTCGATCCCTTCCTTTTGAGCATATCCCTTAGCCACGAACCTGGCCTTGGACTTCTCTTCACTGCCATATACAACGTAATTGATCTTGTAGATCCACCTAGAAACTACAATTGGTATGTCATGTGGTATAGGTATGACTTACCATACATCATTAGTCATGATAGAATTGTACTCCTCTACCATGGCATCCACCCAAACTTGATGTTGTATGGCCCCATGAAATATAGAGAGTTCTTAAACCTGTGCTACCAATGCTTGGTATTTGTCAGGTTGTCTATGTTGTATTTTCTCGGTTCTAGGAGCCCCAACAAACTCTTCTATGTCCCTAAGCATCTATCATACTTCTCTGTTAATTCTTCCACTAGTGGTGGGTGGCTCAATCATTTCTTCTTCACGGTGTCCCATCTGCTACAAGCTATCTAGATTTTCTTCTCTTGAAGAAATACTAGTACTGGTCACATTGCTAGACCTTGATGGTTGTCCATCTGCTATATCTTCACCTAGCTACCATTCGAAAAGAGGTACATACTCAGACTGATCTTCAGTAGGCATTTCTCAAGATTTTATGAAGGCTCGATCCTCCATGAATTTTACATCCCTCCTTACTAAAACTTTCCTATCACCCAGAATGTAGATTTTTTATGCCTTATATGTCTCGCTATATCCTACAAGATACCCTTTCTCAACAATATGATCTATTTTTCTTCATTTCTCATCTAGAACATGACAATATGCCACACTCCCAAAAATCATGAAGTGACTTACCTCCAACTTCATCCCTTTGAAGGCACTCTCAGGAGTTGTCTCGCCCAAAGATATGTGAGGGGTCCTATTCTAGATATATATTGTTGTGCTGCATGCTTCTGCCCATAGAAATATAGGTAGATCCTGGTCATACAAAATTTCCTTTTCTTCACTAATAATAGTCTTGTTATTTCATTATGAAACTCCATTCTACTCCATATTATAAGGTGCAGTCCATTCTCTCCTGATGCCCTCCCTTGCGCACAAATCTGTGAATTATTTATCAATGTATTCTCCACTATTCTCTGAATGCAATACTTTGATTTTCTTTCCGATCAGGTTTTCTACCAGAGCTTTATTTTTCTTGAACCGATCAAAGACCTCATCCTTGGTCTTTAAGAAGTAAATCCAAGTCTTCCTGAAATGGTCATCAATGAAGGTGAAAAAGTAGTTACCTCCACTAAGAGAAGTAGTGGACATTGGTCTGTATATATCTGAGTGTATTAGTCCCAATACACTTTTCACCCTATTTTTGCTTATGGAATATGTTTCTTTACCGTACTTCCCTAGTATGCACACTCTGCACATATCATTGTGCTTGGTGCTAAGGACTGGAATTTTCATAACAATTTATATGAGCATTCTCAGAGACCCATGGTGTAGATGCCTCATTCGTCTATGCCATAGTTCATTTAGATCTGATTTTCCACTTATATTGCTGCCTAATAGAGCCATTGGAGATTCAAGTTGCAACTTGTATAGTATGATGCTTTGAGTTCCAATCTGAGCCTTCTTATTCCAACTTGGATTCTTGATGCATAATTTCCTTCTGATAAAGTAAACAACCTATCCTTTGTCCTGCAATTGAGACATTGAAAGTAAATTCATTCCCATACTTGGCACATGCAACACATATGTGGCTCGGATATTGTCTCATGCTTTTGTCTGAAATGCTACGGCCCCTTTTCCTATAGGGGTACACTTTGTCTTGTTTCCCATAGTAGTTTGGAAGTCCATACTTTGCTCTTGATAACTAGAGAAACGATCCCTTTATCCAATAATATGGGCTAAAGCCCCACCATAAATATACCAATCATCTAATGATGCAGAGCTAAATAAACATTCACATTGATTTTCCAACCTTGAGGCCAATTCTGAAATAACATTATCTTCCATATTCTTTGTGCTTTTCCTTTTCCCAGCAGATTCGGCAGAAGAAATGCATAATACCTTAGGAGTATAATTTGCTACTAGAGTAGCACCATGAGCTCCCTTTAGCATAGATCCTCTTGCTACCTTGCCCAACCTTGCTCTGATACCATGTGAAAATTTCAACTTGAAATCCTATTGCAATATATGATATTATTTCTCCTAGTAATTTATTATTCAGAAATAAGTTATTTACGGAAATATCTTCAGTAAATATTGAAACAAATTCAAATTAAGACTTCACCATACAATTACTGAGAAAAATACAAGGAAATACTAGCACAATATTGGGTCAGATATTGTTGGAAAATTGTCCCCAGAAAAACCCAATGCGGGAAAATTGGTGCATCAGATGAAGGCTTCTATTATTCTTCAGCAAAAATATTCTTATACAATTTACAATCAGCATTAATGAAGAGAAATTCTCTATGATAACATTGGAGAAATTTCTCACAAATTTCCTGATGAGAAATGACCCCAGAAGAACCCTCCTTGGCCTCCTATGTCACCACTGCACTGGCTCTGCGTGGGCACTGCACAAAACTGCGTCACCCTTCTGCGTTGTTCCATTCCTGCCTCTGTGTTGTCTCTTCCTATCACTGCATCACCTTTCTTGCACCCCAGATTGATGTTGAACCCTCTCTATTTCTCCTCCACTTTCAACTATCCCTCTGGATTGATTTTCTCTTACCAAACTTTAGCTGCTATGAAAATTGATTTACATGGGAAACTGAGTATATGCATTGGTCTATCTTCCAAATGACCCTTCCTTTATAGTCTTCTCATTGAGATATCAACGACCAAGATGAGATCTCTAATCAATGGCTAGGATTATAAATTCACTTGATCCATGTTCTCTAGAATATTCACACTCGGTTTTACTAATACCCTTTAATTATTTAATCTCCCTAAGTTTAGACTTAGGGTATTCATTAAAATCATTAATTATTTTAATAAACATTTTATGAGTGGAATTTTCACAAACGATTTCTCGGTTCTCTAGTATACATGTGCCTAATCCTCTCCACAAATTTTGAGACTTAGAGCACTTCCTAAGCTACCAAAAGTAAACGACTAGGATTGTAACTTATGTCATAAAATAGAGGAGTTTAACTTATGAATTTAGGAGAGAAGTGTAACTTATGCATTAAAGAGGTCTAAGAGGAATCATTTTATGATGAGTCATTAAAGTGTGTAAGAGAGTGTAAGAGGTGTGTAAGATCATTACAGAGAGAGATGAATGAATCAATTAAGAGAAAGAGAGTAACATATGCATTAATTGGGGGGAGTTACATATGGCATGATTGAGTCTCATGATTGAGATACTTTAATTTATTTTTAATAATAATAATAATAATAATATTGATGATTAAGTCAAAATTGAACTATTAGGATTGATTGATGATCAATTTTTTTTTTCCATAAACAATACTTGATTACTAATTGATGCAAGGTGATTTAATATTTTTGGAAAGTCATAATTGAGACTTTAGACTTTTTATTTTTAGAAATTATATTTGTTGGAATTTCTATTTTTAGAAATTCATCCCTAAGCTGCCAAATTTCAACATAAGAGGCAAGGCATCCCTGGAGGGGTGTAATAAGAAACAAAAGCAATAATTGGATGATTTATTATAGGCATACAAGGATGTGTTCCGAGAGCCTAAAGGGTTTCCACCTAAGAAAGAAGTGGAGCATGAGATCCATCTATTTTCAAACTCCCCATTGCCAAATATTGGGTTGTATAGGTAGTCTATTATAGAAGCAAGTGAGATGAAGAAACAATTGCAGCAGTTGCTAGAATAGGGTGTCATTCGACCAAGTACATCACCATGTGGGTTACCCATCATCATTGTGCCAAAGAAGGATGAGACTTGGAGGATGCATATATATTACATGGCGTTGAATAAAATCACACTCAAGGACATATACCCCTACCCAGGATAGATGATCTGCTAGATAAGATATGAGTGGTTAGTTATGCCATTTGGCCTATGAAATGCACCAACTACATTTATGAGATTAATAAATGATATATTGTGCCCTTTTATAGATTCATTTGTTATTTTTTATCCGGATGATATACTAGTATATAATGCTACCTGGGAGGACCATATTTCACATTTGACACAAGTGCTAGAAACATTGAAGAAGCACCATATGCTAGCAAATCTTAGGAAGAGTGAGTTTGTGCAACAATATTTGGTGTATCTGGGGTATGTGATCGATGTAAGAGAGATGAAGATATATCCTTCCAATATGGAGGCCATCATGAAATGATAGATGCCTAATAATGTTTCTAAGGTCAAAGGTTTCAAGGGTTTCAGTGGGTAAACACAGTACATGAATAAATTCATAGCCTCATTTTCAGTAGTAGAAGCAGGACTCCACTCTGTAACAACAAGTGGAAATATTTTCCAGTGGGGAAAAGGTCAATAGAGGGATTTCAAGGAGTTAAATAAGAAGATCATTCAAGCACCATTTCTAGCATCAAAAAACTTGTAGCAACATTTTGAAGTGGAGAAAAATGTTAGTGGGTATGTTATGGGAGTTGTCTTGATGCAGTGAGGAAGGCTTGCATGTTACCATTCTTAAGTTTTTCATGGGGAAGTTATTAACTAACCTACATATGATAAGGAGATATATGCCATGGTGCAAGTTTTGAAGAAGTGGAAGCACTATATGATGGGAAAGGAGACAATAATCCACACAGATCACTAGCCGTTACAATACTTATAGGCCCAGACTAAGCTACAACAGACCAGGCACTACATGTGGATGGGGTTTTTAGAGTAGTTTCATTTGGTGATTAAGTATGTCAAGGGGAGCACAAATAAGTTGGTCGACATGTTTTCAAGGCCACCCATGTCAAAGATCACAACTTTGGGAACTCTTATGAACATGGAGCCATTCACCCATGATGCATACAGAGAGGCATATTCAGAGGATGAGGACTTCGAGGAGGTGTATCAATAGTTGTAGAGTCAAATTCATGTGCACAATGGCGACAAAACCATTAGCTACCATCTCTAGGAAGGGGTGCTCTACAGGTTGGGTGAGCTATGTGTTCCTAAAGGTGAGTGATTGTGGTTGATTAGAGAGGGTCAAACCTCCAAGGTTGTAGGGTAGTTTGGTGTACGAAAGACCGTCTCTAACTTGAAAAGGTATGTGTGTTGTCATAATATTCAAGATAAGGTAGCTAGGTTCATAAGAGGATGCATGCTTTCTTGTACCGACAATTCTAGCAACAAGAAACAGGGTCTATATCACCCCTTACCTATTCCTACTCGTCATTTGGAAAAAATTTCCATGGAATTTGTGGGAAATTTACTGACAACCAGGAAGGGACATGACTACCTATTCGTGGTAGTTGACAAGTTCAAAAAGATGTGTGTTTTGATGCCCTGTAAAATACCATCAACGGGAAATAAGAAAAAAATGTTTTGTTTGGACAAAACTCGGTGCACTTTGGGATACCAAGGAGCATCATTTCAGGCAGGAATACAATATTTCATAATTCATTCTGGAATACATTGTGGGAGAATATGGGTACAAATTTGAAGATATCTATAGCATTCCATCCATATAATGATGGGAAAACAGAAGAAATAAACAAGAATTTGGTGCAGCTTTTTAGGGGATACAACCAAAAGCATTTGAAGACTCGGGATGAAAATATTGTATATATACAACATTCTTATAACATAAAAATCTACACTTCTACTTGAAATTCCCCATTTGAGACTTTCTTTGGATATTTTCCACCTTCACCTTTGGATATTGCATATGGGATGGAAGGAGTGAGGGAAGATGTTACAAGAGATGATTCAAGGGCTGAAACATTTTTAGAGAAGATAAGGAAAATCCATCTATAGGTGCAGGAAACATTGTAGAGTCTGTAATATAAGTATAATTCCAGGCATGATAAACACAAAACAGAGAATACATTCAAGGTGAGAGACAAAGTATGGTTACAATTGAACAACGAGAGGTTGAAGGGGCCTAGTAAGAAAATCAAGGCTCTAAGTTTTGATATACATGAAAATGTGGGTGATAATTCCTATCCACTCAGTTTACCACCATATATGCACATTTAATTAGTTGTGAATATAGAGAATTTGAAACTCTATGAGCCTTCAATGCTAGAATAGGAGGAGGAACATGCCCTACATTTTGTGGAGGATTTGGCACCAGAGGCTCAAGAAGAGTTTATAGAAGACACAATTTTTTAGAAGAGTTCCTGAACAAAAATATAGGGGCATCATGACCTTTGGCATATTAGGTTGAAGGGAAAACTACCAAGCAAAGCTAAATGGTACACCAGAGAGAAAGTGGAGGAAAAATTTCCTCACCTCATTCAGTAAAATATTTTGGGGGACCAAAAGCCTCCCAAAATGGGGAGGTGTGATCTGGATTGGATCATTGTATTATTTTTCATCCATCTCGATGAATTTGGAGTGGAAAAAGTGGAGGAATCAACTCATAGGACCATTTTTACTAGCGGACCCAATTTTGTAAAATAGAGTCTGAAAATTTTCAGGAGAGTTTTGAGGCATCAAATGATGTTTTATCGGGGGGGGGGGGGAATATTGTCACATAAAGCCACGCCTTTTCATGTTATTATCCACACAAATACCTTTCGAACAATGCAAGAAGTGCACCAATCAGAGTTCGTATGCAAAATTTATGCCACTCATAAGTTGACCTTCCTATTTACACATCTATAGTTGGGGAGAATTTCAAGTCAGCCCCTATTAGTCATGGAAAATTGGCTAACCACTTTTTTTTATGTAAAAGACTCTAGAAGATTCTATTTTGTAACTCTAGTTAAGAGTTGATGTAGTCAAAATTAACCACTACTAGGCTATCAGGTTGTATTATAGCTGGGCCACTAGGAGGAAGAGGAATTCCATTCTTTTGAGAGAATTTTGTTCCATAGTTGAGCAATGATAGCTAGGAGAGATAGGGGGTAGAGCACAAAAAGAGGATTTGTGCACTATAGCATCCTATGGGCCACATGCATTACTTCTTTGTACCTACAACCATATTTACAGACAGAGAAAGAGAGAGAATCAGCTTCACCTTCCAGTTTGGTTTTCTCCCAAAAGGGTTTCCGAGATAACATATCTTGTGTCTTATGTGTGTATTTTGTTTTATAAAATTGCATAAATTTTGTTTATAAAATAGTTTGAAGTGATTCCAAGGGCATATTGAAGCATAAATAGCAATATTGGGTTCTAAAAATCCTCCCCAAAATAATTTGACACCTATTAAGCCCTCAAAAAGCTCTACTATGACACATTAAGAGGAAGAATTATAGCATGATATCTCAAAATTACAGGACCAAGTGTAACAAATTTCACTCTCACATAGAACAACCAAAAATGAATGTTCAGGTGAGATGGATGGTTTTAAGGATGGCATGAATGGGTTTAAGAATGACAAGGAAGCTAATATCAATGGTATAGAAGAAAAACTTAAAGGTAACATGGAATATTTGAAGAAAGACATGGAAGGTTTGAAGGAAGGTTTGAAAAATTTTCTACAAGAAGAGCTTCCCAATGGTGAAAAGGTAGCAGAGGAAAGCCATCATGAGAACTAAATAAATATTAATCATGATTTCATAGACTCTAACTTTAGATTTAAGACACACCATATTCCAAATATCAATATGAGGAAGCTTGATGGCAAGGATCCTTTAACATGGATACTAGAGATGGAGCAATATTTTGATTTTCATAATGTGAAAAACACACAAAAGGTACGTATTGCAACTTTATATTTAGAACCCAATAAATTTGTATGATATAGATGGTTTTGATCTCGTTAAAAAATTGAAACTTTGTTAATTTTTACGGAGTAAATGATATCACATTATGAGGATACAAAGAGAAACACCTTCTTTAGCCAATTGATAAACCTCAAACAAAAGGGTTCAATGGTGAACCACATTGAGGACTTCAAAAAATTTAATATAAGGGTAAATGATATTCCATAGGAGCACAGGATTGATGTCTTCATAGGGAATTTAAAGGATAACATCCAAAATGAGGTTCAGCTTTGGGAACCTGATTCATTGGAGAAGGCATTCAGGTTGTCAAGAAAAATTGAAAGCAAAATTATGGTGACAAGGAAGCTTACCACTCACAACTATAAAGATGGAAGTATTGCTACTCCTAGACTTCCACAACCTACAAGGTTGACAGCACAAAAATTGGAAGAAAAAAGAGAAAACTGGCTTTTCTATAGTTGTGATAGAAAATACATTAAAGGTCATAAGTGTATTGAGAAGAAATTATTATACATATATTGTGAAGAGGAGGAAGAAAAAGAACAAGAAACTTCAAAAGAAGAGGATATACAACAGTAACCAACCCTAGAGAAAGAAGAAATGAATCATACCATATCTTATAATGCATTGGTAGGAATTAACACTCCTCAAAATCTCAATATATAAGAACATATCAAGAAGAAAAATTTAATAGTGTTGATTGATTCAGGTAGTACCCATAATTTTATTCATTGTAAGGTAGCCAAGGAATTGAATTTCTTCTTATTCTCAATGCCAGAGTGTCAAGTGATGGTTGCAAATGGAGGAACTATAAATTTCTCTAGAAAGTGACATAATATCAAGCTAACCATGGTGGAATATGTATTGAATAGTATAATGCTCTCCATTCCAATGGGTGGTGTTGATGCTGTACTAGGAGTCTAATGTTTACAATCTTTGGGGACGATAACTTTTAATTTTCAAGAAATTTTCTTGATTTTTTTTTGGGAAGGAAAAGAAGTTGAATTATGGGGTATTGCATGGAATTCGGGAGCGATGATCAACTCTAATGTCATGACAAAGCTTTTGAAGAAAGAAGAACGAGGTGTAATTTCAAAATTATGCTCACTAGAGGTTCAAACATCAAAATCATCTATTTCTACAGATCCCCAAAAAGTCCTAGACAATCATTCCAAGGTGTTTGAGACTCCCAAAGGAATCCCACCTATTCGTGATCATGATCATGTTATTTTTTATTCTTGAAAGTGTTCCTCCAAACATCAAGCCCTAAAAATATCCTTATGCCCAAAAGAGTGGGATTGAACGTATGGTTGCAAAAATACTTGAGGCTGGTATAATTCAACCTACTCAAAGTGCTTTCTCTACTCTACTAGTATTGTTGCACAAGAAGAATAGATCATGGTGTATGTGTTCGGATTATAGGGAGCTCGACAAGCTCACGATTAAAGATAAATTTCCCATCCTTGTCATTGATGAATCATTAGATGAATTTCATAGAGAAATTTACTTCACCAAGTTGGATCTTCATTCTAGATATCATCAAATTAGAATACTAAAGACATTCCGAAAACAACTTTCAGAACTCATGAGGGTCATTATGAATTTTTGGTCATGCCTTTTGGCCTTACTAATGCACCTTCCATATTTCAAGGTTTGATGAATTCAATTTTTGAACCCTTTCTTAGAAAATTTGTGTTGGTATTTTTTTATAATATACTAATCTACAACAAGTATTGGAAGGATCATGTTGAACATGTTGATAGGGTGCTCACACTATTGGAGGAGAAACAATTATATGAAAAAACCTCCAAATATTTCTTTCGAGTGTAGGAGGTGGAATATTTGGGTCATATTATATCTCATGAGGGTGTTAAGGTAGACCCTAACAAAATTAAATCCATTAAGGAATGGAAAATCCTCACAATCATAAAGCATCTTCGAGTATTTCTGGGGTTAACAGGGTATTATCGCATGTTTTTAAGAATTATGGGAAAATATCGACACCTATAACATCATTACTACATAAAGATGCATTTAATTGGACTCCAGAAGAAAATAAGGCCTTTGAACATGTTTTCTCCCTGTGATTTGCAAGATTGGCAAGAACAAACACTGCAGGGGCCGCATCAGAACCACTTTGGAATCCTAGGACCTAGCCTTCCTGGATTCAGAGAGGGATCTCTCTATGTAATCGTTTATAGATGATATGTCTTTATGCTCTTGTTTTATGATATTAGGCTAGTTATGAAGTTCTAAGGACTTGGTTTTTTTGGTTGATAGATCAATGGTGTGACTAATTGAAGGAGTGTTTTAGTTGAATAGATAGACCATGAGAAAACATTAATCCATTGGGATATGGATTCATAAAAGGATTTAATTGTTCATAAACTCTACAAGGGGTTTCATAGGGAAAATTAACTATATTAAGTGGACCTCTTAGATTAGATGTGATATGAAATAACAATAAGTTGTGAAGGCAGTAAAACTATAGTCAGTTAAGAATATTCTAGCTCTACTTCAACAAGAAAAGCCTTTTAGGTAACTGTTTGAGGGAAAAAAAAGGACAGGGCATACCATAGACTTCTATGGCCAGAATTTAATAAGAAAACCTTTAAGACAACAATCCAGCAATCCTAGAATTACTTTGAGACAAAGAAAACATTTAAGATAACAATCAGAACAGCTAAAGAGCAATATAAACCTATCTTCTTTAACTAAACACTCTAAATACCTTCAAAGAAAATTTTTGAGGCAAACCAGCGGACATGGCATACCATAGACTTCCCTGGTTTAGACTCTACTAAATATACTTCAAAGAAAGATCTTAAAAACAATGTTTCAAGCTACACCAAAGGACAAGGATTAGCATAGACTTATTTGGCTTGAATCTATTAAATCATTTCCAAGACAACAAGCTAGGTGGATCTAGAGAGCAATTAAGAATTATCCAATTAGACCTTGCAGAGGAAAACATTAAGATAAAGAATGCAGACCGAAATAGGGTGCCAAGATAGCATATCCTACTCTAAAATTTATGTTCTTTTATCAGAGAAATAATGGAAAACATGGAAAATAAAAGGAGAACAATGACAAAGAAGGAAAACTTCACCATTAACATAGCTCAAGAATCCTCTGAACGTGCTTGTATTACTGATGATCAAAACAGTTACATTACTCCATGTACAATATATCTCTACAAATCAAAGCTTTCTCAAATCCAGCCTAGCAGTCCTCAACTAGCTCAGCAACAGAAATCAGTCAACTAACCACCAATTAACCAACACTAAAAATGAAGCTCATATGCAGTATTTATCTGCAAAATGAGGAGGTGATCTTAAGCTAGGGTTCCATATGTTATTTATTATAGAGTTAATGTTTTTTTGACCTTTGAGACCATGCAAGGCCCAAGGAAAAATATCTGAGAGTGTTTCTCTGAAATAATAACTCCTAACTTAACTATTTGAGCTAATTCCTGGAAATGTTTTACTTTAAGGCTTTTTCAATAACTTTACAATAGCTGTTGGGTAGATAAGAAATATCTTTGATTTTTTGTAATAACTGTTTGATGTTTTATTGAAATAAAACATGATGTAGGTGGAAAAATATATTTTGAAGAAGTAATTGTTGTGGGTTTAGTCACTCAAATCCGTTTCTGAGTTTAATCTGCCTCTGTTCATCATTTATACTCTGTTTAGGCCTTTAAAGTTTGAATTTATCCTTTATCTGTCTCCTTCACAGTCTTTTCTTTGATTCTGTCTTTATCTCTAATTGTCCCTTTTAAACCTTGATGGAAACCTTTAATCCTTTAACCTTTTCTTTGTGGCTAATATTTTGATTTTTTCTTTGATCTATGATTAGCCTTTTAATCTTCATCATCATAGTATTCTAACTATTTTGTCTTCTTGTGTCTGTCTATGTCTGTGTTTTCTATGCAGGGATGCATTCTTCTGCTACTGGAGGGTTTGATTAATCACCAATGATCATGATTTATTGATGGTTAAGCTTGATCTTTCGCCTCTGGCCCCTTTAAAATAAAACAAATCCTTGGATCGTCACCCAAAAAATTATTAAAATGTTTTTGGGCCTTAGGAATGCATTTCTGCCCTTCTGCCATGAGACCTGCACATAAAAAAATGAATTAATCTTTAAATCTTGAGGGGAAGGATTTTTCTGCATTTCTCTGGGGTTTTCAGGCTTTGGAGTATTGCAGATGCGTTGATGGTGGGTCAGGACTTTGTTCCATAGCCACAGGGCTCTTGGAGTATTCAAATCGGATGGTGGTATTGATTTATGGCGCGAAGAGGGAAGGGCAGTTTTCGAGAGAGGAGGAAGTGATTTTCGCACGATGGAAGGGGAATTAATGGTTTCGAGAGCGTGCGTGTGATTCCATACAACAGACAACAAGTGGCAAGGGAAAATCGACCATTTCACATGGTTTGAAAACGTTAACTCTGGTGCAGTTAAATTTGCGATGAGGGTTGCGGGCCGTTGGATCTCGGGGATGGAGATCAACAATGGTTAGACGATCTGAGGGTGATAGGTAGGTGAAGCGATGGGGTCCAGACAGACAGATGGCATAGTTTGAATGGGCGCGAGGTTTTAGTGGAAAGAGAGACCCAGGGTATTAATAAACCGATGAATGTGCCTTTTTATAAAGTGAAAGGAAAGGGTTATGAAGGGTTTTTAACAAAGGCGGAGGGAAAAAAGTATAAAAGCGGGGGATTTAATTTCATAAAGGTCGGGTAAATAAACAAAATAATCAGGTTTTAATATTTTTAAATAGATTTTAATATAAATTAAAAGGGTCTTGAAAAGGTCAATTTTAATTTGAAACAATGTAAAAGAGGATCTTTTACATTGTTTTGATGAGATAAGGGAGAGGGATGAAAGTGAGGGGGTTCATTGGGTTTTTGTGGGGAAATGAGTGAAAAGGGGAGTTTTAGGATGGAAAGAAGGCTGTAAATGAGAGAAACAAGCCCATGATGTGTCTTTTTAGAGCATCAGCGTGACTAGACGGAAATTTTGAGAAGGCAATGATGAAATATAGTGAAAAAGACTTATTGAGGATAATGAAGGTAGTGAGATTTCTAAAGATAGCTGATAGGCAAAGAATTCTATATTTAGCTGCTTGTGAAAAATCAATAGTCACCTAGTGAATTTTGTAGAATACAGGAGGATAGTAGTGGCTCCAGCTGGGGAGGGCATCTCCTTTAGGAGGTGTCAAGAACCTCAGAGATCAAATCTCTAGAATTTGTAGACCAGTGCCTTGATGGTACTTGGTATATTTCTTATTCTTCAATTGCTAATTTGCTGCTTTGACACTGTGATTTTTGAAATTTGGAAAAACATGATTATTTCAACTCATCTCTACCTACCCATCATACTCTTCCTAGAATTTTTTCTTTTCATTTGGGTGCATTTAGATTGGCCAACACTTGATATCATTGTTTTTTTTTAAATAGGAAAATATCTACTTCCACGCTTATATCATCCAAAGGCTCAGATTAGGCTGATGAGATCTTTTATTCTCTACCTAATCTGTTTATCTATCAATTTTAAACAGTTTGACAACTTTTTTTTCTCTAATATATTAACATGAAATTGAAAACATGATCAAATCAAGATTAGGTAGTTTGATTTGTCATGAGCTATGGCTTTCAGACAAGTTGCACAAAGATTTTATTTTGCAAAAAGTAAAACTAAAATTTAAGCGCCACAATTTGGAATTTTTTATGCATCCCTCTCTTTCTTTCTTGATTGAGATTTGAACATTGGAACCAATATATTTTCTTAATCTAATATACTGATAAGCCAAGTTTAAACAGTTTGGAAAATATTCATTTACTAACCTATCAACAAAAATTTAAAACTTGTTCAATTATGATTAGGATGTATGACTGAACAAGACTTTCTCCTCAAAGTAATGTCATTTGGACTTGCACACTTTCAAAAATATTCTTTTTTGGTATGGGGCTTTACCTTTTCTTTTTTTTTTCCTCTTTTCTTCTTCTTCTTTTTTAATGTTTTATTTTTCTGATTTTTTTCTTCAAACAGTGTTATATACAATAAATAAATCTTCAAGCTGAGATCTTCAACAAAAATAATGCTTGAGCATCCTGCCATTGACATGACCTCCAAATAGTTCTGTTCCATCCATTTCTTGAAGGAAAAATGCATTGTTACCTCTTGCAGAAAGGATGATGTATGGACCTTTCTATAGATTTTCAAATTTTCCATGCTTGCCCTTGTCTTCTCTTCTTGAGTCCCACTTCAGCACTTTGTCACTATTGTTGAAATCATTTGCCTTGGTTATTTTTTCAAACAACTTCTTGATGTTTTCTTGCACTTGCTGTGTTCTATTATATACTTCTTCTCTAGTTTGTTGCAACTGGGTAGTTTGATTTATCCTTCTTAGCATGTCATTTTCTTCAGACTGTACTTCTTGGACGAGCTTCATGACTGGCACCCTTAAACTTGTTGGAAAAACTGCATATGATCCATACACTAGCTGATAGGGAGACATTCCAATTGATTTTTTTATTTTTTAACCTGTCTGCCCATAATGCATGTACTAGTTTGTTGTGCCATGATTTTTTGTTCTCTTCTAGCAATTTTTTGACAATTTTCACCCAACTTTTATTTGAGGATTCTACCAACCCATTACTTTGAGGGTAATAATTTGTAGAATGGACCAATGTAATCTGATATTTGTGGCAAAAGACCACCATTTTCTTGGATCTAAAAGCAACAACATTGTCAGTGATAATCTTTCTAGGACAACCAAATCTAGACAAAATGTATTTTTCAAGGAATTTGATAATTACTGAGTTTGTGGTAGTCCTATAAGGAATGACCTGTATCCATTTTATAAAGTAGTCAGTTGTAGTGAGGATCCATTTGTGTTGGGCAGAGGAGGCAGGATGGATTTCTCTAATAGAATCTAGGTCCCATTATTGAAAAGGAGCTTCAACAGAGATAGGATGCAAAG
Source organism: Pinus albicaulis (assembly GCA_034641835.2). Taxonomy (NCBI): domain Eukaryota; kingdom Viridiplantae; phylum Streptophyta; class Pinopsida; order Pinales; family Pinaceae; genus Pinus; species Pinus albicaulis. The sequence goes on from CM076575.1 coordinate 1,236,568,973, forward strand.
GTAATGGCAATAGTTTTCTTTTGCCTTCAAATATTTGGCACTTATGACAGGAAATTACCATTTTATGGATGTCTTGAAAGAGGGTGGACCAATAGTAACCAACTCTAAGGATTTTGTTGACAATAGTTTTCCAATAGAGGTGGCCTCCACATTATCCTTCATGAAACTCATGCTTGATCTTATCTGCATCATTCGCAGGAAAACATTTAAGCAATAGACCACTAGGATTTTTCCAATATAAAATTTTATCTATAATGCAGTAGTTTACAACCTTCAACTTTAAGAATCTAGCCTTTGTTTTAGACAAACTAGGAGGAACATTAAGATTAAAAAGGACATATAAAATATCAACATACCAAGATGAATTCAGAAATGATTCTTCAATAAGTGGAGTTGCCAACTCCTTCTATTCATCTAATGCATCAATTATGTTCGTGTCCAGTGCTTGAAAGTTTGTTTCAGCCATGAGTTTAGCCAATCCTTGTCCTTTGATTAGTTTAGTTGGCTTGATTTCTAAATCATATTCTAATATAACAACAATCCACTTACTTCTTTTTCCATCAGGCTCTTGTGTTAAGATGTCTTTTACCACTGTGCGAGGCACAAATGCAATGATGTGAGAGTGAAAAATGTAAACTCTGAAATCTTTCAATGCCTTGATCAAGGAAAAAGCTTGTTTTTTCATTATGTTGTATTTCAGAGGTGCATCTCTTAATGCCTTGCTGAAAAATGCAATAGGTTGTTCCTGTCCTTTAATGTTCTTCTGTAGTAGGACAACAACAATTGTATGTTCTGATGCAAAGGAGAAGATGAAGAAATATTTGGTAAAATCAGGGCTAATTAGAATTGGTGTTTGTGTAAGTGCTTGTTTTACCAGTTCAAATGATTGATTTGCTTCTATGGTCCATTTGACTCCTATTTCTCTTTTCGGCATGTTTGTAATGATTCTTAGGAGTTCTGCAAGACTTGGTATGAACCTTCTTAAGACATTTATCTTTCCAATGAAAAATTGCAGCTTTTTGATGTTTCTAGGATGGTTGATTTGCAATATTCCTTCAATAATTTTTGGGTATATCTTGATCCATTCTTCAGATATGATGTGGCCTAAAAGTTTTCCTTCTTGAGGGCCAAACAGAGTTTTGTTGGGATTTAAAGACAAACCATACTTTCTACATTTTTCGAAGACTTTTCTTAAGTGAGCTAGGTGTTCTTCATCTATTTTTGAATAGGTTGTTATGTCATCAAGGTATATCACAATGAAGTAGCCTATCTCTTCTAAGAAAGAAATGTCCATGGTTCTTTGGAAGGTGGCCCTAGCATTCATTAACCCAAAAGGCATTTTCACATACATGAAGGTGCCCCAGGGTGTAGTGAAAGTTTTATTGTGTTGATTATCTGGGTGTACCAGCACTTGATTGTATTCTAAAAATCCATCTAGAAAAGAAATTCTCTTAGAACCCACTACCCTTTGTAAGATGTGATCCATTTTTGGTAAAGGGTAGTTGTCTTTTAAAGAGGAATTGTTTAAATTTATGAAGTCTATGCATAGCCTAATTTCTCCTGTTTTCTTCCTTACTGATACAAGATTTGAAACCCATTTTGAGTGTCTCAGAGGGACTATGATTCCAACATCATACATTTTATTAATTTGTTTCTCAACCAGGGGTAGTTACACAGGGTTTATTCTACACAATTTCTGTTTAAAGGGCTTCTGGTTTTCTTCGAGAGGTATCTTATGCTGAATTATCTTTGTATCATATGATTTTAAATCTTCATAAATCCAAGCAAACACATCAGTAAATTCTCTAAAAAGCTCAAGATATTTCTGTTTTATATGAGCTGGCAGTGTTTTAGACAATTTGATCATTTTTGGTTTTTTTTCATAGCCTATATTGCATTCTTCTATTTCAGTTTCAGTGGGTTCCATCTTTGGCTTCCTAGCAACATCATTAAAGTCAAATAGTTGCTCTAGAGGATCCAGTCCCTTTGGCAAGTTATCATTATTGGACTATAGCACTTTAAAGTCTTCTTTCTCTAAATTAGTACATGGCTCTGTTTTATGTGTGTGATATTTTGTTAACATATTTATATTAGTAGTGTCAGGAGGTTATTCTTTGTGAGATTTTTCCTCAGCAGAGCAGTATTCTTCATACTCTGAGTCTGAATTTGGCACTTCAAACTCATTTATGGACTACAGGAAGTCCTTTATCTATTTATCTCCTTCAAAAAATTGCCAATATTTTATGTTATTAGGAATTTCTGGTCTATACTTGGACTGTGTATTGTTTGCTTTGACAAGGTTTTTGACATGTGCTGGCTACAAAGGCTAGACAATTGGCAAGGATGTTTTGGTTTCTAGAGACAAAAGAAAGCTCATATTCTGTGAATGTTTTCAAGAGGTCAAGGGCATCATCCCTATAATTCTTGGCCATGTATTCTCCATTAATCTGCTTGATGACTAACTCTGAATCTCCATGGACAGTTATCCTCTTGGCTCCTAATTTCTTAAATAATTGTAACCCTAAGAGGAGTGCCTCATATTCAGCTATGTTATTTGTGCATTGAAAATTTAGCTTGTATGAGTGACCTTCTGCATGATTGTTTTCTATGTTATGCACCCATATTCCTACTCCTAAACCAGTTTTGCTACAAGAAACATCAAAACTCGTATTCCAAAGAGGTTCAATTTTAGATTTTCTATTAGATTCATTATGGTCCCCATTATGTTGTTTATAATGGTTGCCACTACGTTTGTCATTGTTTTGTCCCCATTGGTTTCCACTATGTTGGCTGTTATTTTGTTTTTCATGGTTAGCCCTATGTTGGTGGTTGCTTTGTTCCACATGGTATCCACTATGTTTGTTGTTATATTATTTTTGGGAAAACCATTTTGGTCGTTCCTCCTCTTTTTCCACAATTTTTTTCTCATTTTATACTACTTGTTCATTAACATTTTCATCATTATAAAGGATAAATGAATCAAGATCATTTTGAATAGAATAAAGAGGGGATTTGTCTGGGTTTTCTCGACTGCTGACCATGTATTTCATGTGATTTTCCCTATATAGTCTTATTGGTTGACTAAAGACAAGGATGGTAGCATAAGTCATGTCCATTTGTAGGGTACCTTGGAGTTTAGCACCCCATTATCTTGAAAGGAGAATGCCATATTTAGGAGGGATATCAACCACTATAATGTCCATTACTAGGCTCTTAGCTAGTATTTGTGCTAATTTGACATAGAGGTCTTTGATTAGGCCTAGACATTTAACTCTACTGGAATCAAAAGAGCATAAATCTTTGTATGGTCTAGTTATTTCAAGGCCTAGTCTTTCCATTACCACTTTTGGCATAAGATTGTGTGAAGAAACGAAGTCTAACATGGCATTATGGAGAATATTTTCATGGATGTTTAAACTGACATAAAATGGAGAAACAACTCCCTCTTGAAATTTTCCTTTCACTTCTGGTCCAAACAGAAGTTCAGGCTTGTCATCATTTAAATTAACAAAATCAACATTTTCTCCTATGTTTAAAGCTTTCAAAAGTTGGGATCTATATACATCTTGAGTGACTAATTCAGTAAGAGGAATAGAGATTTTAATCTTGGAAACTACATTCTCTATACTGAAAGGTGTCTACTTTTTTGAAATGTTTATATGAGCCTCTTCAGACACTCCTTCCACAAAAATTTCATCTTATTTGTTTTTATTAGGAACAACAGTTAAAACAATTTTATTAGGAGAATTAGCTGAGTTGCTAGTGTTGCTTGGGTCACCACCTTGTTTGAGACTAGGTTGGTTGTTTTTACCTCAATTTTTATCAGAACCTTCACCCACTGTGTTTTCATTTTCTGTTGTCTTTTTGGAAATGTTTTCAGGGTTCTTTTTAGCAGAAATTTCAGAGGTCTTTCTTTTGGGAGTGTCTTGGTTTTTCTTGCTCCTAAGGTCATATTGTCTTTGTACTTCCATGATGGAATTTTCAAAGCCTTGTTTATAGTCTTTAGATTCTAGGCTTTCTTCCTCATATTGAGTTGGGGAAAACATGCCTTGTTCTTCCTTAGTGAGGAAAACATTATCCTCATTATTTACTCCCATTAAATTTGTGTGACTTTCCTCGATTTCTTCAATTAATCCTTCATCCTCATCAACATATTTTTCTTGGAAAGGAGGTATGATTTGCTGATCAAGACCTCTTTGTCTTATTTGAGGGGAATTTCTTTTAAATTTCTGGTTTTGGTTCTGATTTTGATTTTTGTTTTTGTAATGTTCCCAATTAGCCATAGCTACTTGGAACATTATAATTACTTTTTTTTGAAATAAGAGGTAAGAAACAAAATAAAATCTATCCCAGTGTGAAAAGGGATTGAGGTAGGAGGATAAAATAAAGCCTCTTGAGTGTGAAGAGGAGAAAATAAAGGAGCTATCTAGTTTACCAAGTCAACCAACGCTGCCATAAGGGAGGGAAAGCCACTAGGGCAGCACAGTTTTGAAGGAGGAAACTTCTCAAGGAAGCTACATCACCAATGTGTGGGGGCCGGGATGGAGAAGCTCACTTAGAATAAAAAGGAATGGATAGCAGCAAGGAAAGGCATTCATTCATACTTCTTGTTTCAGTCTTATGATTGATTTCAAGCTTCATCTGTTTAGCCAGAGTTGCAACAATGTTTAGTGCAAGAGTTCTCATGCGGGAATTCTAGTTCCATTTTTGTTGCAGTTGATTGGGAGATTCAAGGGGGAGGTCTTGAGTTCTATTCTCATCAGATATCTTGAGGAAGCCATCCTCTAACCCTGATAGCCCAGTCACTCTCAGTGAGTGCATTATTTCTGCAGTAGTTGTAGTAGCTGGGGTTGTATCTACCCATTTGAGCTTATTTCAGGAGAAGAGGAGGTGATTTCTACTCCAGGAGTTCTATTGTGGAAGGTCTTGAGCCTATTATTGTATTGTGTGTCCTTATTTTAGCATATCAGATATTTATTAATACAGAGTTTCTGGGTACAACATTATTTTTCTGCAGAGCTGTATCTTGTGTTACTATTTTTTCGGAAACCCTTGCCGGGAGGTTCCAATGTATTTGTAAAAGAGGTCAATCCTTTCATTTCTGATATTATAATGAATGAAAGCTATAGATATTTGTTAGTCCATCTATTTTTGTAGTTTACATAATAGGAATAACGTTGTTGCTGCCTTCGGCATTTCTATTTTATGATGTACTAGGGTTATGATGCCTTTTTCTAAATTTGAGATGGGGAGATCTATTTATTTTAGCTAGAGTTTTTTGTTTCTGATGCCATTCCATATTTAAGCCATATACAACATATTATTGAGGATCCAAGCCCTGGAAAACGTTATTCTTTCACTAGTTTCCTTATACAGTGTCCTCACTGGGGATATTGCTGAAATTTTTGAAAACGAATTTTACAGTGGTATTAGAGCTCTGCTCTTGGCTCAGCTTGTGGGGGGGATATTTATGGAGAAGGAAGACATCTCAAGGCTCGTACTTAACCCTGTAGAACATTGCAAGGGATCTCAAGGATATGAGGCAGGAAGAAGACTCTTTAGGGTTTTTCCATAAGGCAAGTACTAGCACTGCAAATGGCATGGGACATTCAACTCCATCACAACGCTCCACCATGCCTTAATTTTTAACTGAAGGAGATAAGGAGGGTTATCTAGGAGAATATTTTGAAGAATATGAGCTCCAGTCTCAAAGTTTCAAGGAGCACCTAAGCTTTCAGGAGTTTTTCTAGATCAAGGATGGAAGGAGGAATGATTCTCATCAAAGGGAGGATAAATTGATGCAGGGATCAGCCCTACATCACAGTATGGTAGGGTTCTTCTTTCCCACATTTGATGGGACACCTAAGCACACAACAAAGACATGGGTAGAGAAGATAGACACATACTTTAAGCTTCACAAGGTTTTTGAAATGGAAGCTATCAAGATAGATGTGTTTCATCTAGAAGGGGAGGCTCAAGACTGGTGGTTTCATGGACAGACCACACTTGGGCATCATTATATCACTTCATACTCAAATTTCACCAAGAATCTAGTGGAGAGATTTGATCCAAGGGATCTGGAAGCCCACTTTTCCAAGATAACCAAACTCAAGCAAGAGGGAGATCTTGAGGATTATATTGCTGAGTATCTGCAGCTTTCAGTGATGGTATCCAACCTCACGATGAGCAGGAAGGTATGCATGTTTTTGAATGGGATGGATGAACCATTACAAGGGTTGGTAAAATCTACAAAACCAACTACACTCCTTGAAGCTGTGGAGAAAGCAAAATGTCACATATGGTGACGATCCTTAAAAAACCGTCACTGTAAGTGTATATAGTGATGGTCCTTTATGGTCCGTCACCAAAGACATTTTCAATGACACTTTTGGTGAGGGTTGTTAAAGTCCCATCACTAATTCTCTCTTTGGTGACACTTCTAGTGACGAACTTTTAATGACCCTCACCAATGCTCTTTTTGTTACTTTTGGTGACAGTCAAAAAATGTCCATCATCATTGATCATTAAAAAACCATCACTGTAAGTGTATATAGTGATGGTCCTTTATGGTCCGTCACCAAAGAATTTTTTCAATGACACTTTTGGTGAGGGTCATTAAAGGCCCATCACTAATTCTCTCTCTGGTGACACTTCTAGTGACGAAATTTTAATGACCCTCACCAATGCTCTTTTTGTTACTTTTGGTGACGGTCAAAAAAAGCCCGTCATCATTGATCATTCCAATGAGTTTTTGATGACGCTATGTGCTTGTTAATATATTTTTTGTCAAAAGTTAAAGATTTAATACCATTATTGTGGAGTATTTTTTATAATATGTCCAAGGCCATAGTGGTTAGGGTCAATCAAATTTTTAGAGGTAATTAGTGTGTATCATTTCCCTCGATTAATGACTAGTCGAATAGAGATTTCCTATGAGTCAACACATGATTCATATATATTAAGTTTATTATCTAGAAAATTCCCTTTAGATAAAGTTATATTATTGTGTGTAGGAAATATATTATTTAATACATAATCAAGCTTTGACAATTCTATTAATGAGAAAGACCTAACAATCCTCACCAATCTAGGCACGCCTTAAAATTAATGCTTTGGCACACACTAACATTTCTTAGCACCCCACATGTATTGGAACATCTTTGTACCTAGAAAATATTGTGATGACACTGACGCCCAAGCACATGGTAGCATGCACTAGCACAACATCAAACTCTCCTAGCATGTGTTGGCATGCTGCATATAGTCCCTAGCATGCCCTGGAACACCTTGGTTGAATACATTGACATACATTAGCACTTGGCACACAATGCCACTTGGCATGTATTGGGACCTATTACTAGTGTGCCTAGCATGCCCCTTTTCAAAAAGATAAAGTCTTGACTTATTAACCCTCTTATCGATTCTTCCTTTTGTTGCCTTGACACATATTAACATACCCTGGCACCCTGCACCACATCCTTAGCACCTAGCATGTATTGGCATATCTTGACACTATTAATTGGCACATGATATAATTAGCACACCCTGGAACTCCTAAGCACACTTTGGGAATTCTTGACATGCCTTGATATTCCCTAGCATGCCTTACCAATGCTTAGCATACTTTGTGATCAGTCCCTCCTTGGCATGACAACTAACACTCATTAACACTAGTCTCTGGCACACGTTCCTCATATTCATTAACTTCCATGATTTTTTACCTAGTGCTCCCTTAATGTTTTTGCCCAGTAATCCTTAACACTCATCAACATGCATTATCACTCTCTAGCACACCTTAGCACTCATCAACATTCCCTTCCACTTCATAACATGCATAACACTAGTCCCTGACACATATTGGCGCTTGGAAAGTCTTAGCATGTATGGAATACATTGAGATGCCTTGGTATGATTTGACATGGTTTAATATTAAATTTATTTGTGATTATCCATTTTTGGAAAGTAGATGAGAAACAACAAAGGAATACTTGGCACTTAGAATGCACTAAGACTTTGCACTTGGCACATATTGCTGCCTAGTGTTGGTGTGCCTAGCATGCCCCTCTTGGAAAAGGTAAATTGATGACTTATTAACCCTCTTATGTGTTCATTTCCTTGTAGATTAACTTTTTTCTCCCTTTTTTTGTCTTGACAGTCCCTGACACGCATTGACACACCCTTGCACATCTTGGCATGCCTTATCACTTGGCACATCTTAGCATGTTTGACATGTATTCCCACTATCTGGCACATCAAGGAGGTGAAGAGAGATGTAGTCCTAAAGTAGGTCGAGTACGAGGTAGAGTAAGGGTTGCTAAAGGGAGGTCATGATCATCCTCCAAGAGCAAGATCATCATGTGAGGGTTCAGAAGAATGTTGCATACCTTAAGGGTCGGTTTGCGCTAGGAGGTAGGATGGCACATTGTTGGTTCTCTTCTAGCAGATCGAGCTTAAGAGAGGTTTCTCATGAGAATATGGGCATGTGATTTCAATGGTGTCTTTGTGTGAAGGCCGCATCAAATTCTGAAATGTTGAAATTTGCAACAAGAAACAGTGAGATTAGAAACCATAAAGGAAAAAAAAAAAATGCACCCACACTAGTGAGGAATTTTAATGCACCATGAGTGAGGAATGTGGGGCATCTAATTTATTTTTCCCTTAAATAAATTGGACAATAAATTGTAATTTCATCTCATAACAACTTGTGTCAGTTAATTAAGTCACGATGACCGAGTTAGCTCAAGAAATTCAAGTACTTGAGGGTCTGAGATGAGGCATCTAGAGGGATTCTAATATTTTTTGGGTCCAATTGAAGTTGATGCATTAGTAGGGTGCAAGTGTAATTAACTCAATTAAATGCATTAAAATCAGTTTAACTGGTTCTAAATGAGTGATGAGCTAGTGAGAGGTCCAGTGAATTAAATTATATTTAATTCACAATGAGTGATAAATCATATAACTGATAATTCGCTATTAATAGTTGCATGCATGTCAGTTTCGAGGAATACACAGTTGAGACAGAGGTTAAAGGGAACATAACTATCGGTTGTATTCAGAGAAAATTTCCCATGTGAAATTATAAAGTAAATGGGATTCCATGATGGATTGCGCAATCAAGGAAGACTGATTTTCCTAATTAATAAGGAGTTAATTCCCTAGGAATTGCATGAGCAAGGCAGGCTGAAGTAAGGATGAGAATTGGCTAAGTACTAGACCGAGTTTTCCTAGATCAACGGGAGACAATTGACAGAGTGTTGGAGAATATCATGAGAGATTAAGCATTAATGTATTGTTTCATGATTCCTTCACTTAATACACAATAGAGATAGAGGGGTTTTGAGCAGTTTCTTTCCCCAAATACATCTTGTTGTTGTGCGATTGATAATTTATTTCTCTTACTTATATGTGATTGCGCGATCGTGTTTTGTTTCCGCAAATTGTTGGAAGGATTCAATATCTTGTTTTAGTAGATTACAAGATTAGATTGAATCTCGTTGGTTAGATTTTCTACATGGTATCAGAGCAGGAATTTTTTGGGTGGTGATTTTGCAGAGAATATTTGAATATTTTGGTGTAAAATTTTCAAAAACAAATAGAATATTTGGATTCCTTGCGAAAATATACCCCCCAAAAAAACAAAAAAAAACACATCGGTCAAATCGGAGCTCGAATAAGGGAGATATCATCGATTTAAAATCAACTCTTTTTTAGAAACTTTTTGTAACGTCGGGACAATTACACTGTGTGCGAGTCAAGAACCTATATGTAATTGAGGTACCAGATGCATGCAAATATTTGAGGAGAAAGGCAAAAGTTAGAGACTTGGTGGTTTAAAGGGAGCATAAATTACCTCTCAACATGCATCCTTATGAGAAGCAGTCTTAGAAGGTTATGGAGTCGCTGCCACAATTGGAGAAGCATAGAGGAGACTGAGTGGAAGCGTCCACTCAAGCAGAGACCTCCGTGAGGGGGAAATTTTGAGCTAGATGGGAAGAGGGAGTAGCCATACCTTGAGGTGTAAGGTGGGGTGATGTGTAGACATAATCCCAAGATAAGAAATTTGGGCAAGGTCCATTGAGATGGTGTGTCTCATGGATCGAACCTGGCTACGAGGAGCCCACAGTACAATAGTAGTAGGAAGGATCAGTTAGATTTATGTAGTCAAATGTCAACAAGACAGAAATCAGAGTGATAGATGTCAAATACTGGATCACAAATCAGAGCTAGCAATAGTTCAAAGGGCACGGATGCAGATGTCAACAGCAGCGCAGAGAATCCAGTACTAGACAGGTGTAGTAGCTAGCAGCAGTCAGAAGACTCTGATGACAGATGCATTATACTGAGTAAGTTGTTTGGAGGCTATTCAGTTTCAGGATTTGCAGGTGAAAAAAACACTAGAGAAGTGTAGCATGCAGAACATTCCAAAGGTACCAGATGGAGATATATTGAATTCCTTTCTTATTGAGAGGGAGTGTTGAAATTTGCAACAAGAAACAGTGAAAATGGAAACTAGAAAAGACAAAAAAAATGCACCCACACTGGTGAGGAATTTTGATGTACTAGGAGTGAGGAATGTGAGGCGTCTAATTTATTTTCCCCTTAAATAAATTGGACAATAAAGTGTACTTTCGTCTCATAACAACGTTTGTCAGTTAACTAAGTCATGATGACTGATTTAGCTCAAGAAATTTGATTTAAGGTGATCGAGGTGGATATTGGTGGCCACTCGCCTATTCCACTTGGGCCCTCACCATTGTCTCTTTCAGTTTTTCAGTTTCCTTAATTATAGCACAATTTACTAGTTTGTCATTTTTTCGGGGCATTGAGACCAAATTTGGGGGTAACATTAGGAAAAGTGGAATGACATAACCAAAAAGTTTCTAGGGGGGGGGGGGTATCTTATGGTGTATTGAACGGGCCAAGGGGACACAAGGGTAGCATGTATGTGTAGAAGTCAGAGGTTCAAGCATGGTTTACTAAGATCTATAATCCTAGCATTAGAGAATGAGAAAGGGGCTTAGGACCTAATTTCATAGAGCCTAGGGGACCTAGAGGGAAGGCAGTGAGAGAAATTGATAGGGGAACCCAAAATAGTGGTGATAAGGGGATTAGGAGTCCAATTATCACAAAAACATAAGCCCTTAACCCATAACCACTAAATTCCCTATTCCCTTAACCCCCAATCCATATTCCCTTAACCCCTGCACTCATAAATCATAGCCCATAAACCCCTTCATTCATTAAATCTTATGACATTAACCCCTAACCTATATTAATCCATGAACCTCCTAAGCCATAAATCCTTATCCTCTTAACCTGTGACCCTTAACCTCTAAACACCTTAACCACTAAAACCTAAATCTCCTAAATATTGAGTCCTTAACCGCTAAATCCTCTGACCCTAAAGCCATTTGGCCCTTAACGCTTGACCCTTGAAGCCCTTAACCACTAAGTATCCAAGGCCGAAAACAACACCCCAAACCAGCAAATTGACCTCCTAGAAGAATCCTTCATCTCTAATTGAGAATATTAGAAACATTAATTGATTCTTAGAGAACTAGGTACTGGTTACAAGGATATGTGTTTGTGGGTAATGCCATTATTATCATGTATACCAAATGTAGACAATTGGATAATTTGCAAAGCCTCAATTTGAATTACTCACAATATTTACACTTCATCACGTTGAGATGGAGCTTGTAGTGTTCTCTCACATAAGGAGTTGTAAATGAAAAGGAACAAGTTCCCATTACAGGGAGGGTTTAAAGAGTTTAAAGAAGTAGTAGGGTTAAGGAGATAAGAGCGGGAGCGCAGTCCTGATTACTTAAAGCCTTTTTTCCAAAATTTCCTACTATGTTTTTGGCATACTTTTTCCCTGTCCTATAGACCACAACTTTTGTATTCATTATTGCTTTCATCACAACACCTACAATAGATAGTGATTTTGTTCATAAGCCTATTTCTAGTTGTGATAAGTGGATTAGGGGCTCCCTTATCACAACCCATAACCCCTAATACGTTTACTCCCTTAGCCAAGGGGGCCCAAGGGTGTACTTGTAGGGGCATTGAGACCAAATTTGGGGGGTCATAACATTAGGAAAAGTGGAATGTCATTATCAAAAAGTTTCTGGGGGGGAGGGGGTATCTTATGGTGTCTTGAACAGGCCAAGGGGACACAAGGGTAGCATGTATGTGTAGAAGTCAGAGGTGAAAGCATGGTTTACTAAGATCTATAATCCTAGCATTAGAGAATGAGAAGGGGGCTTAGGACCTAATTTCATAGGGCCTAGGGGACCTAGAGGGAAGGAAGCAAGAACAATTGATAGGGGAACCCAAAATAGTGGTGATAAGGGGATTAGGAGTCCAATTATCACAAAACATAAGCCCTTAACCCATAACCACTAAATTCCCTATCCCCTTAACCCCCAATCCATATTCCCTTAACCCTTGCACTCATAAATCATAAACCATAAACCCCTTCATTCATTAAATCTTATGACATTAACCCCTAACCTATATTAATCCATGAACCTCCTAAGCCATAAATCCCTATCCTCTTAACCTGTGACCCTTAACCCCTAAAAACCTTAACTACTAAACCCTTAACCACTAACACCTAAATCTCCTAAATATTGAGTCCTTAATCGCTAATTCCTCTGACCCTAAATCCCTTTGGCCCTTAACGCTTGACCCTTGAAGCGCTTAACCACTAAGTATCCAAGGCCAAAAACAACACCCCAAACCAGCAAATTGACCTCCTAGGAGAATCCTTGATCTCTAATTGAGCATATTAGAAACATTACTTGATTCTTAGAGAACTAGGTATTGGTTAAGAGGATATGTGTTTGTTGGTAATGCCATTATTATCATGTATACCAAATGTAGACAGTTGGATAATTTTCAAAGCCTTGATTTGAATTACTCACAATATCTACACTTCATCATGTTGAGATGGAGCTTGTATTGTTCTCTCACATAAGGAGTTGTAAATGAAAAGGAGCAAGCTCCCATTACAGGGAGGGTTTAAAGAGTTTAAAGAAGAGCAAGGTTAAGGAGATAAGAGTGGAAGCGCAGTCCCGGTTACTTAAACCTTTTTTCCAAAATTTCCTACTATGTTTCTAGCATACTTTTTCCCTGTCCTATTGACCACAAATTTTGTATTCATTATTGCTTTCATCACAACACTTACAATAGATATTGATGGTGTTCATAAGCCTATTTCTAGTTGTGATAAGTGGATTAGGGGTTCCCTTATCACAACCCATAACCCCTAATACATATACTCCCTTAGCCAAGGGGGGCCCAAGGGTGTACTCATAAGGGCATTGAGACCAAATTTGGGGGGTCATAACATTAGGAAAATTGGAATGACATAACCAAAAATTTTCTTTGGGGGGGGTGGGGGGGTATCTTATGGTGCCTTGAATGGGCCAAGGGGACACAAGGGTAGCATGTATGTGTAGAATTCAGAGGTGAAAGCATGGTTTACTAAGATCTATAATCCTAGCATTAGAGAATGAGAAGGGGGCTTATGACCTAATTTCATAGGGCCTAGGGGACCTAGAGGGAAGGTAGCGAGAGAAATTGATAGGGGAACCCAAAATAATGGTGATAAGGGGATTAGGAGTCCAATTACCATAACACACAAGCCCTTAACCCATAACCAATAAATTCCCTATCCCCTTAACCCCCATTCCATATTCCCTTAACCCCTGCACTCATAGATCATAACCCATAAACCCCTTCATTCATTAAATCTTATGACATTAACCCCTAAGATATATTAATCCATGAACCTCCTATGCCATAAATCCTTATCCTCTTAACCTGTGACCCTTGACCCCTAACCCTTCACCCCTAAACACCTTAACTACTAACCCCTTAACCACTAAAAGTACAACACCCCAAACCAACAAATTGACCTTCTAGGAGAATCCTTCATCTCTAAGTGAGCATATTAGAAACATTAATTGATTCTTAGAGAACTAGGTACTGGTTACGAGCATATGTGTTTGTGGGTAATTCCATTATTATCATGTATACTGAATGTAGACAATTGGATAATTTGCGAAGCCTCGTTTTGAATTATTCACAATATCTACACTTAATCATGTTGAGATGGGGTTTGTAGTGTTCTCTCACATAAGGAGTTGTAAATGAAAAGGAGCAAGCTCCCATTAGAGGGCTTCTCTATGTGGGAGTGTTGGAGGCAGAGTGGTTTTTGGTATTCCATCGAGGTTTTTCACAAATTTTGTCATAGTTGGGCGTGATCGTGGAGGTCCCATTGAGGAAACCAAAGAGACAAAAGCGATTGCAGATTCGTCATGAGGAGGTTGCGCATCATTTTGAGGAGAAGTAGGGGGTGGTTCCCTACCGGGATCGAATTCTGGGGGGCCATGGTGGCGGAGGGCCGAGTCAGAATTTCAAACACCAGCCTAGATCAAGCAGCATGCACGAGCTCCCGTGTAAAAACCATATTCCCTAATATAGTTTTTATTGATGCTCTAATTAAACTAACATTATTACTTTATGGGTCTTCAACATCATTAAATATTAAATATAACTTCTATTTGAAATGAACTCCTGTTCTTGAAATAAAAATAAAACTTAATGAAAACCAAAGCCAACATAGCAATTGTTTTATAATTTTTTACTACCTATTAAAATCTAATTTGGCCACTAGTCTAAACTCTAAATGGACCTATTAAAATTTATTCCTAGATGTGAAATGACCTCCTTTGCTCAAATAAAAATACTAGATGACCTCCTTTTGCTTAAATAAAATTAGAACTTTATGAAAATAAAAATGACTATAGCAATTGCTTTATAAGATTTTGGTACCTCTTAAAATTTAATTTCGAGCGGCTTCTTAAAATTTAATTTCGGGCGGCTATTCTCCCTTGGCCAAGTTCGGGACAGAGCTCGGTGATCTTTAACAATATTTATGATTTCAGCGCAGATTCCATACCCTTCTATTCTTCGCTACACTCTGGATTCGACTATATTTTTAACGCGATTTTATTATATCAGATCTGGTTTAGCTCTTTTTCTAGCTTAATTAATTGAGATATTCTTCTCCTAATTTGGGGGTTTCCTTGCAATTCAGAGAATAAAAAATGTGGTCCGTTGCTAGCATATGGAGATAAAACTGCAACCTTCGAGAACTCAAAGAGGGAGAGTGTGTGATGATAAGTTCGAAAGGTATTTTCCTGATATCTATGATTTTTATTGTTAAAATTTCAATAGATTTAAACTTGTATATAGAATTATGTAGAAGGCAGCGGTAGGGTTGACAAGATTTTATAAAATCAATCATATTTTTTTTTTCGTGCTTAACAAGACCAGGCACTCCTTAGAGCTGCTCCCATACACTGATTTTCCCTTACTTTTGTTGTAGGAATTAATCCTTACGGCCCCTCCAGCAAGCCTAATATAGACATGTGTTATCCCTGTAATAACTACAGTGCCTGAGACTTTCTTAAACAATAAATATGCCACCCCTTTTGGTACCAAAAAAACCCTATTATCAACGTATTTACGCAGCTACTCCTCGGCCATGTTATATCTTCTAATCAGACCTCAAAACAGTCATTTCAGGCTTCAGTCTTCTCTTCTTCAAGTTGTGGCTTACATTAGAAGGTGTTTTACTCCTAAATTATTTCGCTTTGATGTTAACTTATCCTCCCTCACCTTCTATTTATACGCAATATAAGGGCTTCATTTGGGTGTCCACATTGGCTTGAAAAGTTTTCACATGGCTTATTAACATCAAGCCGACATAGACTCTTCTTTAGCTGAACCTTTTTTCTCCTTGATCTAGACACCCACAACTCCCTCTGAGTTGCTTCGCTAAGCACACTCTGATTCACTATCCCTTAAAGTAGCTTAGATAATCTCTGATACCATGTTGTTTTTCCACGATCTTGGGTCTAGGATAGTGTCTTGAATTTTTTCACACTACCAAACCAATAATCACAATGATACTACTTTGCACAACAAAATATAAATAGCAGTAAATCTACCAATGCACAAAATATAGAAAACTTCTTACAATTTTTAACCCAACTTCATTGTATTAATCAACATATGATACAACAGTATAGGGCTCACGTACCAAGGATAATGGCCTTCATACACCCATTGATACAAGATACAAAACTAGGTTTGGTGTCAGTCCATCGACAACCAATCTGCCCTCAACAAGATACTTTGACCATGTCACTGTCGCATTCTCTCTCAGCTCTTCTCGGTCATGCCCTGTACCAGCTCAGTCCTTTGGGTCTCGATTTGCAACTCTTGACTCTATCAATGCTCCAAGTCCATCTAGCCACTAAAGCTTGGCTGCCAATATGCTCACTAGTTGTGCCTTAGTCCATCAAGGGCACAACACATCAAGACTCCTGTCAAATTGTTTACAACTCCGTTTGTGAACAATTCTCAATCTTCTCATTACTGCTCCTCAGTTACTTAGGGACTTCAAACCACTATGGTATTCCTGTGCTACACCAATGAAGGCCAACATAGGGCATGAAGGGCTACCACCTATCACTGCAAGATGTCTATATCCCACAATGAACACGGGCTAGGAGGACTACCCATCATCTGCTATAGAAGTCCTCCACACACAAGTCTAGGGCTACACAAAACTACTCCTGATTGATCAGACCCTTGACCTCTGGCAACCACTGAGGTCCATGAAGATGGTGCACACCGGGCCCCAACATGGGTAATATCACACTGTCCTCCAACATACCATAAATGCACAATCCACGTTCACACTTGGCCCACTCTCATGTTGCCCTCCAGCAGACCACGAGTGACCAATACTTGTTGTAGCATCTACCTCTGGCTAGGGCATCCTCAAACTTAGGAAATCCTACTCGTGGCTGCCAAGAGACTTCTCTAACAGTCCTGTCCTAGGACACCCATTCATTGCGAGATCTTCTCCTAGTTGGGGTTTCTTAACACCCAAGAGAACCCCAACACATGGCTCCCACAGGTTGCATATGAATTTGATCCTATCACCAATCATTACACTGGTTAGGGCTTCTAACCAACACATTAGCCCTCCCTTCTTTACTTCCACAGGCTGTACTAAAATGTTCCAACTGTCCAAACTAGGACCAACAATTTAACACAAAAACATACCTCCACTCCCTTTTGGATTCCCTTGTGACTTCTTTTATAGTGTTGCACAACTTATACCACCTAGCTGCAAAGTGGGTATGGTTATACCACCTAGTCATGACCCTTAGAGAGAGGTTTGTCTCTGCAATATATACCATAGATTTGGAAGATGGTTTGCAGAACTATGTATGGAGATAACAAATCCAAAGAAGGTGGAACTTGAGTAGAAGACGAAGTAGAAGTAATGTGCCATATGAGGAATGGATTGACATGAAGAGGAGTTGATTTTGGTGGACTATCCATGTCATTTTGGACAAATTTCTAAAGCAACCTATAAACAGTTAGACAATGGACTTTTAGTGGATGATTTGTGACCCTAGGTCAAGCATCTACAAATTTTTAGAAGGATGATAAGGGTAGTTCAAATTTGTTCATAGATTGTACAAAAAAGAATTGGTACACAAGAATAGTGATTTTGAGAGGTACTCAAATCGCTATTAGGTAGCATATTTGAAGAGCCCTAGATGAGGCCAACATTGTGTCCATTAGATTAGTAAAAGAATTGATTGTGGTTGGGAAAATTGATGGCAGTCCAAGTATATTTGGATGGTCGTTAGGTGATATTCAAAGAAGAGCCCTAAGTCTTGTACTTGTGAAGGAAACATAACTGGTATAAGGGTAGGTTTTTGGGCCTAAGGATGTGCATACTTTGAAGGACTAAAGTATCATTCAATTAGCGGGTTATCCAACTAGCCCCAGTTCGCTATATTGTGGGGGATTGAGTTAGCGAGAAGAAGGAAAACCTCCATAGCCCTAGACTTGTCGTCTTGGAGTAGGAATATGGCAAAAGTGAGCAGACCAAAGAGCTATTCACAAACATAGTTGTGAACAACTGATTGAAAACCCTAAGTGTTGCAGAACTTAAAGGAAAAAAGAGGTAGATAGAGGGAATTTTTTTTTTTATCCAAGTTCAGTAACCTAAAGGAGTTGATTTCATTGATAGAGGCAGATTGAGGAGTCGCATAACGAGAGGCAAGAGGACCTGGCAGATGTGTTCAGGACATGTGGACTAAAAGGGATATGTGTGGCCACCATAAAAAAGTGGGTCAGGTGTTGTCTTGTTCAAGGTAGATTGGTTGTCAAAGGACTAACATCAAGCCCTAGTTATAACAGTGTGATTGTAAAGGGCCATGATCCCAGGTATGCGAGCTCTAGCCTATTATATTATAGTTTGTAATTTAACGAAGAACATTTTGAAAAAGCTAAAATTTTTCGTGTGTACTAGTTCATGATTCCTTGATGTGTGTAGATTTCGTTGTGAAAAGTAGATGTGTTGTGGAACTTTTGTGTGTTTGCATCAAATATTCTAAGACCAAACCCAGATTCTCATGTGTTTTGGAAATTCAACATATGCCTTCTTCACCTAAGAACTACTTGTAACTCATCTTAGGTTACTCGTGTCCAATCTCAACGCATCCCACTTAAAAAGTTACCAAGACAAAGCTCATCACATCCAACTGTGGTCATAAAACAACTAAGCAACATAATTTACATCTTGACATTCCATAACACCTGACATGTCTCAAATGCCTTAGCACTATGTGGCATGTGTTAACATCCCCTACAATCCTGGGCATGCTTTTACACTCCCTAACACACCCTAGCACTTCCTAACACACCTTGGTTGCAAAGGCGAGAAGGATCTTGTTAGAGGGAGTTCGTGGCCATAGTGTCTCAAGCCTCCATGAGAAGGTGAAACCATTGTAATGTGGAAGGCCTTAATAGATCTGTACCTGAATAGCAGCAACCACAGGAAGTTGGTGCTGAAAGACAAGCTTAGGAAGATCAAAATGGAGAAGGGCGACATGATCCAAAAATACTTGACCAAGTTCACTCAATGTCAGGATGAGCTTGGAAGTGTTGGGATCTATGTTGCCTCAGATGATTTGGTGAGCCTAGCTCTTATAGGACTTCCCAAGAGGTGGCGTATATCCCAGGACTCTGTTAATGGGAGGGAGAAGCTTCTAGATTGGGAGTGATTATGGTCTGATTTGGCACAAGAAGAAATTCGACAGAGCACTAGAGATGGATCCTCATCAAAGGCTTATGATGAGGAGAACTGTGCCTTCACTGGCAAGGCAAAGAAAGGAAAAGGGAAGGCATCTCATTCCAAATCTGAGACCAACAAGGTAGGAAAGAAGCGAGACTTGTCAAAGGTGAAATCTTTCAACTGTCATGAGCATGGACATTATGCCACAAACTGTCCACATAAGAAGAACAAAAAGAAGGAATGTTAGTTAATGAATGGTGAGCAAAGAGTTGCACTCAGAAATACATTGAGCATAGAAGCAACAGAAAAATTAGCTAAGAGTCTTAATATGAATATAGGGCACTTTAAGTCATGCAAGAGAACCTTCCTTAACATTGTATTGTCATTCATCCATTTTTGTAATTATAACATTAGGTTGTAAGCCCTAAAGAATGAAGGTGCATTGAATTTGGGAAGGAGGTGCGTTGGAACCCAAGTAGATAGATAAATAAATGTTCAATTGGGAGGTAAGGCCTAGAACCATACCATCCCCATCCTCCAAATGATCAATATTGTTAGACAAAAATGACTAAAATTGGTGTATAGGTGACTCAATTTATAACGATAAATTTTATACACGAGGTTGGTAAACATTCAAAAAAAATTGAATCAAGACCGAAAGGGAAAATATATCAAGTGGGCACAAATATTAGGGGCCTATGTCAGCGAAAGTCAAACCAATGGCCAAATTATTTTTCCTTGATACCATCTCTTAAGAAAATGAAACTACATATAAACACATATGTCAAACATAATACTCCAATACCCACCATAATTAGTTGCATGTTGTTCAAAATATTGAATGAATGACATGCAAACTCTAATTTTGTTTCAAAGTGTCACATTTTTCGAGGAAAATACACAAATGTTGAAGGTATATCATATGTGCTTCTTTGTATTTGGAAATAAATCTAATTTATGGGATAATTGTACAAGTTGGGATGTCAAAGAAAAAAACTCACACTTGTGAAACTAACCTTTAAGGAGTACAATAATCAATGCATGTAGCCTAGTTTTAGAGAATCACATGGGCTAACGACTAGGCTAGGTACGATACTAGACCTATCTAATTCTAAACAAGGTATTAAGGATAAGAAAATATGAGTAATCAACCTAGATATGGATTGGAGATAGAGAATTTCATGGGATTTAGGTTAAGTTTCCAAGGCTCATCATCATAACTATATCTTCAATAAAAAGGTTTGTATCAGCCCACAACCAATAATCTAAACTTCCTTTAAGAGTTATAATAAACCCCTTAATTATGAGGAAGCATATAATGTATTTTTATAGGGGTTGATTGATGTGTTGGATTCATATGTCCTAGAGGTTCCTACATGATAAACAAGCTATGAATATATAAGAGGAATATAGTAAAGCATGTAATGAGGGAAGTTGTGTGGTAGTCCTAGCATTTAAGCATAAAATTGATATTAAATTGAGTATAAAAGAGGCCTCTAATGAAGTGTGTACTGAAAATTGGTTAATGGAAGGTGTTGGACTTTCATTCCTAGCCTAGATAGTTCTCAACAATAAAATGATTTTACATTTAATAAAGATTCTAGATTTTTACAACTTGGTTTGAACATCATTTGTAGTTTGCTTACACAGGTGGAATTTTACAACATGAAAAATAAATGTTTCATTCAAAAGATTCTTTGCTACCATAACCATTTCATCCCCCAAAATTAGGGTTTCCTCTCTCGTTTTCCTCAACAAAATACAATCTCAAGCCTTCGTTCTAATAAAGATAAACAAATAGTGTGCATAATTGTTAGTCTCCAGCTCTCCCTTTCTCTCCATCTCGCTCCCTCCCTCCCTCCCTTTCTTTACTTCTCCCTACCCCCCTCTCCATATCTCCCTCCACTTCTCACTCTCTGTCCTCAATGGAAAAACTAGAATCCAAACCCCAAGAATTGAATACCCAAATATTTATGGCTTTGCATCCAACTAGTAAACCCTAAAACCTTCCATTAGCATCCAAGGAAATGAAACTCCACCCATTTAGTAGGGATTTTAGACAACTGTAAACATAAACACCATCTCCTAAACATGAACTCCACCCATTAATTTTGAATCATAACTCATTCTTATTCACAAGGGTGTTTCTCCCTGAAAACCACAAACCCATTTATGATGTTAGTT
The DNA here is from genome assembly GCA_034641835.2 of Pinus albicaulis. Lineage (NCBI taxonomy): Eukaryota > Viridiplantae > Streptophyta > Pinopsida > Pinales > Pinaceae > Pinus > Pinus albicaulis. The sequence goes on from CM076575.1 coordinate 1,236,590,334, forward strand.
TGACCTTGTTCCGTTGTCAAGGCAAGGCTCTCCTTCACTAGATCGCCGAAGGAGGGCGAGGCTGATGGCACTTGAGATGAAGGATATACAAGAAAAATATCCAGAGAGGCTTATGAGAGTGAAGAACCCCCACTGTGTTCAAAAAATTATGAAAACCCTAAGGAAGTAGTAACACATTGTATGTCTTCCTCCAATATTTAGGACAATAGGGAAACTAAACTTAGAGCCAAACACCCCAAGAAGAGTTCTCTAGCCCCTAACAAACGTCCTCAGGCCCTGGGCTAGCTGAAACTAAAGGACCCAAATAGTGCATGGCTGGAGTAGGGGTTAGGGCCTTCGAACCGCTAGACAATTGCCTATTGAATTCTTAACTTTTCTTTCTAAAGATCTGGTAGGCCCAGAAAATACAGTATGGTGACCTTCTAAGTTGACTTTGAAATGCGAATGGATAAAATCCTTGGAACTAGACCAAATTTGTTGAAAACCCCCCTCCTCTAGTTCATAATCCACCAACTCCTCCTCCTCCTCCATGTGGGTCCAATAGTAAGCAGTCAAAATGTCATCTAAAAAACATATTTGATGAATAATTGCGTGTCTTCAAAGGGTTTATCATGGCCACCATATTTGTACAAAATATATATCATGTGGATAAAAAACTCATTGTTACCATTTAATCTTATTTTGCATTTTGACAAGGATATCAGAGATCACATTGTCTAGATCCTGTTCACTCTTTGTCAAAACTATGACCCTTTCTCCGCCTGCAATTTTTCCTTGGTCCTCTAGGGTTTCTCCAGTGTTGAATTCTTCTCCCATGGTCAAAACGTTGTAATGTTATGTTTAATAGTTAGAGTTTGTCAAAATAAAATAAAAATTAAAAACATAAAATTAATAATTAACCCAATCTAGATATATTTTAACTCTAGATCTACCAAGGTCGAGAGAGAGGAATTAAATCTCTTGAAATGAAAAATTCCTTAGATTTGATTTCTATAGACATTTGATAGATTGGAAGTTAAGATGAATCTAGATTAATCATATACCATGAAAAAAATAAAATAACATAAAAAATATAGAGTGATTTGCAAACCCAACATAACATCCACCTTTGTTTTGAAAAATATTAAAATATTTACCATATTTGAATAAAGTTTAAGAAATTTAAATATTTATTATATTGGAATAAATTTTTTGTTGTTGTTGTTTTTTTTTAAAGGTTTTACCCTTTCGATTAAAATGCTTTAACTCATCCGAAAATAATTTTCCCACTCCATTTAAATTTCAATAAATTTGAACAGGGGATTGTCGTGGAGTATTGGCGGGCAAACAAAAGACATAACATTCTGTTACCAACCAAAACAGTAGAGCACAGCTAGAGCTACAGGAGGGGAACATGAAAACCCTCTCATCAATATTGAATGCATTGAAGAGTTCGACTCGAGCACGATTATTCAGTGTCAAGAAGAAGAAGGCCACCCTCCTCCTCCATCTATTGAGAGGTCTATGAGAAGGTAAGAGTTTAAACAATTATTGCATGTATAATGTAGCTTCCGTGCCATGAAAATCAGAAATCAGGCCATCATCTGTGCACTCTTGCAAGACAGGGAAAACTCCACAAGAAATGTTCGTAAATGCCGACTACTCCTGAATTTGAGCTTGGGAACCCCTATAGCAGCAAAGTCTCTGGTTCCGGTTCTTATCACTTCTTCCACATCACCATTTTCTTGAGCTCTTAAATCTTCAATTCCACCTTTGATATCCCTGATTTTCTCACAAAATCAGCAACACTCTCAATAGTGGCTACACCCTACTGCAAGACTAACTGCAAACACTGTTGCTTAACAATGTTAGCGAACTCCATATCAAAGTTTATCTGTGCACCATGCACCTCCAGTTATCTCCTTTGAAGGTGTCAATTCTGCTAGCATATACACCTTCATTTCCTGGTTAGAAACACACTTCACCCCTTTTATTAAGTCACGAGCTTCTAGATTTTTCAATGCTTTGTTAACCTGTGGTTGCTGTAAAATTTTTTTTCCCTTTTCATATTTTTTTTCCATATACCCATATTTCCAACAATTTTTATGACTTGATATATGAGCATATCTTCAGATGAGAGGCTCTTAAACCTTACAAATTTTTCTTTTGCCTGTTGCTTGTAAACTATGAAATCACCCTACTTGAAAACCTAGAGTTGATGATTTAGAAGCAGGGAATTGAGTGCCCGAGCTCTAACATTGAGATCAACATCTTTAAGATTTTCCTCCATGATTTTATCTGTCAATCCATCACAGAAAGTAGTGAAAAGATCCAATATTCTATTGATGCTAGTAGCCATTTGTGAAGTTGATGTTGCCATCTCTAAGATCTTCAAAACTATAATGGGCTTCGAACCCTAGAACAGTATGTGCATTTGTAGTGTCTGATTATCCCAATAACCCCATTTACAATATGGGCTTCAAACCCTAGCCACAGTATGTGCAATGCATGCCCTCAAGAAGAAACAAAAAATGTATGTATATATGCTCTGCATTTTGAACATTTGTGTGGGTATTACTATGTTTTGATCACAAAAAACAAAACTATGCACAACTGAATTTTGATAATTTGGATACTAGATGTAGAATTGAATGGTGCCTGAAGTGTTGTCTGGTGGGGGAAAATTTCTAACCAGTGGATTCAGTTTCGAACTGCTTTATGAATAGGCCTAACTTATTTTCGTCTCAAGCATATCAATTTCATTTTCCAACATATATTATTAGCATTTACTCATGCAACCTGCTATGAATATGGTTTCCATGTTTCATTTTCTAGTTGTCACTGTAGAGGCAACCATGCCCTCCTTTTTCCAAGCATATCTAGCTGTAAATTTTTTCCCTATTTTTTACAAAAGGGGCAGGTAGGTGTCATTTATTCGACTTGTTATCATCTCTACTTGCAATTTAATTCAATGATATCCAACATCCCATAGATTTAATGTCTTAGCTTCCTATGATCTATCATAGCCTAGATTCCCATGCTTTGTTTTTAGAGCCAAACATTTTGCAAAGATTCAACTTCTGGTGATCATCATGAAACCTTATTTAGAGATTCTGATGTGCTCTTTTGATTTTGAGTTTGCATTCTTGAATTTGAAGTGTAATTTGAATTTTTTTTAATTGTTCCTTCACATGAATTGTATTTAATTTCTTATTGTCTGTCCAAACACGGAAGAGCTCTAGATAAAAATCTGTTGATGCATGTTGTATTCGGTGTTGCTTTCTAACTTGTAATCCAAGGGACTTAATGCGATAATCCATTGTATCTAGGAACATGGATCTATGCTTCTGTCACCAATGACTGCTTCAACTTACTGTTATTATTTTTGGCACTATGAATGTAACTTTTCCAGATGCTTACTTTGAGATTTCTTATGCCTGCCATGTGATACTAATTTGTTTGTCCATTTTTGTCTAGGCCAGGATTATTTGGCAAATGCATCAACTGCTGACATTGGATATACTGTACTTTTAGAAAATGCGCTTGCGGAGAGGGACCAAAGGTATGTTTTTTCTCCTTCTAATTCTTGTTGTAGCTTGATTCATATCCTTACCACATGAATAAACTAAGTGGTATTTTAATGAATAGTTGTTTTTGTTTGTACTGAAAGATGTGAGATGCTCTACATCCTGCTTGGGGTGGGTGAGTCTGTCAATACTTTATTTGCATGTAATTGCATTTAATATATACTATGTGTTAGGTGCATCGAATATAATATCCCAGATCCATCTAATTTTGGTTTCGACAAGGTCAATATTGCATATCTTGAGTTTAGAGAAATGATTGATGTATTGAGTATTGAAATTTGAGATATTCAACCCTGAGCTTTGGAACATTGATGTGCATATCGGACACAATTTTAGATGTGTCTGTGCTAGTGTATATTGATTTACATTTGATATTAGTGTGAGTAATCTCATTTTTTGTGGAGTTGACTTTGTTTAGTTTAGAGGCTTTGCAGGTTTTTGTCATTTGGTTCAGAAATGCAAGTGTGCATTTTGATATGCAGTTTTGTCTTGCTTTGTATCTTTGTTACTCTTTGATGTTATTTATCTCTGGGAACTTGGAAGCATAGAGAAGTAATGGAGTTAATTCATGCCATTGGGTTCTTAGTCCATTTCTGATTTCTACACTGTCGTGGATGTTCCATCGGATCTTCATAACAAATTTTATAATATTATACAGTCTTTTACTAGCACTATTCTACTCAAGATTGCAGACTTCATATCATTAGATTTAACACAGAAATTACTGAGAATCGGCTAAAAGTGAAATGAAGGAAACAAACAATTACACACCATCCATACATTGAATACAAGATATACCCTAGGAAAACCCAATACAGGATGAACCCAACTAGGAGAGGCCTATGCTTTGCTCTTTTCTTCTGTGGATGAAAAGTGAATACAAATAAATGGGTACTCACACTAGAAAAATGTGGATGCTACATGATTTCCTTCTTCCTCTGTCATGCTTCAATCCCATAACTATGAACATAATATTGAAACATAACTATGAAATAGATATAAATGCAGAGAACATAGAGAAACACGTTACACAACTTGACTCGTTTGTAGGGAGTTGAAGAAGTTACATGGTCACTAGGTGTTGTGGTTTGTCTTATGAGGATCACTTTTTCTTTCTAATATAGATCCACCTAGTTTTGTTGACATGGGTTAGTGGCATTGTGATATACTGATTTGTGAAAGGGAATCATGAACGCAAGGTTGTTAGGACTAATCTTTTCCTTTTTCGATTCATGAAGATGCTTTAAACCTCAAAAGAGATTTGATGGCACCAAAGTTGAGTGTGTCTCCCCACCACTACCAAGGGGAACTTGCATAGGTTTCTTTTCTTTCGGTTGAGCCATTTTCTTTCTTGGAGCACATATGTTTCCCTGTATTACTTACCATCCATTGGGATTTTTCCTATGTCCATTGGATGTAGAAGATGTTGGTGAAGAATCAAGATGGATAGGTTTCTTGGAGGTGTACAATTTGTTGGCATGATCTACATCTAAATTTTGTGCTTTCAATGTCTAACATTTCAGTAAAAGTGAGATCAACCCATCATATCAGCAACTAGTTGGGAAACTCACAACTTAGGTTGAGCACTACATAGATATGGGTAAAGATGTTGAGCCCATGACAATATGAGCTCCATTAACTTTAATAAAATGATTCTGGGAGTTTTTAATAGTTGCAAGAAAATTAGGATACCATAAGTGAAGAGGAGGTTTGGAACTCTTACGTAGACCAGATTTGCTGTAATAATCATGGTGTTTGGATCAAACTTTCAGAAATAGGGATGAAAGGAGAGGTGCATTTTCCCCTAGAAATAGGGTCCTAGGTTGAATTTCTTTTTCCTATCCACCATGGCCTTAAAAATTACAATGAAGTAACACTTGGAATGGAGGAAGAGCTCATCGTTGGTAATCTAGGTTTGATTTTTCCACCCATGAAGCATTGTTGTAGATGGCCAAAGCCCATTAAAAGGAAAAAGAGTGCCATCCCTTCAATACAAAAAGTTGTGGGCATATACATGCAAGTTCCAACACTGGAATGTCCTTTGATTTCTCCACTATAAAGGCAGAATTGAGGGGCGGCTTTTTCTTTGAGGGAATAGAAAGCCTAGGCTTCACCTCATCCTTGAATTGATGGGATTGGGAGGAGGGCATATTTTTGCATAAGGATCCTCCAAGAAGGATTGAAACTAAAAGCACGATAGCATTCTTGCTTATGCCAAAATCCACGAGAAAGAAACTATCAAGGAGTTGCCTTCTTGCATAGAGTAGTTTCTAATGGCTTGGAGGGAACCTTGTCGTTGTTGTATCCATGAATTCAATATAGAGATAGAACCCATGGATTTCATATGAAAATAGAAGGATTCCCCTGAATGGGACCTCATAAAGACTTGAAGATATGTAGTGACTCTGCCTCATTTTTTAAGATTTGTGTTAGATAGGAGTGCAATGGTGTTAGTTGAATGAAGACCATATTAGAGCTGAAAGTCTTATCTAGTGTTTGTAAGTTGCGACTCTTAAAATGAGATGGTGACACCTCGTTTGGCTTGAAATTCCATGGATATAGCCGGTGACCACATGCTCTCTCTAGTTATAATTTTAACTACCAATCCTAATGTAGTCCGAGCGCATCCATTGACTCCTTTTATTTTTGTGTTCATTTAATTAGGATTAACTACAGCAAGCATGATGACAGAGCACTCATTCAATGTCTTATTGATCCATTGATGATTTTTTTTAATGTATCAAATGCAAGATCAACTATAATTTGAGCTTTGAGCTCAAGATAGACTTTGTCAAATTTGAATCTAATGTTGACACTGGAATTTGAAGCAATGGATTTACAAGCCCTTGATTTCATGAACTGTCTTGGCTCTTAAATATTTGCGTAACTCCCTAGTTTCTTATATTAATCCCAAAAAAGAGACAACATGCAAATCTAAACTAGTTAATTAGTTGGCAAAAATGTTATCATAAACCATGTGCAGAACAATGTTTTATTGCTTGGAGGGATCCCCTCACTTCATTATTTCTATGAATTTAATATATAAACAAAAAATGTGGATAATATGGAGGGGTTCCTCTGAAGGGGACCCCATAAAGACGTGAAGATCTGCTATGGCTCCCCCTTGTTTGAATTTTCATGTTAGATAGTATCGCAATTATAGTAGTTAGACAAAGGCCATACTAGATTGCTTGCCCTAGTGTTTGGCAAGTGAAGAATCTTCAAAATATCTGGTGGCACCTCATTTGGCATGAGATGCTAGATATATCCACTAACAATATTCTCTGTGGTTACAATTGTAACTACTAGCCCTAATGTGGCCCTGGCTAGGTCATTGACCCCCTTTGCTGTCATGTTCATTTATCTAGAGTTTGTTATTGTAAGCATGATGACAATGACTTCTTGACCCATTTATGTGACCCCTTTTGCTGTCATGTTCATTTATCTAGGGTTTGTTATTGTAGGCTTGATGACAATGACTTCTTGACCCATTGATGTGTGTCCTTGGTGTAATCAAAAGCAGGATTGGCCAGAATTTGAGCCTTGAGCTCAAGATTGACTTCATCGAACTTGGATCTCATGTTGATGATGTCATTTGAAGCCTAAAGTGGGAGGCATCGGGCTTCTTACTAGAGAATACTTCTTCGGGAGTCTTGGAGTCCAATGTGGAATGCGGGCATCTATTTTGAACATACACAATGGCACGGGCAACTTCCACAATGGTTCTATTCTTCCTTTCAACAAAACCATTATGCTCAAGAGTATACATAGTTGGATCAGCCAATCCTCCAAGTGTCACACACACACCCCTCAAAGACAGCTCCAAAAAGGTCAACACTGGTCAACAGAAAAAGTCAATGCAGAAATTCAATGCTGCGGTCTAGGGCTGTGGTCAAAGGTCACCCTTCTCCTCGATCTTTTTGCTCTCTAATGCTGCCTCAAGAGATTGGATTTTCTGCACAAGAATGGAGGTCAAACTCCAAGCTTTGACCCACGGTCAACGCATGTCAATGCACCAGCAAAGAGCCCTAAAAACAATTCGCACTCCTTCCGCTTCATATCCGCACATGTCAAAGGGAGAGGCCTCCAAAGGCTGAATGAACCAATCAGATCACAAGAGGAAATGCGTGATGAGTTGATGATGAAATGGACATCATCTCTCTCCAATTTATATCCATCAATGAGGGTGTGTGACACATCTATTGGGCTTGCAATCCTTCATTACAATTTTGGTCGACCTTGACAATTTGCAACATGGATTTTGGATCTAGTTGCCAAAAATTAACAAAATGATACCTGTAGTCTGATAAAAATTGATACCTATGCCAACTCTTGCCCAGTTGATCATGTAATAGAAGTCTTCATCTAGCACAACATGATGATGCCAAGTAAATAAAAGCATTCCTTCCTATTCTATTGCTCACCACTTAACAATTTCTAGAACATGGCATTGAATTTTATTCATTTCTGGTCCATTCTAATCTACTCAAGTGGTATATGTTGTCTTGATGTTACTTTCTTGCTGTTGGAGATCCATTTCTGGCAATGGATACTCCACTTCCAATAGACATACCAGTTGTTGCAATACCATAAATCAATTTGAATATGTTGTTTAACACACTCACTAGGAGTATAAATAAATGATGTAGAAATACTTCAAACATTCTGGCCAATGCACCTGTCAGAGCATTATTTCCCATTTTTCGAAATGGACTCCTGGAGCTTGTCAATTATAAATGAGTGTTTATTCCCAAATACTCCTCACTTTTAAGAGGGCCCGCCACCTATTTTTTGATCTATTATTAGATTTATATTTGCTATACCTATTTCCTTGAGTAGAAGAAATAGGTATTACAAACACACGCAGTGAGCTATTAGAATGTCATATGTACTTTTTAGACTCATGAAACCTGGTTTGGTTAACAGAGTAAACTAATGAAACTTGGTTGGGTCTTGTATTACAAAAAATGTTGAACCATTGAGATGGCCAAAATTTTGTTGGCACCATATTAGAAATGAGGAATCCTGACATGTTTGTATCCAATCCTGCTATGCAGTGTAAGTTTCCATAAAATGATGCATTGTGGGGTTGTTAGAGTGAAATTTAAAGTTCCTACTTGGGCACTTGAGGTGCTGTGAAACTCACAAAGGAGCAGTATGTGTAAAATAGGTTCTTTTCGTATTAAATTATTCTGAATTTCTTTTTTCCAGCAACTACAGTAATTGGATATAGGTACTACAGATTTTCTTTTTGCAGTTATGGCAAGAGGTCATTGTCTGGGCATATGCATGCTAGATAATAAACATAAGAGTAACAAATTTACAGGAAAACAAAACGAGAGAAAACCAAACAAATAGCATTAACTTCATTTTGAAAAGCACGATATATAGGTTCTTTGTGATCTAGATAACTCTTTAAACTTTCATTTTTACAAAGATTCATCACCAGATTCTCCAAATCCATCTTTGTACACCGATGCAATATTCTCTCCTCAACAATACACTTTATTATCAACTGATATGCAATCACTGGTTTGTCTTGGCCTATACTGTGAGATCATGATTAAGATCATAAAAGAAAAAAATGACTGAAATATAGATCATATATAATAAATTGTATCTTCACTTGGAAAATTGATTCCAACCCCTGCCACCCCGCTGCCTCAGTTGAAATAAGAAAAGTAAAAATTTCATTATCTGGGATACTGAAGTTCTTTATTCAATGTTGCTTTTCTAATGTTGAAGTGCTCCCATCCATTCGACAATATACAAAATATAAGAAGTTCAAGAAGTCTTCTAGTATATCACGCATCCCTGTACACCTTGTTTCAATTGTGGAAGAACCTTTCTAATACCTGAAGCTTTCTAAATGCTCCAACTAGCATCTCAAATACCTTTCTTATGAAATCAGTCACTTGCTCTTGTCCTGGGAAAAGATATGATGATTTACAATCTCGAAGGAGGAGAATTTCTGGAATTATATTCAAGTATTAGTTGTAACAGGATCCAGTAGGACTCATAAATTAGGGTTTGTTGAATAGCCGTCTCTTGAAAATAAATTATGGCACCTTGTGAAACAACTACATGAAGTCTTCCATATAATGCTCAAATAACAGAAGAAAGTGATGATTTCAATTGCCATGAAATTCGTAGAGGAAGAGAATAAATGGAAAGAAAATAATATTGTAATTTGTGATCGTGTTCCTCCCATGTTCAAGCATATATGAGAGCTTTGCAATAGCTACAATAGATGTGAGGCAGCGTAGACCTACTTTCTGGAGGTGCACGAGGTCTCCATTTTTATTGAAGTATCAATAAAAAGCGTATTTGCACTTCCATAGTCTACTAGACCTTCCCAGCCTCTATTCGAATCCCTATAACATCCATGGAATTCATTGCCTTCTCAGATGAGTCTTGTCATGGCATAGTCCTCAACTGAATAAGAAAGAATCCCACCTAAAAAAATTATATTTCCTCCCAAAATGTGTTGCAGGACCAAATCACGCACTCCTCTAGGTTTCTCTGACCACAAAACCACCTTGAATACAGACAAAAAAGCCCACAAAAATATGCAAGTCTGAGGCAGCAACTTGTCATGTTCCCTTGCTGGCTGCTCCATCCAATTTGCTTGACAAAGAAATTCTTGTTTTCAAACCAGTGACCCAACTTTTGGCCTCTGATAGGCAGGCCTGTTTCCCTGAATTTTTTTTTTTTTTTTTGGCTCCACTGATTTTCTATAACCAAGAACTGTAGAAAAACTTGAGTTAATTTTGAAATGCATCAAAACTCCTCAACGGAGTCCCAAAGTTGGCCCAAGACTTGCTTGATGGATTCGTCTTTTACAACATAAGGCTTCAACCAAGACTTGTCCAATGCTTGGAGCTTGTCATGATTATCTATTTCCAGCCACCTTAAGGGTTGTTAAGGAAGTATGAATGGTTGTAACTCCTCCATGTCTCTCCTCTCCATGGTTTTGGAGAGGAAAAATTCAAATGAAGAGGGTGTATTATCATTGAAACTCAAGAACACTGTTGAAGAGTTTCTATGATATATTTCAAAACATCCTAAGTTAGCAGCAGCTGCAATTGTCCGTGAAAATGAGATGTTAGTTCCTTTTTTTTCAATTCCCTTATCTAACATTAGCTTTCTCACGTTGACTACATCATCCCATAGAAGTAGAATAGATGTTTGAAAATGTCACATATGCTCCATTAAAGCGTCTCGAGTGGCCAAGGAGTTCAACCATGCATGCATGATGCTCCACTCTAGGCTTCACTTCAAACTTTCCACTAATTCGATTGAAATGATGCTAGCCTTCATCTACTGGTCCTGCATGGCCGCTGGCAGATAAAATAGCAATGAAGGTGATATGGCCTACTTTAATGCCTGCTTCTTGTATTTCATAAAAGAGTGTCAGGGCATCTTCCTCACGCCCATGCATTCGATACCCACACTACAGAGCTACTAATCAGCACATGAAGGAAAAATAATTGCTATGGTAATAGAGTTAGGCTTCACCTATGCAACATGCATTCAACTGCATATTTCCATGGATTCAACACTATGACCAAATTGAGTATACCTCACAATATCTGCACTCCATTTAATTACATCTGGGTTCATTCCTGTCATTTTGAAGTTGATAAAAGAGTGCCAACACCTCATCACAATATCCATTCAATGCATAACAAGAAATTACTACATTCCATGAAATCAGATCCCTCTTTGGCATATTGAAAAACACTTCATATGCATCATCCATTTTTTGTTGTTGCAGCACTGCTAATTTTGCACAAGAAGCGAGAGCACTAGCAAATAGTGACTGAATTGGATTTCTCTCCAGCCAGTTGCATTTAGAAAAGATCTCACTACACCATTGTTGTGACCATTCAACTCATACTTGGATATCATCACGCTCCAATTTATCACATTGGGTTTTGACCTTCCCAGCTACATTTCATCAAGTACCTTTCCTTCCTCTTCACAATTTCTAATTTCGAAATACCCTGTAGTCATGGTGTTCCATGTAACTGTGGATTTCCCTGCCCTGCTCTAGGGCCACAATCTCAACGCGTGCCTTGAGGACAATTGGAAAGGTGTGTCTCCACTAAGTCCCCCCTGTTGTGTTTGGTAATATAGCTTGAGGACTTCCTGGCAGTGTCCATCCCTAACACAACCTCTAATAATAACATTCCATGCAGTAAAATTTTTCTTGGGAATTTTGTCAAACACCTAGCTTGTGCCGTTCATACTTCTACAATAAGCATACATGTAAAAAGTGCAGCAGGATCGCCCGAAAAGAGGCAAATTAGTGATATGGGAATTTCAATCTGCATGAGCAATTCTGGCCTTGTATCGATCTCAAATTCAATCCAGTACACCTTTATCTACAGCTTAAGCCATTTGGGATTAAACAACTCTATCAACATCACATTGGGATTCAAGTACAACTTAATGTGCCCAATAACCAACACCCTTTGGGTGAGACAGACCCCATGAAAAAAAAGCTACCAACACCTACAGAACCTGGCTTTCTTTATATCTCTTTTTTGTTTTCAAATCTATTTAAATCCCACCTTATTTAAAAGAGTCTGTTGATGCTGATGATTGTTGGATGACTCTAGTTTGCCCATCTGTTATCAAAGGACCTTCCAAAACTACTGCATGTTTTGATCCTGCTCTTTCTTCTTTACCCTCTTCCTCAAGAGTCTCTGTGCCAGAATTCAAATCTAAGTTTAGCCTGGACCAGATTCTATCATTATTGGGAGTTGGAAATTTTGTCAATCCCATTAAGGATGTCGGATATGGGGTGGAAGAATTGCACCAGAGGTCAAAATCTGAGAAGTACTTGGAGTGAACTTGAAGAGTCTGAGAAAGGTGCAAACACAGCAGGAAAATAGGCAGAGCTGCATCCAGAGAGGTGCCCAGTGTACAGAAAACAGGGCGACTGCATTGGATATGAAAATGTTGCAGTTGTAGATGACAACAATCTAGTAGGTGGCCTATATATATCTGCATGGAATGAAGAAATGTCTTGCCCTTGCCCTACACTGAAGAATGTCTGGGGAACAATAAAAAAAATGGATATTTTTGCCTCACAGGTGCATATGCTGGCATTGCAACTACAGGAATTGGTCCTCCAACTTGAGACCAAAGTGTCGTATTTCATTTCACCAGCCAATATACCATTGTGAACATTACCTCAGCTCAAAACCTATTTGGAATAGACTTCCTCTGCAACTTACACCTAGCCATCTTTGTGATAGTACAGTTTTGCCTCTCAACCAATACATTTTGTTTTGGAGTGTAAGGTGTAGTATATTGTCTTTGGATCCCATGTTTAGCACAAAATTTATTGAAATATTTTGAGTAGAATTCCCCACCAGTATCATATCTAAGAGAGGCAATATGACAACCTAACTGTTTCTCTATTAATGCTTTGAACTTTTGAAATTCATTAAACACATCATATTTTAATTATAGAAAATATACCCACATTTTTCTACTGAAATAATAAAAAAACGGAAGGAAGTACCTAGCACCACTGGTTGATGTCATGTTCATTGGTCCACATATGTCTGAAAGTACCAACTGAAGGACCCTCTACGCTCTCCAAGCTTGTCCTTCATAAAATGGTATTCAATGTAGCTTCCCTGCCTGACAAGCTCTACAAACTCTGTGGATCTTCTACAGAATGTTCGGAAGTCCATCTACTAGTTTCTCTGATGGCAACTGAGAGAGATAGGTCAAGTTGAGGTGCTCATACTTATGATGCCATAGGGGTGCTAGATTTTGCAATAAAAATTACCTTTAACTTACAATTTCTAATAAGATCAATATTCAAAAATCTGAAGACAGTGAAAGCTAAGAAATTCATCTAAAATGCATCATTATAATCTTGGACATAGAAAGCACTCATCGTTGCATAGTTTCCCAAAAGGTCAACATTTTAAGGGCTTCTTTCCTAATTCAAAATCGCTGAAGATATATAAACTAACTATTTCATTTGTCCTACAATTCCAATAGTGCACATGGCTAGCTTCTCTGCAAATCTCTTTTGTTGCATATGGTAGGCCTCTGAATAGACTAAGCTTGTACTAGCATAATGCAAACATGACCTGCAAGTCACCACTGTGTTTTGGTTTCTGAAGACTGCTGCATTATTGAATGACTAGTGAAGTATCAGCCAGTGAACAAGTTTCAAGCTTTGGAGAAGTCACAGTATATTATAATTTTGTCTTGCAGATTGGCCTCTTGACCAATTTTTTCTAGGAATGCCTCTTATGAAAAAATGAGTTCTTTCCTAACAGGTTATGAGCCTCTTGAAAATACCAGGTTCACTAGAACATTGGAAGCAAATATCTAATGCACGCATCATGCTACCACTACAAGCCATTGCAGAAAATAGAAAACAAGGTGAAAAAGGATCTACAGCTACATTGTAGACGTGTTATAGTGACAAACTTTCTTGAATGTCTATTCTCCAACATCCATAGCATTACCACAAATAATCATAGTTTGTATTTAACTCCAAATAATATACATTCCAATAAGAAGTTGTCAATCATAGTTTTACCTTGTGGCAATGATTTTCCTTATGCCCTGCTCTCATTTTCAGTCAAAAACTAGATTTCCTATATTGATGACGTTCCTACTGTAATATGACCAACTATCGGAAAACTATCTCACTGTAATTCTAGATAAAATGAGCAGTGTACCCAAATAATATCTTTGCAAGCATATCATTGTTACTCACAAGCTTGTGCCATGTGGACCACAACCTAGATTTATTGTCATTTTGAGCTTGGTACTCCTACAGTCCCAAGACAATGCTTAGAGATATTGTCAATACATAGAGATCACCATACACGTACTAACCAAAAGAGTCATACTGTGTTCCTCTAAGTCAGGATCGTATTTACACTATAGTCATCAGTGTCAAGGAGATAAATTGTCATGATACATAGTGATATTTTCATACTTTGCTGTCAAGGAAATTCTGTCAATGCACATGATATTCAAATTTATTAGCATTGAAGGTACTACTTTATTGGTGAGAGATTACAATGCACTGTAATCAAATTACTTCAACACAATAATTTTGTCAGTCCTTGAAACGGTCAGAAATTGGAATGAAGCTTGAATGGTCCACTTCAATGAGACTGTGACAGAGTGTATATATAGAACCTTCCACAAATTTCAAACGACTCTGGAAACTCCAGAAGTGAGCTTTAAGGACTGAGACTTGACAAATACTAGCCTCAGTGATTTATTTGCAAGATTTGTGCCTTTAAAAAGACATATGTTATAACCGGCCTCCTTATGAGTTTGATCACATTAGTCACCCAACCATGTCACTGTCACAGGCCAAGATGAGTTTGGATTGTTAAAACTTGTATGATTTCCACTGAATTAATACAGATTAACCTAGGATGTAGATCAAACAAAAAAGAGCTGCAGATCCAATTCCATATGGCCACAGATCAGAGCTTCGCAGATCCAAGAATTATCACGAGGTCACCAAAGATACATTGTGTAGAAAATCTTCAAACTGGAGAGTTATAGTTCAACATAAGTCCACTTCATTCCAGCGATTGACCAGATTCTCTTGAAACCAAGACTAGAATTTGAAAACTTTCAAACCACCAATCTCTTTTAAGGAAAATGATTTGTGATACAAAGAAATGAAGATGGTCACCAGGAGATATAGTACTTTTCCTTTTATTAGACCAATAGTGAACTTCAGATCATATTTGATCTTTAATGAGAAGCTAGCCAATATATATGTATGAGGCTTATCCTTAAATTGTCTTAAAGCCTTTGTATCAAGGCATACATCAGCTATCCAATATATATGCATGAGGCTTATCCTTAAATTGTCTTAAAGCCTTTGTATCAAGGCATACATCAGAGTTGACTATGACTAGGTTCAACAGCTACTCTGTTTTGTGCTTAAGGACAAATCTAGGTCTTCCATTAAATCCCTCTTATTTGGACAAATGTTATCGATTGCTGAGCCCAATCATCATAGATCCCTCTGAAGCCTTGCATTGGTAATCATCATGAGCTACCTAGATTAGAGATGAGAATTACATGAGGTAATTGCAACATCAAACTTCTAAGAAGATTTAGGTCAAAGAAGAGAATGCGGAAGACCTTCTTCAATCAGAGAGAAGAGATATCTACCAATATATCAAATTACCAAATTCATGAAGAGGAGGGGTCATTTTATATTGAGACCATTCATTATAAGATCTTTGCTTAGAGCAACCAAGGATGTCAGGGATCCGTAGTGCACATTTATTGAGGCACCTCTGCTGACAGTGTTAGAACTGTTCCAAAGTGCTATGCACTTTTTCTCCAAGCAGTTCTTCAAGATTGAAAGCTTCAAAGGATCTATCCATCCAAGATTTCATAGGACTGTAATAATTATTTCTCATTAACTTTGCAAATTATCCTTTGCTACCACTTGGGAGTACATAATGTTGTTATGTTCTGTCCCTCTTGAAATATTGTCTCCATGGGATAATATAACATGTTGTTTTGGTAACTCTGTATCAGGGAACGTGAGTGATAGACACATATCAACCATTGTGGGATTAGATCCTGCTGTCTTGGGCACATAATTTCTTTTGAAAATTTGCATCCACGCCTCTATCAATCCATGCTTTGCAATTATCTATTGCATTAATTATATAACATCCAGTAGAAAATTGCCAACCCAATGGTTGTTGAGACTCTGCATTCACTGTTTTTATAGAGTTGGAAGCGTTTTGAAAGAATTTGTCTTGAATAGTAATTTTTCCAGTTAACCTACACACCAAGGCTATTGCTTCTAGTAGATAATTTTTTCCTTGTCTTGAAGAATTTAGAACCAATTTCCTTCACGTTGAAGACATTACTCAAATCTAAGTCTATTATAAGCACATATATTTCACTAGCCAAGATCATGAAAATGACATCCAATATGTCAATGGTGGATATTCAAAACTTCCAAACCATTGTTTCACTAGGATACTGACATTGTTTTAGATTGTATGAAACTGAAATTCCTTGAATGCAACAGAATTGGTAGCACCTGCCTCTTGCAATCATCAAGACAGAAATTCAAGATGGAATCGAATCTCATGATCTTTTCCATACACATATTCTTAGGATAAAGGTTGAGAAAAGGCTTAATGAGTAGTGAACTTTCAAGAATCAAATGTTGCTCCCTTAGATTCAGAGAAATGCTCAAAAACATATGCTAGTATCACTTGTAGTGGTTTTATATTAAACCCAACCTCTAGGTCTATAGTGTCACCATTTTTATCCTTTATAGATGCAGAGAAAAACAACCATTCCAATGTTTTCTTCAAAGGATGTCATGCCTTCAAGATATTTTTATTGTCAAATTGGCAAGGTCTCCTATGCATATGTGGAAGTCACGGTGCTTGCAAAAGGAGGTGAATTAGAATGCATTAGTTACAAGCTTGGCATGAACCCTATATTGCTTCCTAGAGGCCAAGAGTAATATAGATAGAGTATATATTAAAGGATGTAGATAAATAATTCTAAAAGTTTTTTATACTAGTCTACCTTGTTCTACTATGTTGAATATTATAAATTTTTATTTATTTAACTATCGAGGCTAATTATTATTGTTTACATCTGTTTGCCCTTTACCAATTAAATTCTATTGAGAATTTGAACTCCAATTTCTGTGGTTTCATAATCATTGAAAATGGGTACCATAATGCATGCATATTGTAGTATAGGAATGCCATTAATGTGAAATAGTAAAAATAGATCACAAAATAGCAAGAAATGAATGACTTCAATACAATGTGTCCTTAGTTGTGAAGAGTAGTCATTGGCATATTTTTTTGGCATTGATTTCTTTGGTATAATTGTACTGCAAATGGGAATCTCTTGTCAATATAATATAGTGGTTGGACAATGCCTAAAATATCTCCTTCTAGTGGGGATTATATTCTTTAGAAACCAGTAAAATTGGTGTCTGAGATGAACTCTTCAGTTGTTGGCATTGTCATAGAAATTCATGCTTGCTGTTTTATACATTCAGCTGCAATGGTGCTTCCAGAGAACAGACATCAGCCTTTGATTTGTGATACAAAGAAATGAAGATGGTCACCAGGAGATATAGTACTTTACCTTTTATTAGACCAATAGTGAACTTCAGATAATACTTGATCTTTAATGAGCAGCTAGCCAATATATATGTATGAGGCTTATCCTTAAATTGTCTTAAAGCCTTTGTATCAAGCAATACATCAGAGTTGACTATGACTAGGTTCAACAACTACTCTGTTTTGTGCTTAAGGACAAATCTAAGTCTTCCATTAAATCCCTCTTATTTGGACAAATGTTATCGATAGCTGAGCCCAATCATCATAGATCCCTCTGAAGCCTTCCATTGGTAATCATCATGAGCTACCCAGATTAGAGATGAGACTTACATGAGGTGATTGCAACATCAAACTTCTAAGAAGCTTTAGGTCAAAGAAGAGAATGCGGAAGACCTTCTTCAATCGGAGAGAAGAGATATCTACCAATATATCAAATTACCGAATTCATGAAGAGGAGGGGTCATTTTATATTGAGACCATTCATTATAAGATCCTTGCTCAGAGCAACCAAGGATGTCAGGGATCTGTAGTGCACATTTATTGAGGCACCTCTGTTGACAGGGTTAGAACTGTTCCAAAGTGCTATGCACTTTTTCTCCAAGCAGTTCTTCAAGATTGAAAGCTTCAAAGGATCTGTCCATCCAAGTTTGCATAGGACTGTAATAATTATTGCTCATTAACTTTGAAAATTATCCTTTGCTACCACATGGGAGTACATAATGTTGTTATGTTCTGTCCCTCATGAAATATTGTCTCCATGGGATAATATAGCATGTTGTTTTGGTAACTCTGTATCAGGGAACGTGAGTGATAGACACATATCAACCATTGTGGGATTAGATCCTGCTGTCTTGGGCACATAATTTATTTTGAAAATTTGCATCCACGCCTCTATATGCCAATTTTTTTGTTTTGTATGGGCTCATTTTGTACCATGCTTATCATTTTCATTATTTAAAGTTGATGTCCAACGTTGGAAACCTGCCTAATGAATCGAAATTTGAAAATATAGTTTACAGTCTATTATCTCTTCATCGATCTCCCAATTCAAGAAAGTTACAGGACTATAGGAGAGATGGGATAGAACTAGATGAACTGGTTTAATTATAGAGACTGCATTTTTCCAAAGGATCTTGGCATTAAAACAACACTTCAAATCCCTTTTATGTGGAATGGTGCCTATATAGTATATATAATTGGTCTCTGTTTTATTAATGTATGAATAGATAGAAGAATGGAAACAAAATGTAACATCTTCCTTTGCCAAATTAGCTCTATGAAAAAGAAAATTAAATCAGGAACATCAAGATTGTTAAATGTTTTAGTTGTCAGAACACTAAAATATTCAATGAGCAATCTAGGAGATTGCCTTGATTGTTGCAGGTTCTTTAGGCAATACTTCCTCCTCTTTGTGATACATCGGATGTCGTTGGCACTTTTTAAATTCATAGCCTCATTGGGTCGAAACATGATTGCCTCACAAACATTTGGATCATTCACTTTGCTCATTGTGTTTGTTCTTGGAGGGTTTGTGGTATCAAGAGGTATTTGACATTATAGTATATGAAAAGATAGTTATTTACTCCAAAGAAATATACTTTATACTAATATTGAGCTTTTCAACTAGAACTCGGGTTACAAAATTGAAAAAATGGTTCCTTTTATTCATGTTTCTAGAACAGAGAACATACCTAGCTTGTTGGGTCCCTATATCACTAGTATAGTCCCTTATTATTGTTAGTGTAACCCCCTTATTGTTATTATTGAACCCTTGTAACCCCCATTTTGTTATTATTGTGCCCTTAAATTATTATTGTTAGGTCGGCTAGGATTACATTGTGGCCCACTAGGATTACATTATGGCCCCATGGACTCCTATATATAGAAAGGAGGCTTTGTGAATTGTATCATCCAAGAATTGTTCATTTATGTAATGTATTGGAGGTTTCCCCCTCGAAGTGGCTCATTTCTAAGGCGTTTATATCTCTTTTCTTCTCTTTTTGAGTTGGTTACACAACATTTGGTATCAGAGCTTTGGGATTCTAGGGTTTCGCTGCTCCAAACAGGTCATCGTGGCATTGTCACTATAACTTTTTTTCTACGAAGCTTCAGAAGCTGAAATTTTTAGGGTGCGAAGCTGAAATCGTGAGTAAGGTTGTCTAAAAATTTCAGATCTTGGTTCGCAATATTTGAGGAGATATCATCTGTGGAAGTTAGGTATTTTTTCAGGCTCATAAACAGGTCATCGTGGCATTTGCGCTATAAATTTTTTTGTACGAAGGGTCAGAGTCTGAAATTCATATGGTGCGAAGCTGAAATCCTGAGGAAAGTCGTCAAAAAATTTCAGAACTTGGTTCGAAATATTTTTGGAGATATGATCTGTGGAAGGTAGTGCTTTTTCAGACTCCTGAATTTCATCTCAAAGAGGTGATCGTGGGAAAATTTCAATAACTCTCTCTCTGAAGATTGGATTGGAGTGCCGTCAAAATTGGTCATAAGTACACAGCCTGTAGTTTCTTCACTATCAATTGCAGAGACAAAGGACAAAACAGTGACACGTGGCAAGTCGTACAAGTTCGCTCTACTGAACCAGTCCAGAATTAGGTCATTGTGGGAGATTGGACACAACTTTGTCTTGGAGCATCAAAATCAAGTCAGACCTGTGGAATTTGAAAGAAGCTTCAGAGGGCTACTACAGGGCTGAATTTAAGATATCGAAGATTTTCAAGCACAGAGATAATACAATTTCAATATCGAGCTCCTCAAAGCTAGTAAAAGGTGTGTATTTTTTTTCCGAATTGCATAAGTCTTGTTTGAAGATTCAAGTTGAATTGATTGCAAGGGCCTATTGTAGAATAGATATCAATATTGGAGTCTAAAATGGCCCCTAAAAAGAATTCAACACCCATTAAGCCTTTAGAAGGCTCTACTATTACTCATGAAGATGAAGAATGGCAACATGACATGTCAAAATTACAAGAGCAAATGCAACAAATTTCGCTCTCGCAAAGAACAACAAAAAATGAAATGGAAGTTTTGAAGAAAGGCGTGGAAACTAAGATGAATGGTTTGGAAGCTAAGATGGATGGCATGGAAGTCGGCATGGAAGCTAAGAGGGATGACATGAAGAATGATCTAAAAGCATACATGGAAGGCTTGATGACAAGCTTAAAACCAGAAATGATTCCTAATGGCGGAAATATAGGAGAAGAACCTCCTGATGAGAACAAAATAAATGTTAATCATGATTCCATAAACTCGAATGTTGGCGGAAAGAACCACCATATTCCAAAAATGGATATGAGGAAGTTTGATGGAAAGGATCCTGTAACATGGATACTACAGATGGAGCAATATTTTGATCTCCATAACGTGCAAAACATACAAAAGGTACGCATTGCAACTTTACATTTAGAACAAAATACATTTGTATGGTATTGATGGCTTTGCTCCCGTAAAAAAATTGTCACTTGGTCAATTTTTACGGAGAAATGATAGCACATTATGAGGATACAAAGAGCAACACCTTCTTTAGCCAATTGATAAATCTCAAACAAAAGGGTTTAGTGGGGCAGCACATTGAGGACTTCCAAAAATTGAATATAAGGGTAACTGATATTCCAGAGGAACACGGGATTGATCTCTTCATAGGTACTTTAAAGGATAACATCCAACATGAAGTTCGCGTTTTGGAACCTGATTCATTGGAGAAGGCATTCAGGTTGGCAAGAAAAATTGAATGTAAAATTATGGCGACAAAGAAGCCTACCACTCACTTCTATAAAGAGGGAAGTGTTGCTACTCCTAGATTTCCACAACCTACAAGGTTGACACCACAACAATTGGAAGAAAAAAGAGCAAAAGGGCTTTGCTACGGTTGTGATAGAAAATACACTAAAGGTCATAAGTGTGCTGAGAAGAAATTATTTTACATAGATTGTGAAGAGGAAGAAGAAAATGAACAAGAAGAGGATATACACCGGGAACCAGCCCCAGAAGAGGAAGAAATGAATCCGACCATATCGTGTAATGCACTGGCAGGAATTACCACTCCTCAAACTCTCAAGATAAAAGGACAAATCAAGAAGAAAAAGGTAATAGTGTTGATTGATTCGGGTAGCACCCATAATTTTATTCATTGTAAGGTAGCCAAGGAATTAAATTGTTTCTTATACCCAGCACCAGAATGTCAAGTGATGGTTGCAAATGGAGGAACTATAAATTGCTCTGGAAAATGCCATAATATCAAGCTAACCATGGGGGAATATGTATTGACTAGTCCAATGCTTGCCATTCCTATGGGAGGTGCTGATGTTGTACTAGAAGTACAATGGTTACAATCTTTGGGGACGGTAGCTTTTAATTTTCAAGAACTTTTCTTGAAATTTTTTTCAGAAGGAAAGGAAGTCGAATTACGGGGTATTGAAGGGAAGCCGGGAAGGATAATAAGCTCTAATTTCATGACAAAGCTTCTAAAGAAAAAAAAACGAGGCGTAATTGCACAATTATGCTCACTAGAAGTTCCAACATCAAAATCATCTATTTCTGCAGATCTCCAACAAGTCTTGGACAATCATTCCAAGGTGTTTGAAACTCCCAAAGGACTCCCACCTATTCGTGATCATGATCACGCTATTCATTTGATTCCAGGAAGTGTTCCTCCAAACATCCGGCCTTATAGATATCCTTACTTCCAAAAGAGCGAAATTGAACGTATGATTGCAGAAATGTTAGAGGCGGGTATAATTCAACCTAGTCAAAGTTCTTTCTCTGCTCCTGTAGTATTGGTACACAAGAAGGATGGATCATGGCGAATGTGTCCGGATTATAGGGAGCTCGATAAGCTCACCATTAAAGACAAATTTCCCATTCCTGTGATTGATGAATTATTGGATGAATTACATGGAGCAATTTATTTTACCAAGTTGGATCTTCGTTCGGGATATCATCAAATTAGAATGAAGACTGAAGATATTCCAAAAACAGCATTTCGAACTCATGAGGGTCATTATGAATTTTTGGTCATGCCTTTTGGCCTTACCAATGCACCTTCTACATTTCAGGGTTGATGAATTCCATTTTCAAACCCTTCCTTAGAAAATTTGTGCTAGTATTTTTTGATGATATACTAATCTACAGCAGGTCTTGGAAGGATCATGTTGAACATGTTGACAGGGTGCTCAAACTATTGCGGGAGAAACAATTATATGCAAAAAAATCCAAATGTTTCTTTGGAGTACAAGAGGTGGAATATCTGGGTCATATTGTATCTCACGAGGGTGTTAAAGTAGACCCTAACAAAATTAAAACCATTAAGGAATGGAAAGTCCCCACAACCATAAAGAAGTTGCGAGGATTTCTCGGGTTAACGGGGTATTATCGCAAGTTTGTTAAGAATTATGGGAGAATAGCAGCACCTCTAACAACATTATTGAAGAAAGATGCATTTTCATGGACTCCTGAAGCAACTAAGGCCTTTGAACGTCTTAAAGAGGAAATGTGCCTAGCACCGGTCTTAGCTACACGAGACTTCACAAAAACCTTTATTGTGGAATGTGATGCCTCAAGAAATGGAATTGGTGCAGTTTTAATGCAGGAAGGAAGACCCATTGCTTTTGAAAGTCGTCCAATCAAAGGAAAGTATTTACAGAAACCTATTTATGAGAAGGAAATGTTAGCAATATTGCATGCACTAAAGAAATGGAGAACTTACCTAATGGGAAGACACTTCAAGGTAAGAACTGATCATGATAGTCTTAAACACTTTTTGGAACAAAGACTATCTTCAGAAGAGCAGCAAAAATGGGTCACAAAGATGTTGGGTTATGACTTTGAAATAATCTACAAAAAAGAAAAGCTTAATGTTGTTGCAGATGCACTCTCAAGAAAGAATGAAGAGGTGGAAGCATTGCTTTGTGCCATTTCTATTATCCAACCAGATTGGATAACCGAAGCAAGAGATGAATGGAAGAAGGACAAAGATGTATGGACACTCATTCAAAAGTTGCGGCAAGATCCTAGTACATCTGATACATTTAGTTGGAAAAATGATTCCTTATGGTACAAAGATCGCTTATATCTTTGTAAGAATTCCCAGCTAAAACAAAATATTCTTCTGGAATTGCACACTTCTCCTTTAGGAGGACACTCAGGATTTTTAAAAACTTACCACAGGGTGAAGAAAGAATTTTTTTGGGATGGCCTTAAATCCGATATTCGAAAGTTTGTGGCGGAATGTTTGGTTTGCCAGCAGAATAAAGTGGAAACAATTAAGACCCCAGGACTTCTACAACCTTTATCCATTCCAAGTCAACGTTGGGAGGAGATTTCAATGGATTTTATCACGGGTTTACCTAAGTCCGAAGGAAAGAGTGTCATCATGGTGGTAGTTGATAGACTTACCAAGTATGCACACTTTTGTGCATTATCTCATCCATTTTAAGCAAGTACAGTTGCTACTACATTTATGGACAGAATTCAAAAGCTACATGGAAGCCCAAGGGTTATTGTGAGCGACAGAGATCCCATTTTTACTGGAAATTTTTGGACGAAGTTATTTTCTTGTTTGGGTACTCAATTAGCTCATAGCTCATCTTATCATCCTCAATCTGATGGTCAAGCTGAGATAGTAAATAAATGTTTGGAAGGATATCTTCGTTGTTTTGTATCTGATAAACAAACACAATGGGTCAAGTGGTTACCTCTCTTTGAATGGTGGTATAACACTTCCTTCCATACTGCAGCAAAAATGACCCCATTTATGGCACTTTATGGATATCATCCACCATCCATCACATCATCTTTAAGGGAAAATTCGAAGGTTCAAGCAGTGGAAGATCACATCGAGCATCGGCAAGAAGTTCTCCAACTCTTAAAGGATAACCTGAATTTGGCACAAAATCGAATGAAACAACAGGCAGATCAACATCGTAGCGAGAGAAGTTTTGATGTAGGAGATTGGGTATTTTTACGGCTACAACCATACAAACAAATGTCCCTCAAGCAAGCACATAAGGATAATAAATTATCGCCAAAGTACTATGGTCCTTACAAGGTGTTGCAAAAGATTGGTACTATGGCATACAAATTGGAGCTTCCTGCTTCTTCGCGAGTACATCGAGTTTTCCATGTTTCATGCTTAAAGAAGGTTATAGGTGAAAATCTTCCAGTTCAAACAGTATTGCCAGAACTTGATGGGGAAGGGAAAATCATATTGGAACCTGAAGCAGTCATGGAAAAAAGAACTCGGCAACTACGGAATCGATCAATTTCAGAGTATCTCATCAAGTGGAAGAACTTACCCACTGAAGATTCTACATGGGAGGATGAGAATTTTATACGAAAGCACCCAGAGCTACTCAAGCATTGAGGACAACACTTTTTTGAAGGAGAGGGGCATGTTAGGTCCCTATATTACTAGTATAGTCCCTTATTGTTGTTAGTGTAACCCCCTTATTGTTATTATTGTACCTTGTAACCCCCATTTTGTTATTATTGTGCCCTTAAATTATTATTGTTAGGTCGGCTAGGATTACATTATGGCCCCATGGACTCCTATATATAGAAAGGAGGCTTTGTGAATTGTATCATCCAAGAATTGTTCATTTATGTAATGTATTGGAGGTTGCCCCCTCGAAGTGGCTCATTTCTAAGGCGTTTATATCTCTTTTCTTCTCTTTTTGAGTTGGTTACACAACATAGCTGGTGGATTTGGGAATATTGGTGCTCACTAATGTCCTATGGCCAAAACACCAGAGTGGTGAATGGGTTTCTAGCTCCTAGATGGGAGAAAGTATGTGTTATCATGTACTGATAGAGTGTCCTATAATCATAATCCCAGGAAAGAAATATTGAATATTTCCTTTCCTCTAAATATTTCATCTTTGTGCATCCTGTCAGTAACAAATCCATTGAAACACTTGGACGTGCTATCCTAGAATCTCATGGATTATTTGCTGAAGTTAAATTTTATTGGACTGGAATTGGAGCATTGATTGGGTTATGTGCACTTTTCAACATTCTGTACACTGTTGCTTTAGCATGCCTCAACCATAAGTATGACATTCCACTATAAGGTTTGGTTTCCGCTACTATTTCTCTCACCTAAAATTATCTTAAGAGTGAGATATAATAAATTCTCCTCCAATTACAGCTTTAGTGAAATCACAGGCTGTTATATCTGAAGAGGTTATTGGAGAGAAGCAAGCAAAAGGAGCTGGAGAAAGAAACCAATAAAAAAAACATCGTTCTTTTCAACTGACATCACAATGAAGGTCTAGTGGTAAGTCGAGCTCTCCAGAAATACTTTAGTAGTTCCCAATATTCAATCTACTACTCACAGATTAAAGTACAATGTAAATGGATATGGTGCTAATTATAACTGATTAAAATATTTGATAGATAATTAAATGAGAATATCTATTACCCTAGCCGTCCCCTCACGCCCCCTCCCGTCCCCTCACGCCCCCTTCACGTCCCCTCCCATCCCCTCACGCCCCCTTGACCCCTCCAGATGGGGAAACGTCCCCCTTGACATCCCCTCCAAATTTTCGAAAATTGGGAGCGTCAGGAAATGTCCCTTAGAAGTCCCCAAGACCCCGAATCGCGGGGGGGCGAGGATTCTAGACCCCTGGTGGGGGGGAGGAGTCCCCGTGTAACACTGATTTTTAGTCTCTGAGTTTTTCACTGCATCACATTCACTCAAATTAGCAATGACAGATTACGAAACTAAAGACATTGTAGAGCTAAAATTCATGTTCCAACAGAGTTCTACTGTGCTTGGGTGTTAGATATTTAGATCAAATAATTAAGACTTGTAATAGCTCACCTTGTGGAAAGGTAAAGGTTCTATTGAAGTAGAAACTTTTTTAGTCTCTGATTTTTTCAGCGCATCACTTTCACTCAAATTAGCAATGACATATTTTTCAAACTTCTTAGAATCTGTCAATAATGAAACATTCAGATCCTGGACATTTTCAAGAGTAAAAATATCAGTGCCAAGTGATTTCCTAATTTGTGATCCACTATTATGATAGTGAATGGCTTGTTCACATGCCTTTTCAACTTGTAAGTTGGCAAGAAGAAAAACATGCAGTGTCTGTGTTGCCACTTCCTCATAACCTGGGTAATTAGAAGTACATGTTATTAGACAGAATGCACTTCCAACAGACAAATGTTTTTCAAGTGATGTTTCTCATTTGTGTGTAGAAGAATGGCCACCTTTTAATTCACGTGCTTGTATTGCAGATAACGCTTTTTTTGGTGCACAATTAACTTTACTTGGCTCAGTAATGTCTTTATTGTATAATATAGTACTCCCTGAAGTTGTCTTGAGGGAAACAATGTAGCCTTGAAATATCCTCTGGTTCTTGAACTTCAGAGGCCATAAATCGAGTTGTTACACTGCCCATGTAAATTATCTCAACTTTCTCCATATAAGAAGCTAGTTTATGGTTACATGTATGTGCCATATTTTCACTAGTCCATGGTAGCATAGAAGACTCCTCTTCTCTTTGACTCAAGGTTGTTGATGACAACTTTGTAACACTTACCTGGGCATACTTAGGAGTTTTTTTTTTCCAAACACACTCATTATCGTTCACCATTTCCACATCTCTGACTGCAAACTCCTCTTCCATGACATTTTTATAAAAAGATCCTGAATCTTTCAACAACTAATTATTTTCATTGTGCCTGTTAATTAGAATTTTGGTCAGAGATTTTCATTTGGTAAGCACATGAGCAGTCTAAATTGAGAGTTTAGAAGCATTTGCACAGATTCTAGAGTTTTTGCTTCTGACCATACATTTAAAGGTCTCAAATTGTTTGATTTATATATATTTGCACCCATTTAAAGGTCTCAAATTGCTTGATTTAAAGGTCTCCTCCTCATATGATGTGTACTATTTTGAATATTCTATTCTTTGCATATCAAACATTATAAAACCTCTTGCACAATGTTCTCATCTCTTTTATTTGAACATAATTCCGATAATCATTGCATTCATGAAGAAAGGATATATTCATGTGAAACCCTGTCTAGCTGCTTCTCTTGGCTAATGCCATCACCTACATCCCATAGAGAATCCGGCAATTGAATGTCGACTTGACCAAAGGCATTGCTTACTTCCTGCTGAGATTGAACAAGAGAATCAAAATCTCTCCTTCCAGGGGTCATTACTCTGTGCTTTGAACTTGAAGTTTGCCTCTTTTCCATTCTCTTCTATCTCGAGACTCCAAAAACTTGCTGCAGCCCATCCTTTCTGTCTCCTCTGCCCACTGAAATTTCAAAAGCACTTCATCCTCGCCCTTATATGCTCCTTCAGTTTGAAATCCAAAATCATCATTTCCACTATTCTTGTTTTTCGTATTTACTTCTGTTGAATTTGTATTTTGTGCTAGGTTATGAGTATATTGTTTTAAATTATTCACTTCAGAACAGAGACCAATCATAAGAATATTCTTATTTTGTGCAGGCCTGCAATCCATGACTGAGGAGGAATTGATAGCAAACAATAAACCACATTGCTCAGAGGCATTCAACAAAATTGGCGGATCTTTGGTGTTTTTTCTCAAATTCACCCGACTGTTCAGACATTGGCTGATACTTCTTACCTGTATTTTCAAACCCATCTCCCAAAATATATAGCCATTTAGAAGGTAATGACTCTTTGAGCCCTTTGAAAATACACCACATAATAATCTCTGCCCAATTGTTTGAGCTTCTTATCAACTCACCAATGTCTGGTCCAAACAAGTTTCCTTCAAGGATCAAACTAATTTCCTCTTTTCAAATAGAGTTTAGAAGCATTTGCACAGATTCTGGAGTTGTTGCTTCTGACCATACATTTAAAGGTCTCAAATTGCTTGATTTATATGTATTTGCGCCCATTTGAACTGAAAGCTATATTGTGCAAAGTTGTCTCAAGCTCAAAAGTATTATCCTGCCTATAGAAGCTTGAACCCCAATAATCCTTGCAGTGGCCACTTTCACCAAGTAGAATATGTGCTTCATCAACATCATCAGACCTCAAACCTCAATTTCCCTTCCAAGTTTTTCTCTATAACAATTTTTGTGACTCCTGCTTGCCGGACACCAGTTACAAACTTTCTTTCACTTGAAAATTCACAACAATTGAATTTAAATTAGCCTCACATGGGTTGTATTTCATTTTTAGTATATTTCGCTTGATTATTTCTTTATACAATCTCCCCACTTCTCTTATCCATGTTCAGGCATTCCTTTGCACCTCTTTGTGCAATTGCTAGTTATAAGAATATTTAAGATTCTGGATCTATCGATCTGAGATGGATATTGCAATATAAATCTGAAGGATTCATGAGATTACTTCATGTTTGATCATATTTTTTTAATGATAAATGTTATCTTGCAGGAAAATTTCAAAATTTGAAGTCATATTAATTCAGTACATTGATGCAAATTCATACGCTGATGTGATGTATATTATGGAAATTTCATTTTTTTACAGTTACTTTTAGTTTAATTATATCATTTAGCCCGATCCTTTCCATATATTCAACTAAACCTTTGTTGCTTAACAGGACTTTGTCATTTCCATGTTTTCGTGAAATTTTTTATGGTTTGATACTCTCATACAACCTCTATCAAGTTACATGCACCCTCATTAGAAAAAACAAGAGAATTTTGCTTGCCATGACTATGTTTCTTTGTCATTGTTGACTTAAGAAAATCTTTTAGCTAAGAAACTAGTTTCAAGGTTATGGCATAACTTGTCATATAAATTGAACATAATTTATATCCAAAATGTTAATTTGTAAACTACTTAGCTGGTTTTAGGCTTTCCATTTAAAATCTACTTTATTTTGAACTTTGAACAAGTTGTTCCATAGACTTGAATATTAAGAGACTTTGGTGTAAGGATTAAAAATTAGCCCGTAAGGCCTCTCAGTTATTCATTTATTTTATCTAATATAACATTTACTATTAAATTAGAACCACTCGGCACAAATACGTCATAGATCAAGATCATACTTTGTAGAGTGTCGTAGAATAAAAATAGGAGCAAAGACACTGAGTTCTTTCGGTTTTCCTGGTTCTTATTCCTTTGGTGTATCTTTGCACCTTTAGGGGCAATTGCTAGTTTAAAGTCTAATTCTTTAAAGGGTGCTAGCTCAATGGAAGAGCACCTGCTTTACAAGCAGGAGGTTGGTGGTTCGATTCCATCGTGCCATGATATTCATATATAGGGAATGACGAAGATCAGTTTTTGGTGACGGATGCTCTTTTGACCATCACCAATGAGCTTATGGTGACATTTTTCGACCCTCATCAAAATATGAAATGGTGACGGTCAACGAACGCCACCATATATACGCATCAATACTGACGACCATTAAAGGTCTGTCACCATAAATCGTTGTTTTTTATATGAAATCGTGAGGGTCACTGTTTTTCATTATAGTCATTATTCGTGACGGACCTTGATGTCACCAATGCATTTATGGTGACGGTCAATGAACGTCGCTATATATATGCACCAATAGTGACGGCCATGAAAGGTCCATCACAAAAAATCATTGTTGTTCATATGAAATGGTGACGGTCACTATCCGTCATTATAATTAATATTCATGACGGACCTTGACTGTCACTACAACACATACTTTCGGCGACGCCACCTTTGGTGACGTTCAGTTTTTTGGTGACGGAGGCTATTGTCCGTCACCATTGCTCATATGAAATGGTGACGGTCAATATCCGTCACTATAAATCATTATTGGTGATGGACCTTGAATGTCACCACAACACCTATACTTTCGGCGACGCCACCTTTGGTGACGTTCAATTTTTTGGTGACGGAGGCTATTGTCCATCACCATTGCTCATATGAAATGGTGACGGTCACTATCCGTCACTATAAATCATTATTGGTGACGGAATTTGAATGTCACCACATTTTCGGCGACGCCACCTTTGGTGACACTCAATTTTTTGGTGACGAAGGCTCTTTTGACCCTCACCAATGAGCTTATGGTGACCATTTTCGCCCCTCACCAATGTCCTTTTTTCTTGTAGTGAGATCTACAAAACATCTTGCCTACGGCAAGAACCTTTTTACAACATAAAACCCATTCAAGGCCAAGGGAGACAATCCTTGTTTATGAATTGGAGGAGAAATGTGTTATAGGGGAAGCAAATCCTATCAAGACATTCTCCAAGAAGGATGCCAGCACTGTACAACCCATAGAAGACTTTTCTCCAAGAGGAGGAGATGTTGCAGCGTTAAGAGCGGTTCCAAATGATCTAAACTTGAGAGTAAGAGGCACCATCATGGGGCAAAGAGTTTATGTATTGATAGATAGTGGAGCCACTCACAATTTTATTGATGCACAGCTGGTACGCAAGAGAGGAATTCCCGTGGAGGAGTTTGAGGGATTTTCAGTTTTGGTCCTAGGAGCCATGACTCTGCAATGTGCCAAGTATGTTCTAGCGCTAACCATTACTATGGGCACCTATACCTTGACAGACCACTTCTTTGTGGTAGATATTCAAGACACCAATGTCATATTGGGAGTCCAATGGTTACTCAATCTTGGGAGAGTTACCACTAACTGGAGAACTCCGAAGATGGAATGGACTAGAGGAGAGGATGGCCAACAACATAAGATCAAGGGTATGAACACATATCCTCCTCAGGTTGTTTCAACACATAGGATGGAGGCAGATCTCTGTAGGGGAGACATTGCATGGGTAGTGGAGCTGCATGTATCTGAGGTGAAGGGCAAAGACACATCGATGCATATCGATGTTCAATCCCTTTTGGACCCGTATTCTATAGTATTTGGGGATATCCCACTAGGGAGACCTCCTGACTGAGGGTTTGAACACACCATTGAGTTGGAACAAGGGGTAAAAGCAGTGATCACCACTCCTTATAGACATCCCAAGACCTATAGGGATGAGATTGAAAGAGCTATCCAAGAGCTGCTAGCACTAGGGCACATCTGGCCTAGTACTAGTCCTTTTGCTTCCTCAGTGGTTTTGGTAAAGAAGAAAGAATGCAAATTGATGATGTGCATCGATTATAGGGCCTTTAATAAGAGGAATTTGAAGAACAGGTACCCTATACCCAAGATCGATGAACTCATGGATGAGCTGAGGGGATCCAAATATTTCTCCAAGATTTATTTGAGGTCTGGGTACCATCAAATCAAAGTGAGGGAGCAAGATATCCCCAAGACAACATTCAGATGTCACTATGGGAATTTTGACTTTCTGGTAATGCCCTTTGGATTGAATAATGCTTCAGCAACTTTCCAATCCTGTATGAATCATATCTTCTGGGGTCATTTGTAGAAGTTTGTATTGGTCTTCTTTGATGATATTTTGATCTATAGCCGCACTTGGGAGGAGCACTTGCAGCATATTGAGATAGTCTTACATATCCTCAAGGAGCAGAAATTCTATGCCAAGCTCTCCAAATGTGAATTTGACCTCACAGAGATGTTGTATTGGGGGAATATCATAGGGATGGATGGAGTAAGGGTACATGAGGAGAAGATTCAAGCTATTAGATACTGGCCTGAACCTAGGAATGTTATAGAACTCAAAGGGTTTGTGGGCATATGCACATATTACCGGAAGTTTATGAAAGGGTTCTCACAACTAGAAGCACCACTTACAGACTTGACAAAGAAGAGGGCTTTCCAGTGGACACCCACAGTGCAGAGAGCTTTTGATAAGCTCAAAGAGGTAATGAGTAGTTGTCCTGTTTTGGTTTTACTTGACTTTTCTCAACATTTTGTGTTAGAATGTGATTGGGGCAGTCTTGATGCAAGGGGGGCATCCTATAGCCTTTGAGAGTAGAAATTTTCTCCCTCATGAGAAGCTATACCCCATCTATGATAAAGAAATGCTGGCTATCATGCATGCACTAGCCAAATTCCAGCAATACTTGGTGGGGAATAAGTTCAAGGTGAAGACTGATCACAACATCCTTAGATTCTTTCTTGAACAGAGGCAGCTTCAGGAAAGACAATAGAAGTGGGTGAGAAAAATCCAGGCCTATGACTTTGACATAGAATATGTCAAGGGGAAGAGAAATATAGTAGCTGATGCACTTTCCAGGAGGCCTATAGCGTTGTCCTTGAGGGGCATGGACGCAGATTGGAAGGCTCAACTTTTAGTTGAGTACTCCAAAGATGACTTTGCATGCGGGATAATTGATGGGGTGGTATCAGATGGGAGATTTAGAGTGATGGATGAGGTTATATATTAAAAATATTGGATCTACTTGGCTAATAATTCTAAGCTCAATGAGAATATCTTAGGGGCCTCACATGATTCCCCACTTTCCAGGCATCAAGGTTTCGCAAAAACTTACAGAACTATCAGGGAGATATTCTCATGGAAGGGTCTCAAGGAGGATGTGCTACGACATGTCAAGGAATGCACCACTTGCCAACAGAACAAGGGAGAGCACACTTATCCTGCTAGGTTATTACAACCACTACCTATTCTATATGGGAAGTGGGAAAGCATCTCTATGGACTTCATCACTGGCTTATCGAGAGTGCAGGGTAAGGACTGTATCTATGTTGTTATTGATAGACTAACAAATTATTCTCATTTATTTGCCATATCTGAACATTATAATGCTTCACAGGTAGCTGAACTATTCTTCAGAGATGTATTTAGACTCCATGGTCTCCCTAGCACCATAGTGAGTGATCAAGACAACCGCTTCATGAGTGGCTTTTGGCAGGAACGTTTCTGATTGGTGGGAACTGATTTGACTCCCAGCACCAGCTATCACCCCTAAAATTATGGGCATACTGAGATAGTGAACAAGTGGCTAGAAGGCTACTTAAGAAACTATGTGGCTGGGCAGCAGAAAGCTTGGTTGCGGTGGCTCCACTTGGGGGAGTATTGTTACAACACTACTCACCATATCTCTATTGGCATGACACCATTCCAAGCCTTGTATGGATATGAGGCACTTTCATTTGCCGATGTTATGTTTGGGTCAAGTAAAGCTCCAAGGGAAAGAGATTGGATTCAAGAGAACCAGGTTATACTCAGGGCCCTCAAAGATAACATTTCCACTTCTCAGAACCAGCAGAAGAAGTATGCAGACCATGGTCAAACATAGAGAAAGTTTGAGGTGGGGGATCTTGTTTACCTACGCCTTCAGCCTTACAAATATTCCACACTCAAGGTGAAGGGAGTTGAAAAGCTCAAACCACATTTCTATGGGCCATACAAGGTGAACAAATGTGTCGGTAAGGTAACTTATGAGAGGGAGCTTCCTAAGGGGAGCAAGATCCACAATATCTTCCATGTATCTCGACTCAAGAAGGCCATTGGGAGGAATGTAGTTGCCAACTAGGAACTTCCTCATATTTATGATGAGGGTCATTTGATCTTGCAGCCAGAAGAAATCCTAGACACAAGGGAGAGGAAGTTGAGAAACAGAGTCATCAAAGAATATCTAATTTGATGGAGGAATCTACTAGATGAGGATGCCACTTAGGAGGGGGAGAATATATTGCAACATCCTTCTTTACTATTTCTTGTGGGCAAGAAAATTTTGAGTAGGGAGGACAGTAATGTTCCCAATTAGCCATAGCTACTTGGAACATTATAATTACTCCATTTTTGAAATAAGAGGTAAGAAACACAATAAAATCTATCCTAGTGTGAAAAGGGATTGAGGTAGGAGGATAAAATAAAGCCTCTTGAGTGTGAAGAGGAGAAAAATCAAGGATCTAGCTAGTTGACCAAGTCAACCAACACTGTCATGAGGGGGGGAAAGCCACTAGGGCAGCGCAGTTTTGAAGGAGGAAACTTCTCAAGGAAGCTACATCACCAATGTGTGGGGCCCGGGACAGAGAAGCTCACTTAGAATAAAAAGGAAGGGATAGCAGTAAGGGAAGGCATTCATTGATACTTCTTTTTTCAGTCTTATGACTGATTGCAAGCTTCAGCTGTTTAGCCTAAGTTTCAGCACTGTTTAGTGCAAGAGTTCTCATGCAGGAATTCTAGTTCCATTGTTGTTGCAGTTGATCAGGAGATTCAAGGGGGAGGTATTGAGTTCCATTCTCATCAGATATCTTGAGGAATCCATCCTATAACCCTGACAGTGTAGTCACTCCTAGTGAGTGTGTTATTTCTGCAGTAGCTGGGGTTGTATCTACCCATTTGAGCTTATTTCAAGAGAAGAGGAGGTGATTTCTACTCCAAGAGTTATATTGTGGAAGGTATTGAGCCTATTATTGTATTGTGTGTCCTTATTTGAGCATATCAGATATTTCTCAATACAGAGTTGCTGGGTACAATGTTATTTTCTGTAGAGATGTATCTTGTGTTACTATTTTGCCGGAAACCCTTGCCGGGAGGTTCCAATGTATTTGTAAAAGAGGTCAATCCTATAATTTCTGATCTTATAATGAATGAAAGCTCCATATATTTTTTATTCCATCTATTTTTGTAGTTTACATAATAAGAATAACGTTTTTTCTACATTTCTATTTTATGATGTACTGGGGTTATGATGCATTTTTCTACATTTGAGTTGGGGAGATCTGTTTATTGTAGTTAGAGTTATTTGTTTCTAATTCCATTCCATATTTAAGCCACATACAACATATTCTTGAGGATCCAAGCCCTGGAAAACTTTATTCTTGCACTAGTTTCCTTATACAGCGTCCTCGCTGGGAATATTGCTGAAATTCCTGAAAATGAATTTTACAGTTTTGAGGAGCTGTTTTGTTTTCTCTAGGATAAGCTCTCTGATTCATGTTTATTATTTCCATCATCCTTTCCATGGTTTTTACTAAGTTATCAATCTTTTCATTAGATGTGGAGGGTACAACTTCTTCCCTATATGTGACTCTTTTTTTATTTTTCATTCTAGCTCTCTTAGCAATCAGATTGGCTTCTACAATTACTGCTCCCCTATGCATGTTTTATAATGTGAGGGGTTCTCTTTCTCTTAATTGATAAGCCATCTCTTGGTCAAAACCATCAGGGAATTTCACTAGAGCTAGACCTTGCGAAGGTTTTATGTGAGGAGGTAGGGCATTATATACACTATTGAATCTAGTGTATTATTCTTGGATACCCTCTCCAACATTTCTCTTAGTGTTCTCATACTCTGATAAAAATTGGAGAGGGTTATTCTCGACTTCCCATTTGTTTAAGAATAATTGATGAAAATCAGGGAGGTCATTTATGCTATTAAGGGTTAAGCCTTTAAACCATTTTCTTGCCTCTCCCCCTAAGCTTTGAGAAAACATTATGAGTTTAACAATTTCATCATCTATTTCTTTCATGGAAAAGTAGTCATTCATTTTTTCCACATGTTGTTGAGTATTAGTAGAACTACTAGCATCATATAAGGAAATCTTCGACTGGTAGTCCTGTGGTAGAACAAATAAAGGTTGTGGAAGAACTAAGGGGGCATACCATGTTGCCATGATATGTGGTTGTGGAAACAATGGAGGGTTAACAAGTGGAGGGTTTACAAAGGGAGGTACAGGGTTAAATGGAGGAAAGTGAATAGTAGGGGATGAATTTAGTACAACATAATTCTGTTGTAAGTTGGATGGGTCTAAAACTATCTGGGTTATCCAACTCTGAGATCTAATCCTAAAAAATCTTTGTTCTAGGGGTGAGTCAGATAGGATATTCTGAAGTCTTTAAGGTTTTCAAGTAATGAACTTGATTTGTGGATTGGTCTGCTAACAGCTAGACTTTTGGATCTACGAGAGTTCCTAAGGATGCTTTCAGGATTGTAAACTATAGCAGGAGGATTTGGGTCAGGATGGAATCTGGTATGGATTCTTCTAGAAGCTAGAACTTGGACCCAAAAATCAGAAAGGTTGAGAGTTTATGACAGTCTTAAGACACAAACCAAACTGAAAAGGAAATACTTAATCCACAAAGTATCCTTGACTGGGTTCTTTTTTATGTTTAATGATAAAATAAGCTTTCCCAATGGAGTCTATGGAAAACCAGTGGAGTCAGTAGGCCTACTGAAAACCGGTGGAGTCACCAGGTGGAGGAATTTTTACTTGTTTTATGGCTGGATATTGTCCACCATAAGCAACCAAGAACCATTCTTGGATAACACTTGATTCATCTAAGTTTAAAATGAGGTTATCTGAGTTTTTGAGTTGATATTTTGTTGTTTATTACTCAGTATTCCCCAATATGGTCGCCACTATGTTGGCTCCCTGTGATTTGCAAGATTGGAAATAAAAACACTACAGGGGCCAAATCAGAACCACTTTGGAATCCTAGGAACTAGCCTTCCTAGATGTAGAGAGGGATCTCTCTATGTAATTGTTTATAGATGATATGTCTTTATGATCTTGTTTTATGACATTAGGCTAGTTATGAAGTTCTAAGGACTTGTTTGTTTTGGTTGATTAATTGATAGGTTGATAGATCAATGGTGTGACTAATTGAAGGAGTGTTTTAGATGAATAGATAGACCTAAGAAAACATAATCCATTTGGCTATGGAGTCATAAAAGGATTTAATTGTTCATCAACTTTCCAAGGGTTTTCATAGGGCAAGCTAACTATATCAAATGGATATTTTAGATTAGATGTGATATGAAATAGCAATAAGTTGTGAAGGCAGCAAAAATATAGTCAGTTAAGAATCTTATAGCTCTACTTCAACAAGAAAAACCATTTAGGTAAATTTTCAAGGTAAACCAAAGGACAGGGCATACCATATACTTCTTTGGCCAGACTTTAATAAGCAAACATTTAAGACAACTGTTGTGTATATTCCCTCCTCCATTTAAATTCTGATCACTAGTTCCTTTTAAATCTGCTCCAAATATCTTTCGTGATCGTAAATCTCCATATCTTGCTCATTGCCACCTTTTCTGCTCCAAAATGCACTATCCAAAGGTTAAAAACCCAACATTAAAATTTATATCGGGCCTTAGCCCCTTTTATTGTCGTTATCACATGACCCGAGCCTAGAAACCACAGGCTATAGGGAAAGGAGCTCAATCATAAAGTTTTCGGGGGCGATAGCAACCGTCCAATCAAATTAAATCAATGGAGCGGCGATCATCCTATAAATTGGACCCCCCACGCGCAGGAAACCGGCGGTATTGTCCCGCACCGCTTCCACCGAGCCGACGGTTTTGGACCCAAGGCCAGCGATTCCATTTAGAGCATGCTGCGTGTCTTTGGTACAGGCCCTAAAACCGTTTTCCCCACGCGTTAAAGATTGAACCAGGGCTGGGTAGCGGAATCCATCCACGCCGTAGGATCTGCCGATCTCCATCTGACAGCGGATATGTGCCAGAGCTACTCACTCGTTAACGTATGTTCGCCATGATCTGTGGCCCACCATTATGTTGCTCTCGTCGCCTCCTAACCGTCGATCCGTCTTCCAAGATCCGACAGCCAGAAATTAGTCTCCTCATCTATTGACCCCGCTGCCACGTCAGTCCCCCATCTATCCATCGTACATCCACGTGTTCCCGTCTCGTACGTCCGTAATATTCCTTCCCACCATATGTATATATATATGTGTTCATATGTGTTTTTATTTGTGTTCGTCATTCTTCAGTCACCGCCTCCCCATTGTGTTACGTAGAAAAACCGCATCTCGTCTATTTATCAAATCCCTCATCGTGTTTCCTCCACCACCCTTTATATTCCTGTCATTTGTTCGTTTTCACGACGTCATTATCATCTCCCCCTCCACGCTCCCTATATCCGAGTCTGTTTTCTCTAATATTTTGTGGATTTTGCAGGTTTTTAAGATGATAAAGAGGCCCCATAATTTATCGCCTCCATTGCAAAGGTTGAGAGTATGTCAAAGGACGACATTCTGCTGGTGAAATTTAAAGAAGAAGCTGAGGGCAGGTGTGAGAAATGACCATAATTAAAACAAAGATATGGATCTACAGAACCCTCTAGAGAAAATCAAGGGACGCTTCGCCCTGCATTAATGATCCAAGGTTTAAATTCAAAACTAAAGGCCGAGAGTACAGTACAAAATCACCAGATATATCAGGGTTTTATGGCAGCAGATTTTCCCTCTTTCAGTAAGAGGCAAAATGATGTATATTTTATTATTTTTGTCATGTTTATAAGGAGATTTTCATCTCCCGGCATTTATTTCTAGAGACAGATTGTAAAGTACAGTAATTTATAGATAGTCATTCATAGAGTGGGCGCGAATGTTTTCCGCCATTTTATTCAAATTGAGTCATTAAATGTGTTTCATCTACCTCCTTCTCGAGAATTCTCTATATTTTCTATAAAGGCCCGAAAAGAAGACATTGTAAGGGTTCCAGATTTCTATCAGCAAACTGTGCAGTGAAAAGGTTTTTGTATACATTTTGTAATACTTCTGTATGAAGGTTCAGAGCCCGTAGAGTCTCAGTGAGGAGGAGTTATAACTGTAATGAGGATTCCGGTCTTTGGTATCTCACAGTATGTAATTTCTCTTATGTGTTAATACAATATCTTATTTCATGCTATTTATCTTCTTGTATCATGTTCTAGAATGCGAGTGGCTCACTAGTTTGCAGTAAGGATTCATCCTTGTTGATGCCCTTTCTGGAATTAGTCAAGCGCTTTAAATAGGCCTAGTCATGATATATTGTTCCATGTTCACCTCATCCATATTTTCTGCTATATTAGTTGCTTGAGAAGGGTGCTTTAAAATGCCATTGTCATATAAGGATTCATAAATTGGTATGCCCTTATATGGTTTTGTTGTGTATCTGGGTATCAGTCTCAGGTTAGCTAATATCTTCTCTATGTTTCCTCACTACACTCACTTCCTGATATTTGATTTCTGTGATATATTATTTGAACTGGCCCTATTTACAGTAAGTTGTCTCTTAACTGTCTGATGCCTTTGTATTGGAGTTTTACATGATGTCCCTACACTATTCTTATCTTTGTGTCAGCTTCTGAGAGAGTTTGGTCCCATTCAAAACTTATTTCCTTGTTCAAACAAGAGATAGTAAGTGAGCTCTTGGACTGACAATCCAAACTATATGAAGGACTCCTTGCTATATTAAGATGTCCTAGGCACTGGTCTATGGCAACTCTAGACTGTCTCTAGGGGGTGACAAAATTGTCCACAACATCTTTCTAGCGTCGTTGCCAGGGACTCGAATTTAAGAATATCAGTTT
Source organism: Pinus albicaulis (assembly GCA_034641835.2). Taxonomy (NCBI): domain Eukaryota; kingdom Viridiplantae; phylum Streptophyta; class Pinopsida; order Pinales; family Pinaceae; genus Pinus; species Pinus albicaulis. Next base: position 1,236,630,193 of record CM076575.1, read on the forward strand.
CCCTGGGTCTCGACAAATTGTTTTCACTCTCTAATCAGGTGAGCACAGAGAGTTGAAGAGTTGCGTATCTCTCACCTTGGCGACTCCACTGGTCTTTATTTGATAAATTTTATTGGTAGTCCTGGCTTCTCGAAAGCCACATTTGAGGTCAGATACATCTCAGTTGAAAACACCTTACGTGTCTGACCCAGAGAAGATCATTCATAAAATAGTTTGGAAGGAGAGGAAGTCAGTTCATGCTGAAAACCCTGAATATTCCGTTGAAGATTATCCGCCCTCTTCTTCTCAAGAAATCTCAATAGAAAATTCTGTCTCCACTGGTGGAAGACTCTAAGCAGTTTGCAAAAATGCATCTGAGTTTTATAGCAGAGTGCAAAGATGAAATGTCACGTGGCTTGGAAAAAATGGAAGTGGAGGACCTTCCATGGATCACTCTTCTCATCCCAAGTTGCACGCCCGTGCTTAAGAAAATCCTTCTAAGAGTGATGATTGAAAGATATGAAGCTGAGATAAAACTCTTGCAGTCACAAGAACAAACCCAAGACGTAGACAATGAGCAAGACATGTATGATGCTTTAAAACCTATGGAAGATGAGGAAGAAAGTGATCAGAAACCGCCTGATTGCTTACCTACATCTTGTATTACGCTGATCAGAGAGTATCACGATCTAATAGCAATGGAAAATAGGGAGCGCTGCCTCGAGGAAATGAGAGACCACATAGAAGAGGCAAAATCTGATGTGGAAGAGGCGGTTCAAGAAGACATACTGCCTCCAAATCAGCTAGTACAAGAAACTGAGAGCTGCTGCTCTTCTACACAAAGAAATACAAAACAATCATCTCCTTGGACAGAAGAAGGGGTCGACCGAATATCAAATCAGCAGCCTGCCTCAGAAATTTTCTATGGAACACCTACTCTTGCCCATTCGTCACTTGAGTTTGATAATTTGGATCCAGGAAACTCCTCTGAGGATCAAGATGAAGAAGGACCTGCTGAGAATCCAACAGGTTTGATTGGTGACATTGCTTATGACTGCGACTTTCCTAGTTATGATTTATTTGATGATGATTGTCTCCAGAGAAGCAGTGAACCTAGCCAGCCTATCTATGACACTGATGGGGAAAGTTATGAAAGCATTAGTGATGAGTGTCATGAGAGCGGAGATCAGCAGTCTTTCTTTTCAGAAGAGGAGGAGAGCAAAGAAGAAGCTCTTGAGCAAGATGAAAATAACGAGCCTTCTCTTGAAAAAGAGGAAGCAAAGGTACAAGCCCCTGCTCAAGAATACATAGATCTTTTCATGGAGCTCAGCACAGCAGAGCAGAATATACCAGAGTTCCAAAAGGACTCAGCTCCAATATATGATGAGTCCCCCAGTTCATAAAAGGAAGAAAACCAAGAAGCCACCATTTCTCAAGAGAATTTCCTTCTCCATCCAGTGGAAAAAGAAGAAATCCTGGTTAAAGCCTCCCTGCCAGATATTCTTAATCAGGTATCATCTCATGGTCCTTATGTGCATTTCTTGCAAATATTTGAAGAAGGATCAAGGGTCTTTTCTAGCAGCATGTTGCCAGCAGAAGGAAGATTTTTTGAAACTGCTATTGTGGAACAAAAAAAAGAGATCCCACTGCCTTTCAAAATATAAGAAGAAGGTGATCAGGCTTTCGAGAGCCATATTGAAGATGCAGTGGAAAGTGAAAAAATCAAAGCTGCCCAGGATGAAGACAGCAGTGAGCAAAGTCAGTTCCAGATAAAATAAAGGCTGGGCATAGGAATCGACAGCATTAGAAGACTGATGATGAAGGTGCCTCAGAAACAGCAGATACCAGCAAGAAAGCAAAGAAAATTAGGCAATGGAAAAACAAGAACAGAATGTGAAAGCATAGCAGGAGGCAAATTGCAGAATAAAATAGGGAAACATAGAGGGGTAAAACTGAAGAATAATGCAAATAATGGACACCAGCAAACCAGAGTATGGGACCCGGGAGGCCAAGACAACCTGGTGTATTATATTGTACATTAGTTTTCTTTTTGTTTCATCATTCTTTTAATAATGTAAATAAGCCGGCGAGTCTTGAAGAAAATGCAAAGGGATTGTAGGATAAAATTCACATACATGAGGGTCTGAGGTCTACGTGTTATTGACATGCCCGAGGATGAACATGTCGTCCCCAGATGGAGCCGATGTTGTGTATATTCCCTCCTCCATTTAAATTCTGATCACCAGTTCCTTTTAAATCTGCTCCAAATATCTTTCGTGATCATAAATCTCCATATCCTACTCATTTCCACCTTTTCCGTTCCAAAATGCACTATCCAAAGGTTAAAAACCCAACATTAAAATTTATATCAGGCCTTAGCCCCTTTTATTGTCGTTATCACATGACCCAAGCCCAGAAACCACAGGCTATAGGGAAAGGAGCTCAATCATAAATTTTTCGGGGGTGATAGCAACCGTCTGATCAAATTAAATCAACAGAGCGGCGATCGTCCTATAAAGTGGACCCCCCACGCGCAGGAAACTGGCGGTATTGTCCCGCACCGCTTCCACCAAGCCGACGGTTTTGGACCCAAGGCCAGCGATTCCATTTAGAGCATGCCGCGTGTCTTTGTTATGGGCCCTAAAACCGTTTTCCCCGCGCGTTAAAGATTGAACCAGGGCCGGGTAGCGAAATCCATCCACGCCATAGGATCTGCCGATCTCCATCTGACAGCGGATATGTGCCAGAGCTACTCACTCGTTAACGTATGTTCACCGTGATCTGTGGCCCACCATTGTGTTGCTCTCGTCGCCTCCTAACTGTCGATCCGTCTTCCAAGATCCGACGGCCAGAAATTAGTCTCCTCATCTGTTGACCCCGCTGCCACGTCAGTCCCCCATCTATCCATCGTACATCCACGTGTTCCCGTCTCGTACGTCCGTAATATTCCTCCCCGCCATATGTATATATATATATATGTGTTCATATGTGTTTTTATTTGCGTTCGTCGTTCTTCAGTCACCGCCTCCCCACTGTGTTACGTAGAAAAACCGCATCTCGTCTATTTATCAAAGCCCTCATCGTGTTTCCTCCGCCACCCTTTATATTCCTGTCATTTGTTCGTTTTCACGACGTCATTATCATCTCCCCCTCCACGCTCCCTATCTCTGATTCTGTTTTCTCTAATATTTTTTGGATTTTGCAGGTTTTTAAGATGATAAAGAGGCCCCATAATTTATCGCCTCCATTGCAAAGGTTGAGAGTATGTCAAAGGACGACATTCTGCTGGTGAAATTTAAAGAATAAGCTGAGGGCAGGTGTGAGAAATGACCATCATTAAAACAAAGATATGGATCTACAGAACCCTCCAAAGAAAATCAAGGGACGCTTCGCCTTGCATTAATGATCCAAGGTTTAAATTCAAAACTAAAGGCCAAGAGTACAGTACAAAATCACCAAATATATCAGGGTTTTATGGCAGCAGATTTTCCCTCTTTCAGTAAGAGGCAGAACAATGTATATTTTATTATTTGTGTCATGTTTATAAGGAGATTTTCATTTCCCAGCATTTATTTCTAGAGACAGATTGTAAAGTACAGTCATTTATAGTTAGTCATTCATAGAGTGGGCGCGAATGTTTTCCGCCATTTTATTCAAATTGAGTCATTAAATGTGTTTCATCTACCTCCTTCTCGAGAATTCTCTATATTTTCTATAAAGGCCCGAAAAGAAGACATTGTAAGGGTTCCAGATTTCTATCAGCAAACTGTGCAGTGAAAAGGTTTTTGTATACATTTTGTAATACTTCTGTATGAAGGTTCAGAGCCCGTAGAGTCTCAGTGAGGAGGAGTTATAACTGTAATGAGGATTCCGGTCTTTGGTATCTCACAGTATGTAATTTCTCTTATGTGTTAATACAATATCTTATTTCATGCTATTTATCTTCTTGTATCATGTTCTAGAATGCGAGTGGCTCACTAGTTTGCAGTAAGGATTCATCCTTGTTGATGCCCTTTCTGGAATTAGTCAAGCGCTTTAAATAGGCCTAGTCATGATATATTGTTCCATGTTCACCTCATCCATATTTTCTGCTATATTAGTTGCTTGAGAAGGGTGCTTTTAAAACGCCATTGTCATATAAGGATTCATAAATTGGTATGCCCTTATATGGTTTTGTTGTGTATCTAGGTATCAGTCTCAGGTTAGCTAATATCTTCTCTATGTTTCCTCACTGCACTCACTTCCTGATATTTGATTTCTGTGATATATTATTTGAACTGGCCCTCTTTACAGTAAGCTGTCTCTTAACTGTCTGATGCCTTTGTATTGGAGTTTTACATGATGTCCCTACACTATTCTTATCTTTGTGTTAGCTTCTGAGAGATTTTGGTCCCATTCAAAACTTATTTCCTTGTTCAAACAAGAGATAGTAAGTGAGCTCTTGGACTGACAATCCAAACTATATGAAGGACTCCTTGCTATATTAAGATGTCCTAGGCACTGGTCTATGGCAACTCTAGACTGTCTCTAGGGGGTGACAAAATTGTCCACAAAAACAACAATCCGAAAATCTTAGAATTAATTTTAGACAAAGAAAACATTTAAGATAACAATGATAGCAGCTAAAGAGAAAGTTAAATCTATCTTCTTTAACTAAACACTCTAAAGACCTTCAAAACAACATTTTGAGGCAGATGAGAGGACAGGGAATACCATAGACTTCCCTGGTTTAGACTCTACTAAGTATACTTCAAAGAAAGGTCTTAAAAAAATGTTTCAAGCTACACCAAAGGACAAGGCTTAGTATAGACTTCTTTGGCTTGACTCTATTGAATCATTTCCAAGACAATAAGCTAGGTGGAACTAGAGAGCAATTAAGGATTCTCCAATCGGACCTTGCAGAGGAAAACATTAAGATAAATAATGCAGATAGAAATACAGTGCCAAGACAACATATCCTACTCTAAAATTCATGTTTTTTTATCAGAGAAATAATGGAAAACAGAAGCAGAACAATGAAAAATAAGGAAAACTTCACCATTAACATAGCTCAAGAATCCTGTGAACGTGATTTTATTACTGATGATCAAAATTGTTACATTACTCCATGAACAATAGATCTCTACATCTGAGATCTTTCTCAAATCTAGCCTAACAGTCCTCAACTAGCTCAGCAACAGAAATTAGTTAACTAACCACCAACTAACCAACACTAAAAATGAAGCTCATATGCAGTATTTATCTGCAAAAAGGGGAGGTGATCTTAAGCTAGGGTTTCAGATGTCATTTATTACAGAGTTAGTGTGTTTTTGACCTTTGAGACCATGCAAGGCCCAAGGAAAAATATCTGAGAGTGTTTCTCTGAAATAATAAATCATAACTTAACTATTTGATCTAATTCCTGGAAATGTTTGACTTTAAGGCTTTTTCAATGAATTTACAATAATTGCTGGGTAGATGAGAAATATCTCTGACTGCTCGTAATAACTGTTTGATTTTTTATTAAAAGAAAACATGTTGTAGGTGGAAACATATCTTTTGAAGAAGTAATTTCTATGGGTTTAGTAATTCAAATATTTTTCTGAGTTTAATCTGCCTCTGTTTATCAGTTAAACTCTATTTAGGCATTTAAAATTTGAATTTATCATTTAACTATCTATTTCACTGTCTTTTCTTTTATTCTGTCTTTATCTCTAATTGTCCCTTTTAATCCTTGATGGAAAAATTTAATCCTTTAATATTTGCTTCATGGCTAATATTTTGATTTGTTCTTTGATCTATGATTAGCCTTTTAATCTTCATCATCAAAGACTTCTAATTGTTTTGTCTTCCTGTGCCTGTCTCTGTATGTATTTTTTGCGCAGGGATGCACTATTGGAGGTTTTGATTTATCACCAATGATCATGATTTATTCATGGTTAAGCTTGATCTTTCGCCTTTGGCCCCTTTAAAATAAAAAAAATCCCTGGATTGTCACCTAGACATTTATTAAAATGTTTTCGAGCCTTTGGAATGCATTTCTGCCCTTCTTCCATGAAACCTGCACATAAACAAATGAGTTAATCTTTAAATCCTACGGGGAAGGCTTTTTTTTGCGTTTCTCTGGGGTTTTTTGGATTTGGAGTATTGCAAAGGCGTTGATGGCGAGTTGGGACTTTGTTCCATAGCCACATGGCTCTTGGAGTATTCAAATCATATGGTGGTATTGATTTATGGCGTGAAGAAGGAAGCGCGGTTTTCGGGAGTGGAGGAGGTGGTTTTGGCATGATGGAAGGGGCGGTAATGATTTTGGGAGTGGGAGTACGATTCCATACAACGGACAATGCATGGCAAGGGAAAACCGGTCATTTTGCATGTTTCAAAAACATTGACTCCGACGCAACTAAATTTTCGATGAGGGTTGCGGGCCGTTGGATCTCGGGGATGGAGATAAATGGTGGTAAGGTGATATGAGGGTGATGGGAAGGTGAAGTGGTGGGGTCCAGGTGGAGAGATGGCAGAGTTTGAATGGGCACAGGGTTTTAGTGGAAAGCAGGGCCGAGGGTCTTAATAAACTGACGAATGCGCCTTTTTATAAAGTGAAAAGAAAGGGTTGTGAAGGGTTTTTAACAAAGGCGAAGGGAAAAAATTATTAAAGTGGGGGTTTTAATTTTATAACAGTCGAGTAAATAAACAAAATAATCAGGTTTTAATATTTTTAAACAGAGTTTAATATATATTAAAAGAGTCCCAAAAATGTCAATTTTAATTTGAAATAATGTAAAAGAGGATCTTTTACATTGTTTTGATGAGATAAGGGAAAGGGATGAAAGTGAGGGGGTTCATTAGGTTTTTGTTGGGAAATGAGTGAAAAGGGGAGTTTTAGGATGGAAATAAGGCTCTAAATGAGAGAAACAAGCCCATGATGAGTCTTTTTAGAGCAGCAGGGTGACTAGAAGGAAATTTTGAGAAGGTAGAGATGAAATATAGTGAAAAAGACTTATTGAGGATAATGAAGGCAGTGAGATTTCTAAAGACAACTGATAGGAAAATAATGCTATCTTTAGCTGCTTGTGGAAAATCAATATTCACCTAGTGAACTCTTTAGAATATAGGAGGATAACAGAACATCCTAAAGAGGTAATGTGCCAAGCACCGGTCTTAGCTACGCTAGACTTCACAAAAACCTTTACAATGGAATGTGATGCCTCACGAAATGGAATTGGTGTAGTTTTAATGCGACAAGGAAGAACCATTTCTTTTGAAAGTCATCCAATCAAAGGAAATTATTTACAAAAACTTATTTATGAGAAGTAAATGTTGGAAAAACTACATGCACTAAAGAAATGGCGAACTTACCTAATGGGAAGACACTTTAAGGTAAAAATAGATCATGATAGTTTTAAATAGTTTTTGGAACAAAGATTATCTTCAGAAGCACATCAAAAATGGTTCACAAAGATGTTGGGTTATGGCTTTGAAATCAGCTACAAAAACAGGAAGAAAAATGTTGTTGAATATGCACTCTCATGAAAGGATGAAGATGTGGAAGCATTGCTTTGTTCCATTTCTATTATCCAACCTGAGTGGATAACCAAAGCGAGGAATGAATGGAAGAATGATGAAGAGGTTTTGACACTCATTGAGATAGTGAACAAATGTTTGGAAGGATATCTTTGTTGATTTGTATATGATAAACAAACATAATGGGTCAAGTGGTTACCTCCGGTTGAATGGTGGTATAACACTTCCTTCCATACTGTAGAAAAAATGACCCCATTTATGGCACTTTATGTATATCATCCACCATCCATCACGTCATCTTTAAGAGAAAATTATAAGGTTCAAGAAATGGAATATCACATCGAACATCAGCAACAATTTATCGAACTCTTAAAGGATAAACTCAATTTGGCGCAGAATTGAATGAAACAATAGGGAGATCAACATCGCAGCGAAAGAAGTTTTGATGTAGGTGACTGGGTATTTTTACTGTTGTTATCGCTCCACTAGATCTCTGAGGCTGAGAAGAGACCAACAAAGGTAACCATAGACCAATATTTTTCCAAGTAGGTAGCCCTACTAGGCAGGAGAGGGCTCTCTCTAATAAATCACAACCAAGATGACTGGATAAATATGATTTTAGGCTTGGTATAGTAGAACTAGGGTTTTGTTGATTGATTTTGAGGTGTTGAATGGTGAATTGGTCAGGGAAAAAGGATTAGAATTGTAGAGATCTGATGGAGGAAGGTAGGTAAGAAATCTAACACATTAAGGTATCTTGATGGAGTGGTTTAGACTGGTAGGGTTTTAGAAATGAGAATTTAAAACATGAACTATTTTCAATTTGAAGAAGATGAAACAAAATTGTAACTATTCCTCCAAAACAGAGCATTAGCTAATGAATTATGTTTATATAACTTAGGAATCAATTAGATTCAGACATGGCATGAATATGGCAATAAAAATACATTCAAACATTTGAAAACATAAGAGGAAACAATGTTAAAATACATTACCATAGGAATCCCACCAAAATAGTTGCAACTCAGTCTATTATTTCTTGCCAAACAAGTCTGATTACACTAGTGTTCAATGATCAAATTCTATAGCATCCAACCCTTGTAATGACAAAGGAAATGAAAGATATATACCAAAAACTACTTCTCCCACTCTCAGGGGATGAATCCATGACTTGTGGAGTTGATCCCCAAAGTGCTCAAATAGAATCTTAATGAATAGGGAGGTCAACAAACGCATCCCTGTCACTAATGAAACTGATTCACTTTGACCCAAATTTACAATTTTACTTGATGTATCTACCTCCAGTAACTACTAATGACATAATTACATTTAAATTTTACAATTACATCAATAAATGTCCCTGGAATCCATCAATCAACTAAGAAAACTAGAAAATTATGAAAAAGTCAGTCAACTATAAAAAGCGTAGCGTGCTTGGGAAAAGTGCAACATGCCTGGTGAAAAGCGTAGCATGGGCCTTCAAACTAAATTTTGAGTGACTTACTGAAGTCCAAATTGGGCCCAATATGGATCATTGGAAATTATCTCTTCCAGTTTAGTTGTCAAACGTGCTCAAGCTCTGAAAATGGTTGAGTTAAGCTCCTCAAAAATGAAATCTCCCAAGACTGGTAAAAAATTGCAATGAGAGGCTAAAAAAGGAGGTAGAAAGGTGCTTTTTGAGAGTTTTTTGACCATTTACACTTGTCAAAAGCTTTGTTTTTGGTGATCCAGTAGCCAAAAATCTATCTAGACATCATTTTGAATCCAAATCTACAGATATTTTCTCATTTGGAGGCCTCCATAAAAAGCGTAGCGTGGCCCATGTTGCACTTTTTACAGGCTAACTATGAAAAAAAGTTTGTGAAAATTTACAAAAATTTCCAAAAACTTCAAAACTTGCCAAAAAATCTTCAAAACTGGTGGATGAAGTGCTGATGAGGTGCCTCAAGCAACCAAGGAGGTATCAACAAGTAACTCAAGTTTGTCCTTTTCCTTTTTCTTGATTAGGGTTTGCTTAAGTTTATCCTTGAATTTCTTAATTCTGATGTTGCAAATATTGTTTCTAGTGGTGTATCCATTAGCCATGTATCTGAGAATATAATTATCCTTTTTAGCCTTATGAAGGAGCTTCTCAAGGTGGATGTTCATTATATCAAGCCACACTTATCTGACATTGATTTCCTTTGCTATTCTTTCCTTAAAACTGAGTTGTTTTGCCTCATGTTTCTCCCGCTCTAATCTCTCTTAATACCTCTTCTTTTGGTATTTTCTTAGTGGTTTGAGTTTGATTATGATCAGAATCATAAGGTGCCATCACAGATTTACCTTTGGTGTCCTTCCTCTTGGCCTTCAAAAACTCTAATTCCAAGAGTACTTGTTTGTCTTTCAGCTGCTTGTTTTCTTGTTCAAGGAAGGAGATGACAAATTTTTCTCTTTCCATATTGTCCTACAGCTCTTTGATTGTAACATATTTCTATTTGATGACCAAATTTTATGCTTCATGATCATCTTGGACATCCAAGTCCACCAAATAAAACTCTCCTTATTCCTCATTAAGGTCTTCCTCCTCTTAAACAACTGCCTCTTGTTACTTTTGTTTTCCCTGTTTTTTTGATGAAGAAAGCAAGGCCCCTTCCACAATCTGTGGAGAAAAAACTTGCTTAGGTCCTGTTAGTGTCAGCCTTTGCAACCTTCCTCCAGTGATCAAACATGCTCTTACAAAGTGATTTTAAGGTGTCAAGGTCAAATTTTTTCATTTCAGTGAGTCTTCAAGTAAAATTTGGTCACTAGGTATTAGGTCTAGGGTTTTCTTTTACTCCTTTCAAAGTTGTCCAAATGTTAGTCCAATGCCACCATCCCTGCAAAAAATCAACCAAGAAATCATCATTTCAAGCCAGAAAATCAAAAGGGAAATTTGAAAAACAGAGTTGTATTAAATGTGAAAAAGTGTCGATGCCAAAAATTACAAAATGGGTTTGTGAGAAACAAAAATTGAATCCACCACTATAAGAAATTTTCATTTGTTTTGAAACATTCATTTTCATCCAAGAAGATCGATTGAAGTCGATTTGAGTGGTGAGAGGGTGAATTGTAATTTCGAAAACCAAGACTGTGTTTACAAGTCTGCGCGGCGCATTGGGTAGGAGTGCAGCGCACACAGGCTGCATGATGCATTGGGCGGTTTGCCACCGTGCATTTTTCCTCTGGTGCGGCGCATCCAGTGAGCGTGGTGCACCGGGTTTGTGCGTGGCACATCCAGTGAGTGCGGCGCACAGAGCCTCCAAGCCCAAATTTCATCATTGCTTCTCAAATCTTCAAAACGATTCAACTCTTTTGATCCAAGTAAGTGTTGTGCGCCCTTTCCATCTGATTTTAACTCGTGTTGGGTGCTATTTGGAAGGAGGAATTCAAGAGTTTAATTGATGAAAATATAACCCTATATTCATATCAAAATCTGCTCCTAGGGTTTGAAATTGGGTGTAAAAACTTTTCTTTAATGCCAAAACATTCTCATTTCATTTTCACTCTTGTTGCCCACCACTGTCACATTATTGTCAATATCCTACCCCTATTCCCTTATATCCTAAGCTACTCATATTTTTCCATTCCCATTTCACTATCCCAAATCCTCTTATTCCCTATACTAATCTCTTTCCCCACATCACTTATAAATCCCCAAATCCCGAAGTCCCCAAAATAGTGACTGTCCTCACATCCTTAAATTCACTTGACAATATCCAGTCTACTTTTCCCACTGTCCTTGTTTACCACTGCCCCTTCACATTTGACACACATTTGGTATTGAAAGACAAACTCTTGTTTTCACCACATATATCAGCATATACTTGTTATAAACATTGCAAAGCACCATGTCAGAAACAAATTCATCATATGAGCAAGAATATGAGCAGGACAGTGATTCAACCGCAGAGCTAAATGTACTGAGGAGGTCTCATAAAAGTGGCAGGAACGTCAGATAGGAGCCCACTTCCTTGACTCAATTGCAGGCCTGCCTACTTGCAATGACATGCTTTCAGCAACATTCATGTTTTCAATATTGTGAGATGATTGCTCAGATTCAGCATCATCAAGAGTTGGTTCACTTATTTGTCCTACATTTGTGTGATGGTCATGTAAACCTTGCTGGAGTGAACTTCACCTTAACACCAGAAACCATTTCTCAGGCAACCGGGATACCAAACATAGGTGAAGAGTGGAATAAGAGACAACAGCTGGATAGAGCATATTATGAACCTTACATCAGGCTTGGTTATATGAGTCAGCTCAGCAGGGTGTTTCCTTTCAGATTCTTGAAGGAGTCCTATGCACCATTAATGAAGCTCATCATTAGATACTTCAGTTGCAAGGGTAGATTCTCACGCCTTTATGCATACCACATCCGACTGTTGATGCATTTCATGAGAGTGAGACTGATGAATATTCCATACTTCATGTGCTGAAACATAGAGCGGATGACTACCCTTGTGTAGAAGAAGACTCCAGAGAAGCAACATAACAACATTTATCATTATGCGCTCATCAAGATGATTGTGGTACATCAGCTTGGATTGCAAGGCATTGCATGGGAGGAGTTCATTTCCCGTGACTTCTTTACAGCCCCTCAGCCTCCTCCAGGGATTGTTCATGATTTAGGTGAGCCTTCGCATTAGTCTGAGGTTCCTGAGACAGAGCCTATCAGTGTTCCAGTGTGTGTTACCTATCAGAGAGGCACCAAAGCCTTATTTGCAGCAGCACGACGAGTACTATCTCCACTCGAGGTGGAAGGGGTCTCGGTACCTTCGATAGTAGCGCGAGTACTATCTCCACATGGCGTGGAAGGGGTCTCGCCTTCTAAATCAGCACAGGTATAGGACAGAGGCAAGAAGCCTATGCAGGATGAGGGCCCCTCAGGAGGCCAAAATACTGATTTTATATTGATCGATGTTGATTCGAGCTCTCCCAGCTCAAAGCTGAAAGAGATCATCTAGGAGCATAAAGCTGAGATCGACATGCTGACCGAGAAATTTCAGAGAGCTCAGTGGGTTATAAATTACTTGGAGCAGTGGAATAACCAATTGGAGGATCAGCACACACTCATGGAGCTGCAAAGAATCCGCGAAGACCGTGAATTGGCCCGAAAGAGACCAGGTGACATGACACCATTTGAGCGAGAGACTTGCCTTACGAGAGTCAACATTCATCTGGAGAAGCTCTTGGTGAAGGCCAATAGGGAAAAAGACATGCTCAGACATATGAAGAACCACTATTGGGCCCGCACACACGTTTGTAGAGCTAGGATGAAGATCCTGAAGGCAAGGTTGAGAAGAGCACTGAAACGGCGAAAAAGGCCTGATCCACTCCAAATCTTGGCCGAATATTCCTTGGCTAAGCATGGGACATGATGGGAGACATTCACTCAAAATTTCAGCAAATTTGGAGTAAATTTTGTCATTTTTGAAATTTTGGTTGCAAAACAGATTTTTCTGCCGGACGCGTCACACCACTCGATGCGCGCTTACATTTGAGAGATATTCTGGAGGAAAAATTTACATTTTTGGATTTTTTATGGTAAATTATGCATGCTCAGGAATGGCTGAAATATTTCATCAAGTTCTAAGTGGTTTTAAGGGTCAAAAACACTCCAAAAATGACCTTTCTGCCACCTTTTGCACCAGCAGGAACCAGTCTTGGGAGATTGCAGTTTTGGAAGGGCAAATGAACTCCAAATTGAAAAATTCCACTTGGGTTGGATAGCATACAGAGAGGGCTTTCCACAGAGATATCATGAGCTCAATTTGGAATTCAGGAAGTGCCCCAAAAATAGGCTCAAAGTGGCACGGCGCATTGAGTTTTCTGGCGCGGCGCATAGAGGATTTTGGTCCAATTTTTACTTTTTCAGCTCAGAAATTCGGCCAGTTTGACTAGTTTCACTTCTTGATGTAATTATTGATCTATATTGATTTAATTTTATGGATATGATGTAAATTTGGCTCATTTTTACTTTTTCTAGATGATTCATTCACTAAAAGGTGAAAATTAAAGTGAATGGATCAGTTTCCTAGCATATAGAGGCAAGTTGTTTGGCTGCCTAGATTTTAGTTCCATGTTTAGAATTGGTTGAAACAACTCCTAGAAGGATGAGATCGACCCCTAGAGGCATGGGAAGGGGTTAGGATGGTCTATATATTTTATTTTCTAAGACATTTTTAGGGTTGGACTCTTGGGAATAATTTGGCACCTCATTGTATATTCATCTCAGCATTTTTGGCAAAGGAAAGACTAGAGTTTTGCAGCACTTGTTGGGATCCTTGTGGCTCTGAGTTTTGATGATGTTTTTCTCCATGTAATTGTAAGTTCATTAATGTTTTATGTATGCCATTTCCCTTCTCTTTGCTTCTGAAATTAAACAAATGAGTAACTAAGGTAGAATTCATTAGTTTGCTGGTGCTCTGCCTTAAACTTTTGTTTAGTTTTACATGTTTTCCTCCATTTGAAGAGGATCCTTATAGCCTCTTTCCCTCTTCAGCTCCTTAGCAGTCTTTTCTATCCATTCATTGAATCTAAGACATCAAAGTCATTGCCTTCCCTGCCCCAACTTGAACTTTGCAAGAAATTGGCCTCATCCCCAAGCCCAAAATTTCCTTTCCCTTTTTTCCAACAAAAAACCCCTAAAAATAATTCCCAACTCCTTGATTAATATACCTAGCCTAAAATTAGCACTTATTTCAGTCATCTCAAGCCTTATTGATACATTTTTACTGAGATTGACCCGGAGAGATCCCTCTCCTGTTCTGGTAGGGCTAGCTACCAGACTGAGCGTGGTTTGGTGTTACCCTGAATCTCGCCTTCCTTCAGCCTGAGGTGGATTTGGGAAATAACAAGTCCCCTCTGATATATTTTAACCTCTTTTACCTCTTTGGTATCTTTCACTGTAGCCCTTCTAGATAACCTAGTATTTTTGTGAGGAACTGATGCTAGTGGTGGAATAGGCCTAAAAGACTGACTTGGTGTTGCACTGAATAAATATGCCTAAATGAAAGTCTCCTATGAGATTTTCAATTGATTGAGGTGGTGAAGGGAAATGATTTTAATGAGTGGTGGAATATTTTTTTCATATGAAGATCATAATCTCTATTTTGCACTATGTAGGCCATCTTTTCAATACTCCTGTACAAGTAGTAGGGAAGGTTGAGCAATTTCACCCTAATGAAATGCATGAGAAACCTAATGTGATGGCTGTATAATCTGGAGAATCTACCCTCACAAGTGAAGTATTTCATGATGATTTTAATCATGGGGGAAAACTTGTTCAACAACTGACCAAAAGGAAATATATTTTTTATGTTATCTTTGTAAGGTGACTTGAGGTAAGGCTCATACAGCTGGGCATCCAAATCCTTAGCCTTGAACCATTTTTCCCCACACCGAGTTTCCATGTTGTTTCCGCAATGATGTCAATTGAAATGGTTAAATTCAACCCTGCTATAGTCACTTGGTCTTTTTAGAGGTTGCTGATGAAAACAGATGCCTTTGGACTCTTTGTACCATCTCACAAAATTCAAAGCAACCTACATGCTGGAAACATTTGACAGCTAAGGGTGATGCACCCATTAATTCCCTAGTGTCTGATGTCTCTAATATCATAATTCTCCCTCCTTTGTTATATTTTTTCTTCTCTTCTTCTGTCACATTTCTTTCCTCCTCCATTATGTTTCTTTCCTCCATTATGTTTAGTTTGTCTTGAAAACCCTAGGGAAGAAGGGGAAGGGAAAGGGAGTAGGATTGTAGGGTTAGGGAGTTGGGATGAGTGAGGGAAAATTTAGGGAAATGTGTGAAGGGGTCGGGAAACTTAGGGAAGTGATGGGGGTTTAAAATGTTAAGGGAAACAGGGTAGGAAATTTCTGTTAGAGGGAGGTATCTAGCTTCCTAGGAAAGCACATCTAAGGTGGTAGGGTTTTAGGGAATAAGACTTGGGAATGGTAAATGAGTGAATATAAGGGTAGTGGGGAATGATTTAGGGTTTAGGGAGGTAAATGGGGTCTAGGGAAAGACAATTTAAGCTTATAAACTGTTAAACTAGGGTTTCATTGCTTAAAACATGACATAGAGGGTAAGGGAGGGTATGCACCATAAATTTAACATCACAAGATGAAAGGATGGGCTATGGAGATTAAAATTACTTGGAAACAAGTGTATAAACCTTGAACTAAAGTTGAGAACCTCTGCAAGGAATATTTGGGACCGTGGATCCCTTCTGCAAAAAGTGAAATGTACAGAGGAAAAGCACAATGAAGGACCGTAAAAAGTGCAACGGCTTTGGAAAAAGCGCAACGTCCCTCCTACAAAAATCACAACGCCTTTGGAAAAGGCGCAGTGAAGGTGAGAGAACTCAATTTTCTGAAGGAAAAATCGATTTTTTCCTTGGGGAACTGGGAGAGCTCAATGCTTGAGGATGAAAATGAATGACTTCTTGGTCTTTGGGAGCCTTTATACTTGGAGAAATGTCATTAAAAAAACTTGGGACCCACAATTACTTTCTTGAAATTGACTTTATATTGCTTCTTTATCTTTAATTTTTGAATTAGATCATTGAACTTCATATTTTGATGGCTTAGGAACATTGATTGACTTTTTGGAACTTTTCTTATTTGATGATGGAACTTTGAGTGTACAGCTACTTGGAACTCTAAGAACTTATTAGAAATTAGGAACATAAAATTACGTTTTTCTCTAAAATCAAATTTTCAAATCAAACTTACTGATGAAATTTCTTTATTGACACTCCATCACTTGCTGGAATTTTTGCATGAAATGGTGATTTGATGAAATTGGAAACCTTAAGATCTAATGGAGACTTTGACTGAATGAAACCATGATGAAAATTACTGAAATAATGATGACAACTCATGATTGATGGTACACGCAACAAAGTGGTGAATTGAGCCAACAAATAGTAAAATTTTGAAAGGAGTGAGATCAAACCTAAATATGCACCAAGTGACCAAATTTTTGCATGATGTCCTAATGGAATGACAAAAATTTCAAAATGGGACCCTAACATTATATGAAAAGATTTTATTTGATCACTGGTGGAAGGATGCAAAAAATGACACTAACATTGGCTCCAGCTAGAGATGACAACTCCTTGGAGGTGTCAAGAACACCGTAGATCAGGTAGCCTACCCATTGGGCATGGAATCAAAAGTTGAAAAGAAATTGAATGTTGAAAACTTAATATAATAATATGACTCAAGAATGACTGAAAACTGACTGATAACTAACTCAAAATTGACTGACTTGACTTTTAAAGCAACCGAAAACCAGCAAAAATTTATGGCCTTCACCTCGGGCTCCAAGCTTCGGTGATTATCCACTTCACACTTTGTAGAAAATTTAAACTGATATTTACAATGGAATTGGGAAATCTGAAATCTGCATCAGAAAAGATAATGCTTAAGGAGCCTACCATTCACCGGTCCTCTTAAGAATTATTCTCCATTAATCTCTTTCAATATGAAAGCATGTGGTCTGCGAAAAGTTGAGATATTGTATGGCCCTTTCCATAGGTTTTCAAATTTTCAGTGCTTCCCTTTTCCCTCCTTCCTTGCATCCCATCATAGGACTACATATTCAAGCTTAAAATCATCCGCCTTGGTCTTACGGTCATATTCCTTATTTATATTTTCATGAAGCTTTGAGGTGTTTTGAAATACCTCATCTCTTGTTTTTTGAAGGTGGATCATCTAATTGATCCATCGTTGTACATCATTCTCCTCACTTCCTGTTTCTTGCAAAAATTTCATGACCGGGATTGCAAGTGATGTAGGAAAAATATTTTCTACACCATAAACCAATTGAAAAGGTGACATTCCTATTTATTTCTTATTGCTCACCCTGTCCACCCACAAAGCACCAGCTTCTTGTTTGCCTCAAGCATCTTATTTATGATATTAATCAAAGACTTGTTAGAAGGCTCTGCTAAGCCATTACCTTATAGATAATAGGCGGTTGAGTGCCCCAATTTGATGTTATACTTGTCATAGAACTCAACCATTCTCTTCGAATTAAATGCAGCAACATTATCAGTAATGATCTTACGAGGACAACAAAAACGAGAAAAAATGTTAGTCTTCAAAAATTGAATAATTACTAATTTTTTTGCTTGCCTTGTTGGGATCACCTCGATCCATTTGGTGAAGTAGTCGGTGATCGTTAAGATCCATTTATGTTGTGCAAATGATGTAGGGTGAATCTCTCCGATGAATTCAAGGACCCACTGCTAAAAAGGTGCATGTACTAAAATATGTTGCAAAGGTAATGGAAGAAGTTTTCTTTTACCTTGAAACACTTGACACTCATGCCAAATCATCACTGTTTTGTACAAGTCTGCAAAAATGGTTGGCCAATATTATCTCGCTCTCAACACTTTGTTAGCTGTGGTTTTCCAAAAATATGGCCCCCACAATCTCCCCTATGGAAATCATTAATTATTTCTTTGGCTTCATTTTGAACTAAACAATTTAGAAAAATACCTTCGGGGTCTTTCCAATAAAGAGTGATGTAGGAGCATCAGCATTAGCCAGCAATGTGGAGGATTGTCCACATGTTGTGGTTAATCACAGTAAAATTCATTGACTGTTTGGTTAAATTCATGTTTACCGAGAGGAGTAGACTTCATGAATAGTTTGTTGTTATTGTAATAAATGAGACTGTTGTATTTATATTAGAGATAAGATTTTTAAACAAAAGTGATCGAGAGTGATAAGATAGGAGATTTAGTTGTTAAGATCTTTCATGAAAATAGGAGATTCCGTTAGCCATTATTAGAAAATAAGCTAATCATAAAAATGTGATGAGGTGAGAGCTTGGAGTTTTTTTTTAAGGAGAGTGAGAGTGATTTTGTGTGGAACAAGAGTAAGAGTGGTTTTAGTGTGGAGCGAAAGCTCAGAAGAATGATTGACTGTGTGTCTGGTATGTAATAGAATTTCTCTTTTATGTAATCGAATAAAAACAGAGGTTGTATTTTATGAATTAATTTCATATTGTATGCGTCGTTGTATGAGATATTTGGAAAGATGATGTGTTGGTTTATCTTTGTAATGGTTATGGTTGAAATCTATGATTTATTTAAATCATAAGGATTCATGTGAATAAAATTCGAAGTCATCGAGCGGTGTGTGTGGAACTCACTTACACAGAAAACCTATGGAAAAACCCTTTTTAGAGCTTTGAAACGGATTTGAATTAAATGTTATTTGTTTTTTTATGATCTGTCGGTTCCAGCAAAGTCATTGCATCGATAGATAATAGACATATGTGATCAGTTATAGAATAGTTTAAAAGGAGATCGGGTCCGGATATCACATCGCATATTTGTAGAATCAAAGTGAAAAGTGAAAAGTGCGATCTGCGATTAAGTCCAAAGTTGAAATTGCGATCTGCGATCTTCAATAACCATCGCATCGCATTGTGGAACGGGCATTAGGTAAGTGGAATCTCATTTTTGCAATTTGCAATCAACAGTTAAAGGGCTTGGCGTTGTGATTTGTGAGCATGTTTTAAGGTTACGACAATATATATATATATATTTGTTATAGAACCACATAATCTTTGATTGCAATAAGACAGTTATATCGCAGCAAAGCATTCAAACACATATAAAAAGCTTTTGGTTATTCAAATAAAAAAAGGTTTAGATCGGATTGGCATTTTAGTTAAAAGGATTCGGTTTCGATAGAAACAAGGAACGCTTGTGGGTTTAATAAGTTCTGGTTTGGATTTAAATTTAATTCTAGCGCTACTACTGCATCATCAAATTTTGGTATCAGAGCTAAAGAGACAGGTGTGTAAGTAAAAAATGCCGCCAAGAAGGGGAATTGGTCGAGGGAGACCAGAACCAAATGCAATCTTGACAGAAGAAGTGCGGAGATTGCGTGAACGAATGGAGACAATGGAGATAGCCCAGAGAAGAGTGCCTGATGAGGGAGCTGAAAGTTCTTCAGAAGAATCTTCTGCAGATGAGGAAGCAGAAGAAGAGAATGAAAATGTCAAATTCATCAAGATGCTGGCAAAAGTTGGAAGCAAACCCAAAATGGAGATTCCTATGTATGAAGGGAGTCTGAATGCAGAATAGCTTATGGATTGGATAAGATCCATAGATCAGTACTTTTACTATGAAGAGGTTGAGGAGAATAAGAGAGTGAGGTTTGCAGTCACCAGACTGAAGGGTCATGCAGGCATCTGGTGGGATCAGGTACAGACATCAAGAGCAAAGAAAGGAAAATCTAAGATCAAGCAGTGGGATAAAATGGTCAGCAAACTGAAATCCAAGTTTCTACCTAAAGACTATCATTTGAATCTTTTTAAGCAGATGCAAAATCTGAAGCAGAAAGGAATGTTAGTTAAGGAGTATACGGAAGAATTCTACAGGTTAAGTATCAGAACAGAGCATGTAGAAGATGATTTGGAGAAAGTAGCCAGATATGTTAATGGGCTAAGGTATGAGATCCAAGATGAGATTAGCCTGTTAAGTCTAAAAACTGTTGAGGATGCCTATCAAGCAAGCCTAAAAGCAGAGGAGAAAATACTGCGGAAACAAAATCAAAGAAACAGAGGAAAGAACTCAGCAAGAGGTAGAGGAGCTGGCAAATCTAGAGGAACACAACATCAAAAGAAAACAAGAAGTTCAAGTGGCAGATCACCACAGATGGGTGAATCTAGTAGAGGAATATTTGCACCTAGAGGAAGAGGGCGAGGAAGAGATGTTAGATGTTATACTTGTGGAGAATGGGGACATATGTCGCGGGACTGTCCTCATAATAAGTCGGCAAGCCAGAGGGGTGCAAATGTGGCTGAGGCAGAGTCAGAACCACCTCGAATTGTAGAGAAGGAAGAACCACCTGAAGAAGGTGAATCACTGCTGCTTAGAAGAACTTTGCTGAGATCAGAAAAGGAGATTGCAAAACCTGCGCAAAGAAAGAACTTGTTCAGGACTACATGAAAATCAAAGGGTAAGTGCTGTAAGGTTATAATTGATAGTGGGAGTACTGAAAATCTTGTGTCTACAGAGATGGTGGAAAATCTTTGGTTAGCAAGGACAACACATCCTGCACCTTATAAAGTATCTTGGCTTCAGAAAGGTCATCAAATCATAGTAACAGAACAGTGTAATGTGGAGATGCAGATCGGCACCTACAAAGACGTATTCCTATGTGACATAATGCCCATGGATGTATGTCATGTGTTATTGGGAAGACCATGGCAATTTGACTGGAAGGTGATTCATGATGGGAGAAGAAATACATACACCATAGAGAAGGATGCAATTAAACATACGTTGCTGCCAGTGAAGAATGATGCTGATAAAGAGATGCCTGAAAATAGTATTATGTTGATGAGTGGCAAAGAACTGCTACAGGAGGTTGATAAAAGTGAAGAAGTGCATTTCGCTATTGTGGGGAGGCCAAAGGTAATTTTAACCTCCACAAATTTAAATGACTTGCCTGAAGAAATTCAATCTGTGTTAAATAATTACATGGACATCATTGTGGATGAATTTCCGAATGAATTACCACCGATTAGAAGTATAAGTCACCATATCGATTTAATACCAGGAGCAAGTCTACCTAATAAAGCTGCATATATATTAACTCCTCAGGAAAATGCAGAGGTTGCAAGACAAGTTCAGGAGCTGATGGACAATGGGCTGATTCGAGAAAGTCTGAGTCCGTGTGCTGTGCCAACGGTGCTTAGTCCAAAAAAGGGAGGAGAATGGCGCATGTGCACTGATTCCAGAGCTATCAATAAGATAACTGTTAGGTACAGATTTCGTTTGCCCGGAATGGATGATTTAATGGACTGTTTAAGTGGATCTAGGTATTTTACAAAGATAGATTTAAAAAGCGGATATCATCAGATCAGAATTCGGGAAGGCGATGAATGGAAGACAACGTTCAAAACAAATAGTGGATTGTATGAGTGGTTATTAATGCCTTTTGGGCTCACTAATGCGCCCAACAGATTCATGAGACTAATGAACGAGGTCTTGAAAGAATATACAGGTAAATTTGTTGTTGTTTACCTTGATGATATTCTGGTTTTCAACAAAAGTAAAGAGGAGCATTTGGAACACTTGAAGTTAGTTTTGAAAACTCTGCAGAAGGAAAAACTACTAATTAATTTGAAGAAATGTAGTTTCATGAAAGAGGAGCTGGTATATTTGGGATTCGTGATTTCCAGAGAAGGTTTGAAAATGGATCTGGAGAAGGTACAAGAAATCAGGAATTGGCCTACTCCCAGGAATGTATTTGAGGTAAGGAGTTTTCATGGCCTTGCTAGTTTTTATCGGAAATTTATAAAGGGGTTTAGTCAAGTTTGTGCACCAATCCTTGAGACAATTAGGGAGGTAAATCAGCCATTTCGATGGACAGAAGAAGCTGACAGGAGTTTTAATCTGCTGAAAAAGAAGATAACAGAAAAGCCAATTCTAGCATTGCCTAATTTTGAAAAAATCTTTCAAGTGGAGACCGATGCAAGTGGAGAAGCAGTTGGTGCGGTGCTGAGTCAAGATCAAAGACCGATAGCATATTTCAGTGAGAAATTAAATGATGTGAAAAGGAAATATTCTTCCTATGATAAATAATTTTACGCTATTGTGCAGGCATTGAAAAAATGGAGGCATTACTTACTGCCAAAGGAGTTTATTTTATATTCAGACAACCATGCTTTGCAGTTTATTAATAATCAACCAAAGCTAAATTAGAAGCATGCTAAATGGGTGGAATTTTTGCAAAGTTTCACTTTTGTGATAAAACATTAAAGTGGTAAGTCTAATAAAGTGGCAGATGCATTAAGCAGGGTAAGTTTTCTTTTGCAAGAATTTAAAGTGGGTGTTGTAGGTTTTGATGAAATGATAGAAATGTACAAGGATGATGAAGATTTTAAAGACATCTACACAACAGTTCAGAATCCAGTGAATCATAACTGAAGTGAATGGATGGACTACCTTATTCAAGGAGGCCTGTTATTTAAAGCCAACAAATTATGCATTCCTAAATGTTCCATGAGGGAGAATATAATCAAAGAGAAGCACAGTGGAGGATTGTATGGTCTTTTTGGACAAGATAAAACCTTCGCTCAGGTGAATGCTTTTTATTATTGGCCTAAAATGCAGATTGATGTTAAAAATTTTGTTGAGAAATGCAGGGTATGTCAGTATGCCAAAGGAAGGAGTCAGAATACAGGTTTATATCAGCCATTGCCCATACCAGATCGACCATGGGATGCAATGAGTATGGACTTTGTTCCGAGTTTACCAAAAACTCAGAGAGGAAATGATTTTATTTATGTTGTTGTAGACAGATTTTCAAAAATGGCCCATTTTATTGCTTGTAAAAAAACTAATGATGCAACACACATAGCAAATTTATTATTTTCAGAGATTGTAAGATTTCATGGTTTACCTGTAAGTATTTTATCAGATCGAGACACTAAATTTGTAGGGCATTTCTGGAGGACACTTTGGAAGAAGTTGGGAACTAAACTCAATTTTAGTTCAGCCTACCATCCTCAGACGGATGGAAAAACTAAAGTTGTGAACAGAAGCTTGGGGAATATATTAAGAAGTTTGGTACATCAGAATCCCAAACAGTGGGATTTGGCATTAGCTCAAGCTGAATTTGCTTACAATGATACACCAAACCAAAGCATAGGAATGAGTCCATTTCAGATTGTATTTGGAATGCATCCGAGAGGAGTATATGAGCTAAGAGACTTGGGGAAATAAGAAGCCAGAAGTGCAAGTGCTGAAGATTTTGTTGAACAAATGCAGAAGCTACAGGAAGAGGTTAAAGGTAAACTACAGGAAAGCAGCAAGAGATACAAATAGAGAGCAGATTTGAAAAGAAGAGAAAAAGAGTTTCAAGTGGGAGATTTAGTTATGGCATATTTGAGGAAAGAGAGATTTCCTACAAAGACTTATAATAAGCTGAAATTGAAGAAGATAGGACCCTGTAAAATCAAAAGGAAATTTTCAGCCAATGCATATGAGATTGAGTTGCTGGAAGGGATCAGAATATCCCCCATTTTTAATATTGCAGACTTGTATCCATTCAGAGAGGTAGAAACAGAGTTGTAGACTGAAGCTACACGTGATGAAGTTCAAACTGTGGATTGGGAGGAACAGGTACCAAAAACATCCAAGAAATAAATTGAAGTTATTTTAGATCAAAGGATATCCAAGAAAACTCGAGGGCAGACATATTTCCAGTATCTTGTCAAGTGGAAGGAGCAGCTAATGGAAGATTCCAGTTGGTTGACATCTGAATTGCATAGATACGGAATAAATCCTGAAAGTTTGAAGAACAAATATTTTCTTCCCCGGGAGTCTGATGCAGGAGCATCGGCATTAGCCAGCAATGTGGAGGATTGTCCACATGTTGTGGTTAATCACAGTAAAATTCATTGAATGTTTGGTTAAATTCAGGTTTACCGAGAGGAGTAGACTTCATGAATAGTTTGTTGTTATTGTAATAAATGAGACTGTTGTATTTAGATTAGAGATAAGATTGTTAAACAGAAGTGATCGAGAGTGATAAGATAGGAGATTTAGTTGTTAAGATCTTTCAGGAAAATAGGAGATTCCGTTAGCTATTATTAGAAAATAAGCTAATCATAAAAATGTGATGAGGTGAGAGCTTGGAGTTTTTTTTTAAGGAGAGTGAGAGTGATTTTGTGTGGAACAAGAGTAAGAGTGGTTTTAGTGTGGAGCAAAAGCTCAGAAGAATGACTGACTGTGTGTCTGGTATGCAATAGAATTTCTCTTTTATGTAATCAAATAAAAAGAGAGGTTGTATTTTATGAATTAATTTCATATTGTATGCATCGTTGTATGAGATATTCGGAAAGATGATGTGTTGGTTTATCTTTGTAATGGTTATGGTTGAAATCTATGCTTTATTTAAATCATAAGGATTCATGTGAAGAAAATTCGAAGTCATCGAGCGGTGTGCGTGGAACTCACTTACACAGAAAACCTATGGAAAAACCCTTTTTATAGCTTTGAAACGGATTTGAATTATATGTTATTTGTTTTTTTATGATCTGTCGGTTCCAGCAAAGTCATCGCATCGATAGATAATAGATGGATGCGATCAGTTATAAAATAGTTTAAAAGGAGATCGGGTCTAGATATCACATCGCAGATTTGTAGAATCAAAGTGAAAAGTGAAAAGTGCAATCTGCGATTAAGTCCACAGTTGAAATTGCGATCTGCGATCTTCAATAACCATCACATCGCATTGTGGAACGGGCGTTAGGTAAGTGGAATCTCATTTTTGCGATTTGAGATCAACAATTAAAGGTCTTGGCGTTGTGATTTGTGAGCATGTTTTAAGGTTACGACAATATATATATATTTGTTATAGAACCACATAATCTTTGATTGCAGTAAGACAGTTATATCGCAGCAAAGCATTCAAACACATATAAAAATCTTTTGGTTATTCAAATAAAAAAAGGTTTAGATCGGATTGGCATTTTAGTTTAAAGGCTTCAGTTCTGATAGAAACAAGGAATGCTTGTGGGTTTAATAAGTTCCGGTTTGGATTTAAATTTAATTCTAGCGCTGCTGCTGCGTCATCAAAGAGAGCTATCCAAAATGTAGTATTTGGAAGCCTTCAACTTCAATGACCTACCCTTACTCTTAGACATGCCTGGAGGAGGATTTAAATGTTGAAGAACATATATAATGTATGAATACCATGGAGACAAAATAAATATATCGGATACCTGTATAAGAGTTCCATCTTCTTCTTCATCAGACAATGCTGAAATGAGGTTGATGTCTAGAGCATGTAAGTTTGACTCAGCCATGAGTTTGGCTAGTTTGGCTAGTCCTTGAAATTTGATCAGCTTTGTGGGCTTGATCTCAAGGTCATATTCCAACATTTCCTCTATCAAATTCCCTCTTCTACCTTGTGCATCTGTCTGCATAAGAACATCTTTTACTATTTCATTTGAGACATAAATCAAAATATGTGAATGTAAAATGTATACACATAAATCCTTCAAATATTTTACCAAAGCCAAGGCTTGCTTCTCAATGATATTGTACCGAAGAGCTACATCCCTAATGGTTCTACTGAAAAATGCAATGGGTTTCTTGGTCTTATCCTTCTTTTGCATCAAGACCACAACCAAGGTATGCTCGGAGGCAAATGATAAAATGATAAAATAAATAGAATAATCTGGGATGATTAAAAGAGGGGTTGTGGTTAAAGAAAACTTCACTTAGTTAAAATACTTCTTGGCATTCTCGGACCACTTTACCTCATTGTATTTCTTTAACATGTTTCTCATTTCTCGAAGATGCTCAACCAAATTTTGAATAAATATGCATAAGAAGTTAATCTTACCATTGAAAGCCTATATTTATTTATTTCTCCATGGAAAGTTAATTTTCTGAATTGACTCAACCCGAGAATGGTCAATCCGGATTCCATCCTTGGAGATTATGTGACTGAGAAGCTTTCCCTCCTCCATGGAAAAAAGGCTCTTTTTTGGATTAAGAGAATTTATGAATTTCCTGCATTTCTGAAATACAATCCTTAAGTGATACAAATTTTCATCATCACAATGAGAGAAAACTGTGAAATCATTTAAATATACCACTAAGAAAACATCTTTCTCATCTACAAATGCTATTTCCATCACCCGCTGAAAGGGGTCCCCTGAATTTTTGAGTCCGAATGACATCTTAGCATGCTTAAATGTGCCCCAAGGTGTCATGAAGAAATTTTGACTTGGTCCTTCTCATGCACTAAAATTTGATTGTATCCTGAATATCCATCAATTAGTGACATTCGGGATGCTCCAACCACTCTTTGTAGGATGTGATCCATTTTTGGAAGGGGGTAATTATCCTTAAGGGACACCTTGTTCAAATTTATAAAATCAATACAAATCCTTGTTTCTCCAGTATTTTTTCTTATCGAAACTAGATTTAATATCCGGTCAGAAAATATGATAGGAACAATGATGCTAGACTTGTAAATTTTGTTCACTTCCTTTTCTATCGATGGAAGCAACCTCGAGTTGATACTTCTTAGCTTTTTTCTGAAGGGCTTTTGGTTGAGCTTTATTGGAATGGTATGATGAATAATATTCGTATCATAAACCTTCAAGTTTGCATAATCCCAAGAGAAAACATCAGAAAATTCAGAAAATATATCAATATATTTGTATTTTACCTCAAGAGATAAAGACTTGGACAATTTGACCATCTTAGGCTTGTCCGCTATTATGATGTTTACATCCTCCACACCTTTCTCTATAGGAACCAATGTAGGCTTCCTTGCTACATCATCCTGATCAAAAAATTCTTCCAAAGGTACGAGACCTCTTGGAATATTGTTATCCTTCAGCTGTAATATATCGACTTGAGTGGCTTCGATTACTTGATCATCCTCGTCATAAACTTCATCAATGAAAGAATTCTCAAATTCTCTTTCATTTTGCAGAAATTTTTTACCTGTTTTTCATCCCAAAATACTTACCAATACCACAAGTTATCAGGGACAGTCGAAAATTTTTTTACATGGATTTAAAACTTCTTATTGGAAAATATAGGGATCTTGAAATTACTTGTTGTTGTAGCAAGCAAATCTGCCATGAGATTCTGACTTCTCGGCATTGCTGACAATGTATGTTCGGGAAACATATTTAGGATATCTAGTACAATGTTCCTGTATGATCTCATTCATGGATTCTTGGCTCGGTATTCCCCTTTTACTTTTTTTTTATCACAAGTTAGGAGTCTCCATAAACTAAAATTCTTCTTGCGCCCAACTTTTTTAGGATCTTGAGGGTGGTAATCAATGCCCCATATTCCGCCTCATTGTTAGAACAATCAAAATCCAACTTGTATGAACATAATATTACATTTTTTGGAACCTTACCTGGCTGATGAAGAGGACTGTGGATCCAAATCTTGATGTCTGCCCCGTCTTTACCCAAGGCACCATCAAAATCCATGGTCCAAAGACCATTTTCATCTTGCAAGTGTTGGAATTATGATTTATGTTCTGTCTCAACTTTCTGGGTGACTTCTTCATTATTATCTGAAATTTTCTCTACCTTATCTAATGAGTGTTCTAAAGAAATTGGCATATTTTATTCTCCCTCATCTAAAACTGCTCTTACACAATTGGAAATTTCTGGAATATCTTCTACTTCTACAAGCTGACTATCTACATAATTCAAACCGTTATCATTGAAAAAAATAAATGATTCTAAATCTATATCTACAACATTAATTTGATGATTGTTAGGCTTCTATTTGTTGGTTATCATGTATTTCATCTTTGTTTCCCGGTACAACTTTCTCAATTTTCCGAAAACTGGGATGGTGGCATAAGAAAAGTCTAGTTGCAAAGCACCTCTCAACTTCGCTCCCCAAGATCTCGACAACAACATACCAGACCGTGGTGGTATATCAGCTACCACCACATCAATCAAGAAATTCTTTGCTGGAATTTGTTCAAGGGAAACAACTAAACCCTTAATGAGACCTAGAAAATAGACTCTACCCAAATCAAAGGAATACAAGTCATGGTAAGTATGAGTGATGTCTAGTCCCAATTTCTCCATAATAGGTTTCAGCAACAAATTGTAGGAAGCTCCAGAGTTGAGCATGCCATTGTGAAGAATACATTGGTGAATTATCAGACTCAAATAGAATGGGGAACTTCACTATCCTCTAACTGACTGTCTATTGCTGGAACAAAGATAATTTCAAGTTGGTCATCTTCAACATTTAATATATTAGATAAAGGATATACTTTTAATATTTTGGCTACATGAGACTTATACTGATTATTCTTGACAAGTTCAGTTAAAGGTATAGACACTTTTGATTTGGAAATTTCAGTTTCTAAGATGAAAGGAATGGATTTGTCTACCTCTTTAATGATGATGTCTCCTTTTTTGGAATGATCCTTTGGTGTAGCTCCTTTTTTTTATCGGTGTGCTTGTAGAAGGCTGATTAACCTTGATCCGATTTTAAACTATAGGTTATTTTCCTTTATTCTGATTACTTTGAGGATTTTCCTTCGGTTGAGTATCTTTTTGTTGGGATGCCAATTTCTGAATAGGATTGACTAGGACATCTCTACTCCTTAATGAGTATTGCTTGTGTTTTGAGTTGAGTGCATTCAAATAGCCTCGCTGATAATCATCAGAATCAACCTCCAACTGATGATCAGTGGCTAATATGTAGTCTTCATCCTTGGACACATCTGTGTTCTCAACATACTCTTCATTTTCTGTCAAAAATATGGGTTGGCCATCAGCTGTAAAAAATTGATTTTCTTCAACAATTGGATCTTCTTCTTCTTCAAGTCCTTTAGCATAATTTTGCTGCAAGGGTGTCTGAATATGTTGTTGTTGTGATGGTTGCTCAGGAGCCCTTTATTCTCTTTGTTTGATTCTGAATTGAGGTTGCTGATGTTGTCCTCTAAATTTAGGATTTATAACTTGTGCTTCTAGATGTATTTTTGTAATGGAAATCCTGTCAACCATACTTTCTATTGTCCTTATCAAAGTGTACAGTTTTACCTCAGAGGATGAAGAGGCTTCTTCTTTGATGGTTAATTTCCTCTCACCCTTCATATTTGACTTCTTAATTTTCAATTTTTCTTCCACACTGACTGAATTCTTCTACATGTCTTCTAACATTGCAGGATTCCTCTCTCGAAATTGATAGGCCATGTCCAGAACAAAACCATATGGTTAATGCAAGAGAGCCAAAACTAGAGGAGGTTTGATCTCATTGGCAATGGAATTGTATATTCAGTTGAAACGGGCAGTAAAGTCTTGTACTAATTCATTAAGATTCCTTTTCAGATTATCATATTTAGAAAGGATCTGCAAGGGGTTCTTATTCACCTCCCATAAGGCTATGAAGGAATCTATCACTTGGTCTGGAGTGGCTATTGATTTTGCAATAATGGATATAAACCAAGTTTTAACATCTCTAGAAAAGCTCGGAACTATGATTCTCATCTTAGCATCGCCATCATCTATTTCTTCTAGGTCAATAAAGTCAGTGACTTTAACTATAATTTGTCTTGCAATAATTTGAAAAATCTCATCAAAGAGAGGGAGTGTCTAGCCATAACTTTGTGGTAAGGAATTGAGTTGACCTGGTAGAATGAGGGGTGAAAATCTGTCCATGATTCCCCCCCTGAGTGAAGTACAGGAGTGACAATGGAAGGAGATGAATGAATAGGTAATTAAGTAGATGGTGTAGATGAATAAGAAACAACTGACTATGATTGTGTCAGGATGGATAATGACTCTTGCTAATACTGGATTATGGATTTTTCAGATTGGTATTGAAGTTGGTTTTCTAAGCTTTCGAGCCTAATGAATTGACTCAAGAATTTTGTGTCAAAGTCTGATTCAGATTTAGTTTCTTCAAAAGGTAAATTCTCTTCGAGTTTTAAGGAACTAAAATCAATATCAGACAAATATTTTACTTCAGAAAGCATTAATGGGTTAGAATAAATATCAGACAGTGTGGTTTCAGACTTTGATCAAAATCAAGAAAGCTCAAATTTGAAATCAAAAGGTATGTCTTGGAGAGATAAAACTTTTGCAGTTAATGAAAAAGATCTTACCAATGGAATAGGATTTGACTGAATTTCTGTGTGTTGATATCTCTGATTCCAAAAAAGCTTCTCTAGATATTTGACTAGATTAGCTAGATGAGGATATGGATTTGATATGGTGTATCTCCTCGAAGACATAATGTTTGGAAGAAGATATATCAACACACAAAATTCAGTCAAGTCCTATTCCATTGGTAAGATGTGTTTCGTTGCCTACAAAAATTTTATCTCTCGAAGAAATAGCATTTGATTTGAAATTTGAGCTATCTTTATTTTGATATATGTATGAAACTACACAATATTCTCTAGATCTTTGACTAGATCAGTTGGCTGAGGATCTCGGTTTGATCTGGTGTATCTCCTCGAAGCCAGAACGTTCACTCTTCAACAATTTATTTCTCTACAACTTTTTAGATCAACCTCCATGAAATCTTAGACCTATCATCCACAGGCCAATAATTCGATGAACTAATGGTACAATTAGGGAAGATCTATCACTTTCTTCCCTAGTATGGTCACCAAGATCTTATCACTCCACTAGATCTCCGAGGCTGAGAAGAGACCAGCAAAGGTAAGCACAGACCAATATTTTTCCAAGTAGCTAGCCCTACTAGGAAGGAGAGGGCTCTCTCTAATAAGTCACAGCCAAGATGACTGGATAAAGAGGATTTTAGGCTAGGTATAGTATCACTAGGGTTTGGTTGATTGATTTTGAGGTGTTGGATGGGGAATTGGTCAGGGAATAACTAGGTCAAGGAAAAAAGGATAAGAATTACAAAGATCTGATGGGGAAAGGTAGGTAAGCACTCTAACACATTAAGGTATCCTGATGGAGTGGTTTAGACTGCTAGGTTTTTATAAAGAGCATTGAAAACATGGATTCTTTTCAATTAGAAGAAGATGAAATAAAACCGTAACTATTCCTCCAAAATAGAGCATCGGCTAATGAATTATGTCTATCTAACTTAGGAATCAATTACATTCAGAGATGGCATGAATATGGCAATCAAAATACATTCCAAAATTTGCAAACATAAGAGGAAACAATATTAAAACACACTAACACAAAAATCCCACCAAAATAGCTACAACTTCGTCTATTATTTCCTGCCAAAAAAGTCTAATTACACTAGTGTTCAATGAACAAATACTATAACATCCAGCCCTTGTAATGACAAACGAAATGAAATATATAGACCAAAAACTACTTCTCCCACTCTCAGGGGTCGAATCCATGACTTATGGAGCTGATCCCCAAAGTGATTATCTATAATCCTAATGACTAGGGAGGTCAACAAAATCATCCCTATCATTGATGAAACCAATTCACTTTGACCCAAGTTTACATATTTACTTGATGTATGTACCCCTAGTAACTACTAATTACATAATTACATTTATATTTTACAACTACATCAGTAAATCTCCTTGGAATCCATCAATCAACTGAGAAAACTGTAAAGTTCTGAAAAAATCAATCAACTGTAAAAAGCACAGTATGTCTAGGAAACGTGCAACGTGCCTGGTGAAAAGCAAAGTGTGGGCATTCAAAATGAATTTTGAGTGACTTCCTGAAGTCAAAATTGGGCCCAAGTTGGCTCATTGGAAATATCTTCCATTCCAGTTGTAAAAAATGTGCTCAAGGTATGAAAATGGCTGAGTGAAGCTCCTTAAAAATGCAATATCCCAAGACTGGTAAAAAAAACATAGCGAGAGGCTCAAAAAGGAGGTAGAAAGGTGTTTTTTGAGAGGTTTTTGACCATTTCCACTTGACAAAAGCTCCAATTTTTAGGAGCCAATAGTAAAAATTTTATGTAGACATCATTCTGAATCCAAATTTGTAGATCTTTTCTCATTTGGAGGCATCCAAAAAAAGCACAGTGTGGCCCACGTTGCGCTTTTTGTAGGCTGGCTGTGCAAAAATTCTATGAAATTTTACAAAAATTCCCAAAAAAAATGAAACTAGCCCGAAACTCTTCAAAACTGGTGGATGAAGTTCTGATGAGGTGTTTGAAGCAACCAAGGAGGCATCAGCAAGTAACTCAAGTTTTTCCTTTTCCTTTCTCTTTTTAGGGTTTTATTGAGTTTATCCTTCAATTGCTTGGTCCTGATGTTACAAATCTTGTTTCTAGTGGTGTATCTATTACCCATGTTTTTGAGAATCTCATTATCCTTGTTGGTCTTATGAAGGAGATTCCCAAGGTGGATTTTCACTCTGTCAAGCCACACTTCTCTTTCATCATTGATTTCCCTTGCTATTATTTCCACAAAATTGAGTTGTTCTGCCTCATGTTTCTCCTGCTCTAATTCTCTCTTAAGAACTATTGTTTTTGGTATTTTCTTGGTGGTTTGAGTCTCATTATGATCAGACTCATCAGGTGCCATCACTATTTTACCTTTGGTTTCTTGCCTCTTGGCCTTTAGCAACTCTAATTCCAAGTTTACTTGTTTTTCTTTCAACTGCTTGTTTTCTTTTTCAAGGAAGGAGACGAAAAATTGTGCTCTGGTCATATTGTCCTATGTTAGGTCCCTATAATACTAGTGTATCCCATTATTATTTTTAGTGTAGCCCCCTTATTGTTATTTTTGTACCCCTGTAACCGCCATATTGTTATTATTGTGCCCTTACATTATTATTGTTATGTCGGCTAGGATTATATTGTAGCCCCATGGACTCCTATATATAGAAAGGAGGTTTTGTCATCTGTATCATCCAATAATTGTCCATTTATGTAATTTAAAGGAGGTTTCCCCCTCTAAGTGGCTTATTTATAAGGCGTTGTTCTTTATTTTCTTCTATTTTTGGAGCTGGTTTCATAACATTTGGTATCAAAGCTTTGGATTCTAGGGTTTCACTACTCCAAACGGGACATCATGGAATTTTTTCTATAAATTTGTTTCTACGAAGGTTTAGAAAATAATTATTTTATAGAGTGAAGCTGAAATCCTGAGGAAATTCATGTAAAAATTTCATATCTTGGTTCACAATATTTGCGGAGATAGGATCTGTGGAAGGTATGGTTTTTTTAGGCTCCCAAATTTAACCTAAACAGGTAATTGCGGAATTTTCTCTATAAAATATTATCTAAGAAGGTTCAGAGGCTGAAATTTTTATAGAGAGAAGCCGAAATCCCAAGAAACATCATGTAAAAATTTCAGATCTTGGTGTGTAATATTTTTAGAGATATGATCTATGGAAGTTAGGGTATTTTCAGGCTCCCGAATTTCATCTCAAAGAGGTGATCGTGGGAAAATAATCATAACTCTCTCTATGAGCATCAGATTGGAATTATGTAAAAGATGGCCACAAGTACATAGACTTTAGTTTCCTGTATATCTATTTTAGAGTCGAAGGAGGAAAAAATGACACGTGTCATGCTATACAAGTTCACTCTACTTAACCAGTCCATAATTAGGTCATTGTGGGATATTGGTCATAAATTTTCCTTGAAAAATCCAAATCATATCAGAACTGTGGCATTCGAAAGAAGATTTATAGGGCTACTACAACACTGAATTTAAGATATTTAAGTTCTGAAATAACAAATATAATTTAGTTTCAATATCGAGCTCCTGAAAAGAAAAAATAATGTGTGTATTTTTTAAACAAGTTTGCATAACATTTGTTTGAAAAATGAGTTTAAAGTGATTTCAAGGGAATATTGAAGCATAGAATCAGTATTGAATTATATAATGCCTCCAAAAAATAATTCCACACCCATTAAACCCTCATACATCTATACTATTATGCATGAAGAGGAATAATTGCAGTATGAGATATCAAAATTACGGTTCCAAGTGCAACAAATTTAGATCTTACAAAGAGAAATCAAAGATGACATAGATGTTTTAAAAGAAAAAATGGAGGCTAAGTTGGATGGTTTTAAGGATCAAATGAAAGCTAATATGGATGATAAAATAGTGGATGATCACATTGAGCATCAACAACAAGCTCTCTAACTCTCAAAGGATAACCTAACTTTGGTGCAGAATCAAATGAAACAACAAGAAGATCAACATCGCAACGAAATAAGTTATGAAGAAGTCACAAAAACAAGAACTCGACAACTACCAAATCGATCAATTTCAGAGTATCTCAGGAAGTGGAAGAACTTACCCATTGAATATTCCACATGGGAGGATGAGAATTTTATACAAAAGCATCTAGAAATAATCAAGCGTTGCGGGAAACACTTGCTTGAAGGAGAGGGGAATGTTAGGTCCCTATAATACTAGTGTATCCCCTTATTGTTGTTAGTGTAGCCCCCTTATTGTTATTGTTGTACCCCTGTAACCCCCATATTGCTATTATTGTGCCCTTACATTATTTTTTTTAGGTTGGATAGGATTATATTGTGGCCCCATGGACTCCTATATATAGAAAGGAGGTTTTGTCATTTGTATCATCCAAGAATTGTCCATTTATGTAATGTAAAGGAGGTTTCCCCCTCAAAGTAGCTTATTTCTAAGGTGTTGATCTCTCTTTTCTTCTATTTTTGGAGATGGTTTCATAACATCCTGCAACTCTCTGATTGTGGCATATTTCTATTTGATCATCAGATTTGAGGCTTCACGATCATCTTGGAAATCCAATTCCACCATGTCAAAATCTCTTTCTTCCTCATGAAGGTCTTCCTCCTCTTTAACAATTGCCTCTTCCTGCTTTTGTTTTCCCTACTCTGTTGACATAGAAATCAAGGCCCCTTCCACAATTTTTGGAGAAAACACTTGCTTAGGTCCCATATAATAGGTTTTGACCTCTTTGACCTCTTTGGTCTCTTTCATTGTAGCCTTGCTAGATAACCTTGTCTTCTTGTGAGGAACTGATGTTGGTGGTGGAATAGGTCTAGCAAACTGACTTGGTGTTGTAGTGAAGACATCCGCCTCAATGAAAGTCTCCCGTGAAATTTTCAGCTGATTGAGGTGGTGAAGGAAAATGATTTTAATGAGAGAGTGATGGAAGAGTATGTTCATCTGAAGCTCATAATCTCTATTTTGCAATATATAGGCCATATTGTCAATACTCATGTACGAGTAGTAGGGAAGGTTGAGAAATTTCACCCTAGTGAAATGCATGAGCAACCTGATGTGATAGTTGTATAGTTAGGAGAATCTGCCCTCACAAGTGAAGAATTTCATGATGATTTTCATCATGGGGGCAAACATGTTCAACAACTGACCAAAAGGAAATACATTTTTGATGTTATCTTTGTAAGGTGCCTTGAGGTAAGGATCATACACCTGGGCATCCAAATCCTTAGTCTTGAACCATTTTTCACCCAAATTGGGTATATGTGTTGCTGCTTCAATGATGTAAGTGGAAATGGTGAAATTCACCCATGTATAGTCACTTGGTCTTTTTGGAGGTTACTGGTGAAAACCCTGGTCAAGATAGGATGGCTTTGGACTCTTTGTACCATCTCAAAAAATTCAAAGAAACCTACATGCTGGAAACATATGACAGCTAAGGGTGATGCCATTAATTCCCTAGTGTCTGATGGCTCTAATCTCAGAGTTCTCCCTCCTTTTTTATATGTTTTCTTCTCTTCTTTTGTGGAATTTATTTCCTCCTCCATTATGGTTCTTTCCTCCTCCATTTTGTTCAATTTGTCTTGAAAACCCTAGGGAATAAGGGGAAGAGAAAGGGACTAGGATTGTAGGGTTAGGGAGTTAGGATGCGTGAGGGAAAATGTGTAAAGGGGTTGGGGAACTTAGGGAGGTGATGGGGGTTTAAAATTTTAAGGGAAATAAGGTATGAAATTTCTATTATAGGGAAGTATCTAGCTGCCTAGGAAAGCACAACTAAGGCTGTAGGGTTTTAAGGAATAGGGATTTGGATTGGGAAATGAGTGGATATAAGGATAGTGGGGAATGAGTTAGGGTGTAGGGAGGTACATTGGGTCCAGGGAAAAACAATTTAAGCTTATAAATTGTGAAACTGGGGTTTCATTGCTTAAAACATGACATAGAGGGTAAGGGAGGGTGTGCACCATAAATTTAACACCACAATCTGAAAGGAGGGGCTATAGAGGTGCAACTTACTTGAAAACAAGTTTAGAAACCCTGAACTGAAGCTAAGAACCTTTGCATGGAAGATTTGGTACCATGGATCCCTTCTGCAAAAGGCACAATGTATAGAGGAAAAGTGCAGCAAAGGACTATAAAAAGCACAACGTTCC
The DNA here is from genome assembly GCA_034641835.2 of Pinus albicaulis. Taxonomy (NCBI): domain Eukaryota; kingdom Viridiplantae; phylum Streptophyta; class Pinopsida; order Pinales; family Pinaceae; genus Pinus; species Pinus albicaulis. Next base: position 1,236,666,521 of record CM076575.1, read on the forward strand.
TCCTGCAAAAAGTGCAACGAAGGTATCGGAGTTCGATTTTCTGAAGGAAAAATCAAATTTTTTCTTGGGGAACTCTTAGAGCTCAATGTTTGAGGATGAAAATTACTGGTTTCTTGGTCTTTGGGAGCCTTTATACTTGGAGAAATGTTATTAAACAAGCTTGGGACCCACATTTAATTTCTTTAAATTGACATTATATTGCTTCTTTATCTTTAATTTCTAAATTAGATCATTGAAATTAATCTTTTGATGACTTAGGAACACTGAATAAATTTTTGGAACTTTTCTTATTTTCTAATGGAAATTTGAGTATGCAACTACTTGGAACTATGAGAGATTATTACAAATTAGGAACATTAAATTACATTTTTCTATGAAATCAAATTTACAAATCAAACTTACTAATGAAATTTATTTATTATCACTCCTTCACTTGCTGGACTTTATGCATGAAATGGTGATTTGATGACCTTGGAAACCTTGAGACCTAATGGATATTCTAAATTAATGAAAACATGATGAAAATGATTGAAATAATGATGACAACTCATGAACGATGGTACACTCATCAAATTTGTGAAATGAGCCAACAAATCATAAAATTTTGAAAGGAGTGAGATTAGACCTAAATCTGCACCAAGTGACCAAATTTTTGCATGATGACCTAATGGAATGACAAAAATTTCAAAATGGTACCCTAACATGATATGAAAAGAGTTTATTTGGTCATTGGTGGAAGGATGCAAAACTGACACTAACAACTACTACGACCATATAAGAAAATGTCCCTCAAGAAAGCTAAGAAGGATAATAAATTATCACCAAAGTATTATGGTCCTTACGAGGTGTTGCAAAAGATTGATACTATGGCATACAAATTGGAGCTTCCTGCATCTTTCTGAGTGCACCCATTTTTCCATGTGTCATGCTTAAAAAAGGTTATAGGTGACAAGATCCCATGTTGTGTAACCAACTCCGAAAATAAAATAAAAGAGATATCAACGCCTTAGAAATAAGCCACTTCGAGGGGGCAACCTCCAATACATTACGTAAATGAAAAATTCTTGGATGATACAATTTACAAAACCTCCTTTCTATATATAGGAGTCCATGTGGACATAATGTAATCCTAGTCGGCCACAATGTAATCCTAGCCGACCTAACAATAATAATTTAAGGGCACAATAATAACAAAATGGGGGTTACAAGGGTACAATAATAACAATAAGGGGGTTACACTAATAACAATAAGGGACTATACTAGTAATATAGGGACCTAACATGCCCCTCTCCTTCAAAAAGTGTTGTCCTCAACACTTGAGTAGCTCTGGGTGCTTCTGTATAAAATTCTCATCCTCCCATGTAGAATCTTCAGTGGGTAAGTTCTTCCACTTGATGAGATACTCTGAAATTGATCGATTCCGTAGCTATCGAGTTCTTGTTTCCATGACTACTTCAGGTTCCAATATGATTTTTCCTTCCTCATCAAGTTTTGGCAATATTGTTTGAACCGGAAGATTTTCACCTATAACCTTCTTTAAGCATGAAACATGGAAAACTGGATGTACTCGCGAAGAAGCAGGAAGCTCCAATTTGTATGCCATAGTACCAATCTTTTGCAACACCTTGTAAGGGCCATAGTACTTTGGCGATAATTTATTATCCTTCTTTGCTTGCTTGAGGGACATTTGTTTGTATGGTTGTAGCCGTAAAAATACCCAATCTCCTACATCAAAACTTCTCTCGCTACGATGTTGATCTGCCTGTTGTTTCATTCGATTTTGTGCCAAATTCAGGTTATCCTTTGAGAGTTGGAGAACTTCTTGCTGATGCTCGATGTGATCTTCCACTGCTTGAACCTTCGAATTTTCCCTTAAAGATGATGTGATGGATGGTGGATGATATCCATAAAGTGCCATAAATGGGGTCATTTTTGCTGCAGTATGGAAGGAAGTGTTATTCCACCATTCAGCGAGAGGTAACCACTTGACCCATTGTGTTTGTTTATCAGATACAAAACAACGAAGATATCCTTCCAAACATTTATTTACTATCTCAGTTTGACCATCAGATTGAGGAGGATAAGATGAGCTATGAGCTAATTGAGTACCCAAACAAGAAAATAACTCCATCCAAAAATTTCCAGTAAAAATGGGATCTCTCTCACTCACAATAACCCTTGGGCTTCCATGTAGCTTTTGAATTCTGTCCATAAATGTAGTGGCAACTGTACTTGCTTTAAATGGATGAGATAATGCACAAAAGTGTGCATACTTGGTAAGTCTATCAACTACCACCATGATGAAAATATTTCCTTCAGACTTAGGTAAACCTGTGATAAAATCCATTGAAATCTCCTCCAGACGTTGACTTGGAATGGATAAAGGTTGTAGAAGTCCTGGAGTCTTAATTGTCTCAACTTTATTCTGCTGGCAAACCAAACATTCCGCCACAAAATTTTGAATATCAGATTTAAGGCCATCCCAAAAAAATTCTTTCTTCACCCTGTGGTAAGTTTTTAAAAATCTTGAGTGTCCTCCTAAAGGAGAAGTGTGCAATTCCATAAGAATCTTTTGTTTTAGTTGGGAATTCTTACAAAGATATAAGCGATCTTTGTACCATAAGGAATCATTTTTCCAACTAAATGTATCAGATGTACTAGGATCTTGCTGCAACTTTTGAATGAGTGTCCATACATCTTTTTCCTTTTTCCATTCATCTCTTGCTTCGGTTATCCAATCTGGTTGGATAATAGAAATGGCACAAAGCAATGCTTCCACCTCTTCATTCTTTCTTGAGAGTGCATCTGCAACAAAATTAAACTTTCCTTTTTTGTAGATTATTTCAAAGTCATAACCCAACATCTTTGCGATCCATTTTTTCTTCTCTTCTGAAGATATTCTTTGTTCCAAAAAGTGTTTAATACTATCATGATAAATTTTTACCTTGAAGTGTCTTCCTATTAGGTAAGTTCTCCATTTCTTTAGTGCATGAAGCATTGATAACATTTCCTTCTTATAAATGGGTTTCTGTAAATACTTTCCTTTGATTGGATGACTTTCAAAAGCAATGGGTCTTCCTTCCTGCATTAAAACAACACTAATTCCATTTCCCGAGGCATCACATTCCACACTAAAGATTTTTGTGAAGTCTGGCGTAGCTAAGACCGGTGCTAGGCAGATTGCCTCTTTAAGATGTTCAAAGGCCTTAGTTGCTTCAAGAGTCCATGAAAATGCATCTTTATTCAATAATGTTGTTAGAGGTGTTGCTAGTCTCCCATAATTCTTAACAAACTTATGATAATACCCTGTTAACCCGAGAAATCCTCGCAACTTCTTTATGGTTGTGGGGACTTTCCATTCCATAATGGATTTAATTTTGTTAGGGTCTACTTTAACACCCTCGTGAGATACAAAATGACCCAGATATTCCACCTCTTGTACTGCAAAGAAACATTTGGATATTTTTTCATATAATTGTTTCTCCTGCAATAGTTTGAGCACCATGTCAACATGTTCAACATGATCCTTCCAAGACCTGCTATATATTAGTATATCATCAAAAAATACCAGCACAAATTTTCTAAGGAAGGGTTTGAAAATGGAATTCATCAACCCTTGAAATGTAGAAGGTGCATTGGTAAGGCCAAAAGGTATGACCAAAAATTCATAATGACCCTCATGAGTTCGAAATGTTGTTTTTGGAATATCTTCAGTCTTCATTCTAATTTGATGATATCCTGAACGAAGATCCAACTTGGTAAAATAAATCGCTCCATGTAATTCATCCAATAATTCATCAATCATAGGAATGGGAAATTTGTATTTAATGGTGAGCTTATTGAGCTCCCTATAATCCGGACACATTCGCCATGATCCATCCTTCTTGTGTACCAATACTACAGGAGCAGAGAAAGAACTTTGACTAGGTTGAATTATACCCGCCTCTAACATTTCCGCAATCATACGTTCAATTTCGCTCTTTTGGACGTAAGGATATCTATAAGGCCTGATGTTTGGAGGAACACTTCCTGGAATCAAATGAATAGCATGATCATGATCACGAATAGGTGGGAGTCCTTTTGGGAGTTTCAAACACCTTGGAATGATTGTCCAAGACTTGTTGGAGATCTGCAGAAATAGATGATTTTGATGTTGGAACTTCTAGTGAGCATAATTGTGCAGTTACGCCTCGCTGTTCTTTCTTTAGAAGCTTTGTCATGACATTAGAGCTTATTATCCTTCCTGGCTTCCCTGCAATACCCCGTAATTCGACTTCCTTTCCTTCTGAAAAAAATTTCAAGAAAAGTTCTTGAAAATTAAAAGCTACCGTCCCTAAAGATTGTAACCATTGTACTCCTAGTACAACATCAGCACCTCCCATAGGAATGGAAAGCATTGGACTAGTCAATACATATTCTCCCATTGTTAGCTTGATATTATGGCATTTTCCAGAGCAATTTATAGTTCCTCCATTTGCAACCATCACTTGACATTCTGGTGCTGGGTATAGGAAACAATTTAATTCCTTGGCTACCTTACAATGAATAAAATTATGGGTGCTACCCGAATCAATCAACACTATTACCTTTTTCTTCTTGATATGTCCTTCTATCTTAAGAGTTTGAGGAGTGGTAATTCCTGCCGGTGCATTACACGATATGGTCAAATTCATTTCTTCCTCTTCTAGGGCTGGTTCCTGGTGTATATCCTCTTCTTGTTCATTTTCTTCTTCCTCTTCACAATCTATGTAAAATAATTTCTTCTCAGCACACTTATGACCTTTAGTGTATTTGCTATCACAACTGTAGCAAAGCCCTTTTGCTCTTTTTTCTTCCAAATTTTGTGGTGTCAACCTTGTAGGTTGTGGAAATATAGGCGTAGCAATACTTCCTTCTTTATAGAATTGAGTGGTAGGCTTCCTTGTCGCTATAATTTTACATTCAACTTTTCTTGCCAACCTGAATGCCTTCTCCAATGAATCAGGTTCCAGAACGTGAACTTCATGTTGGATGCTATCCTTTAAAGTGCCTATGAAGAGATCAATCCTGTGTTCCTCTGGAATATCAGTTACCCTTATATTCAATTTTTGGAAGTCCTCAATGTGCTGCCCCACTAAACCCTTTTGTTTGAGATTTATCAATTGGCTAAAGAAGGTGTTGCTCTTTGTATCCCCATAATGTGCTATCATTTCCTCCGTAAAAATTGACCAAGTGACAATTTTTTTACGGGAGCAAAGCCATCGATACCATACAAATGTATTTTGTTCTAAATGTAAAGTTGCAATGCGTACCTTTTGTGTGTTTTGCACATTATGGAGATCAAAATATTGCTCCATCCGTAGTATCCATGTTACAGGATCCTTTCCATCAAACTTCCTCATATCCATTTTTGGAATATGGTGGTTCTTCCCTCCAACATTAGAGTTTATGAAATCACGATTAACATTTATTTTGTTCTCATCATGAGTTTCCTCTACTATCTTTTCACCATTAGGAAACATTTTTTGTATCAACTTTGTCAAACCTTCCATGTCTTCTTTTAGATCATTCTTCATGTTTTCCATTTTAGCTTCCATGTCATCCATCTTAGATTCCACGCGAGCTTCCATGCCATCTATATTATATTCCATGCCATTCTTCAAACCATCCATCTTTGCTTCCACGCCTTTCTTCAAAACTTCCATTTCATTTTTTGTCGCTTTCTTTGTGAGAGCGAAATCTTGGGTAATTCTACTCTTGTAATTTTGGACATCATGTTGCAATTCTTCATCTTCATGAGTCATAGTAGAGCCTTCTGAAGGCTTAATGGGTGTTGAATTATTTTTACAGGGCATTTTTTAGAACCCAATACTAATATCTATTCTACAATATTCCCTTGGAATCAATTCAAATTGATTTTTCAAACAAGACTTATGCAATTTGGAAAAAAATACACACCTTTTTCTTGATTTTGAGGAGCTCGATATTGAAATTGGATTATCTATGTGACTGTGGCTCTTCAATATCTGAAATTTAGCAATGAAGTAGCCCTCTAAATTCTCTTTTGAATTCCATAGGTCTGACCTGATTTGGATTCTCCAAGACAAAGTTATGTCTAATATCCCACAATGAGCTAATTATGGACTAGTTCAGTAGAGCGAACTTGTATGACTTGGCACGTGTCACTGTTTCATCCTTCGCCTTTTAAATTGATAGCTAAGAAACTAAATTCTGTGTGCTTGTGACCAATTTTTACGGCACTCCAATCCGATGCCCAGAGAGAGAGTTATTGAAATTTTTCCACGATCACCTCTTTGAGATGAAATTCGGGAGCCTGAAAAATCACTACCTTCCATAGATAATATCTCCAAAAATATTATGAACCAAGCTCTGAAATTTTGCGACGCGTTTCCTCAAGATTTCAGCTTCGCACCCTAAACATTTTATATTCTGAACCTTCGTAGAAAACAATTTATAGAGAAAATTCCACGATGACCTGTTTAGGAGCCTGAAAAAATACCTAAATTCCACAGATCATATCTCTGAAAATATTGTGAACCAAGCTCTGAAATTTTTAAACGATCTTCCTCAGGATTTCGGCTTCGCATTGTGAAAGTTTCAGCTTCTGAAACTTCATAGAAAAAAATTTATAGCGAAAATGCCACGATGACTTGTTTGGAGCAGCAAAACCTTAGCATCCAAACCTCTGATACCAAATGTTGTGTAACCAGCTCCAAAAATAGAAGAAAAGAGATATCAATGCTTTAGAAATAAGCCAATTCGAGGGGGAAACCTCCAATATATTACATAAATGAAAAATTCTTGGATGATACAATTTACAAAACCCCCTTTCTATATATAGGAGTCCATGTGGCCATAATGTAATCCTAGTGGGCCACAATGTAATCCTAGCCGACCTAACAATAATAACAAAATGGGGTTTACAAGGGTACAATAATAACAATAAGGGGGTTACACTAATAACAATAAGGGACTATACTAGTAATATAGGGACCTAACATCCCAGTTCAAGCAATATTGTCAGAACTTAACGAGGAAGGAAAAATCATATTGGAAACTGAAGCAGTCATAGAAAGAAGAACTCAATAGCTACAAAATCAATCAATTTCAAAGTATCTCATCAAGTGCAAGAAATTACTCGATAAAGATTCGACCTGGGAGGATGAGAATTTTATATAGAAGCATCCATAACTATTAAATCATTGAGGACAACACTTGTTTGAAGGAGAGGGGCATGTTAGTTCCCTATATTACTAGTGTAGCCCCTTATTTTTATTGTTAGTACATCCCTTTATTGTTATTGTTAGTATAGCCCCATTATTGTTATTGTTGTTGTACCCATGTAGTCCCCATATTTTTATTATTGTGCCCCATATTTTTAGCTCCATTACTGTTATTGTTGTTCCCATATGCTCCCCATATTGTTATATTTTGACCCCTTATAATCCTATATATAGAAGGTAGGTTTTGTCATTTGTACCATCCATGAATTGTTCATTTATGTAATAGAAAGGAGGTTTCATAACACATGTTATCGTTCTATAATTTTAATATTGGAAAGTAATTATATAGGACAGCATCAAACCACTTTTAAAGATAGGAATTAGCCTTACTAGCTTCAAAGAGGATTCTCTCTATATAATTTAGCTTTGTTTCCTTAATTGATATTAGGCTAGTTATTAGGCTTGGTTTGTTTGTTTGATTGTTTGTTTGGTTGGTTGGTTGGTTAAATGATAATTTTGAGTTAATTATTTTCCATTGGGCTATGGAGTCAAATAAAAGGTAGATGTTGCATCAAATTTTCAAAGAGTAATCACAGGGCAAGCTAGTTACAATCACTGGATCTTTAATTCTAAATGAATTGTGAAATGAAGCATGAGTGAATTCAGTAGTTATTGAAAAGCATTCAATAATTTCCCAAACAGACTTTAGAATAAAACATTTATATTGAAAACACAATAAGAAATAAGGTGTTCAGATAAAAAATCTTACTTCTTCACTTTCTGTTTTACAATTAGATTAAAGTAATACACAGTAAGGAAACACATTTGAAACAAATATCACAATAGGAAATACATCACCGGTAACATGTAACACAAGTATCATGTGAATGGTCTTTTTTATTGATGTATAGATAGCTCAAAAAGTACAATGATCAATATAAAATTTTACAATGATCAGAGTCCAACCCCTGATACTTCAAATGCATGAAGTATTTAAACTAATTCTATGAAGGATGTCGTATCAAAATAGGTGATATCATTATTAATTACAACATAACTATATTAAACCAATTTTCTCCAAAAAGGTGGAATGGTTTAAAGATTTCTTGAGATTTAGCAATTCTATCAGCGAAGCAGTTGTTACACGTTATAACCGTTGGTTGCACAATCTAACTTTTTTTTCACTAGCCGTTGTGTTGGCTGTAGCTACTCTTCACTCATCCTGGTACTCGCACAACTTTTCCCACCAATCCTCATAAGATAGAAGTATCTTTTTTTTCTTTCTAATAGATTTTACCAACCTTCATGTATCGAGAAAATTTGGGTTTGACCATGAAAATGTGCTTTATCTCATGTTGTATGAAAACATCATTACTCATAGCTTCCATGAAATCTCTCCCTATTATAGCACCTTTAATATTTGAAAATTTTGTTGTATCCTTATGTTCAGGCCTTAGAAATATATGGCAACAACAAGGGGGATAACCACTTGGTCCGGACCTTAAATCAGTTCCTTTTCCGTTTGGGATAGTGGCTCCGACTTGGTGTAATGGGACCAGTTTCCTAGATTTGGGTTTTTGTATGATTGTTGGATTTATCTCAAAAGATTTTCATAAGGAATTACTAAAAAATAAAACAAATTTATTCTAGAATGAAAAACTTTGAATTAAGTCTAATCTAATCTAACACAGGATAATACCAATTTGATGCAATCTAGAATGATATCTATTCAATCTGTGATGATTTAGATCATCACAGATTTAATAGAATGAATACTTTTGTAAGATGATTCTCTTGAGAAATAGTTAATAAAAAGAATATGTATAATATATCACATATATCTGATGATCATATATTAAATAAATCATTTTCTATCCTTATATCGTACAATAGTGCAACTAATATTTCAGAAAAAAACAATTGATTTGATATAATTCATGAAAGCTAGATTCATCGCTAATATTTAAAATAGAATTAAAATACATGATAATAGTACCAGATGTGTATTGTCCTATTCATCTAATCAATGATAATAGACCACATTCAACTCTTCTACCAATAAGTCTTTCAAAGAATACAAAAGTGCATCAACAATGATCAACAAAATGATATGTAATTGAAAAGGTCGTGTTCCACTATTTTATCAAGACATCTACAAACTTACTTACAGTAAAGAATTCTTTGTAAATGTTCTCAATAAAACTCTGGACCCTTCTCTAAATGCATGAGAAGGGTTTAAATACTACTTTAAATACTTACAAAAAAATAGATTATACAAAATTTCTTATGAGGTGGTTTCAAACAACCTTCCTCATCCCTAGTATCTAATAGCTAAAAATTGAAATTATTTAAAAAAAAAATAACTAATAATCATGCCTGATGATATGTTACTGCCAGCTCTTCTTTTCTACTCACAAATGTTGGACATCGGTTGAACTTGTGGAGGTTTCCCGAACTGTGTCTTCATTTGTGCAGCAAATATAACATCCAATAAAAGTGGCTGTATTTTCTGTATAGAATTCAGAGAACAATTCAGTGTCATGATCTGAATGTGAGGTTTAACCAGTAGCTACCAATACGCTTCCCAATCAATCTTTTTCAGCTGTGTAAGTGCTTCTTCTCTTAATTGACCTGTGTCTTTCCAACTTTGCTCTAAATCCCTGATATCAGGAATAGATTTTTGATTTCCTTATTTAATCAGACCAGAAGTATGCAATACGTGGTTAATAATTTTGACCATATTCATTGATATACCTGATGCTCTGGCTATGGCCAATTCTTCCTGTTTCACCTGTGCATCCCAGTTAGTAAAGAGAGTATCTTTGAAAGTATCCTTAATCTTTGGAAGACTTGACTTTATTCCTTCCTTTGAATCTTGCCATTCAATATAATTGGAGATTTTGGTATTGAATTCATTGAACTCAATTCTTTGATCAATGACTTCATTAGTCAACTGTTCATTGATTTCCAGGTGTGGAATTATGTCTGACATTTGTACAACAAACCGTTTTTGTTGTTTCGAGAGTAAGGCATTTAATGCTAATGCTTCTTTTATGAATTCCTCTACAGTAGGAATGCCTTCATATTTGGTGAGATATTCTCTCAATTTTTCAATCAGTGAGTTTTTTCTAGATAAGTCATTTTCTTGACTTATCTTAAGCATTTCCATACCTTGCTGTACTCTAAGGAGTTGCTGCTTGACCTTATAATTTAGAGTGTTTTGTTCTTCATCTAGTTGATGTTGTAGCTGCATGATTTTGTCATCCTTTTCCTGAACCAAAATAGGTACTTCTGCTGCCTTATCCATTGTTGCAATGGTTTATGCACCAATGAATTGAGATAGCCAAGTTAAATTTTCAATTGCATTTGACAAAGTATCTTTGCATACTACATCCATAATTTCATTTCCTGGGGGTGTTTCAATCCTTCTCCTTTTTCTTTGTTTCCTTAATACAAATTTATGGAGAGGATTGTAGAATAAATCTAGTGGAGGGATATCAGTTACCTTCAGAACAATTTCATCATTTGGAAACACAGGAATGACTTCTGTGTCTTGGGAGGTTATCCCAGGACTTTCAATGATTTCTTTTGTTGAAACTATTTGTCCCCGTGGAGTCTGAAATTCTGTATTTTTCTGCGAAGATGATGCCTCTAGAGTATTTGTTAATGTTTTTATAACTGGAGTCCAAATTTTATCTCGTTCATTCTGTGTTTGTGAATTTGTTTGTTCGGTCCCGACTTCTTTTCTTGCTTCATTCGTATAACTGGTAATTAAGACATTTTGAGGGATATGTCTGAGTCTTTGTTCTCTGAACTCATTGAATATTTGTAACTCTTCTGTATTTAGGTTCAATTTGACAAAATTTTGGACTTCTTCAAAAGTCCCAACAGATTGCAAAATATCTTCAAATCTATCATCACTGTGTATGATAGGTTTGAGTTTAACTGACAGAGTAAATTTGTTAGCAATCTTTTCTTGGTCGAACTGCCTTGAGAGTAAAATGAGGAGCTTCAAAAGCTCAATATTTTGACATTATTTCAATGCATGATTGAAATTTCTGAGCGTGAATGTACCACATGAAATTGGGAAACTTGGCCATAAATACTTCTTACTGTCTTTCAAAGATTTAGTGAGTCCATTACCAACAGTTTGGTAAGCGACTTATTTTGCCATCAATTTATCTGAAACGTATAAAGGAAGAACATGTAGGGGAGCGGAGCTTCCAAAAATTATGATGTATGAAAATGAATCTTCAACAAAACATATGCTTATCATTTGAAGGTCTACAAAGGCTTCCTTAGTTAACCTAGGGCTCACTCTATCAAACATTAGCTGATGCAATGGTAGTACAACTCCATAACATAGCCTGTGGAAATGTGGTACATAATTATGTTATGATATATATTTATGATTCAAATGAATTGGGGTAGGATCATCAGGAGTCCATTTCCATCCCATATCTGGAAAGTTGGTAGAAAAACAGATGGAGTAAAAAACATACGCACTCATAAAAAAATGGGGAATAAATTTGGAGGAGGAAGTTCTTGTTTGGCGATATTCATTAATTGCCTTAACTAGATTCTTAGAAATGATAGTTGCCCAATTCATTATGTGGGAATTAACACTAGAGTGAATCAGGGGAAGCCAATTTATCGAGAACTTGGTATTATCAGGTATACCATATAATTTGCATAACATTACTACTGCAAAATTGTAGGGATTTGCAAGTGACATGATAGGATAGATACCTGTTTTCTCATATTTGAACTTGTTATCTAGTTTCCTCCAACCTTGAATTGCCTTGAATGGGTCTTCATTCTTCTTAGAAAAATTTTCAACAAACTGACTGTTCTAGATGTCTTGTGGGTCAGGCAGCTTATACATGATTTTCATATCTTCATCTCTGAAAGAACCTAGAATCTCATTATTGACAGTTCTTAATTTTCTATCTTTTATTGTTGAATTGTCGAGCACCCACTTAATCATGTCGAAATATGGAAGAAGAGTAGCCCTTGCTGCTATCCTATGGAGGAAAGAGCATGCCATATCTTTGAACTGTAAATTTGAGGGTGTCACATCATCGATAGTCGCTGTGACTTCCACTACTTCTGGATTTTCGTCTTCGAGCATAGTGTAGATAGCTTGCCATTTCGTAGTACCTCCATCTATAGTATAGACCGTATTTGATACTATGGGCGACATTTCTGTTTGTTCCAGTTCTGCAACAATCTGTTTTTCGTGTTTCTGAATCACTTTGCAGATGGACATATCTTGAAGGAAAATCCACATTAAAGACAGAGTAAATGATCGAATGATGGAAGATCTATTGAAATGATCTATTTTTAAAGAAAACATCTGGGAAACAACTATATCATTAATTAAATCATAACGAATCAATAACTGTTTGCATTGGAATGACAAAACACAATTAATATTTCCTGACATGATTTATTTCACGTAAAACCTTTATTTAAAACCTGTCGAATCCATCGTATCGTCCCCTTTGAATCTATATTTATGAAGTAGATTACATTTTTTTATGCGATATGCGATTTTGTGATATCGTGAAATCACAAAATCGCAGAAGTCGTAGTATCGCAAAATCGCAATATTGGAACTTTGGTAAGAATTGCTTAAATTTTTACAACGTAAATCTACGATATGCAATTTGTAATGTCGCTTGCGAAACTTCAAATTAGTGATCGCAAAATCGGGATTTCTCCATTTTATTGTTTTAACTTTTAATAAGAAAAGATTTATGTGGAATGCGATTGCGATAAGGTATTTTCAAGGATGTTTTTTAATAATTTCTTTTTGTTTTCATGTTTTTATTAAACAAAAGCAATACTGCTTTTGGGAGTTTTAATTTTTATCTAAAATGAAAAAAAAAAACACATTTTTAATAAGGGTCCCTATTTATATTTATCAAAGGTCTAGATTATTTTGAAAAATAAAAATGGGCAGGGAGTTGTTGCATAGCACAACACCTTAGCAATTTCCTAGAGCTTATTCACATAATAATCTATGGCCATTATTTTGTCATTAATAACAAACAGAGAAGGCAGATCCCTTTTGATTAATGGCTCAATTCTGTTGAAGAACCTACTGACAGCTATTTCCAATCCGTTACACTTTTCCTCAAGCTGTTGCACCAAATTTCTTAGTGTAAGGACTTTCTTCACCTCCATAATTTCTTTAGTCCTTTCATGTACTCCTAGATCATCAATCTCATATCTATTTTTGGCATTAAAAAACTTAATTATATTTTTAGATGTGTCAGGCATGTCTCTCAGATCCTTATTTATATCTGAGATGGCCTTATTGGCCTTCTCAATCAAGTCCTTTTGCTCAAAATTTATCTGGATATATGGCTAGATTTCATTCATGGATTCAGTGATGCTGGTCTATATTATTTCTTTACCCTGAGCCAAAGTGTTTCCAATGGAGGATTATTTTGTAGATTTATGTAAACTCTTTATTTGCATATGATTTCTCTGCGATTCCATTGAATGAGAAATTTCAGTCTTTACCATCTGATTCTATAAAATCTTGTATTGAGCCTGCAATATTTTTATTTCCTCTGTCTGCAATGACATGTTTTCCACTAATTTAGCAAGATGATCTACAACATCTCTTGTGCTAGTTGTTGAAGTTGTTGATGAGGAATGGTTGTGAGGGGTAAAACCTCTAAAGGAACACTTGAATTTTTGGCAGGCTGCTATTTTTCTTTGACTATCTTTTCCATTTCAACCTCCATCTTTTTTAGTTGTGCAACCTGCTCCATGATGAGTTTCATCATATAAGATTTTTGGGTCTCTATCTCTTCTATTAATTTTGTAAGTGGGTCTTATGTTGCTGACATCTTTAGTTGTTTATTCAAGGATGATATATCTGCATTTTTATTCTTAATTATAGCCTCCACAACCTGTAGATTTGAAGGGTCATATGCTATATTTACAGTGAAATCTTCCAAGGATTTTATCCTTGTATCCTTGGACATAGAAGAGATATTTTCCATTTTCAGTTGTGACTGTATATTTTCTAGGGAGACCTGCAACTTGGACAAATTCATAGATTTGTTGGTTAAGGTGGAAGAGATCATTTCACCTATCTATTTATGCATTTCCATCTGTTTGATGGGATGAATGTCCTTGATGATGAATTCAAATGAGCTCTGATTGTAGCATGCTGCCATCTTTGGTTTTGAAAATTGGGCTTCCAGGAATTCCATGTGCATTTTCCCCTTTTTAGAATCAAAAGATGATATAATTTGCTGTGTGAGCTAGAGGTTTTCTTCCAGAATTGGGTGTAGGCTCTATTCTTTAGGATTTCGTTCCTCAGTTGATTTCTCAGAAAATATCAAACACTTTCTTCTCCCTTTCTCCTGTAGCGGCACTAGATGTAGATGTTTGTAGGGCCTACTGCTGATTTAGGATAGAAGTTGAGGTAGTTGGGGAAGTGATGGGGTATCCTACCACTGGAGATGATCCTGGAGTATCTAGGATGTTGATGATGGTCTCCTTCTATGTTTGTTTACATTGATCAATGTCCATGTGTATCCTGGCCCTTTTCCTATACTTCATCTTGAATTATTGATTAGAAGTATCAGTCATTGAAGGTGGCTAATATTCCCTTTGCCTCTTTCCTGTTGCTTCTTGTTTGTCTACTTTTCTCTTTTTTTCTGTGGTACAGGTGTTTGTAAACCTGAAGTAGATATAGTCTGCTCTTCTACCTCCTGCAAAGTATTGTCTTTCCCTTCTTCTCGATTCCTGAATTGCTCTATTTTTGGCCTTTGGGTATGACTGTAGGGTGTAGACTTGTTCTCCACCCTCATCTTGGAAATGACCCCAAAGGGATCATAAGACCATGTAACGTTGGGAGAAAAATTCATTTCTTTCAGTCTTTTGTCAGCTTCCTCTCATGTTGCCATGTTGTTACATATAAATGGCCTAATTTCGGATTTGATCCTAAAATGTGATTTCTTCTTTGCTGATACAAAATGCGCATCCTCCGCATTCAAAATTTTTCTGATATATTCCAGGGAAAAAATCCTCATTGGGAGTAATTTTGGTAACTTGTAGGGAGGAAATTCACACCCATATACTCTCTTCTTTGTATAACTTTGGTATAAATACCAATCTGCTATTCTAGCCTGATCTGAAAGATGCATAATTATCTTAATCTCTTCACTTATTTTAGGCTCAATTATGACATTTAGAATACTCATGCCAGGATGTAGAAATAGCTCAATAAACTACTTGTAACTAAATTCTTCTTGCTCCTTGATTAGTAAGGTGGTAAAAAAAATGACAGACTGTGGTGTTCATCTTCATCCATTTTCTTCATTGCAAACTAAAACTTTTCTACGTGAAAATATAAGAACATGTAGACAATAATAGAAGTATACGTAAATACTCCTTTAGTATGAAATTTTACAAACTGGTCCTGGATGTTATCAACCAGTATTTGGCTAAAATCAAACATGATAAAGGGCTTGGAATCTGTAGACAATATAGTTAAAAGACCTATAATTTCCTCATTTATCCATTGGTTAGATTAATACCCAAGAAGAGGTGCTAGGACTATGGCTATTTTCTTGGTTCTTTTAGGGAATAAAGATGAGGGGTATGGGGATTTTTCTAAGGTAATGGTGTATTTTCAGTTAAAAAAAACTCAAGGGTTGAGGCTCTCTTATCAAAATCTATATTTTGGTATAGTTCTATGAGGGCTTCTCAGGAAAATGGTGTAGTGTTTTCTGTTGAAGGCCCCTGCATAATTTGAATGCTGAACTGGGCATTGATTGTAAACGAAACTTCACCGATAGGGGCAATTACATCTCTCTGGTTAGGAATGTAGCAGGCACAACATCTTCTAATGAATTCCGGGGCACTGTGGATTTTATGGAAAATATAATAGGGTGGCTTTGTATCCCATAGGAAAATGTCATCAAACCCATCTATTAGCTTGTCTTCTAACCAGCAATAGACATCGAAAAGGTTGAACTCACAGAGTGTTTCATGGATTTTAAAATCCTTGTCTACTAAGCTAACATGATAAAGGTCGATTGGAGGGTTAATCATGGGATTGAAGGGTTCCTGACATTTCTTCTTGGGAGACTGGTTCAAATTGCAGAACTAATTAATTTAGCTGGTGATGCAATTTTGTAGAGTGCAAAGGTGGAGTTGGAGTGAGGAAGATGATGGAATAGGAGAAAGCACTTGAAATTGCTGCGTTTGACCTGTTAATTTGAAAAAACATGTAGCAGAGATGATAACAGTAAATTTTGAAACATGCGGGACGGATGGATTTTATATTTTTTCTCATTTTCCCATTGTCCATGGCGTGGGTCTATTGGTTAACAGTTAAACTCATTTAATTATCCAATGGACTAACTTAGGTGGGAGGTGACATGATTGGATGGGAAACAGGTGTATGCGATGGCACGAGATGGTAGGAGGAGGGATAATAGTCAGGATGGTGGTTTTATGGTTGCAGAGAATACAACTTTCAGAGGGGGTAGCACACGGTAAACGACCTTGGTGAGGGGGGATGCGAACTCCCCTGGGCCTACCACGTATGCTATTGGGCCTATCTCAACACCACTAACTTCAGACCCCCCATGAAAATAAAGTTTGGATGGTGTGGGGGGGTGAAGAGTAATTATGACCATCATATTTAAAAGGATGTGTTAAGATGAGGGGAAAGGTGGTGGGACAATAATATGATGTGAAAGGATGAATGGTGGGGTCGTGAAAAGAATAATGTATGAGAAGGATTATATGATGGTGAAACCTCAAGGAAATATAAAAATGAAATAATAATGATCGAAAGCATTTCGAATGAATAAATTTTTTAGACTTAGGATATAAACATGTATCCTTTTGACTTCTCCAACATATAAAATGTCTGCACTCTGCAGCTTTCCCAAAGTTTTTCATGTCTTTTTCGAAAAAAACCTTCTCTTTCTCTACCTACCCTTATAATCTAATTTTTTTTTCCTCTTTTCTTTTGTAGGGTGCATTTTAACTAGCAGACCCATATTATCAGTTTTTTTAATGAAAATCTATCTTACTCTATCCCTTATTCCACCTATTGATTCAAAATAGGCTATTGAATCAATTTCATTTCTACTTAGCTACTGACTAACCAAGATTAAACTATTTGGTAAGTCTTTATTCACTAACCTATTTAACATAAATTCAAACTTGTTCAATCATGCTTAAACTGTATGAATTGAACAAACTAACTTATCAATAGTGGCATTTTGACTTGCAACACTTTTAGTGTTATTGTTTTGTGGGGTTTTCTTTTTCTTTTCTTTCACTCTTTTCAACTTTTTATTTTTTCAACATACCCTCTTTTTATTTTTCATTTTTTGTTTTGGAAATCATTTGAATATTGAGAATAATGTACAATATGAAATTGCAACTATAAAATACTTAATCACCTTGATATCCTATACTTTATAGGACCCTAAAAGTGGCTCCAGCTAGGATGAAACTTCTCCAAGTGAAGTGTCAAGAACATAAGATCAATAGTCTTGAGTACTCCATTTTTGCAAAGGCTTCATCTAATTTATTTTTCTTTTTTATGATAGCTCATTAAACCAAGCGTAGGACATTCTCTGCGGGCTTCAACCTTTGTTAATGAGTTATCCAATCAAAAACTGCAAAAACTATGGTATTTACAATGATGAAGGACAAAACTGTATTCTTAAGAGAAGTAATGCTTCAACATCCTGCCATTGACATGACCTCCAGGTATATATGTTCCATCTAGATACTTAAAGAAATATGAATTATTTCCATTGAAAGCATCAATAATGTATAGTCCTTGCTAAAGGTTTTCAAATTTACCATGTTTACCTTTGTATTCTCTTCTTGAATACCATTTCAAAACATTTTCACCTATATTGAAATCATTAGCCTTTATTCTTCTGTCAAAGATCTTCTTGATATTTTCCTGAACCACTTGGGTCCTGTTATAGACCTCTTCTATAGACTGTTGTAACTGAATAGTTTGATTGATCCTTCCCTGTACACCATTTGGTTCATCTTGTATTTATTGTATGATCTTCATGACTGGAACTCCTAAAGAGGATGGAAATACTGCATCCATTTCATGGACCAATTGGTATGGTGACATCCCAATTTATTTTTTGGTAGTAAGTTTGTCAGACCGAAGTGCATTGACCAACTTGTTATGCCAAGATTTCTTGTTTTCTTCTAATAGTTTTTTGATGATGTTCACCAAAATTTTATTTGAGGATTCAGCTAACCCATTACCCCGAGGGTAATAATCTGTTGAATGTCCCAAAGTAATGATTCAGCTAACCCATTACCCTGAGGGTAATAATCTGTTGAATGTCCCAAAGTAATGTGGTATTTATGACAGAAATCAACCATTTTCTTGGACTTAAAGGTTGCAACATTATCAGTAATGAGTTTTCTAGGACAACCAAATCTAGAAAGGATATTATTTTCAATGAATTTAATAATGACAGAATCAATGGAATTTATGGAGTGGCTTCTATTCATTTGGTGAAGTAATCAGTGGCAGAAAGAATCCACTTGTGCTGGGCAGAGCAGGGAGGGTGAATTTCACCAGTGAAATCTAATCCCCATTGTTGGAAAGGGCTTTCAACATAAATAGGCTTTAATGGTTAGGTTAAAATTTTTCTCCTTCCTTCAAGTATTTTTCATTTATGATAGGAAGTTACCATCCTATGTATGTAAGGGAATATATTTGGCAAATAAAAACCAGCCCTAAGGATTTTATTTGCAGTGGTTTTCCAATAAAGGTGTCCACCACAGTCACCTGCATGAAACTCCTGCATAAATTTTTCTGCATCATCCTTTAACAAACATTGAGTAAAATACCCCTAGCATCTTTCCAATATAAGAAATTTTATACAATGCAAAATTTAACTTCTTTCAACTTCAAAAATCTTGTTTTTTTTTTTTTTTTTTTTTTTTTTTTTTTTTGTTCAGACTAGGAGGAGCATTTAAGTTGAATAAAAAATAAAAGAGGCCCGCATACTAGTGGGAGTTTAAGAATGATTCATCAATTTGGGGAGTTGCATCTTCCTCTTGATCATCCAATGAATAAATCATATTTATATTCAATGCTTGAAAATTGGAATCAGCCATCAGTTTGGCCATTCCTTATCCTTTGATCAATTTGGTGGGTCTTATTTCTAATTCATATTCCAGAATGATGGAAATCCATTTTCCTCTCTTTCCATCAGGTCCATTCTGCGTTAAAATGTATTTGACCACCACATTATGAACATAAGAAATAACATGGGAGTGTAAAATATATAATCTAAATTCTTTTATTGATTTTACCAATGCAAAGGCTTGTTTTTCTAAAATGTTGTATTTTAGAGAGGAATCCCTTAAAGCTTTTCTAAAGAATGAAATAGGTTGTTCAAATCCTTCACTGTTTTTATGAAATAGGACAGTTGCAATAGTATGCTCAGAGGAAAAGGAAAATATTATGAAATATTTGGTAAAATCTGGGCTAATTAGGACTAGAGTTATTGTTAATGCATGTTTGAACAAATCAAAAGATTTTTTAGCTTCAATATTCCACTTGATTTCTAAATATTTTTTAAGCATGTTGGAATAAATCTGCTTCGGAAAATGATTTTACCAATAAAATATTGAAGTTCTTTAAGGTTTCTTGGGTGACTGATTTTAAGTATACCTTCAATCCTACTAGGATCAATCCTAATACCATCCTTAGAAATAATCTGACCAAGAAGCTTTCCTTCTTCAAGACCAAAAAGTGTTTTCTTAGGATTTAATGAGATGCCAAACCTTCTATATTTTTCAAAGACTCTTCTTAGATGTGCCAAGTGTTCCTCATCAGTTTTCGAATAAACATTAATGTCATCAAGATGAATCACAATAAAATGCCCAATTTCATCAACAAAAAAGAATCCATTTCTCTATAGAAAGTAGCTCCGTCAATCATCAATCCAAAAGGCATTTTCACATACATGAAAGTTCCCCATGGAGTAGTGAAGGCAGTTTTATCTTGATCATCAGGATTCACTAATACTTGGTTATAACCCGAGAAAAAATACAATAAAGAAATCCTACTAGATCCTACTACCCTTTGTAATATGTGATCCATCTTTGGTAGTGGGTAGTTATCTTTTAAGGAGACCTTGTTTAGATTTCTGAAATCAATGCATAATCTGATTTTTCCAGTTTTCTTTCTTGTAGGCACAATGTTGGATACCCATTTAGAATATCTAATAGGAACTATGATTTTACAATCATACATTTTCTTTACTTCTTTTTAAACCAAAGGCATTAGGACATGATTTATCCTACACAGTTTTTGCTTAAAGGGATTTTGATCTTCTTTGATTGGTATTTTATGTTGTATGATACTAGTGTCATAGGCTTTCATATCTTCATAACTCCATGCAAAAACATCTATGTATTCTTTGAGCAAGGCTATGTACCTTTGTTTTGTAACAATAGGCAGTGATTCTGACAGTTTTATCATTTTGAGATTTTGTTCACTACCTATGTTACACTCTTCTATGTTTGCTCCTATGGGTTCCATTTTTTGCTACATCATTGAAATAAACAATTTCTTCTAATGAGACCATTCCTCTAGGTAGGAAATTATCCTTAAGTTGAAGTACCTCAAATTCTTCTTTTTCTGGGTCTTTTTCATGCAATTCTGGTTTACATACAATTTTATTTTCTCACATATTTACATTAGAAACATCAAATTGTTTATCTATATTAACCTGTAAATAATTTTTATTTTCCAATTCACAATCTAAATATACAACTATCTTCAAACTCATCCTTTGATTGTAAGAAACTTTCAATCTATTTTTCACTCCCAAATACTTGCCAATATCTCATGTTATCAGGTACAATTGGATGATGTTTAACTTCCACTGTGTTGCCTGTTGGGATGGGTAACTTACAAGTGCTTGCTGAAAAAGGAAAACCATTAGCGAGGATATTATGATTTATGGAATGACCGCAAGATCATATTCATCAAAATTTCTTAGAAAGTCAAGCATAGAATTTTTGTATGCTCTCAATCTAGGATTTTTTGCAACATATTCCCCTTTGATATGTTTTATGATTAATTCTGAATCTCCATGAACGAAAATTATTTTAGCTCCCAACATTTTTAGCCATTGTAACCCTAAGAGAAGTGCCTCATATTCTACTATGTTATTAGTGCATTGAAAGTTAAGTTTGTAGGAATAGCCTTCCGCATGATTATTCTTTGTATTTCTCACCCAAAAACCAGCCCCTGAGCCTGCTTTTCCACATGAACCATCAAAAATCATGTTACAAAAAGGATCAATTTCAGTGTTTAGTGGTACAATTTGCATCGGGTTTTCCTATTTTTCAACAAATTTGTTTTCTACCTTGGTAACTTGTGCATCAATGTATCCATCATTATAAAGAATGAAGGAGTCAAGATTAGAATGAATAGAGTAAAGGGGCTAGTTATGCAGTTTATCTTGGCTACTCACCATATATTTCATCAAGGTTTCCCTTTACAATCTTCTCTTTTGACCAAATACTAGTATTGTGGCATAAGACATGTCCATTTGAAGGGTTCCTTGTAAATTTTCTCCCCATGAGCATGACAAAAACATGCCATACTTAGGAGGGATGTCTGCTACTACTCTGTCCATTACTAGACTCTTAGCTGGGATTTGAGCTAAAGTGACACAGAGATATTTAATAAGATCTAAACATCTAACTTTTCTAGAATCTAATTAATATAAGTCTTTGTAAGGTCTAATAATTTCAAGACCAAGTTTATCCATAACATCTTTTTGCATTAGATTATGAGATGCACCTAAATCCAACATTGCATTGTGAAGAATCTTTTCATGAACATTGAGACTGACATAAAATGGAGGAACACCCCCTTCTTGTGGTTTACCATCAACTTCTGGTCCAAACAAAATTTCAGGTTGATCATCATTCAGATTGACAGTATTTGTGTTTTCCCCTATGTTTAATGCTTTCATGACCTGAGTCCTGTACACATTTTTGTTTATTAATTCAGTTAAAGGGATAGAAATTTTTAGTTTGGCGAGTTCATTTTCAATAGTGAATGGTGCTTGGCTCTTAAGAAGATTTTAAGATTCATATTTTTCAGTCACTACCTTTGTGACAACTTATGTTTGTTGACTAGTGGTAGGGACATCAACTTGTGAAGTTTCAGAAGAAATATCAACTGTTCTTTTAGCAGTGCTTTCTGTGGTCTTGTTTCCTAAATTCTATACATCTTTCTTAGGACTTTCTCTTTTTTTCTTAGGATCATATTCAGAGACATTTTTGGTAGAGTTTTCAGTGTTCCTTTTAATGGAGGTGTCTAAATTTCTCTTGCTCATAATATTTTACTACATATGGAATTCCATGATGGAATTTGCAAATCCTTGCTTGTATTCATCAGCCTCTTCAGCTTCAAGTTCAGTTTGGATCAACAAGAATGATTCATATTCCTCCTAAGTGAGAAAAGAAATATAATATTCATTTACACTCATTAAATTATTTATTTGGTTTTCTTCTACCTCTTAAACTATTTCCCCATATTCATCAACATAATTTTCCTAAAATGGAGGCCAATTTGCTGATCTGGGCCTCTTTGTTCTATTTGTCTTATATGAAGGGGATTTCTTCTAGGATATTGATTTCGATTTTGATGCGCAAGTTGGTTTTCTATAGGAGAAATCCTCTTGTTTAGGCTAATCCTCTCCATCATTCTTTCTATAGTTCTTTTCAAGGAATCAATTTTGGCATCAACTGAGGAAGTTGTAGGTTCATCTCTTATGGTAACTCTTCTCTCATTTCTCATCCTTGCTCTCTTTGCTAACAGATTGGATTCTACACTCACTACATCCCTATGTGTTTATTCTATTGTTGCTAAATTTATCTCTCCAAGTTGGTAAGAAATTTCTGTCTCAAAACCATCTGGGAATTTGACTAAGGCTAAACCTTGTGGTGGTTGTATGTGAGAAGGAATTGCATTGTACAAACTATTGAATTTGGTGCAGTAATCCTGAACACTTTATGTTGGAGCCCTCCTAATGGTTTCCTATTCAAATAAAATTTGAAGAGGTTTTTTTTAAACTTACTACATATTAAGGAATTTATGATGAAATGCAGGAAGATCAGCCAAAATTTTAAACCATTTCCTTACTTATCCACTTAAACTTTGAGAAAACATTATTAACTTAACACTCTTATCAGCTAATTCCTGGAGGTCAAAATATTCATCTTGTCAATATGTTATTGGGTTGATAAAGGACCATTCCCATCAAATCGTGGAATTTTTGACTGATAATTCCTATGGAATTTTTTTCCAGAGGTGTAGGTAGCGCCAATGGAGCATACCTTGCTGCCATGATTGGTGGAGGAGGAGGTAGAGGAGGATTAACAATAAGTGGGGGAAGCTCAGCGATAGGTGAAGTGGGGTGGATAATAGAAAGAGGTAAATGTGATGGGGTTTGTGTAGTGTTATGAGGAAATAAAGGAGAAGTGGTGGGAATCACCAAAGCAATAGGACTAGATGACTTAGGGTGTATAGACTGAGAAACTATAGAGGAAGATGCTAATTTTAAAGAAGATGATTCAACCGATTGTTGA
This sequence comes from Pinus albicaulis, assembly GCA_034641835.2. Classification (NCBI taxonomy): domain Eukaryota; kingdom Viridiplantae; phylum Streptophyta; class Pinopsida; order Pinales; family Pinaceae; genus Pinus; species Pinus albicaulis. The sequence continues at coordinate 1,236,690,395 of CM076575.1, forward strand.
AGATAAGAATCTTCAACTTTTGAAGTAAATATTGTTACCAAATCTTGAAGGTCATCAGAATCCTGTAGAAGATGAAGTTCAGATTCAGTCTGTGAAGAAAATTCTCTAACCAGACTTTGTTGTAAAATTGATGGATCAAGTATTGTATTTTCTACCCAACTCTTATATTTAGTCCTGAATAAACCTTGCTCAAATTTTAAGTCAAATTCAGTATCTTGTATACTGTCAAAATTTTCAGGAAGAGAATTTTTTCTAGAAATAGGGTTATTTCTCCCTTGATTATCTGGTTTTCTAGTTTTTCTTAAGAGTCTTCTAGGATTATCCACTATAGTTGCAGGATTTGGGTCAAGATGAGATATGGTGTAGGCTCTTTTGGGAGCTATAACTAAAACCTAAATCACATACACTTTGATTATTTACAAAAAATGAAATAAAACCAATCTTTATGAAATATTTCTATTGTACACAATTATACAAACCAAGGTTTCAGAATTCAAAAGAAATGACAAATTTTTCAATTCGCATCCCTAGCGGAGTTGCCACTATGTTATCGTTCTATAATTTTAAGATTGGCAAGAATAATTATATAGGGCAACATCAAACCACTTTTAAAGCTTGGATCTAGCCCTACCAGCTTCAGAGAGGGCTCTCTCTGTATAATTTAGCTTTGTTTCCTTAAATGATATTAGGCTAGTTATGATAGTGTTAAAATTTTTGTTTGTTTGTTTGATTGTTTGGTTGGTTGGTTGGTTGGTTAAGTGATCATTTTGAGTTAATTATTTTCCATTGGGCTATGGAGTAAAGGTAGATGCTGCATCAAATTTTCAAAGAGTAATCACAAGACAAGCTAGTTACAGTTACTGTATCTTTAATTCTAAATGAATTATGAAATGAAGCATGAGTGAATTTAGTAGTGATTGAAAAGCATTCAAGAATTTCTCAAACATACTTCAGAAGAAAACATTTATATTGCAAACACAACTAGAAATAAGGTGTTCAGATAACAAATCTTAGTTCTTCACTTTTTGTTTTAAAATTATATTAAAGTAATGCAAAGTAATGAAACATAGTGGAAATAAGTATCAAAAAATGAAAAACATCACCAGTAACATGTAGAACAATTATCCTGTGAATGGTCTTATTTATCGATGTATCAGCAGATAAAAAATTATAATGCTCAATAGAAAAGTTTACAATGATCATAGTCCAACCCCTGATACTTCGAATGCATGAAGTATTTAAACTAATTCTATGAAGGATGTCGTATCAAAACATGCCATCTTCTTATTAATTACAACATAATTGTGTTAAACCAACGTGCTCCAAAAAGGTGGAGTCATTTAAAGATTTCTTGACATCTGGAAATTCTGTTTGGGAAGAAATTACTGCACGTTCTAACCGTTGGTTGCACGATCTACGTGTTGCTGTGCTGGCCATTGTGCTGGGTGTAACTGCTCTTCACTCATCCTGGTACTTGCACAACTTTTCTCACCGATCCTCATCAGGGAGAAGTATCTTGTTTTCTTTCTGATAGATTTCATCAACCTCCATGTATCAAGAAAATGTGGGTTTGACCACGAAAATGTGCTTTATCTCATCAAATTTTTATCCTTAGTAGTTGGTAATTTTACCTCTATTTATTTTTGAAATATCATTATTGATATTGAAAATTATTACTCACAACTTCCACGAAATATCTCCCTATCATAACACCTTTAATATCTAAAAATTTTGTTGTATTCTTATAAATTTCCTGGAGCTTCTTCACGTAACAAATAAATAAGGAAGACCCCTTTTGGTTAATGGCTCAATTCTATTGAAGAACCTACTGATAGTTATTTCCAATCCGTTACACTTTTCCTCAAGTTGTTGCACCAAATTTTTTAGTGTAAGGACTTTCTTCACGTGTAGAATTTTTTCATTCCTATCATGTACTCCCAGATCATCAAGCTTATATCTATTTTTGGCATTCAAAAACTTAATGATCTTGTTAGCTATGTCAGGCATGTCTCCCAGATCCTTATTTATATCGTAGATGGCCTTATTGGCCTTCTCAATCAGGTCCTTTTGCTAAAAAATGATCTGAATATATGGCTAGATTTCATTCATGGATTCAATGATGCTGGTCCATATGATTTCTTTAATCTGAGCCAAAGTGTTTGTAGTGGAGGATTATTTTAGATATTTCTGTAAAATCTGTATTTTCTTCTGATTTCTCCGTGATTCTGTTGAATGAGAAATTTCAGTCTTTACCATATGTTCCTGTAAAATATTGTATTGAGCCTGCAATATTTTGATTTCCTCTGTCTGCAATGACATGTTTTCCACTGATTTAGCAAGTTGATCTTTAGCATCTCTTGTGATATTTGTTGAAGCTATTGATGAAGGAATGGATGTGAGGGGTACAACCCCTAAAGGAAAAATTGAAGTTTTGGAAGCCTGTTCTTTTTCTTTGACCATATTTTCCATTTCAACCTCCATATTTTTCAATTGTGCAGTATAATCCATCATGATTTTCATCATATAATATTTCTGGGTCTCAGTATCTTCTATTTATTTTGTAAGTGGGCCTTTTGTGGCTGACATCTTCAGTTTTTTCTTCAAAGCTAATATATCTACATTTTTCTTCTTAATTATATCCTCCACAACCTATAGATTTGAGGGGTCATATCCTATCTTTACAACCAAATCTTCCAAGGATTTTATCCTTGTATCCTTGGACATAGAAGAGATATTTTACATTTTCAGTTGTGACTTTATACTTGCTAGGGAGACCTGCAATGTGGAAAAATTCATATTTGTGTTGGTTAAGGTAGAAGAGATCATTTCACCTATTTGGTTATGCATTTCCATCTGGTCAATGGGATGAATGTCCTTGATGCTGGATTCAAATGAGTTCTACTTGTAGTCTGCTGCCATCTTGGGTTTTTCAATTTGGGCTTCCAGGAATTCCATGTGCATTTTCCCCTTTTCAGAATAAAAAGTTGATAATAATCTGCTATGTGAGATAGAGGTTTGCTTCTAGAATTGGGTGTAGGTGTTGTTGTTTAGGATTTATTTCCTCAGCTTGATTTCCCGGAAAGTATCAAACATTGTCTTCTCCCTTTCTCCTGTAGCAACACGAGATGTAGATGTTTGTAGGGCCTACTGCTGAATTAGGATAGAAGTTGAGGTAGTTGGGGAAGTGATGGGCTGTCCTCCCACTGGAGATGATCCTGGAGTATCTAGGATGTTGATGATGGTCTCCCGCTGAATTTATTTACCTTGATAAAATTCCATGTGTATCCTGGCCCTTTTCCTATAATTCATTTTGAATTATTTATTAGAAGTATCAGTCACTGAAGGTTACTGATGTTCCCTTTGCCTCTTTCCTATTGCTTTTTGTTTTTCTTCTTTTCTCTGTTTTTGTTGTGGTATAGGTGTTTGTAAACCTGAAGTAGATATAGCCTACTCTTCCGCCTCCTACAAAGTATTTTCTGTCCATTCTTCCTGATTCCTGAATTTCTCTATTTCTGGCCTTTGGGTATGAATATAGGGTGTAGACCTGTTCTCCACCCTCATTTTGGAAATGACCCCAAAGGGATCATAAGACCATGTGAAGCTAGGAGAAAAATTGATTTCTTTTAGTCTTTCATCATATTCCTCTCCTCCTGCCCTGCTGTTACATATAAATGGCCTAATTTCTTATTTGATCCTGAAATGTGATTTCTTCTTTTCTGAGACAAAATGCTCATCATCGGAATTCAACATTTGTCTGATATATTCCAGGAAAAAAAATTTCATTGGGAGGAATTTTGGTAACTTGTAGGGAGGAAATTCACACCCATATACTCTCACCTCTATATAATTTTGGTATAAATACCAATCTGTTGTTCTGGCCTCATCTAAAAGCTGCATAATTCTCTTAATCTCTTCACTTATTTTAGGCTCAACTGTGCCATTTAGAATACTCATGGAAAGATGGAGAAATATTTCAATAAACTGCTTGTAACTGAATTCTTCTTGCTCCTTCATCATTAAGTTGGTCCAAAATATGACAGACTGTGGGTTTCTATCTTCATCGATTTTCTTCATTGAAAACTGAAACTTTTCTGCTTGAAAATATAAGAACATGTAGACAATAACATAAGTATACTTAAATATTCCTTCAGTATGAAATTTTACAAACTAGGCATGGATGTTATCAACTAGGAATTGGTTAAAATCAAGCATGATAGAAGGCTTGGAATTTGTATAAAATATATTTAAAAATCCTATAATTGCCTCTTCTATCCGTTAGTTAGATTAATACCCAAGAAGATATGCCACGACTTTGGTTATTTGCTTGGTTTTTTCAAGGAATAAAGATGAGGGGTATGGGGGATTTTTCTTGGGTAATGGTGTATTTTTAGTTAAAAAAAACTCAAGGGTTTTGGCTCTATTATCAAAATATATCTTTTGTTATAGGTCTATGAGGGCTTCTCAGGAAAATGGTGTAGTGTTTTCTGTTGAAGGTCCCTGCATCATTTGAATGATGGATTGGGCCTTGATTGTAAACAAAAAATCATTGGTAGGGGAAATTACAACTCTCTGGTTAGGAATGTGGCAAGCACATCATATTCTAATGAATTATGGGGAAAAGTGGGTTTTAGGGAAAAATTAATAGGGTAGGTTTGTATCCCACAGGAAAATATCATCAACCCCATCTATTAGCTTGTCTTCTAACCACAATAAACATCAAAAAGGTCGAACTCACAGAGTGTTTCGTGGATTTAAAATCCTTGTCTTATAAGCTAACATGATCGAGGTCGATTGGAGGGCGAATCATGGCATTGAAGGGTTATTGACCTTACTTCTTGGGAGGCATGACTGGTTCAAATTGCAGAAATAATTAATTTAGTCGGTGATGCAGGTTTGTAGAGCGCAGAGGTGGAATTGGAGTGTAGAAGACGAAGAAATAGGAGAAAACACTTGGAATTGTTGTGTTTGACCTGTAAATTTGAAAAAACCTATAGCAAAGATGATAACAATAAATTTTGAAATTAGCAGGAGGGATGTATTTTATAGTTTTTTCTTGTTCTCCTATTATCCATGGTGTAGTTCTGTTGGTTAATGGTTAAACTCATTTAATTATCCAACAGGCTGATTTAGGCGGGAGGGGAGTTGATTGGATGGGAAACGAGTGGATGAGGTGGCATGAGATGATAGGAGGAGGGATAACAGTCAAAAGGGCGATTTTATGGTAGCGGAGAATACATATTTAGGAGGGGGTAACACGTGGTAAGAGGATTTGGTGAGGAGGGATGCGAAATCGCATGTGCTTGCCACATATGCAATGGGGTCTATCCCGATACCATTGACTTTGGACCCATGACAATAATTTTTGGATGGTGCGAGGGGGGGGGGCTGAAGATTAATTATGATTGTGGGATTTAAAAGGATGTGTTAAGATGAGGGGAAAGGTGGTAGGATGATAATATGATGTGACAGGATGAAGGGTGGGGTCGGGAAAATAATAATGTACGATAAGCATTATATGATGGTGAAAACTTAGGGAAATATAAAAATGAAAGAATAATGCCCGAAAGCCTTTCGAATGAATAAAAATTTTATACTTAAGATATAAACATGTATCCTTTCAACTTCTCCAACATATAAAATGTCTTCTCTCAACAACTTTCCCAAAGTTTTTCATGTCTTTTTCCAAAATCACCTTCTCTTTCTCTACCTACCCTTTTTTCTAATCTAACATTTTTTCATATTTTTTTTGGTAGGGTGCAATTGAACTAGCAGACCCATATTATCCCTTTTTTTAATGAAAATCTATCCTACTCTACCCCTTATTCCACCTATTGATTCAGATTAGACTATTGCATCAATTTCATTTCTACCTAGCTAGTGACTAACCAAGATTAAATTGTTTGGTAAGTCTTTATTCACTAACCTATTAAAAAAAAAGTGAAACTTGTTCAATCATGCTTAAACTATATGAATTGAACAAACTAACTTATCAGTAGTGGGATTTTAACTTGCAGCACTTTCAGTGTTATTCTTTTGTGGGGTTTTCTTTTTCTTTTCTTTCACTCTTTTCAATTTTTTCTTTTTTCAACATACCCTCTTTTTATTTTTTTTATTTTTTTTGGAAATCATTTGAATATTGAGAATCATGTACAATATGAAATTGCAACTATAAAATACTCAATCACCTTGAGATCCTATAATTTATAGGACCCTAAAAACACACACACACACATTGATATACATATACAAGATTTTCACTCATTTTATGCAGATATCCTAATTTAAAATTATGGATATTAAGTACTAATCTCTTTTATGAATTTAGGACTATAAGTAGGGTTCAATTATCGTGAAGTTGATAAATAGGTGTATGCAGTCATTCAGGTTGCTAAGAATTTTAGACGATATCTACTGAAGTCCTAGACCAAATTTATAGTTCTTCATACCTTAGTATGAGCTTTACTTGTAAAAAAATAGTTATGTGATAGAAGAGCTAACTAGATGATTGTACTCTATGAATATTACCTAGAAATCAAACTTGTAAAAATTGTTTGACATCAGGGTTTATGCAGATTAGTATCAAAACCTAAAGGCTCACAAAATGGTGAGGAAATGGGATGGGAAAATTAATTAGAAGATAAGTACACATGAATTTTATTATATTCATGTTTGAATTGATTCTTGTTAAATTTATATTAAGTGATTTTTTACTCATGGTATTCCACCTTAATACTTGGAGCCAAAGAAGAAAATAACTTTAAGATTGAAATTTGCACAGTATGTTGCTTATAGGAAACTGTGATGTTGTATTTTTAATATGTTTGGATAAATCAAACAGAAACATAGTTTCAGTTGAGTGACATGATGGGCCTATAGGTGGAAATCATGGGGGTGATACAATGACATATAAATTTCTATGTGCACCTATTTTTGGCAAAAAATTATTTAAGGATGCTTATTCTCATGTTAGAAAATGAAAAATATGTTAAACATATGTAGGGAGAGAAAATAAAATTGTATTCCATTTTCAACCTATTATGGTTGAAGGTTCATTTGAATCTAGGGGTTTGGACATTATTGGGGGGATAACCCCAAATTCATCTCAACTCCACAAGTATGTTATTATGACAACAAATTATTTTCCTAGGTGGATCAAATCCATATCAATAGAGATTGCTAATGAAAATAAAGTGATTTCTTTCTTGGAATTGTACATTATCGCTAAGTTTGGTATCCCAAATTATTTAGCCTTTTATAATTCTTCTTATTATTCTTATTTGGAGTAACCAAGTTTTCATTAGAACATAGTATTACAATTAAATGTGTTGCTAAATATTATCCTCGTAATAGTGTAACACAATCTAAAAAAATAATAATACTAATTGAATTATAAAATAAAAATAAATAAATAAAATTAATTGTTGATTATCACCAAAAAAATTGGCATCGAGCTCTCACGAATGCATTATGAGTAAATAGCATAACACCCAAAGATGCATTAAGTAATTATCATTTCTTCCATGTTTATAGGAAGGAGGATTTCTTGCTAATGTGTTTTTTTCCTTCCTTACAATTAGGATAATCCTGCAGGGAAGATCCTTTTCATATAATGTAGAAAAGAATTAAAACATTATTAAAATTAGAAAGGCAATGAGAAAAATCCAAACAAAAATTTCATGAACATCAGATGCTAATTAAGAAATGGTTCAATAAGCATTCAGTTAGTGAATTTTTTTTTAATGTCGGAGACTTGGTTTTGAAAAAAATTGCATTTCGATTTCAACCCATTATGGTTGAAGATTCTCCTAAATCTTGGGGTTTGGACATTATTGGGGAGATCAACCCAAATTCATATCAACTCCACAAATATATTATTACGATGACAAATTTTTTTAGTAGGTGGACTGAAGCCATACCATTGAATATTACTAATGAAAATTAAGTGATTTATTTCTTGGAATTGTACATTATCACTAAGCTTGGTATCCCAAATTATCCAGTGTTTGATTATGCTTCTTATTATTCTTTTAGGAAAGGTATTACAACTAAATGTGCTACTAAATATTACCCTTGTGGTAACTGTGTGGCATAATAATAATAATAATAATAATAATAATAATAATAATTTGAATTAAAAAAAAAAATTATTTGTTGACGATCATGAAAAAAATAGCATAAAGCTCTTTTGAATGCATTATAGGGAAATAGAGTAACATCCAAAGATGCATTAGGTGATTCTCCTTTCTTCCATGTTTATAGGAAGGAGGATTTCTCTCTAATGTGGTTTTTTCCATCCCTACAATTAGCATAATCTTTTAGGGAATATCCTTTTCATATAATCTAGAAAATTACTGAAACATTACTAAAATTAGAAAAGAAATGAGAAAAAGGAAAACACAAATTTCATGGACATCAAAAGTTAATCAAGAAATGGTCCAATAAGCATTCATTTAGTGACAACAATTTTAATGTTGGTGACTTGGTTTTGAAATAGCATAACACCCATGAGTTGATATGGAAATATACAAAATTTCAACACCTCTAGTTGGGTTCTTTTCAAATTTCTTCAAAAATTGATCTTTCTACATACATTTTGTAATCATTCGAGGTGTCGGGGAGGGGGCACAGAAGGAAGTTAGAAAGCCTCATTGTAAAATGTCAAGTTTTGAAGAAATATTTTTTCGAACCCAGTTATGGAAGTAATTGTAAATATGTATATATTTTAAATAAGATTGATCATTTAATTTATTTTCATTATTTAGTTTGCAATGATTCTAAAATTATGACTATTTAAACTAGTTTACAATGAATTTTTTGTATGATTAACATATGGTTGATATTGTTATTTCCAAAAAGAAAAAAAATTACAAAGTTTTATTTTATCATTTTTCACTCATTGTACTACCTTCATGTTGTTTATACAATATATGAAAATTTGTGGCTATCATAGGTCAAAAAGGGTTATTGATAAGAAAAATCTGTAAAATTCTTAACTTCTTAATTATAGCTTATAGTTGTGGTGCAACTCTTACATTTTATCTATAACATATTTAAAGTTTCATTTTAAACATTGTTCTTATTCACTTTTTTCATATGAGCTTCATCCACTTTACATAATGAAATCAATATTAATGGATATTGAAAGTGGATAAAGACTATTAATTTAAGCTTTGGTTGAGTTGCATGATAGTCTTATAGGTGGAAATCTTTGGGGTGATACAATTGCCTATAATGTTCTATGTGCGACTATTATTGGAAAAAACTTATTTAAGGATGCTTATTCTCATGCTAGAAAATGTAAAGTATGCTAAACCTCTGTGTTAGTGTTAGTATTTTCATCCTTCCACTAGTGATAAAAATTAACTCTTTCATGTCATTTTAGGGGTCCCACTCATAAATATTTTATCATTCCACTAGGTCATGCAAAAATTGGTCACTTGGTGCAGATTTTCATCAAAGTTCACTCTTTTAAAAAATGTCATTTTGTCACTTGTTGGCTCACTTTTTCATTTTCTGAGAGTCCATTATTTCATGAGATTACATCACCTATTCAGTCATGTCATCATGAATTCCAGTCAGTCAAAGTTCCCATTAGGTACTAGGGTTTTTCAAGGTCCATTAATACACCATTTCCATTGCATAAGACTAACAAGTAAGAGAGTGATCAAATAAACTTATCTTTACCATGCAAAGATGATTTGTAAGAATTAATTTTCATTTCAAGATGAAATTTTTATTTAAAAATGTAATTTTTATTTTTCATTATGTAATTTTATGTCACTCAATTTGTAATAAGTTCATGGCTCCCAAGCTGCCAACTCAGAGTTCCATTTGCCAAAGAATCAAAATGTCAGAGTTTGAAGTGTCTCAAACAGAAAAAATGATCAATTGTCAAAGAATTAAGTCATAGTGAAAGGGTAAAGTTTCAAAGTTTAAAGGTGAATATAAAGAAGGTAAAGTGGGTCCCAAGGCCCAAAAAATCAAATCCACCAAGTGTAAATCTCACCAAGACATCAAATTCACTCTCATTTGTCTCTCACAACATTGAGCTACCAATTCCACAACTTGAATTTCCAGTTTGACGGTGAAAGATTGAATTTTTTGGTGGAGTTGTGCTTCTAGACAAGAGGTGTTGTGCTTCTATAACTAGCGTTGCACATCTGCTAAGTGTTTTGTGCTCCTTTTTTTTCCAAAGAAAAAATTGAACCTTCTATTGAGAGAATAAAAATTTACAAAGTATATGCCTATTGGCATATCGATGACTGTATATTCTTGCCTCCCCTATACATGGGAAAACATAAAATATAGAGTTTTCATGTAGTGGTGTGAAATCTGAAAAAATTACGGCCAACCCACCGTATCACTATTGTGCATATGCATAAAGCATCAAAAAAAAAAAAAAAAAGTAAAACCAGATCAACTAATTTTGTCCCAGGCCTCATCTCTCGAGGAAAACATCCGAAACAAGAGAAAAAAAGATGGTTTAACGATGTAGTTTAGTGTTTTCCATTTTTTAAGTTAGGGAAGATGGGAAAAAACATAACAGAAATTAAAATAGTGGACTTCTTGCGGACCAAGCCTCCATCGAAACGGAAATATGATGTTTGAGTAGTTTGAAACATATAGTTTGAAATAAAAGAGAGCTGAAATATCTATAGATAACCCAACAGATTGATAAAAACCGAGGCAAAACAAACTACAGGAGTACTTCAGAGTCTTCAAGGTATAAATAGGCCTATTTGAGTCCCTCTGTCCAACAAAAAGAGTTCTGATTGGCTTTATTGGGTGAAAGGTGGTTGATCCGAGTGGTGGATCAAGTCCCCATCAGTTTTTGTTATGGCCCAACCTCCTAGAACTTGTTGTATGCCTTCTTTAGAATGTGTGTTTGTTTCCATATTTTTCTCCCTGTATATATGACATACAGGTAAATAATCAAAGTATATTTTAAGAGATAATTTTTTTTTCTAAAATAGGCAGTAGCATAAAGTTTTGACATCTAAATTCTGAGTTGAGCCAATTGATAACATTGAGAGAGTCACCAAAAATTTGGGCCTATCTTAGACCAAGATGAATCAGATATCAAAGAATATGTTTGAGGGAAAGCATTTTTGCATAGTTATTGGAGCCAATTCCCAGGCCAACTGAGGCCGACAGAGTATTCCCAGAAGGGAGGTGAATGGAGATTCCAGCTCCGTAGAGGTTTTGGAGGTCTCCTCTGATTTATTCTATCCTAACTTATCAAACATTCCTAGAGGGGTTTGAGAGTGGGATGTTATAAAAAATAAATACCCCTTTTACAACTATGATCTTAGGGAGAGTGGCCTTGTCCCTAAAAGTAACCATGTTTCGAGCTATCTAGGTGCCCCACGACACAATCAACGAGATATTTCTGATTATGTCATCTGTAGCATTGTTCCACCAAGAATGCCAAGCCTTATGTAGAGAAGGACCTCCCCAGATAATATTTCAATTTACCAAGCGTAGAGTTTCCTTCCAAATCTGAGAATTGAAAGGGTAGTATAGAAACAGGTGAAGGATGGTTTCCTCATTTCTCTGACATAGTGGGCACCATCGTGGGTTGATATTACTTCTTTTCTGAATGATATCCCTGGTTGGTAGTTTATCTTTTAGGATACACCAAAAGAAAAGCCTAGATTTTGTTGGCGCCCTAAGTTTCCATAGAGCCTTTGACCACCAGTCTAGTTCATTCCAACCATTTTGAGACATCATCGAGTTATAGCCAAATTTTGGAGAGTATTTCCCCAAGGGGGAATGTACCCAACTTAGTGATTCAGGACAATGATTAGGGGAATTTTGAGGTATAAAATGGACCTCCTAAGGAAATTGTAAAATAATGGTGGAAATAATAAAATAAGATTTGATGACATCATCAAAATTTTGAGGGAAAAAAGAAAAAACTACTTTTTCAACTTTTCTCCCAAATTTTTTACTCAAATTTCGAGCAAGAGTACTTGTTGGATGCAAAATTTAATTCCTCATCCAAGGAGTACCCATGTTGCATACTTTTGATGGACCCTGCTACATGAAAAATGAGAAATACATGAAAACATGATTCCAATCACGTTTTTTCATGTATTTCTAATTTTTCACGTAGTAAGGTCCATCAAAAGTATGCAACATGGGTACTCCTTGGATGAGGAATTAAATTTTTCATCCAATGAGTATTCCTGCTTGAAATTTGAGCAAACAATTTAGGAGATAGGTTAAAAATACGAGTTGAAAAAGTAGTTTTATTATTTTATTATCTTTTAATATTGTTACCTTTTTACTTGAAAAATGGTGAATCATCCCCCATGGTTGACATCATCATCTTGAATCCTATTGGTTATTATAAATTTTATTTTGGTCATACATTTTTCTTAGGAGGCCCATTTTAGACCTCAAATTTACCCTAATGCTTTCAATCTTACATTTGATCTGTGGAGTTCCGAAATGAAGCCCCTCCATTCCTCCACCCAAAGTTCGTCAATTTGGAGATCCACTTCTAATTTGTAGGCCTGGCCCCAAATTGTAGAGTTTCCCTCGAGACCAGCCTGACTGAGGAAGTTGATCCATTTTATAGATAGATGCTCTATTAGGCCCCTGGATAGAGCAAAGGACCCGTTACATTTCACCCAAGGATCTTGGACGATTCTAACAGATTCTCCATTCCCCACCATCCATGCCAGAGCTTGTTTGATGATATGGATGAACTCAAGCATGGATTTCCAAACCACTGTTTCTTGCAGATGTTTCTTAATTGGCATTCTAAGCCAGTCTTTTAATCGGGTTGGATCAATATACTTCCTTTTGATGACCATGGTCCAAAGGTTTTCCTTTGTGAGTAGTCGCGAGCCTAGCTTAGCCTCCAGGGTTGTTGCAAACGATTTGAGGTCCTTGATGCCCTAGCTGCCCCATTCCTTTGGTCTAGCCACTTTATACCATGCAACCCAAGGAAGAACTGACTCCTCCTTTGACCCTGCCTGTAGGAATCTACTACAAAAACGATTGATTTTTGAAAGGATACCTTTTGGTACCCAAGTTAATGTAGTCTAATAGAGAGGGATGGCTAGGAGGAATGATTTGATCAGCACTAGATGACCTGCCCTTGACTACTTGAAGCTCCAATGTTTTATTCTATTTTCAATACAGCCACTAGCCAGTACCAATGTAACAATGTAGTATGTATCTGGCTTGAGGAAAAACCTATATATTTAAAAATGTCAGATAATTCCATTGTTTCATAGGGGAGTTCTTCCAAAATCCTACCCATCTCCAACTCAGAAAACCCTTCTGAAGTTACCAAGGACTTTTGGACATTGATGCATAGCCTTGTAGATTTAAGGAAAAGTTCTAAAATTTCTTTAAGCTTCCTTATTTCTGACCGTGATCCCGAGCTAAACATGAGTATGTCGTCCAAAAAAACAAGGTGGGTCAGACATAGATTTACAGCCACCTCGATCCCTTTGATATCCCCTCTCCTTCTAGCTTCCAATATCATCTGGCTAAGGCCCTCCGCCACTAGTAGGAAAAGGAGAGGTGAGAGGGGACATCCCTGTCATAGACCTCTTTGGCTTTGAAAGAAAGAGGTTGTTGCCCCATTTATCAAAACTAAAAAGCTAACATTGGTGATGCACCCCATCACCCAATTGATGAAAGAAATTCTGAATCCCAGGTGAGTTAGGAGAAATCGAATATAGAGCCATCTTATGCGGTCGTATGCCTTTGAGAGGTCAATTTTAACAATAACACCTTTCTTGCCACTCCTCTTAAGACTATGAAGATTCTCCTATGCTACACCCAACCCTTCATGAATTTGTCTTCCATCCAACAATCCAAACTACTCTATAGATATATTCCTTGAAAGTATAGGTTTAACCTTAACAACTATCACTTTTTCTATAATTTTGTAAATGAAATTGCAAAGTGATATCGGACGAAAATCATCAAATGATTTTGGATCCTCCTTCTTTGGGTTGAGGGCTACAAATGTTGAATTGAAAGGCTAATGAATGGATCCTTTGATCCAGGATTCTTCGATCACCTCTCTCAGTTCCCTAACGACTAGAAAAAATGTTGAAAAAATTCCACTGTCCATCCATTTGGCCCCAGAATTTTATCTTTCTACATATCCTTGAGGATGCCTTCCACATCCCCTTTTGAGACTGGCAGCATGATATTCTCATTTTCATCCTCTTCTACATAGTGGGGAAAAAAATGAGCCACTTTGATCACTTTCGCAATTGATGCTTCTGGAGGGGCTTTGAAAAGGGACTTGAAATGACTGGTCCTCAATTTTTCAAGTTCATCGAATGATTTTGCGGTTTGACCATCCTCCATCTGCATCCCCCATATGGTATTGATGTTTTTCCTTCCTTTTGCATAATTTTGGAAAAAAATTGTATTCTCATCTCCTGTTGATAGCCAGTTGGCTCTACTTTTTAAACGCCATTTTTCTTCCCTATCTTTCAAGATTTTCCTATGAGAGGCTTCCAAGGATTTTATTTTGTCCCTTTTTTCAAGAGTTTCATATCCATCGTCATCGGAAGACTCCAACTGATCTAATTCCATTCCTATCCGAAGGAGTGATTCATCCTCTTCCTATTTTTTATTTTGTTCCACTCTACCATTTCCTTATTCATCAGTTTGAGTTTCCTCATAAAAAAAGTGCCTTTATCCCCCTCCAATACTTCCCTATTTTCCTTCCAGGTGGAGTGAAAAAGACCATTTAAAGACTCTTCTTTTATCCAGTAGGGATTAAATTTGAAAGGGGCAACCAGTTTTTTGTTTGTTCCAGTGAGCTCCAAAAGAATGGGCATATGGTTTGAGTTCCCCCCTTCTCCAATCCAATGCCTGAAGATCAGGATTTTTCCCACCAGGTCCTATTTAAGGAGGAATTGGTCCAATCTCTTTGTAATTATTTCACCCCCCACTCTCCTATTCCTCCACATCGGTCTGGGTTTTATGGGGTCGACATTCACCAATCTCGAGGAGGATAGCTTATGGAGAAAGTAGTCAGACAGTGGTTCCGCCATTTCATTTAGTCCCCAGGCTTCTGATAACCCCAGGGAGAAATTTAGGTCCCCACCAACCACCATATTTGAACTCCTCATCAGTGATTTGGAGAAAAGTGTGTTCCAGAAAGGGACTCTGACTGTGCAGGGTCCATAAAACTTTAGAATAGAAAAAGTTAGACAAAGATCAATTGAGTTAACCTCTAGTCTGATATCATGATACATACCCCAAGAGTTCAATACCTTCAATCTCCCATCTTCATAGCCCACTGCTAGGCCTCCAGATCTCCCTTTTGCATCCAGAGTGAAAAAGGACCAACCCTGAAAAAGTTTGCAAAGAGCTCTCTTTATGTCATCACCAGGTCCCAATTTTTCTTGGAGCATGAGCACATAAAGAGAGTATTTTTTAACTAACTCACTCAACACTAGCTTTTTGGAGCTGATAGCTAGCCCATGACAATTAAAGGAGAGAAAAATAATTAGGGACCAAGGGAGCAGGTTTTCGTCGCTCTAAGCACCCCTAATAGGGAACATTGTTTGTCATTAGCAATGTCAATCCTAGCTCTCAACTGGGCTTTTGAGAGGTTTAAATTCCTTCCCCTGCTTTTCCGGGGACCCATGACAATGGGCAGGGGTCTCAATCCTCCCAATGCTCCCCAAGGTGGGGGTTTCTTCTCTCTAGGCCTGAGGTTATAGTGCATTAGACTAAAGGAGGGACTAGGGGGAGGGGGATCCAGAGGGGCAGTGGGGAACGAGACTGAGAGATTAAGAATGGGAATGGCAGTAATGAGACTATCTATGGCTTCAACCACCAATTTAGAGTGAAAAATAGGATCATAGATAGGCCTAGAGGGACCAGGCTCAACCATCACACAACATGAATAAATTAAATAAAAAAGAGAAGCGGGGGTAGAGACCATAAATCGTACCCTTAGGAATGGGGGTTGGGGTGCCATCTTCTAGATTCCATACAAGAGGTGGCTCAACTCCTTTGACCCTAGGGGATGATGAAAGAGAGGCTGGTTCTGTCAGCATATCCTGTGATCCCCCTTGTGTCTACTGTGATGTTTCACCTTCCACCCCTTCCATAGCTACCGCTTCCTCCTCGTTAAAAATATTGTTCTTTAGGGGTACCTTTGCTACTACAGCCTCCTTCTGCTTCCTTCTATGGTTGTAGCCTAGTGGACATTATTTGGCTAGATGTCCATAAACTTGGGAGTGGTGGCATAAAAAAGGCAAGTGCTCATAATCAAGCATTTGTGTTAAGGTGAGATCCTTGTAAGTCAGATTGATTTCTTCAGCCAAACCTTCTTTTGGGTTTAGGGATACAAGATTCCGAGCCAAGATTTTATCCATGGACTCCCAAAAATAAGAGTCCACTTCCAAGAAGCGCCCTAAAGAGTTTCTGATTGCTTGAAAAATAGAGTCCATCCAAAACAGGAACGACAGATCTGAAATCTTGACCCAAACAGGTGATTCATCTATCTTTTCTGTCTGTGCGTCAAATAAGGGATTCCATTTTTTGAATAGAATGTGACACTTCCCTAGGCTCCAATTTTGGCTAAGGACCTATTCCAAAGATTCATTTTTGTTGAATTTAATCATGAACCAACCATGTGCCAATGATGTTACTTCGACATGTTTCTTCGGTGCTTCTTCCCAATCATTTAATCTCCATTCTTTGATATAATTTGCCGAGAAATTCTTACCCTTGAGTTTCCCTACTAGAATGGTATCCACTGCTTCCATGACTTCTTCGATCTGTACATCCACCCCAAGAAGCAGATTCTGAGGGGTTTATTTCCTCTTTATTAGCTTAATATTCTTTCTCTGACCTCCTGTAGCCCTATTTCCTTCCCCTACATTGTTACCCTGTGTTTCCTGAGGAGCATTGAGTCCCTCCAACTTGGGGGGCTGAGGCCGACCAGACTCTGAATTCGGGGAGACAAAACCACTCAGATACTTAACACCCAGGTCCTCCTTTCCCCTTATAATGGAAGGGGGTTCCTCTAGTAAACACACAAATAACCACTATATCCTCTAAACCTTTTGAGAAACCAGCAATTTTTGAGCCACAGGAGGTGAAAGAACTTGCTTGCGGTGAAAGAGGCTCTTTTGCTGCCAGATCTGGGAAAATAGGGGTTTTGTTCAGTGGCCCGCTCTGACCTTTTTCTAGAAGCCCAAAACCTAAGTTCAGACTATTATGTAGATGGTTTTCCTACAGACCGATGAGTTTCTCCTTCCTCTAGATGTCGCCCAAACCTCGAGGGTTTACACCTGCAACCTTGGAAGGACGAAAAAATCGCTCAATGTTTTTCTTCGAAACATCATACCCCCAAACCATTAATATTTTTCTCGGTTCTAGGTCAAGGTCCACCGTATCCCATTCCTTTACCATGGTTATCTACACAGAGAAGAGGAGTAAAAATCGAACAGTGAAAGGTTACGTAGAGGATAGCAGAAATCACAAGTTGTAAGCTCTGGAAGACGGTGAAAGTAAAGAAAAACGAAAACTCTATCGCCATCCTCCAGTTACCCTTAAACATTTCCACGTTTTGATGACTCCCAGTTAGAGGATTTTCATGTGGTGATCTTTCTGAAACAAATTTCCTTTGTACTCTGATGATAGCAGGCCTAGCACTAACCGAAAACTAGGGCTCTGAGACCAGTAGGGTTTGTGCACACCTCGATACTCCATTTAGGGTTTCGAGCCTCCATCATCTCGTTGAAGACCACCAACTACACTATTAAGATATTTTGTCTTTCAATGGATCCTTCTCAATATTAAATTATGTGCTCTTATCAGAGAAGGTGATGCGCTTCTCTCAAAGGCACTGCACATCTGGCCTTTTTTCTCAGAAAACTCCAAAATTCATCCAAACTACTTCTAACCTCAAAAAAAGTTTCTCATCACCTCTTAGCAAGTAAGTAAGACAAAATTTCCATCTCCTTGCATTCTTCAAGGTCAATTTTCATGGTGTTTAAGTTTTCATGCAAAATTTGGAGTTTTTCTAGTTCAAAACCCTAATCTCATTTCCTCGTTCCCAATTTGATTTACTAAAGCCTCACATTTCTTTCCCATATCACTGTTAAACCCATCCCTGCCCCTACATTACTATATATTTGTCCATAAATCTCTTTTCCCCTAAACCCTAAGTTCTAGGCATTTCAATTTCCTAGGCACCCATTACCATTAAACCTATGATAAAATTACCATTCCCAATTCCCTAAACATTTTAACCCCCCACGACCTCCCTAATTTTATTAAACCCTTCCCCTATATTCCTAAATTTTCCTACCCCATTCCCCACTCCCATTTCCTCATCCCTAGGGTTTCTAGACCAATATACTATGGAGGAGGAAAACAGAGACTACATGGAGGAAGAAGAAAGGGAAGAAAGAAAGCCACATAAGGGAGGAAGTATTCTTAGACTTGAGCCCACCAATACCAGAGTACTAATGGAATCTCCCATGACTGCCACTTGTTTCAAGCATTTAGGATGCTTTTAATTTTGTGAAATGATACAAAGAGTCCAACACTGCCCTGTTTTGAGCATGATTTTCATATCAAATATTCAAGTTAATCAAGTGACCCTTGCTGGTGTGACTTTCACCATATCATCAGCCATCATTGCAGCTACCATTAAAATTCCAAATTTAGGTGAGAAATAGTTCAAGTCTAGAGACTTGGATGATCACTATTATGAGCCATCCATCAAGACAAGGTATAGAAATGAAATAAAGAAAGTTTTTCCTTTCAATTACCTCCTTGATAGGTATGTCCCTGTGATGAAAATAATTATGAAGTACTTCTCTTGTGAAGGAAGGTTCTCCAAAATTTATATCTACCATATTAGATTGCTCATGCACTTCACAAGGGTCAATATGCTCAATATTACATATTATCTATTCAGCAGCATTGGAAAAATGACATAAATTATATAGAAGAGATATTATGACCAGCAGATGAACATCCTATTTCACCACTTTCTCGTCAAGATCATTGTCCACCATCACCTTAACCAATTGAATATCTCATGGGACACTCTCATTTCTAATGACATCTTCACTGCTCCACAAGCTCAACATGCTGAAGATGTGCCTCCCCCATCTCATACTAATACATTTATTCTTCCATCTTAGCCCATAGCATCTACTTATTTATCAGCTCATCCTACTAGACCCATTTCATCACCATCATCACCATTTCAGAGTCATACTGGGTCACCTAGCAGAGTTATGGTCAGCAAGCCTAAAATGGATGAAATAGGCACATTGGCTAGAACATATCAGAGAGGGGATAAGTGGGTGTTTTCTCCACAGAATGTGGAAGGGGCCTTGCCTTCTTCATAATCAAATTAGGTACATAAGGGAAAACAAAATATGACAGAGGAAAATGTTCATAAGGAAGAAGAACTCCATGAGACAGAGACAAAATTTGAACTAGTTGACTTGGATCAACAGGATGATCTTGAGTCCTCTATTTTAATCATCAAAGAGAAGGATGCCCAAATTATACAGTTGCAAACTAATTTGGATAGAGCTAAATTGGTCATTTCTTTTCTTAAGGAGGAGAATAATCAGCTGAAGAATAGGCAAGTTCTCATGGAGCTTGTTAGTGTCAGTCTTGCATCCTGCCACCAGTGATCAAAATATCTCTTTTCACATCATATTAGGGTTCCATTTATAATTTTTTTATCATTCCACTAGGCCATAAAAAAAATTAGTCATTGATGGTAGCTCTCGTCCAAAAACATCTCTTCCTTACTATTTGATTACTTGCTGGCATAGTTTCATACCTTGCTGACTGTACTCCATCCATAAAGTTAATATCATCATGTCATCATGAAGTCCAGTCTTTCAATGTCTCATTAGGTATTTTAGGGTTTTTCAAGGTTGCCATTAGGTCATTAGGGTTTCCAAGGTCTAATAAAACTTCATTTCAATTACATAAGACCAGCAAGTAAAGGGTGATCTAATAACATCTCATCACCATATGAATATGATTTGTAAAGAAAAATTATTGTTTCAACATGTAATTTTGATTTTAAGATGTAATTTTTATTTTCATTATCTAATTTTATGTCATTCAAAAAGTAATAAGTTCTCATAGTTCCTAGGTGGCTACATATTCAAGGTTCCATTATCCAAATTAGTCAAAGTTCCAAAATCCATCAGTGTTCCTAAACACTTACCATCACTCCTATCCCTCAAAATTATCATTTTCCACAAGCACTAAACCCTAATTTCCTCTCCCATTGAGCTAGGGTTTGATATGGAATTAGAGACACATAAGCAAAGGAGACATAAGGGAGTTCATATCAGCAAGTGTGAGGCTATTCCAACTCATATACATCATGTCTCCATCATTTTTCAAGAAGTCATTCTAAGGGACAAATCATTTGCCACACATAGGGCCATTTTTTCTTCAAAGTATGTTTCTGACCAAATGGAGATTATTTTACAAAAGTGAAAGAGGTTTTTTTCCATAATAGTTCCAAGAAGAAAACCCTTGTTCAATTTTTATACAGGTGTCATGGTTTTTGATAAATGTCAAAAATATAGTTGCTACCAGAGAGTTGTTGAACTTCTGGAGTAACCTTGGTAAAATCCAATTTTCTCCCCTATGGAGTGTCCAAATGACTTTCTTGATTATTCAAATGCTAATGAGACTAAAATATCTTTCCAATGAGCTATCATGAGCACAATTTGGAGTTGAAGAAGGCCTCCAAACTTTTCCTGCAAGATTACACTACATTTTTTCACCCCGATTCTGCACTTTTTGACCAGTCTTAGGAGAATTGATTTTTTAGGGGCTATACTTGATTCGTTTTAGTGCTTGATAGGTCCATTTTGTAGCCAACAATAATTTATTTCCAACGAGCTATCATGAGCTCAATTTTGACACTGATAAGGCCTCCAAAATTGGTCTACAAGTTGGCGATGCACTTTCAGAGAGTGGCGCTCCGCTTACAGAAGAGGCACTGCACTTAGAGCATTTGGCGATGCCTTTTCAGTTCAGGCGCTGTGCTCTTGGGCTTGGCACTGAAAATTTTCCTAGCAAGCCCTAGAAGCTACAAAATACCCTCAAACTCTTCCAAATTTTCAGCATAAGCGCGTTTCCTCCTTTATCAAGTAAGTGATACAAAATCATTGCCTCCTTGATTTCCTAAATATCATTATTATGGTATTTTTCTTCATGAGAAAAATTAACTAGGTGCCTAGTGGAAAACCCTAATATCACTCCCTCACTCTCAATTTACAACCCATAAACCCTAGAATACCTTCCTACATCACTATTCAACCCATCCCTACCCCTACACTACTTTTTCCTAATCCCTAAGCCCCTTCCCCATAAAACCCTAAGTCCTAGGCCACTAAAATTCCTAGGCAGCCACTACACTAAACCTGTAATCCAATTATAATTTTCAAATCCCTAAGTATCTTGACCTCTTATCACTCCCCAAAGTTCCATAGCCCCTTCCCTCATTTCCATAAATTTTCCTACCCTAATACCTACTCCCTAGACCTATCCCTATTTCCCATTTCCTCCCCTAGGGTTTCTAGACCAAGACACCGTGGAAGAAGATAGAGACTATATGGAAGATGAGCAAGATAGGAAAGAGGAGGAAGATAGATTGGAGGAGGAGGACAGACAACAAAGAAGGCCACACAAAGGAGGGAGAATCCTAAGGCTGGAGCCCACCAACACTAGAGAACTGATAGCCTCACCAATGACAGTTTCATGCTTTCAGTATGTTGGTTTCCTTGAGTTTTGTAACATGATTGAAATGGTACAACATCACCCTGTTTTGAGCAAACTCTTCATTGTAAACTTAAAAAACAATCAAGTAACCCTAGCAGGTATGAATTTCACAGTTTCAACATCCATCATTGTTGCTGCCACAGGGATTCCAAACATGGTTAAGAGGTGGTTCAAATCCAAATATTTGGAGGATCAGCGCTATGAGCCATTCATCAAACCAGTGTACAAAAATGAGAGGAAGAGGGTCTTTCCTTTCAACTAACTTCTTAAAACATGATGAATATCATCATGAAGTATTTATCTTGTGAAGGGAGGTTCTCTAGACTTTACACTTATCACATTAGACTACACATGCACTTCACAAGAATTAAATTTCTCAATATCCCATACTATATTTTCAGGAGCATAGAAAAATTGACATACATTGTGCAAAAGAGAGAGTTTTACCAGAAAATGAATAGTATTTTCTAGCTTAACCAGTTGAACATTTCATGTGACACATTCATAGCAAATGACATATTCACTACTCTGCAAGTTCCACATGATGAAGATGTTCCTTCTTCATCTCACCCTACTACATCTATGCCTCCATCGCAACCCATAGTTCCTACCATTTCATCACCTCAACCCACTTCACCTACTCCATCACCATCACCACCATTATCACCATGTTATGAGCAGGATGAGTCACCTAACAGATTTGAGGTCAGCAAGCCTAAAAAGGCTAAAATGAGCACAATGGAAAAGACATATCAGAGAGGGCATAGGAAGGTGTTTTCCCCACAGATTGTGGGAGGGGCTCTACCTTCTTCACCAACAAAGAAGGTATATAAGGGAAAACAAAATATGACATAGGAAGATGTACATGAGGCAACCATTCATGATGAGGATGACCTCCATGAGATAGAGACAGATTTTGACCTTGTTGATTTAGATGATGATCATGCTAATGAGGCCTCCAAAATGATTATCAAGAAGAAATATTCCCAACTCAGGGAGCTTCAGATCCAATTATATATATCTAAGTTTGTCATTGAATATTATGAGCAAGAAAATGAACAACTCAAGACCAAGAAGGCCATCATGGAGATTCGGCCTCTCAAGGGAAAAAGAAAAGAAAAGAAAGTGAAGTTCTTGCTTGATGAGGCATATGAGAGGTATGATGAAACTAATGAGGCAGAAGAACAAGTGCCAAGAAGAATGCCTAGGACTAGAGGGCTGAAAAGAGCTCTATAACTATAGAGGAAAAATGAGGATGAGCTTGCTAATGAGCTTACATTGAATGAACAATTTTCCATCATTGTCAACAAGATTCGAGAGCAATGGATTGATAGGGACAACAAGCATCTTGAGAAGATCTTGGAGAAGGAAAATAGGGACAATGACATATTGAGAAAGAGGACCAAACACTACTTCAAGAAACATCAAATTGCAAGGTCAAAACTCTAAAAGGCCAAATCAAGACTTGAAACTCTAACCAAGAAAAATGAAGGGGACAATATTGATATTATTGTTGAGGCATCACTCATTTCCTAACACATCTCATCAGCATCCTATAGAAGAAAATTTGAATAAATTTGAGAAATTTTGGAACTTTTTTCATTTTTGGCAGCTTTGCACAGTCACACTATCAAAAGCTCAGCGCCCTAGGAATTGTGCTTTTTCTAGGGACCTACAATGGAAAACCTGAAGGTACTATTGGATTCAAAAGGAAATTTACAGTTAGGAAAACAATTTTTCTAAGATTTTTTTTGTCAAATAGGCAGTCAAAAGGTCAAAAAACACTCAAAAGGTGACCTTTCCGCCCTATTTTGGAGGTTGGTGCTGCCCTTTTGACCAGTATTGGGAGAATCCACTTTTGGAGCGTCAAATTAATACCAATTTGGAAACTGATCATAGATCTTGAAACTCGAATGGACAAGATTTCAATAAGCTATCATGAGCTCAATTTTGACAACGGGAACCCCCTCAAAATTGGAGTTGAATATGGCACTTTGATTTTGACCTCGGTGCTGCACTTTTGACCTTGGCACTGTGCTTTTGACAAATTTTCTCAGTTTGCTGATATTTACCAATTTTCTCAAATTTTTCCAGTTTCACTTGAGAAAATGATGCTTTACCTCTGTAAATAAATGATTTAAATTTAATTATGGTGTTTTTACACTTACCTAGGGTAAATACATTAGTTGAATCAGTTTCCAAAAAGTGAGGGATGAGTCAGTTTGACCTCCCTACACTCTAGGTTTTAGTTCATTTTTTGGTAGAACTGCTCCTCCACTCATGAATTCAACCCCTGATGTTGGGAGAGGTTTTTTGAGGTTTATATCATGTACTTTTTGACTCATTTCACAAGTTGGATGTTGATGCAATGATCAGAGACTCTAGTGTATTCAGTATTTGGTAGGAAATTAATGAAAGACTTGTAGCGATTTCTTTGGGATACCCGTGGTATGGAAATTTATCATCGTTATTATTATGTCTCGTTATCAATTAATGTTTTGTTTCATGATCCATTTCATCTCTATTATATGTTGTTTTTCAAGTTGATAAACAAAATAAATCTCTCATGCTCTATTTTGGGGAAATCTTCATAGTTTTTTCATTTTCTTCAGTTTAGAAAGAATTCATGCATAGCCTTTCTCTTTCTAGCTCCTCATTAGTCTGATCCATATCACCCTGAAACCTAAAGTGCTAGTTTTTCTACCTAAATTTCCCCATTGAATCTCTGAAACCCTAATCTTATTTTCCCTTACCTAGCCTCTTTAACGTAATTCACCCATCCAACAGCTCAAAACCAAAACAAAAAAACCTTTGTAATCATACCTAGACTAAAACCCTAATTCATCCAGCCCTCTTGGCTGTGACTTTGTGGAGAGAACGTTCTCTAGTTTGGTAGGGCTAGCTACCAAGCTAAAATATTGGTTTGTGGTTACCTCTTTTTGGACTCTTTCTCAGCCTTAAAGATCTGGTGGAGTGATAACATAGCTAGAGCTGCTTAAAAAAAAAGAAAGGTAAAACCATGATGCCACTTAATGAATCTGACCATGATGACATCGAAAGCAACAGAAAAAGACCAAAAACAAGGGTTCTTAAAAGGGCCTTATAGTAGCATAGAATTGAATATGAAAAAATCACTTTTGAGGAGAGAATTGCCAAGGAGGTTGAAGATGACAGAGAGACATGGCTTGATAGGGTCAACATCCATCTTGAGATACTCCTCCAAAAGGAAAATAAGGAAAGCAATATGCTCATAAACTTTTCAAACAGTTACATCACAAGAAACAAGGTTTGTAGCATCAAACTCAAGCAATTGCAGGAGAAACATAAGCAAACCCTAGCCAAACAAGGAGAAGGAGAGAAACTTGACATTCTTGCTCAGGCCTCCCTCCATGCTTAAAATACATCATTAGAAAATTTTTGAGTTTTTTTTCACTTCTTGACAGCCATTAGACAATTTGACTATCAAAAGCGCAATGCCCTAGGCATTGTGCTTTTTATAGAGACCTTCATTGATCAAACCAAGACCACCATTGGATTCATAAGGCTCTCTACATCAAACTTTGACTATTGGTGTTGAAGAGGTAAATCCCCTTTGCGGATAGAGGTGATCCCACTAGCCCAGATCGGGTCTAGCAACAATCAAGTCACGCAAAGACGTTGGTCCCTAATTACAAAAAGAAAAAGATCGAGATGAGTAGCCTACCTCAAATCCCACGCAGTTGTCATTGAAGAAAAGATGACGTTTCCCGTCCCTCGCTTGACAGATCACAATCCTTCCGTTCAACACGTCAGAACACCTGTACACATGCAGGGAAACAATGACATACAACATAAAATATAAAGCATGTAACCATATATCAGTCAAAGAGGATATAATTCATTGCATTAGATAAAGAAATGAACACATGAATGGAACCAAAATCAGAGTCTCTTATATTATAAATGAAAAAAGGGATATTACAACCAAATTCTCTGATGCTACGATCTTCCTTCTGCGGGGCTGACAACAGAGCGTGCCTCAACAAATCCTGTCGAGAATTTGGATGAAGATCTCTCTCTTTTGGGCTTGTATTTGGCTTGGCTCTCAATATTTTCCCGGCTATAGTTTCCTTCCTACAAGATCAACTCCCAAGCGTTCAACTCTTCAGCTATTCAGCTAGCACATCAATGAAATATGGCTTTATTTATAGAGGAGAGGAGGAGGTTGGGATCCCTACAATAGTGGAAGGGAGGCCTTATCCCTTGGGAGGTTTCCCCATAAGGTGGAAACAAGAGGCCAAAGGAGGAAGGCTGTGGTTATTTAGTCGAACCACTCCCTATGAATCATCCACGAAGTTGTTGTGATTGAAACCTCGTCTCTTTTTTTTTTTTTAACTTTCCATAAACAGATTGGCACAGGTGCTTAACTAGGACAGAGAACCAACTAGCTTGGGCTCAATGTTAATTTTCCTCATTGGCGCGAGGGCATAACGGGCTACCAGCGCCAAGAAAAAAACATGTGTTTTTAGTGGTCTGCTCAGGAAATGGTCAACAGAGGGAATGTTGTACTCATGGCAAGGGATGAAATGATGGTATTTGCAAGGCATGCCACTTCAAATTAGTTACAGAAAATACCCTCCAATGTGTGAGATGGGGATTGTAGGGATGGTGACAAATTACTGTGTAACAGATTCCCCCTAAAGCATGAGGTCCGAGAGAGAGGGAGGGGTGAAATGCTTTATGAGAACGCGCCCAATTGAAAACACTGCTGTCAGAAAACCTGCAAAGACAAATACAACTGATATCTAAAATACATGATATGTGGTATGGGCGCAGCCATCCATAATAGAGTGTACAGGAACCGGGATCCAAGGTATGGACACAGCCATCCAGTAAATAAGGATCAACAAGCAGACTCAGGTATGGTCAAAGCCATCCAATTGAATGAGTCATGTAATACATGATAATAATCCAAAAATAATCTGCAGCCTCGATGTATATAAAAAAAATTCTAGGGTCTTGTGCTCCATCTCAACCCAAACAGAGTACAAGTTCAAGCATGCGAATATGTGAGCTGAGGTCGAACATGCAAGAACAACGTCTGATTATCGGCCAATAATGTAATCCATTAACAGACACAAGAGAAATCACCAATAATTACGATGGCCCTCAAGGTACACAAGGTACAATCTACGGAATGTGAATAGTGAGCTGGCATCGGACACCCACAGAATGCAAAGAACCTTGCCATTGAGGCATGCAAGCTCCAAGGTACCTGAAGGGAGTCTCTAGATCAACTTCCTAGATAATGAGCTGAAGTCGACAGGAAGTGAGCTTGATCGAAGGTGGGCCATAGTGTTTCCCACATCATTGACGTGAGACAGAGGAACATGTTGTTTGTGAATAAAGATCAGTAGAGAATCAGAGGGAGGTTGAAAACTGCAGAGGCCAACTTCTCTTGAACATATCGGCAGAACGACACTATATTTGGCAGTATTTGACATCAAAGGATCTGAGGTCATGATGATGTGGCGAAGAGTATATGATCGGTAAAAAGAGATTACCCAAACCCACGGAGGCAAGCAGATAACAGGATGAGATGTCCCCAACCCGACACGAAAGCAGTGCCATGTTCAAGAGCAACATACTGCCGACACGAATACAATACTGGTTCCATTTTCCCCACCATTTCTGGTGAGTACGCCAATTATTTTGAAAAAAAACTTGAAGGGGATAGCATAAGCTTGTGATATAAGTTTTTCCTTCGGACAAATCCATCCTAGTACATTTAACGAGCCCTAGGAAGGAGGAACTCAAGTAACATCATTACGATGGAGCCCGATGCCATCAGGTTTTAATGAGTCTGACAAAGGAAGAACTTGGAGTCTTTTCATATTTAGAGAGTTTGAAAAGACATCGAAAAAGAAAACTCCAACAGTCCCTTTTCGTAGATAGTCCCACAGATCCTAAAAGGTAGAAAACTATATTTGAGAGAACCTCCTAGTCGCGATAGGCTAGGGTATTCATTTTTTGTAAATAATCTATCCCATCCCAAAAAAGGGGTAAACTTACACTGGGTAGATGTCGTTTCGCAACCAATTTAACGAGCTCAAAATGACAAGTGTCTCGGCAATCTTTTCAATTTTAGAGAGTCAGAAAAGAGCTGAAAGGTGACTCCTCCTGGAGGAACGAGTGGTATAAAGGGAAAAAACAAGTTCCAGTGATGGTGGAACTACTCAGAACAAGGTAAAGGTCCAGAGGCTAGCTAACAAGACCACTCATTGTAGCGGTTCCTCAGGAATGGGTAAAACAGTCAAGTGAAGGCGTATGATCGGCCGAGCAAATGGGGATGATGGAATGAGAGAACCAAGGCTCATCTGGAAAAACAGGTTGATAAAATGGAAATCACAAGAGGTAAAATGGGAACGGTTTCATTTTTACACAAGCTTTAAATCAGGAAAATCTGCTTGAAGTTGGTTTCATTTTTACACAAGCTTGAAACAAAGATAAACTATGCTTGAAATCGGTTTCATTTTTACACAAGCTTGAAACGGAAACAAACTATGCTTGAAAAAATTAAGCATGCCCCCAGCATGGTGACTCAATTCGAGGTACATGCCCCCCAAGCTACAATCCATATGAAAGGCAGATGGAGTGAAGGTTCAAGTTACGAGATCAAGAGAAAAACTCGACTGGGATTTTACGAGATCTTATCAAAGACTCAAATTGAACAGGAAAGTGTTTCATTGTTTTAACGAGGTTGACACATGAAAAGAACTATTCTGAAAAGAGCTTGTTTCATTTTTTAAGGAGCTTGACACAAGAAAACAAACTCTGCTTTGGAAACCTTGTTTAATTTTTTAACGAGCTTGACACAAGAAAAGGAACTCTACTCCGAAGAGCTTGTTTCATTTTTTAAGGAGCTTGACACAAGAAAATGAACTATGCTCCGACAACCTTGTTTCATTTTTTAGGGAGCTTGACACAAGAAAAGGAAATATGCTCCGATAGACCTCATCATAATGAATAAGAAGTCATAGCTTCCAAGAGTTTCCTGTTTGATGGAAGGAAAACATCTTGGAAGTCTGGACCCAATGCCCCCAGCACATGATGTACAATGACACTATCATTGAATATGGGCACAGGAAAAGTAGCCACATAATTGACATGCGGTGGGGATGACACAACCGGCGGATAAAGATATGGGAGGGATGATGGCGGACTAGCTGCTATATTCGGACCAAAGAATGCAAGCTGATCGATGGTCACGATCCAACCTTGGTGCGGAAAACACATCACACGAAATAGGGAGGAGACAAGCGCTCCCATGGCATAAGTATAATCATGACCTAGGAGTAAATTAAAGTCCAAGGGGCCAGGAACAACCATCACATCCATATGGATAGTTTTCCCTCCCAAAGTAACAAGAATCTTCGGAAGGATCCCTAATGGTTGACTATTTCCTCTGTTAAAATCCAACAGATTCTGCGTAACGGGCATAAGCAATGGCAAACTGAAAGCTTGCCAAGTAGTTGAGGATAAAATACTGATAGACACACCTTCATCTATAATGGTGCTAGGTAAGACCAGATGGGAGGCATGTACCGTGATGTCAAAGGGCACATAAGAAGGAAGGCGATAACCTGTGAATCGACCCCAATCGAAGGAAGCGACCAAAATACTTGGAGGTGCTACCATCGAACCGAGATGGTCTTCCCCTGGTGTTATGGTAGAAGAAGGAGCATCCTCCACAACCTCCATCACAGAGTCAGGAGGGGCATCCTCTGGGACCTCCATCACGGGAGGTGGAGGAGCGGCTTCTTGCAGTATAGGGACAGGAGAATCTTTCTCCAAGTCTGAGGAATCTAAAGAAACAAGAAGAGCACAAGGGATGTGAGATCCAATCTCAATGGAAAATGCCTGGTGCACCGCAGACAGGGCCAGCTCAACCGATCCCACGACCAATGGTTGGTCAGGGATGGATTCATGATGGTGAATTTCCGGGGGAGTGGGATCAAGCAAGGATGACTCTTGACTGATCATTGAATCAACTGGTGAAGGACTCAAAGAAAGCTATTTGTAACCATCTAGAAGGCATAGTGCAAAAACATTCAATTTGTCCAAAAATCTCTTGGCTTCATCCATATATGGACAAAGTTGAATGGCATGGTGCTCTTCACACAACTTACAGGGATTTTCAAACTTACCCTGCTTATTAGGAGTTTTACCAGCACTCGTTGAAGATGCGCCCCCAACCTAACTCCCAGAAGCCAAAGGCAACAACAGACAACTATTGGACCATACTTCGAGCACCTTGGGAATGCCAGGGAAATCTCGAAGAAGATGGTT
Source organism: Pinus albicaulis (assembly GCA_034641835.2). Lineage (NCBI taxonomy): Eukaryota > Viridiplantae > Streptophyta > Pinopsida > Pinales > Pinaceae > Pinus > Pinus albicaulis. Next base: position 1,236,720,503 of record CM076575.1, read on the forward strand.
TCCCTGGAACAACATGCAAGGGAACTTAAATTTCCATGGAGGGTTGGAAGGTTCATCGAGAGCAGGTGTTTTAGAAGCAACAGCTACAGAATTAGCCTCTCGCTTATCTAAATTCTTCGTCTTCGTCTTCTTCTTCTTCTTCTTCTTAGCCACCTGGTTACTAGAATCTAGACTTTCACCCGGTGAAGTAGAAGAGGAGGACGAAGAGACGGGTGAAGAAGGGGAGGGGTCCACTTTAGAATCAACATGATGTTGTTCAGGTGGAGGAGATGGTTGAACAGAGATCGAGGCATTCAGGATCACCAAGGTTGAAAATAACCAAACAGGAAAACCAACTGTTAACCTAGGAAGGGACAATGTTGCCATATAAGTAGTGCCAACATTCCCAAAAGCAGGAAAAGGACTAAGATTTCCTTCAAAGGGGATTCCTTGGTTGGTGAACTCTGGAAATGTTGCCATTGGAAACAACCATAAAACAAAATGCTAAGGAAAATAACTTTAACCAGGAATATTTCGTGGGTAGTTAATATTTTAAGACACTAAAACAAAACTCTACTGTTTCATATTTTAAGAGTCAAGAAATAGGAAAAAGATGACTCTATCACTTTCAGGTTGAAATGAGCATGAAAGGACAAGAGCTCGATGATATTTTCACTTTTAAAGATTCACTAAAAGACCAAAATGACTTCTCAGGTAATCTAAGCAAGAGAGTATACTAGGTTCCCGTTAACTTCCATATACACCTTGGTTATAAAATGAAAGAAAAATCAACCAAGGACTTGACATACGTGCAGGTAGTCTCCCCAAATGCTGTGTTCGATGTATCACGGTTACAAGGCGGCAGACTCAGCTTCCTACAGATAAAAGTATTGCAACCTAGAAGGGTCTCCTTTTATATACTTGATGGTACAAGGAGCACAAGTCCGTACTAGCACTGTTTGAAGCCAAATGGTGAGCGACAACTGCTAGGTTTAAAGACGCTAGAACACGTCTATAGCCTAGACCACTAAAAATGTTTCGTTATGATTCAATGCTTCCTTAGGTTAATTCAATAAATTTTAAAGTTGATCTTGAATTATGTCTCAGTTTCAATGCCCTACCGCATGTCATGTGACAGTCTCCTATATGCAGCTATATGAGGAAATAAATCTTTCAATTCGATGAATGCTATCTAGTTAAGGTAAGAGTTCCAAACAATGATGCAACAAACAACAATATTGAAAACAAAACTTTTTCCAAACTAGATGACTTTCACTATCCAAAATTAGTCTAAAACATTCAACGATGCGGATTATGCAATGTAATCTATGCAAAATCCTCTTTTTTGAAAACTATGCAATTGTAATCTATGCACAATTTCCTTTTTTTTGAAAGAATAAGAATGTGCTCAATGCATTTTTTGATGAAATGAGAATCTACTTAATGAATGCTTTTAATGAAATAGAATGCACTCGATGCGATTTTTTTTTAGCTTTCAATCATTAAACAATGTGATCTAAGTTCAATGATAAATCTCAAAATACTTTTCAATGCAATGTGATCTAATGCATTTTAACGAAAAGAAAAATTTGAGACAAAAACTAAATGAACGCAAATATCCTTAATGGAAAGATGAATGCAAAAAGGATGCGAAACCACACTAAGAATGCAATCGCTGTTTTAAAAACTTTGTAATGAAATTCCTCAAAAGGATACAAGACATATGAGGTCAAGAACAAAAAGGACTTCCAAAGCATGAGCTCAAAAAAAGGCATTCATTCCCTTTTACATCAAGCAATCAAGAAAGAATACTTTTCAGTTGAACAAAAAGCAATGTAATCTATGCCCACAAGTGAAAAAGTAAAGGGGAGAACGTGTACATCATACAGAGAAGAGGACCAGAAGTGCAAGACACACTGGTGAAGGATTTAGGGAAAAAACCTCAATTTTTCATACACTCTGAAATTGGCACGACTTTGGTGGGCGAAACTAGCACCAACTAGCGCAACTTGCTCACTGAAAACTAGCGCCAATGGCCAATTGGCGCGGGTTGCTAACTGACAACTAGCGCCAATCAGCGCAACTGTCAGAAAAATAAAATCACCAATTCCTGAACAGGAAAAAAAAAAGAATTTATCCCAACCAATACCAGACTCACCACTTCAAGCAAAAACTAAAAGGTTGTAATTGATGAAAAACATAGGAAAAAATAGGGAAATGGTCATTTGACTAAATCCGTCGAATGATGAAGACCTCAAAGAGTGGCAAAATCAAATGAAACTCCCCAGCAGAGTCGCCAATTTGTTGTGGAGGTAAGTCCCCTCTACGAACATAAGCGATCCCACTAGCCCTAGATTGGGTCTAGCAACAATCGAATCGCACAATGACATTGGTTCCTAGTTACAAGAAAGACAAATATTGCGATAAGTAGCCTACCTCAAATCCCACATTGTTATTGTCGAGGAAGAGGCAGTGCTCCTCGTCCCTAGCCTAACAAATCACAATCCTTCCATTTGACACGTCCAAATACCTATACACATGTAGAGAAACGATGACATACAATGTAATATTCAAATAATATAACTATATATCAATTAGAGAAGATACAATTCGTTGCATTACATAAAAGAGTAGACACACAAATGGAACCAAAATAAGAGTCGCTTATATTATAGATGACAAAAAGGGATATTACAACCAAATGCTCTGACGCTATGATCTTCCTTCGACAGGGCTTGCAGTGGAGCACGTCTCAACAAAGCTCGTCAGGAATTTGATAGAACTCTCTCTCTCACAGGGTTCTCCTCAGCTCTGCTCTTGATCGCCGCTAAGCTATCATTTCCTTCCCAAAGTTCAGCTCCCAAGCGTTCAACTCTTTAGCTATTCAGCTAACACATCAATGGAATATGGTTGTATTTATAGAGGAGAGGAGGAGGTTGGGATCCCTACAATAGTGGAAGGGAGGCCTTATCCCTTGGGAGGTTTCCCAATAAGGTGGAAACAAGAGGCCAAAGGAGGAAGGCCATGGTTATTCAGTCGAACCACTCCCTATGAATCATCCACGAAGTTGTTGTGATCGAAACCTCATCTCTTTTTTTAAAAAACTTTTGCATAAATAGATTGGCGTGGGTGCTTAACTGAGACAGAGCGCCAACTGGCGCGGGCTCAATGTTAATTTTCCTCATTGGCGCGAGGGCATAACAGGATACCAGCACCAAGGCAAAAACATATGTTTTTAGTGGTCTGCTCAGGAAATGGTCAAGAGAGGGAATGTTGTACTCATGGAAAGGGATGAAATGATGGTATTTGCAAGGAATGATACTTCTAATTAGTTACATAAACGACCCTTCAATGTGAGAGATGGGAATTGTAGGGATGGTGACAAATTACTGTGTAACAATTGGCACGTCAAATTTGTACATTATAACAAGGAGAAATGGCCAATAACATCCCAAAAATAATGTGTTTTCCCTCTTTTGAGTCTTTTGCTGCGCTTTTGACCAGTATTAGGAGATTCACATTTTGGAGGGTCAAATCAGGCCAATTTTTGAAACTAAGCACAAATTTCGAATCTAGACAGGATAGGCTTCCCAATGAGCTATCCTAAGCTCAATTTTGACTTTTGGAAGGCCTAAAAAACTCACCTTGAAGTTGGCGTTGTGCTTTTTCTTCACATGCCGTGCTTTTGCTTCAAGCATTGCACTTTTGCCAGTTGCTTGATATTTTATAGTTTTTGAGCTTTTCTCGGTTGTTGATAGAATTTATGAGTTTTACTGATGTAATTCATTGATATAAATGTAATAATGATTTTTTCTAGGGGTAAATACATTAGGTAAAACTCTTTTAGAGGATGAGTGAATCGGTTTCACTAAAGTTAGGGATGAGTCAGTTTGACCACCCTACACTCTAGGTTTTAGTTATAACTTTGGTAGGTCAACTCCACAACTTAGTGATTCGACACTTGATGTTGGGAGAAGTTGTTTCTTGCCCATATATTTCACCTCTTGACTCATTAGAGAAGGTTGGATGTTGTTTTATTGATCAGAGACACTAGTGTATTAAGGTTTTGGCAGGAATATATTGGATGAGTTGCAACTATTATTTTGGGATTCATGTGGTATTGTAGGTTGGCATAGTTTCTTCTTCAGTTTCATATGTATGAATGTTTTGTACTTTTCATGTTCATTCCAGCTCTATGATATTATGATTTCTCAATTTTGATAGGCAGAATACTTCTCTTATGATTTTTTTTGGGAGAATCACCATAGTTTGTTCAGTTTCTTCAGTTTAAAAGAAATTCATGCACTGTCATGCTCTTTTTAGCACCTCACCACTCTGATCCATCTCACCCTGAAAACATAAAGTGTTAGAGTCTTACCTACATTTCCCCATTAGATGACTGCAATTATGATCTTATTTTCCCTGACCTAGTTACCTCTTTGACCTAATTCACTCATCCAGCACCCAAATCAACCAATCAAAACCCCTGTGATACTATACCTAGTCTAAAACATAATTTTATCTAGCCCTCTTGGCTGAGATCCCTTGGAGAGAGCTCTCTCCTTCCTTGTAGGGCTAGATACTTGGCTAAGCTTGTTTGGAGTTACCTTTGATGGTATCTTCTCAACCCGGAGATCCGGTAGAGTGCTAACACTCTGCAGGGAGAGAAAAGAAACTTGCATCCTATTTCAACCTGTTATGGTGGAAGGTTCACTTGAATTGTGGGGTTTGGACATTACTGGGGAGATTTCCCCAAATACGTCTCAGTTCCACAAATATATTATTAAAACAACAAATTATTTTACTAGGTGGAATGAAGCCATATCATTGAAGATATTTAATGAAAATCAAGTGATTTATTTCTTGGAATTGCACATTATCACTAATTTTGGTATCCCAATTTGTTAAGTCTTTAATAATGCTTCTTATTATTCTTATTTGAACTTGGGTTAGAAAAATAGTTATAATTAAATGTGTTGCTAAATATTACCCTTGAGGCAATTGTGTGGAAGAATCTACAAAATTTGTAATAATAATAATTTGAATTAGAAAATAAAATGAAATAAAATAAAAACTAATTATTGATGATCATGAAAAAATTGGCATAAAGCTCTCCTGGTTGCATTATGGGTAAGTAGAGTAACATCTATTATGGGTAATTAGAGTAACATCTAAAGATGCATTTAGGTAATTCTCCTTTCTTCCATGTTTATAGGAAGGAGGATTTCTTGCTATTGTTTTTTTTCCCTACCCTACAATTATAATAATCTTCTAGGGAAGATCATTTTCATATAATATAGAAAAGAATTAAAACATTTGTAAAATTAGAAAAGTAATGACAATAATCCAAAAAAAAATTCATAAACATTAAAAGTTAATCAAGAAATGGTTTGACAAGAATTCAATGAACGAAAAAGATTTCAATGTTGGTGACTTGGTTTTGAAATAGCATAAGGCCCATGAGTTGATAGGGAAATGGGTCATTTCATATTTTTTTTCGAAAATGGGTATTTCTACATAAATTTTGTAATCATTAGAGGGGGTTAGAAAGCCTTGTTGTAAATTCCCAAGTTTTGAAGAAATAAATTTTTTAACCACCTTTACGATGGTAATTGTAAATATGCATATGATTTAAATAATATTAATAACTTAATTTATTTTATTTATTTAATTTTCAATGGTTTTAAAATTATAAATGTATAGACTTGTTTACAATCATTTTTTTATGATTAACTTATGATTGATCTTGTTATTTCAAAAAACGAAGAAAGATATAATGTTTTATTTTATCATTTTTAACTTATTGTACTATCTTCATGCTAGTTATACAATATAGGACAATTTTTTTCTATCATAGATCAATAAGGGTTATTCATAATAAAGCTCTAAAAAGTTCTAAACTTCATCGATTACAACTAGTTGTGGTGCAACTCTTACATTTGATCTATAATGTCTTTAAAGTTACATTTTAAGAAGAGTTCTTATTCACTTTTTTCATATGAAATTCATCCACTTTACATAACTAAATCAATATTAATGATGGTTGGAAGTCAATAAAGAATATTAATTTAAGATTTTGTAACCAAATTATTTGTTGATTAAAATAATTTCTTTATTATCCATATTCATGCACCCAAAATTGAAATTGAAAACAAATCAAAAGGGTGATCAAGAAAATAAATAAAATGAATAGAACATTGAAAAAAAAACTAAAATAGTGTCGGAAGTATGGGTAAACTTGCTCAAGTTATGAACGCTTGCTAGTAGCAGGACTATACTTATATGATAACAAGGCATGTTTGTCATGGTGATGACTGCATGTGGATAATGAAGTAATGTTGGAGATAATGAAGTAATGTTGGAGAATATGAGAGAAAAAATTACATGTTTCAAATATTTGGTTAGTAGAAAAGTTGACTTTTTATTTTTACTCATAGCCATTCAAAACTAATTGTATCTTAAAGAAATGAATCCAATTGAATTTTCCCAATGAAAATCGTATGATAATGTACAAGTCCCTGGAATGGAAAACTTGTTTTGTGAGTGTAATAAGGTACCCATGGTTATTGTGAATGATTTAAGTTAAGATTCTTTTAGATGCTTAAACTAGACCCTACATTAAAGTAAATGATAGAGATAATTTTTTATTTCAATGTGTCAAGAACCCCCATGTACAACAACTCCCCACTTTTTACATGAATTCTTCGTTAAATAAAGGGAGCCCTATATTTTTCTTAGTTTTCTTTGTTTTAATGAGATATAATTATTCATTTTCCTTTATATATTTTACTAAGAAATTTTCATTACCTATGTCTTTTTTTTGTTAAAGCCTTGAATTTCAAAATTTGGATCATTCTTTTTTTTTTCATCTTCAATTTGATTAAATTTCTATTCATTATATTTCATTTTTGTTTAAGATTTAATTCCTAAATTTATTTAAAAATATTTATAGAAGTCAATTTCCACATTTGGATTTGGCTAAATCTTTTATTTACACCTAAGCCAGATATATAAGTCTCATTCAATTCATGAAATCACCCTTTTTTAAATAAAGTGTCGAAACAAGTGAAACTTTTAACACTTAATATATATTGTTTCATTGCTTGGTGGAGATATGGAAGTTGAAAACCAAAGGTTTCTATTTACTGAAATCCAAATACTACCCCTTGATCATTTCATCAATGATTGCAACCTTTACCATGTAAATTCATAATCTAGAAAAATATTTTCTTTTTTTTCCAAAAGCCAGATTCTGGATGAGAAACTATGAAATATGTTGGTGGAACCTTAAAAATGCACTTGTCTTTCACTAATTCATGAAATATCTATCTTAGAATGATGTGTCCATGCTAACTCAACATCTAGATGCCTTTCCAAAATTTTGCATGTCAAAACCTTGCTATGGAACTCTCAATATGAAACTAGCATTATACAAAAGTTATTTAAAATGGAACTTTATGAAAAATGCAAATGTCAGATGCAACTTCATCCTCCACGTCATGAATTCCTATCTTTTATGTGGCCCAATTGTATCTTACCACTTGGGATCTGGAATTTTTTACCTACTACTTTTCACTCAAATCCAAAGGTTTACTGTTTCCACTTAGCACCATATTATTAACTTCCTTGCACTCCTCATGATGTGGAATCCAACATGGTCGTTGAATTGGCACTTGATAAGGCATGTTGACATGTCTATGCTAATTAAACATTTTGATCCAACATTTTATTTCATCATCTTTTGTTGTTTCTTTCAGTAATATAGAATTATCTACCTACCACTTAGCATTTGAGTATTTCCTCTTACCACCTAGCACCATCACTCCTTATAACATGGAATATGACTTGGGCTCTAACATGGTTTAGCCTACATGGAATCAAAATATGAGATTTCTTTTTATGATGTTTTTAGGATTATTCTGGATTTTCAAATTTTTGGATCTGACAACACCTAAAATGCTCGAATCTTGAAACTTTCTTACTTTTCCATCTACTCATCATGCCACCTCAGCATACACATTTCATGCCACCTTAGCACTTTCATGCCTATGGAGCTTTCCTTTATCTAACATGGAATCCTATTTGGCTATTCTACATGGCATCCAAGATCTGGAATTTTCTTTTATGTTGATTTTTGAATTTTCAGATTTGGATTTTCTTTACAATTTGGACTATGAGCAATTTGGATTACAATTACATTTTTAGGATTATTCTGGATTTTCGAATATTTGGATCTGACAACACCTAAAATTCTCGAATCTTCAAAATTTCTTACTTTTCCATCTACTCATCATGCCACCTCAGCATACACATTTCATGCCACCTTAGCACTTTAATGCCAATGGAGCTTTCCTTTACCTAACATGGAATCCTATTTGGCTATTCTACGTGGCATCCTGGATCTGGAATTTTCTTTTATGTTGAATTTTTAATTTTTGGATTTGGATTTTCTTTATAATTTGGATTACAATTAAATTTTTAGGATTATTCTGGATTTTCGAATATTTGGATCTGACAACACCTAAAATTCTCGAATCTTCAAACTTTCTTACTTTTCCATCTACTCATCATGCCACCTCAACATACACATTTCATGCCACCTTAGCACTTTCATGCCAATGGAGCTTTCCTTTATCTAACATGGAATCCTATTTGGTTGATTATTCTACGTGGCATCCGAGATTTTGAATTTTCGTTTATGTTGAGTTTTGAATTTTTTGATTTGGCTATGATTTTTGAATTTTTGGATTTGGATTTTCGAATATTTGGATCTGACAACACCTAAAATTCTCGAATCTTCAAACTTTCTTACTTTTCCATCTACTCATCTTGCCACCTCAGCATACACATTTCATGCCACCTTAGCACTTTCATGCCAATGGACCTTTCCGTTATCTAACATGGAATCCTATTTGGCTATTTGGTTATCTATTCTACGTGGCATCCACAATCTGGAATTTTCTTTTTTGTTGATTTTTGAATTTTTGGATTTGGATATGATTTTTGAATTTTTGTATTTGGCTTTTCTTTACAATTTAGATTACAATTACATCACCTCACTAGTTCAACATGTATAGCCTACATGGCATCCACCTCATCAATTTATGTGTCTTTCATCTAAGATTATCTTCATCTGACATGTCCCATCCTACCTATTACATGTTATTTTGTCACCATGACATTTGACTGTCTATATAGGTCTATCATGACCTATATAGTGCTCACTTAGAATTCAAAAACCCTAATGTTCCTAAACCAAGTCTTGGAATTGGTGAAAAGGTCATTAAAACCCTTAAAATTCTACCTCCGCACTTTTTCTAGCCTTTTCCTGCAAGTTCATAGATACTTGTTCTAAAGCCTACGGAAAATCTCGCACATTCTGCTACTAAAACCTGCGGACCCCCATAAAAAGTCAAATAAAGGAAAAAGTGAATTCTAGAAGCCCAGTTGGTCAAATATTCTCCCAAATGGAAGCTTCTAGAGGTTCTATCAGTTCAAGTTTTGTCCCTCCACTCATGGAGATTTATCCATCCACTCATGGAGCCCAAATCCCTTCATGAGAAGAATCCAACCCCCTCTTCATGGAACTAAAACTACCTCCATTTCCCTATAAATTGAGCTCATGTTTCAGTCTCAAGGGTACCTTGTATATGGTAATTGCTGAAGAAATTCCCAAGAGAACATACTCTCTGCAATAGCTATTGTTGGCATGAGAATTATCACACCCTTATGTACATAATTCCATGCTAGTATTCAGAGAGGAAGGCTTGTAAAAATGAAGGAGGAATGATTGTTCAGGACCCCGGGAGAAGCCTGTACGACATCAAGGCATCGGGTTGTAAGGTTACTCTTTTCATTCAAGATAATACATATGGATCTCTTTTTCTCATTGAGTTGTTCTTGTGATTGTTGAATAACATCAATACCTAGACTTATTGATCACTAATTTGGATTATATTTTCTTGATTATTATATGTTGCAGGTGCTTTGATTCTTTTGTCTTGTCTTTGACTGTAGGTTCTACTTACTGGAGAAGCCTCGTTGGAGTGATTGGATAAAAGACTGCATCGAACGTTGGATTTCAAGGTAGGGGCATGTCCTCTTCCTTTGTTTATAATAATTATGAATTGCAATTAGCCTAGAGAAAAAGGTTTCCAAATGGATGTTTTTTTCTAGCTATTCGTTGAATAGTAGGGAATCACTCTTGCCCACAAGAGGGATTAATCCGTATAACACTACCTGGCATTCAAATTGTAAATGTGCTACAAGGTTCCATATCACTCATGCTTTACACCAAAATCATGTTGGGGGGCTAAACATTATAAATTCACTATAATGAAAACCCATAGTGCGTGTGGGTTAAATAAAATAACTTTGAAATTAATGGATCATATTCAATAAAGAAAAATATCAATGGTTGTTGAACAAATAAGAGGTTTCTGGAAATTGGGGTACATGAAGAATTATCTGGGATAATTTTTTCTTTCTAGACTAAGATTGAAGATGCTCACATTTTGATTTATTTATATAGTTATATATTTCATCATTTATTTTTTCAGTAGTAATTGAATTTATATATTTATTATTATACACACTTGTTTGACTATGTTCATGTTTTCTATATTTGACATCAAGGCAATGGCCTTGCGGTTGCATCTATTTTATTTAGGTGACATGCTCATTAATGAAGAAGTTGAAGTCATGAAAACAAATACAGAATCCAACATCATACAAGGAAACTTTTACAAAAAATCGAAATATGTTTTGGAACTGGAAGCCTCAAATTGGAATGAAACAATATTTGTAATTGTACAAGTACTTAAAATCATATTGGATTTGATTCGGTAGGATTATTTTTGTAAAACAATATTGAATCCTTAGTTGTAAAATAAACTTATTGTAATCATAGAACCAACAAAAGAATGGAATGGTGACCTAGGATTGCTAACAGGGAACTCCTACTTTAGTTAAAAAGGGGTTAGAAAATTCAAGACTTGTATGTTCTTATCAAGTGGAAACAAAATATGAAATCCCTGAGGGTTGGAAAACTTTTTTCCGAATTTGTATATTGTTATTAGTGTTAATAATAAAGTGGAAGGATAGATCTTTTTGAATTCAATTCAAGTTAATTTAAGATTATATTTTTATGCATTATTATAATTTCATGTGAAACTATTTTCAAAGGTTCATTTAAATTCTTCAATTTGATCATATATTAGATATGAAAGTTAATTTTTTGAATTTCTTTAATAACTATTTATCCAAAAAATAATGATAGTTATATATGTATTTGATATATAATTGAATAAGTGAATTATTTCTTTATATTCAATAATAAATTATTTAAGCTTGTGTTTGATTTCAACATATTCACTCCTAGCTAGGATAGTTAAATTTAGTATTTATTAATAACAATATAGGTAATATTAGAAATATAGTTGGTCATGTCTTAGAAATTTCAATGAAAATAAAATTGATTTGATTGACATTCATTTTATTTCATTTCTTGAGTGGAAACTAAACCCACATAATAGTGGAGATTGTTATCCCAAATGAGAGTATCTCCCATTGGGAAATGCCATTAGGTAATTGGAAAGGAAAAATATTCCACCGATAACATCAAAGCTCAATGTTTCATCAAATATGCCAAAAATTTTAAGGACCCCCAACTCAAACCTCTTCAACTACATCATATCTCTAATAATGACCTTTTGAGCATCAAACTTGGCCACATAATGTAGATTTTCTATAAAAGAAACTAAACTAAGATTTATCCTCAAGCCATGAATAAACAAAACATCAATCGATTAAAGGACATCACTTGATGGCATCCAAAGGGAAATGGAGGCTAATCCTTTCATAAGAAATGTACCATTATTTCTCAACTCCACCCTCATACCTTCCTCCTACTCCTAAAAACCATGGAAGATATTCCTATCATAAGTGATATTTCTCAATGCCCACTATCCACATACCATCCAACACTTGGAACAATGTTACAAGAAAAAAAAAACACCATGGAGACAGTAGACTCTAAATGGGTTTATGACTCATCCACTCTTGCTACAATATCTACACTCCTTGTTATTTTTGTTGTTTGGTCTTCCCTTTCTTCTTAATTGGATACTAGCATGCATAATGTCCTAAGTGGTGACACCTAAAACAATTTTCATTTCTATAAACTTTCTCTTGCATGGAATTGAATATTTTTGGTTGAAATGTATGTTGCAAAATAGAGTGTGGTCCTATGAACCCTCATGTAAGTATATGTGATGGTGATCTCGATATCCTCTCTGAAAAATAAATAGTGTTCTAACCTTAATTTGACGTAGGTTGATCATCAATCGATAAAGGTCACAAAAGAGGGACATGACTTCCAACTATATCTGCAAGTCTTTGGGGGATGGGTCTATAGTAATCACATCATATGAAAATAAAAGTATGTAAATTGATACTTTATGGAGAAAGCACCCATCTCCACCTTGGATGTATTCATGCAAGAAGGATTCCAACTCATCAATATGATCCCAAATAATATGGAGGGACAAGGATAGCCATTTTGTACCTAAATGATACTTTGAATAAAATATAATATCATGTGTGTTGTATGTAGGTGAGAAAGGATTGACTAATGCAAGTTCAAGATGGTCGATAGTAAGTTACATGAGATTCTAATGTCTTTAAGTCTTTGGAAAAAAGTAAACCTGAAGATGGAACATTATCTTTCCAAAATTCCACAAAATAGTAGTACACTTTATATGGGTGATGAAATTCCTCCTTAATTATGGCCCTTAGTGCGAGGATGTGGTCAATAGCCTAGTTCTTAGTTTGGAATCCAACTTCTAATTTAACTCTAGATTGTCTCTTCTTAATCTCCCAAAATATCTTCAAATGGAGGTTTGTAATAAATTTTAGAAAAGCTGTGACCAACCATGATTTTCGTGTAATTGTTAAGATTTGTACTAGAGCCTAATTTGTGGGTTGGATAAATAATGTGATGTGACCAATATTGAAAAAACCAATATATACCACATGGTTGAACAACCAAATAGATGGTTGTTCATAGCACGAAGACCCCACTTGAAGAGTTCTATTTGGAACCCTTTCCCATTTGTTGTTTTATTAGTGCTTATCATTCAAATGCCATTTCAAATATCTCGGTATGAGAATAGGTGATAGTAAGTGGGGGAAAATGTGACATGAATTAGAGGCTACCCATGGACACCATAAAGGGAGGTATGGGTGAACATGGAGATTAGATCATGAGGGAGAGGACAGTGTCAAGGAAAGAAGGTGCACAAGACGTTTTCAAGGGAATAAAGAATGAAAGCACACAATTAAATCTACACTATGGCACCGAAGGTTTGCACACCTTCATTACAAAGCCCTTCCCAAAGAAATAAAGGTGGTGACAAGGATGCCCAATTTCAAAGATGATCATGAAGGTGTATGTCAGGGTTGTGCTGAAGGAAAGAATACAAGGGGACCATTCCCCTCGAGTGTCATGAAGACATATGATATTTTACAATTGATACATTCTGATCTATCTGGTATGTTGGCCGTAACATCTTTGGGAGGATGTTTATATTATATCACTTCTATAGATGACTTCTCCCACAAGACTTGGATATATTTTTTAAATAATAAGAACAAAGAATTTAAGAGGATTTGTACCTTCAAGACCTTGGTTTAAAATGAAACAGGGAAGAGATCAAAATTTTGAGGACCGATAATGGAAACAAGTATGAGTCGAGTGAATTCAATGAATATTACAGGGAAGATAGAATTAAGAGGGAGACCACCACACTGTATACTCTCGAACAAAATTTTGTTGTTGAAAGAAAGAATAGAACCGTTTTGGAAGCTTCCTGTGCCATGATTTATGACCAAGGTCTTTCGAAGTTCCTATGGGAAGAAGCTGCCAACGTTGTTGTGTATGTTCAAAATAGATGCCCACATACTGCATTAGACTCCAAAACTCCTGAACAAGTGTTCTCTGGTAAGAAGCTCGATGTCTCTCATTTTAGAGTTTTTGGAAGTCCCATTTACTTTTATGTGCCAAAAGAAAAGAGAAGCAAGTTGGATGCTTCTGGGAAGAAGGGAACATTTGTGGGCTATAGTGAAAACTAAAAGGCATATATAATCTATGTGCCTGGTCAAAGAGAAGTGGAGATATCCCATGATGTCACTTTCAATGAAGATGTTACCCTCGGGAAGGTTAGAAATCTTCCTATCTCAAAGGAAGACAAAGAAGAAGAAGAAGCTGGAAGGTAGGAAGAACTGAAGAATGAACTGATGCCTGATGTTGAAGGACTGATGGATCCTATAGATCCACCTTCTTCAAATAAATTAAGACCTTCATGGCTTAGAGACACTCTCGAATATGATGAGGGACTTATTTCTCCAAGGAGAACATTACATGAAAGCAAGAAGCTGAATAGGTACCAAGGCTACCTAGCATCCATGAGTACTATTGTACAATCTGAGCCTGGAAATTTTGAATAAGTTGTAAAGAATAAATTTTGGAAGGATGTTATGCATGAGGAATATGATTCAATCATGAAGAATGATGTCTGGAATGCGGTCCCTAGATGTAAGGACAAATTTGTTGTCACCTAGAAATGGCTCTACAATATCAAGCATAGATTCGATGGAAGTGCCGAAAAGTACAAGGAAAATTTATTGCTTGAGGATTCTCTCAAAAGGAAGGCATAGATTATGATGATATATTTTCACCTATTTCCCACTACACCACCATCTGATTGATCATTTCCCTTGCTGCATCGAAAGATGGAGTCTCCATTAGATGGATGTGAAGACTATTTTTGTACATGGTTCAATCAAGGAAGAGCTCTATGGGGAACAACCTCTGGGGTTCGAAGTCCTATATAGAGACACATATGTATGCAATTTTAATAAATCCCTATATGGTTTGAAGCAAGCCCCCAAGGCTTGCTATGAGAGGATCAATAACTACTTGATGAAGTTGGGCCTCACTTGAAGTGATGTTGATCCAAACATTTATTTTAAGGTTGTTCATGACAAGCCTTTCATTCTGGTTCTCTATGTGGACAATCTCTTTTTGATAGATGTTGACCCTCTCATTCATCAATGTAGGAGGGAGATAGATTTCGAGTTCGAGATGAATGACCTAGGACTGATGCACTATTTCCTAGGCTTGGAGGTCTAGAAAAATCAAGGTGAGATTTTCCTTTCTCAAGGAAAATATGTTTTGAAGCTGCTGGAAAGATTTGGGATGGTGGACTACGAGTCCATGACTACTCCGACAAAACTCAACTTTAAGAAGTTGTGTGGAAGTGATGCTGGGCCCGAATTTGGAAATCCCACTAAGTATCATCAACTCATGGAGGCCTTGATGTTCTTAGTGAACTAACGTCTAAACATATGTTTTGCAGTGAACACGTTGAGTTAATACATGGTCAAGCCTCATCACATTCATTGGATTAGTGCAAAGAATCTCTTAACATATCTTCGGGGAAAAATCAAACGTGGGCTAAGATACATTGTCAGGAGTATGAGGCTCCATGGATATACCGATGTTTATTTGGCAAGCAGTGTGGTGGATCATAAGAGCACATCTCGATGTTGCTTCACACTAGGTCCTGCTTTGATATCTTGGATGAGTAGGAAGAAGAAATTGGTTTCTTTGAGCACCGCCGAGGCCAAATAAATTGCAATTAGTATGGCATGTTGTGAAGCTGTTAGGTTGAGAAATATCTTCAATGAGATTTTTGGACATGTGTTGGATACCACCATTATCCTTTGCCATAACCAAAGTGGGATTAATATTTCTGAGAATACCGTGTTCCATGATCGATCCAAGCATATTGATGTTAGGTACTACTTTGTCCAAGACATGGTACATCAAGACATCGTAAGGCTCCATCACATTGGGACTGATGAGAAAGTCATAGATATTCTCATGAAGCCCCTGGGGAAGGTCAAATTTTTAAATTTCCATGAGAAGCTTGGTATCGTGGACAGACCCTATTCTGAGGGTCCCGCCTGGGTTGGAATATGAGTTCTAGGAGCTCCAAGGGGCTTTGGGATAGCTTCTTGGAGCTATAAGCAACCACAGGGTAAGGTTTACCTTACCTTGTTGGTGTGCTTCTTCCCAACCATTATGATATTGATCTGTTTCACCCTCTCTTTGATATATTCCCCACATGCATCCTACCCATGGAGTCTGGGACTCATGGGAAGTACTTCTCATTTGGCCATTGAGTTGGGAAATGGGGATAGAGACCGATAACATCACTGATGGACGCATTGGGGATTGTCATACTCTTTATGTCTAGGATGGGATCTGTCGAAAAAATTGATCTGGGAAAAGTATGGATGATATTATTACCTCTAAACTAACTTTGGGTCAGTATGTGACTCACTCTTGAGTCTAGTTAAGGTTTTTACCTCTAGACTAAATTTGGGTCAGGGGAAAGTGATATCTTTGTGACTTAACCTCATTCTTCTTATTTATTCTATAAAAAAGAAATGTTATAAAAGAAGTTACAACAGGATGACATAGGATTGCATGATGATATATGATAGTACATGATGGTACTAGATATCAGGATTGCAGAAATGGACAGATGGAGTTCTCCCTAGTTGAGAGGGAGTGTTAATTTTGGGAAACTAGGTCCAAACTCCATGTTTCATTGCTCATATGATGGAGATAATATTTTTGTTGGATTCATATTTCAGAGAGGTGAAACATTGATCTAATGATCATATTGTTTGGGTGAGTAGAACTTATATTTTGAATTTATTTTCCACACATGTGAAAATTTTCAAGGTTGGTTAGAATTGCAATGTAGGCTCACAAGCCCCAAAATATGTGTCACTCACCCCCAGACATGGATATAAATTGGAAAGACATGATGCTAATTTCATCATCACATCATATCACACATATCTCTCTCATATTATTGGTTCGTATAGCCTAAAGAGGCTTCTCTCTCCTCCACACGTGTGAAATCAGGAAGCTGCAATTTCATACTATTTTAGGGATTTTTACTGGAGCATTTACCACGGTGGGTCAAACCTTCTTGTTTGAATGCATTTTTGAGGTAGGAAGGCCGATCTTGGAAGACCGCATTTGAGGGCACAAATACCGAGGTCAAATGTTGACCTTTGACCACAACGTTGACTGGTTTTACCACAGTTTTTCATTATTGATTTGACATTTTTGTGGATTGGTTTTAGGGGTGAGTTTGACTTTGAAGGAAGGCCAAGTTTGACCATATTTGACTGAACCTGTTTGGAGGTTGAAATGGTTGGTTTGACGAGAAAAGTCTTTTTTGGCTAGGGCATCCTGTTGACTGTTGTAAAATACATTTCTCTCTATCTTTGCTGAATAAGAAGAATTACAAATTCCTGTCTCTTGTGTTGTCTTGTCTTATTTCAATTTATTTTATGTTCTATTAGCATTTAATTTCAATGATTATGTGATTGCTAATATCAATTTGAATCAGGATAATAAGAATAAATATTGAAGTAAAATTATCTAAGCATGGAACATACCATGGTTAACTAAAATTAATAATTCTCCTCAATGAAGTCCTGCCTACGGACGAAGCTATTTGAGAGATCATGTTTGTAGAAGAGCAACCTTGGGATGATTTTGATAACCTCGTTTCGATATCTTATTCATACGCGTCATATATAAAAATCCCGCCCTTTCACCCACCTGATATTGTTCCATCTACTTACACGATTGTCCAGATTATCGATGCGAAAGGAAACTTGGGCAATCTTTCGAAGACTATGCTTATAAATATCTCGGTTAAAACCGATATCATGGAAAAGATTCAGATTGGAGCAGATTGCAGTACTGAGGAAATTGCACGCTTCACCTGCCTTTTTAAGGAATTTCGTGATGACTTCACTTGGTCCTATGTGGAAATGCCCGAAATAGACCCTTCTATTGATGAGCATGAGATCAATAAGTTTCAAGCATTCTTTTTATGGTATTTTTCTCACTCATTAATCCAAAAAGCATCGAGTTCTCTTCTTTAGGCATGTTAAACTCCCACGAAGAAGAAATAAAATTATTTTTACGGTATTTTTCTTGCTCTTTAATATGAAAAACCACAATTTTACTTCTTTGGGCTTGTTAAAATTACACGAGGAAGCTCTAGCCCTTATTTTTACGGAATTTTTCTAACTGGAGGTTTTTTTAGCTTTACGAGCTAGAAAAATGTCCTAGAAAAGAAGGCTGGGTTTTTTTTCAGTAAACGAAAAATCCCTAAGTTTCCTTCTTCAGACTCATTAAAATCCCACAAAGAAGACCTTGAGCACTTCTTTTCCCTCTTTTTCTCCCTCCATAAAAACTGAAAAAGACATATTGAGTTTTTCTTCATCAGAATCGTTAAAATTTCACGAAGAGCATTGAGGTTTTATTCATTGGAATCCTTAAATTTTCACAAAGAGAATCAAGTTTTTCCTTGTCAAACTCATTAAAATTTCATGAATAATATTGAGTTTACTTTGTCTCCTCGTACTTGTAACAAAATGTGGCATATGTCCATTAAACACAGGCTTATCACTTTATCTGGACTTAGTGGACTATCTTACAGAAAAGGAATTGTGTCGGGCATACTATTAACCCTTTTTTGCACCTAGTCATCAACCATGACAAAGGTACCCCTTTGAGTCATATTTACAATCTTTTCAGACTCTCCAAATATGAAAAAACCACTAAGTTTACCTTTATGGACTCGTTAAATTTAATCAAACGGGGAAAAATTGGACAAAACAAAAACTCATTATCTATATTGTAAAGGAGCTTTTGGCAGTAGTATCCTTAGCAATCCCTTGAACATGGCACTACCTCAACACAAAATTCCTCTTGGTCTGCTTCTCGTTGCAAGCCTACCATCCTATGAGTTTAGCGTTCATACTTCGATGTTCCTGCATCTTTGTATCCTAATACTCTTTGGTGTTCTTAAGTTTAATATGCCTGGAAATACGTATGATGTGCCTCCTATTGTTCAAGTGATCCACCTATCCTTTGATTCATGTATCAACCCACTCGTCATATTTCTAAAAATGGCCCTTAGTATATTTGAACCATTTCTCTACACTATCACCAAAAAAAATATTTCTTCCCCTGTTTCGTGTCAATTGATGTAGGATACATTATTTCCTACCTTTGAAAAATATCTTCCTATTGACTTCAACATCTTATCTAGGAATACAATCCATAAATATATTAGTACCCTGGAACTTGCAGAAATCATTGGTGTTAGTGTACATGAGTTTGATTAATATGATTGAGAAGGTTCAGAGAAGAAAAAAATATCATCACACTAGTATTTTTTATCATGGTTTGATCAAGCTCATTGTATTGCTTCACCTTTCCTCCATTAACATGACTTGGGAAAATTTCTTGGAAAGATTAGCAACAAAACCTACCACTAGCCCTCTTATCTTGCCTACTACATCATCAAAAAAACCAATGGAGATTGGCTCTTCTAGCATGCCAACTAAGTTTTCAGATGCTCCTAGGGTTGTTGAGTTTACTCATACCTATGAGAAGGGGAAGAGACATATTTTTGCACCTAAGTCTACCAAAAGTGTTCTTACACTTGCCACCATTGTGGAACAAAGTGAGATAGAGAAGCAACCTCTTTTGCATCAGCATAGTGAATCAATGCCATTGGAGGTTGAGGTAGTAGAGCAGGTGGATTTTAGATCAGATGAAGAGATCATGAGAGAGAAAAATGAGGAAATAGCAGAATTGAAGAAGATGTTTTCCTTCGCTAATTCTCAAATCATTTTCTTGCAGCAAGAAAATTTTTAATTGAAAGTGAAGCAACTCTTACAAAGCAGGCCCAAGACAGACCTAGAGGTAATCAAAGGTAAAGGTAAGGAATTTATTGATGTTTATCAAATGCATGACATGGAGGCTGAAGCACAATCAATAAGGACAAAAGCACGAGGCCTCAAAAGGGTGCGAGAGCTAAAAAGGCAATCATCTCATCAACTTGAAGAGTTGACCTTTGATGAGTTTATATCCATGCAGATTAATGAAAAGAGAGATATTTAGTCATCAAGGGTAAATGAGAATTTGGAGAAGATATTGAAGAGGTCTAAGAGGGATAATAAATTACAAAGACACATGGAAAATCATTATTGCACTAGGAACAAAATTTCTCAAATAAGGCTAAAACAATTGAAGAAAAGGCTAAAAGAAGCAGAAATGAAGCTTAAAGAGAAGGATAGCTTAGAATTTTTGGCTGAAGTTTCCTTAAATATTTATCCCATCACTCACAAGTGCTACAAAACCAATTTTGAGAATTTTTGAACAATTTTGATATTTTTTGTGAATTTTGCACAATTCTGGAAATTCCTCCTCACAAAAGCATAGCAAAGTTTTGTTATGCTTATTTTGGGGCATCCAAATGATGATTTATTTACATGGGTGGATGCATTTTAATGATTAAATTACAAATCAGAAATCCCCTTGGCATGACAAGATTTAAATTTGGATAAAAGGCTAAAAAACCACTTATTTTTCATGTTTCTACCACCTTTTTGGAGCCTTTGTTATGCTTTTGGAGTAACCTTGGGAGAATGGATTTTTGGAGGCCTTCCCATGTGCAATTTTGAAAAATTGAAGATGTTATAGAAACTAGAAAAAATGGATAATTTATTGTTCTTTCATAAGTGGATTTGAACTCCTAAAAGTGCCTCAAAAGTTCCTGCAAAGTTCTGTTACACTTCTACAGATTTTTGTTCCCTTCTGTCAGAAATGTTACAAATCAACATTGGATTCCTTAGGACACTTGTCAAGCTCAGAAAATGTCAGAAATTTGAGTTTTTTTTGTCCTATGAGTTGGAATTATATTTATTGAGTTGGTTTTTGCCTCATATCATGAGGGAATATGTAATTTAATGTAAGGGACAAACACTCCTAGTTCATAGCTAAAATTCAGGGAATGGTTTCTAACCTCCCTAGAATATGGGAAATGACTCATATTTTTTATTTGTTATCCATTCTGGATGGGATTTAAACCTTATGAGGTTTAATAGTCCATATTTTCTATAGGTAGAATCTCTTTAGCCTTTTGTGGGGTTGGATAGTCTCATTTTTGCAGTGGAGCTCTTATAATCAACAATTTGGAATGAAAACAGAGAGATATTTGCAGAACTTGCGTTGAGATACTTGTGGTATGCATTGGAGAATTTTTTATTCTTATGTATGTTTATATATTCATGCTAAATGATATGTCCTCTTCTTTGATATACATCTTTCCACATTTTTATCTTGTAGGTTTATGAGCATAAATCATGTTTGTTCATGCTCTTTTTTAGACAAGGTTTACATTGCAATGTATATTTTCTTCTAAATGCATATATTCAGCTCAATTCTCATTAAAAATTTCTTTCACTTCATCCTATACTCAATTAACTATTAAATTTCTTTCAAACTACCTATCTAGACTCACATATTCTCTACAAATTGACCTTGGACTTCAGACCTAAAAAATTTATACACAGTCTTCTCACTGACTTTTCTATCCAGCACTAAAAACATCAAACAAATCCTATTTACTGAGCTTACATACCTAGCCTATGATAATTAGATACTAAATCATTCCTTTGACTGCAAAAGTGACAATGAGAGAATCCTATCTAGTCCTAGTAGGGTTAGCTACCTGACCTAAAGCCTGGTCTGTGGTTACCTTTCTTCAATCCCATTTTCAGCCTTGGGAATTTTGGGAGAGTGATAAAGACTAGCAGGTTTTCTTGTGTTTGATTGGGATTTTTCATCATTGGATCCCAGTTGAATAATTTTATGAGTGTTCGACATCAACACCATCTTTCACACTTTTGATATTGTACTGTGCATCTTAGAGACCATCATCCTTATCGGTCACCTTCCTTGCGTCTGTTAAGATTTTTTCACTATTGATTGGTAATAAGACGATTTCTCACATGTTCAAGTACAACTCCTTTATTCACATGTGTATGAATATGCATTTTAAGAAAGAAGCGACCAAGACATTGGGTAGAGGCTTACAACACTCAGTTGTATTTCCTCTCCCAAGATGCAAATATTGTTTTTGAAGACACCTCATCAGATTGATCATGTTATGACACAACTTCCACATTGTGCTTATTGGTGGACATGCCCGTCATATCTCTTCCTTGAGAAATCACTCTAATATAGCTACTGAGCATGGGAATTCCCTACTTAGGGTCGGTGATGATATTTTTTAACATATGTTGCTATTTTTAGGTCTTCCATAGTCGTGCAACTCCTCTCTCTCCCTCTTTCTCAAAATATCAAGTATTTCGACCATCGTCTTCATCTATGACCTCGCAGTTTAGGGGGAATATTTTATACAACAAAATTACCTCCTAATCATCTTAGAGAAGAAGAACACTTTGCCTAAAGAAATGACCTAAGTCATGGGCCTATTTTCTAGGGTAACACACCAAAGAAACAATAAGAAAGAGTTATAAAGTTTCCTAGTCTCTTGCAAAGAGTGTTAGTGTTTAGGTTAATGCATTTTTTTTCCTAAAGGGAAGCATTATCCATGTTTCATGAAGTCCAAGGGGTAAATCCTAATTTAACTGACTTACATCCCAACTTTTGCTCAAGGAGTCAATGCAAAAATTTGGAAACTTGCAGATTAGTCTCCATAAACGACATGGCCAGACCTATCTAAGTCATGCAAAGAAGGAAAAATCAATAAAGCAAGGAAACATATTGGCTTTTACCCTATTCGAACTAATGGTGGAAATGGAATGGAAATGCCTCCACACTCCTATAAATTGGAGGCTTGGTCACAATGAAAAAGGTCAAAGGATGGACGAATAATTTCTTATTGGTTTGAGGTTAAAGTGTTTGCATTGTTCATTGAGATCTATTGGCTCAAGCATTGTCATATGAAATATTTGAAGAGGGAGATCTTGGAGTTGGAGGATTTAGGGAGGCTTGATCAAGTCAACACAATTGTAATCCTCCTTCATTCATTTATAATAAAGAACTGTCTTTGTTTTGTCCGCTTGGTTGTCCTGATGTTGTATTAATCCGTTGATTTACTTTAGGAAATATGTATAAGTGGCTTAAATTCATATTTATTCATGTCCACTTATATACTTGTATTACTCTTTAATTTTATTTTCTTGCATGACCTGACCTTGGAGCTGGTGTGGTAACCTTCCACCTACATTGGGACCTTCAGCAGGACTGCGCAACACTTTGAGGTAACTCCTCTCCTGTATGCTTTGTCATTAAATAATTAATATGAACATGTATATGTTTTCTATGTAATGGTTGCAAATAATATGGCAGTCTGCCTTGGGTCCCGAGAGGCCCAAGAGGGAATCCATATCCACTAAAACAATGTTATTTACCCTATAGAAAAGATTTGTCTCAATGTCATTGATCAATGAAGCTCTCTGTAGATTAGAAACATATCATCATGCTCATATATTGTAATCATCACGTCTAAATAGCAGTTGTATCCTATTAGTATATGAAATCAAATAAAATATCATATTAGAAATATATATATATATATATATCATGAAAATGATACCATAGTCATCCCCCCCCTTAAAGAGGTGCCAACCACTAGCCTAAGCTTGTTTTGTACATCAACATTGTCTCAATGAAGGTGTCTTAGTCTCAACCATACGTGGGATTCTATACCAATAAATTCCCAATATTTTTCATCAAAATATAACCATGTCATAACTAGAGCCTGCTCAAAAATCTTTCCAAAGTGCTTCTTCATAGAAATTTCTTTTGTCAACTCCATGTCTGTAGGATTTTCATCCTTCAGGTGAATTTTTGATTTCATGCACAAAGCTTCACTTTTGTGACCTATAGGCATAACCGCACCCATACGACTTTTTCCATGAGTTTGAGACTATAGTCACACCCGTAAGCTTTCTTCTGTGCAACTAAGTCTTAGAGTATGGGAAAGCTCTCTATTCTTAGGTCAGAAATTTGTTGCAGACCAACAATATCAAATATTTTTCTTATTCATGTCCATAAATCATACTTCAAAAATAAATAATATTTTATACATATAATGCAAATGATAATGAGAGTAAGGATATTGTGGGTTATCCCTATGAATGGGAAGCCACTTCAGTTATCTTCATTCAAGTCATAAACATGTATATAATACTTTTATGCATCAGTGGATCTATTTGATCATAAATTTAAACATATATCCACCATGGTCATAACATGCTAGCATCAACTACTTCACCATTACATCATGACATCAATATTTTATCAAGAGTTAGAGTCAAATAGAT
Organism: Pinus albicaulis; assembly: GCA_034641835.2. Taxonomy (NCBI): domain Eukaryota; kingdom Viridiplantae; phylum Streptophyta; class Pinopsida; order Pinales; family Pinaceae; genus Pinus; species Pinus albicaulis. The sequence goes on from CM076575.1 coordinate 1,236,744,785, forward strand.
AATAGGAGTATACTTCAAGAATCATGATCATTACTTGTTTATCACATAAATCAATCCACCAATTGAGGGGATTCAATTTTAAAATATTTCATAATTACTAAGCACATCAAAACATAAACACCATCAACAAAAGATATTGAATATCAATCTCATTGTTACACTTCTATCATCATAGCTAACATGATTTTTCACAAATATTATCAATAGTATCAAGTTACCTGTCGAGCCCCAAGATTGTGCTTTCTTTCATCTTACTTTACCTCATTTTCCTTTGTCCATTTTTATCCCAAACCCAAATGATCAATGAAATTAGTTAAAATTACTTTTATAATGATTAACATGTCTAACTTGCTAAGTTTTGTGATTTTGTCATTGTAATGCATTTTGACCGAAACTAGCTGCAGAATGCAGACATTCCGTAGCTAACCGGCAATTCTACAGCTGTCTTCACATTCAAGCATGTTACAGGTGTCCTCTCAGGAAAAGCCACACATGGGTATATTCCACATTATGTCCTCATTCTTCGTTGCTCACCATGAAGAATGAACCGAATTCTGGACGTGGTTTTGGTACATGGGAACTCATTCAAGGAAGCAGACTTCTAATAGGACTGTCATAGTCCAGATGTCCTTTGTCCCTTTACGCTGCCATCTTTAGATTCCTAGTATGATTTTGATAAGGAAAGACAATGATCCCCGTATTGTTGCAAGTTCTGTTATGTAGATTTGTTATAAAATCACTCGGGAAACCGAGAGACAGGCTCTAGATTTTGCTTAGATTTCATGTCTTGACTGCTATATTTCTGAAGACCGAAAATACTTTGTTTCAAGTTATTTCTCCTTTAATGAAGAAGAAAACATTGCTTTGAACGCATTGAGTTGATTTTGAGTTAGATTCCGTCTGGTGGTAGAGGGCCCCTGCCTCCTGCACGGCTTTACTTTTTTAATTTAGATAAGTATCTTAGTTGTTTTCACTTTTTTTTTTGAAGTTTGAGTTCATAGTTAATTTCATTAGCCACTATAGCTATACTTGTTCTAAGAAACTCTTCCAAAAGATCATGATAATGAATGGGAAATGGCTGTAGTGTTGTAGGACTTATTTGTAATTTCTTTTGTTCATTATCACAGTTGAACTTATACTAAGCAAAATCTTCCAAAAAATCCTTATGATGTCTAAGGCATGACTGTGATACTGAAAGTTTCAGTTGTTTGTTTATACTAAGTAGCATAGCTGATCTTAATCTTAAAACGCTCTTCCAAAATATCATAATAATGGGTAGGAGATAGCTGTGATGTCTTAGTTTTTAAATTTCTTTCAGTCTTTATGTTTACATTTGCACTGAATTGTACAGCCAGGATTGTTCTAGCAAGCTCTTCCAAAATACCATTCATGATGGAAAAAACAGGCTGTAGAATCCCATAGATTAATGCATGATAACTTAGTTAGGGTACTCCGGAGACAAATTTCATTCAATTCATGCTCTGTTATTTTGTTTTAAGTTTGATAATGGCTTGTTAGTTCAACACTGTTTATTGTAGACTAGTGACAACTTAGTTTAGTTTTAGCTTAGCTCATTGTATTTACATTCCACTTTTAGTTGTCATACATTGCATATTAGATTACATTAGTTGTTAAACTTAAACAATACGGCCTTCATTATTTACAAAATCTCTTTTTTTCCAAATATATAGTTGACTCATAACCATCTGAACAGAAGACAGTATCATCCCAAGGCCTGAAGTACTTTTGCAACTTCTTTACCACTTCATAAACAAAGCCTTTCCTCAAAAGACTACTTTAAAAAGAAATCCATAACTTTTGAATAAGGTTTAGTGATGCTAAACTAAGTTGCAGAATAGAATTAGGAGCTAGTCTTAGAGTAGAGATCTTATGATGTTAACAATGTTTTTCTCCAAATATGTTTCAACAAATCTTTAATCATGGATAAAATGTTGTATCATTATAAGCTGATTGTTTAATTGTTTAGTTAGGAGAATTTGTATACTTAGTTGACCATTTCTCAAGCTCTCCCAAAATACCTTTAATGAAAGAAGTGGACAAGTTAAGTTTATGTTTTGATTCATTTTCTTGAAGTCATTATCAAGCTTTGTATTCTGCTTAGTCATAGTTTAGGTTTGATTCTGTTTTAGTATTTGCATTTTCATTTGTCATTTGTCATCAACAAATTAGGCTCCACTCTGTTTTTAACCAGTAGCTTCTTTCCACTAGCATCTAGTTCTTTTCCTTGTAAACATAAAACTATCAAAAGACCAAAAACATCATAAAACACTAGACACGACGCATTAAGAAACAAACACTTAGGCACATACAGTGCACTTCACTTCAGCAGTTTACCAACCCTGGTTGACAATTAAATGAACTCAATTTAGGAGACTAGGTTGAGACCAAACATTTTGGCGCCGTTGCCGGGGAAGTGAAAACTAGGTAACCTTTGTTTCTTAACCCCCAAAAACAATTATATGCGTAGAGAGAGAGATTCAAGGGGTAGATTTATAAGCAGCAGAAGCAGAAATTTTATTCCTAGAACACCACTTGTTTCACCTAGACCAAGAGCTAGTACACCTTCAACTCGGACCCACATTCCATCCTTTACTGATCCTGGACTCCTAGAAGATCTAAGGTCAGCTATTCCATTAGAGAAACCTTCCACTTCATCCACTGAACCTGCCTTAGAAGAAGATATAAAGACTCCTGTTAGGGACACAAAACTTTCCACTTCCACAGGAGAGTCAATCATGGCAGAAGAAGGGGGAGGAGGAGTCTTTAATGGAGAACACACATTATTTGGAGGTAGAGGTAGAGGTAGAGGAGAAGGAGGTAGAGGAGAAGTAGGTAGAGGTGCAGATGGAGGAAGAGGTAGAAGAGAAATAGGAAGCTCTTTTGGGTTCCCTATAATTGATGAAGAAACCAATACAACCATGAAAAACATTTCACCCTCTGTCCTTCCAAACTTCTATGGACTTAAAACTGAAGATCCTAAAACCTTCCTATTTGAATTTGAAGTCCTATGTAGAACTTATGACTACTTACAAGATGCTCAAAAACTTAAACTATTTCCTTCAACATTGAAAGGAACAACATTGAAGTGGTTTATGAGTTTGATCAACAGTTCTATTAGGACATGGGAAGACATGAAACAAGCATTTCTAGAGAGGTATTTGGATTATTGTATGCCGTTCAATCATAAGGAAGAAGTGTTTAAGATGTTAGAAAAAGAAGATGAAAACTTGGAAGATTTGTTGGAGAGATTTCATTACAACATCAAAAGAGAAAAAATGGAAAACTTAGATCAAGACACCTTAAAAGCTCTTTTGTTGAAAAAAATTAGGGATGAATGGTTGGATATCCTTAACATGATGGGAAAAGGGGATATATCACAGCTCACATTACCTAAAATATCTGAGTTATGTATCAACCTTTCAAGAGGGAAATCTAAAACTATAAAAGGTCCAAGAGATCCTGCTCTTGCAAGGGCAATTAAGTCTGCTTCTGGGACAGTAAGTAGATCGGAAATAGGACACATGCTTGATGATTTCAAATCTGACATCTTAGGGAGTCTTAGTGAACAAATAGACACCCTTAAGATAAAAAACAAGCAAAAAGCTGAATTTGATGCCTTGGAAATATTTTGTCCCAAATGTAGAAAGAAACATGCCTTGAGAGAGTGTCCATTGGATGTAAAAGTTGTAGAGACCTGTGTCATTTGTTCTGAAAAACATGAGACCAAGAATTTTCCTTCTCTTCCTGGTCTCAAAGCTGTCTTTCAGGAGGAAACTCCTACAGATTCCATAGAATCTCTTAATTTTGTCTCTAGAAGACCTTGGCAGGGACCTCAAACACAAGGATTCCATGATCAAATGTATAATCAACCTCCACCTTGGAATTCTTGGTAGCAACCTTGGCCTCAATTTCAAAATCAATCTCAAGCTTGGGCACAAGGAGCACAAAATCCCTATGGAAGATACTCTCAATACTATCAGTATCCACCATCCTATCCACCATACCCACATTTTTATCCTCAAAATCCTCAAAATTTTCAACAAAATCCTCAACAACATCATCAGAACCTACCACATCAAAATCAACCACTTCCATTACCATTCCCTAAAAAATCAAATCAGTTGCCTTCTCAACCCATACCAAACCCCAATAATAAAAATCCTCAGAACACATACATGATAGAAGGCCAACAGTTTCCAACTTATTTAATTACTCCTTTAGACCTTAGTGATGTTCAACTTCGGTCTGGAAGAATACTTGAAAAGAGGAAACCTTCTGTGATCATACAAGAACAAGACAACTCTGAGGAAGACTCTCTACGGGTGAATAAAAGTCTTGAGGAAGACACATCCTTTCAAGACCCAAACACTAAAAAATTAAAGCAAAAAGATCCAATAATTTCAACTCCTGTATTAGAGCAACCATCCACATCTACTTCTATACCTCCCTTTCTAGAAAGATTGCAAATTGATAGAGGTGTAGAAAAACAAATTATGGTGCCTAATTATGATTTCCTAGATGAGCTGAGAAATGTTTGCATTAAAATTCCATTATTACAAGCCATCAAGGAAATTCCAATTTTAGCTAAAACAATAAAGGAGTTGAGCATGAAGAAAACAAGAAAAAGAATAAGAGAAACAAAGAAAATTCAACTGGCAGGAAAAATAGCAGACATTATGATGGGTAAGATTGCTATTCCAAAGTATCTTGACCCAGGAAATCCAGTTGTTAAAATTCACATCAATGGAATTGAAATCAAAAACACACTCATTGATTTAGGAGCAGCAATCAATATCATGAGTAGACAAATCATGGATAAACTGAAACTTCCTAATCTTCTCTTTACACCCACATTATTACAATTAGAAGACAGATCTGTGATCAAACCAGATGGGGTAATAGAAGACATTCCAGTGTCCCTAGATTCTTGGGAGTACCCTGTGGATTTCATGATCCTGACTCCTAAGAATAATCTAGAAGGACATCCTGTTATATTAGGAAGACCTTGGTTGGTTACAGCTGATGCTTTTATTAGTTGTAGATCCGGTGATATGTACATCCCTGATGGTAGTTCAACTAAGAAATTCACTTTATATCCTCCAACTAGGACAATTACAGATTTAGATGACACTCAATGGATAGAGGATGAAGAAGATTTACAACCTCTCTTCACAATTTTAGAAATTAGTGAAGATAATCAAATTCTGAATACTCTAGAAAATTTTTAATCCTCTCCAAGACACAAACATGAATCATTTCAAGAGGGATCCAATATTTAGTTTTTGTCATCAAGGCAGATGTCTCTTCATTCTATGGATAAATTTGGCAGCTCTACAAGTGAGATATTTCTAGGCAAAACTTTGAACATAAATAAAAACCTAGAAAAATCTCAACAAGAAGAGTTAGTCAAAGTATTACAGAGACATTCTTCTACATATGCATGGGAATACACTGACATGAAAGGGATAAGCCCCAAGACTTGCACTCATCACATCTATATAGAGGAAAATTGCAAACCAATCAGACAACCTCAAAGACGGATGAATCCAAATCTTAGGGAGATTGTTAAAGAAGAATTGCAAAAATTGTTAAATTTCAACTTCATCTATCCAATTTCAAATAGTCAGTGGGTTTCTCCTTTGGTAATTGTGCCAAAGAAAAATGGTAAATGGAGGGTATGTATTAACTGTCAAGAACTAAACAACGCTACTCTTAAAGACCATTTTCCCTTACCTTTCATAGATCAAGTGTTAGATACATTAGCTGGCAAAAAGTACTTCTCATTCCTAGATGGGTTTAGTGGTTACAATCAAATCCAGGTAGCACTTGAAGATCAAGACAAAACCACATTTAGCTGTCCTTGGGGTACCTATGCTTACCGAGTATTGCCATTTGGATTATGCAATGCACCTGCAACATTCCAAAGGGCAGTATTAGGAATTTTTTTAGATCTAATACATGATTGTGTAGAGGTATACATGGATGATTTCATAGTTTATGGAAACACTTTTGAAGAAGCTTTAGCAAACTTGGAAAAAGTTTTAAAGAGATGTCAAGAAGCAAATCTTTCACTTAGTCATGAGAAATGTTTCATGATGTTTACTGAAGGTATTTTTTTGGGGCATCACATTTCAGGGGATGGGATTAGAGTTGATGAGTCAAAAGTTGAAGTCATCTCTAACTTATCTATTCCAAGTTGTCAAAAAGATGTTAGGAGTTTTCTAGGATTTATAGGATATTATCGGAGGTTTATAGAAAACTTCACCAAGATAACATCTCCACTCTTCAAATTACTTACCAAAGATTGTGAATTCAAATGGAATTCTGATTGCCAGTTAGCCTTTGAAACCCTGAAAACAAAAATTTCTGAAGCACCTATTTTAAGGGGACCTAACTGGAAGTTACCTTTTCATATCTCAACAGATGCTTCTGATACAACTCTAGGAGTAGTATTGGGACAAAAAGACCTGATTCCTTATGCCATCTACTATACCAGTAAAAATTTGACTCATGCAGAGTTAAACTATACTGTAACTAAAAAAGAGTTTTTAGCTATTGTTCATGCCATAAAAAAATTTAGACACTATATAACAGGCTATGAAACTTTTGTTCACACTGATCATTCTGCAATTAGATACTTAATGAACAAATCAATTAGTAATGGTAGAGTCATAAGATGGTTATTTCTTTTACAAGAATTCAACATTACCATTCTAGATAGGCCTGGAAAACAAAACACAGTAGCTGATTTCCTATCTAGACTCCAAAACATCAAAGATGACACTCCAGTTGAAGATCAATTTCCCGATGAATATCTTTTTGCAATTTCTACTCAAACTCCTTGGTTTGCTGACATTGCTAATTATTTAGTTTCAGGAAAATTTCCTTCAATAATGAATGCAAGAGATAAAAGAAAAATCATTTATGATAGTGCAAAATATTCATGGGTTGCTAATGAGTTGTACAAGACAGGTCCAGATTTGATCATTAGGAGATGTGTTTGGGAAGATGAGATGCCTGAGATTCTCAAAGCATGTCATGATGAACCTTGTGGCGGACACTTTATTGATAAGAGGACAACTTATAAGATCCTTCATTTAGGATATTATTGGCCATCCTTGTTTAAAGATGCTAAAGAGTATGTCAAAAGGTGTGACAGTTGCCAAAGGGTAGGGAAACCTTCTCCTTCAGGTGAGATGCCATTACAACCTCAGGTACATATTGAACCTTTTGAAAAATGGGCTTTGGATTTTGTAGGACATATTAGTCCTCCATCAAGACAAAAGAGATATATATTAGTTTGCACTGATTATGTTACTAAATGGGTAGAAGCCAAGCCATTAATTTTTGCTAATGAAGCATCTGTAGTTACTTTTCTTTTTGAGGATATTTTTACTCGTTTTGGTTTCCCAAGGGAAATTGTTACAAATCAAGGAGCTCAATTTACATCAAGGCTAGTGGAACAAATGATGGAGAGGTACAAAATCAGGCATAGAAAATCTTCTCCTTATCATCCACAAGCAAATGGTCAAGTGGAATCTACTAATAAGGTCATTGAAGGAATCCTAACAAGGACTGTTCATTTACATAGAAGAGATTGGGTAGATAGGCTTCCTAAAGCCTTGTGGGCCTATAGAACTACATGGAGAAACACAACAGGCCATACTCCTTATGAACTTGTTTATGGAAAGAAAGTTTTGTTTCCCATAGAGTTCCAGATTCAAACTTTCAAAATGGCAGTTCAGCTAGGACTTGATTTAACGGAGGCACAAAAGCATAGATTGGAGAAGATTAATGAATTGGATGAGATCAGACAAGATGCAGTTCAGAAAACAAGTCTAGTCCAACAGCAAAGGACTAGATGGCATGACAAGTACATCAAAGAGAAGAAATTCAAAGAAGGTGACTGGGCTCTCTTGTTTGATTCAAAATTCAAGGATTTTCAAGGCAAATTTCAAACACATTGGCTTGGGCCATATGAAATTGTTGAAATTTTTGACAATGGAGCAGTAAAAATCAGTACAATAGATGAAGAAGAGGTCACTTTTCTTGTGAATGGTCATAGATTGAAGCTGTATCACAAACCACTCTCAAGAGAAGAATTTGTCAAGAAGTTCCAGGAAAACAGTGATGTGAAGTTAATGAAGAAGAATATTTCTTCTTCATCAACTTGATTAAATTTTCTGAAGCATTTCTTTAAAAAAAAAAAAAAAGTATAAACATGAAAACCAATCATTGATTGACATGTTTATACAGAAAAGATAGGGTGAAAATCAGATTCTTTCTGACACTCTAACTTTTCCATTTTGTTTTTGCAAGCAACTGTTACAAAATCATAAGTTCAGATCCATTGCACTTATGATCCATCTCATTTCATTTCACTCCATTTCCTTATCCATCCATACTCCATTTCATTCATTCATTCATACTTCACTTCATTCCATATTTCATTCATCTCTTTCCATACTTCATCCACCTCATTTCCATATCAAAATTTAAAGTTTGATATTTTTCTACAAATGAATAACACATGTCATGGATTGTAGGCCATTTCTTATATTCTTCCACTCCATTTCATAAATTGAATCTATCCCATTCCATCATTCACTTCATACATATTCCATTATACCATGTTTCATCACCTATCTTCACTCATTCCATAAAATATTCTATGTATATTCCAAACCACTCCATTCCATGATTAAAATTCTCTACAGGTACATTCTGTAGCTAAACAGATATTCTGCAGCTAATCAGACTTTCCGCAGCCAGACAGTCATTCTGTAGCTACAGATCCTGAAGGCACTGATAAAAAAACATTTGAATTGCAACAAGATGATCCAGTATATCCATGAATAAGAAGAATCAAGAAGGATTATGAAGACTCTTCCAGAGGAGAACAAAGTATACAAAGACCAGAAAAAGCAAATGAAAAGAAAAGGTAAAAAGTTCTGGTTATAATGGCATTTCATAAAAACTTTAGTATAGTCTAGTTATGAATCATTCGAAAAAGTTGTTTTGATTATTTTTATTGATCATGCCAAATATACCCTCTGCAAAACTTTGGATAAAAATATTTCATTTTAAATTCTATACCCGACCATCATTTAAGCAGTTAAAAAGGCTGAAGTGTTTGATTTTCTCACGTCACCCAACCAAATCATTTAATGATGATTTCTGAATCCGTTGTAAAAATCTCCGCAGTATTTTCACTCATTGATTTTTTTTCTTCACCTCACTTCATTAACTCGTTCCGTAACTACTTCCATCACTCCATTCCGTAGCCAGCCCTTCATCATTTCATTCCGCAAAACAGAGATATCGCTATCACCGTGAGCAGAGGTATATCAGTTTGAAATATCAAACCACTATCACTGTGAGCAGAGATTTAAGCCATTGTCACCGTGAAGCAGAGGTATATCAGTGTGGAATTTGAGGCCATTGTCACTGAGAAACAGAGATATATCAGTTTGAAGATTGAAGCAGTGTCACCATGAACCAGAGGTATATCAGTTTAAAGGTTGAAGTTATTGTTTCCGTGAGTAGAAAGAGTACTAATCTGAAGATTGAAGAAGGAATTATGGGCCTCATTGTAAGAACTGAACCAGTGGGCACAAAATACCTGGAAGGATACCCTCAAAGTAGAGAAATGTTCCAATAGGTAGGATGGCTACAATTTCTTGAGAAATTTAATGGCTTCCACAAAGAAGTTACTAAAACATTTGCAAGGTCATTCAAAGGAGCCGAGGTTGAAGTTGGAGATGTTAAATTCACTGTCACTGAGGTTTTTATTGCAGAAGCAACATGATTGCTTAGACATGGAGAAAGATGGTTTAAAAACAGAGAATTTCATAATGAATCATGGAAGCAAATCCTAAAATCACCAGGTATGGATGTCACTGTGTTTAAAAAGGGAATTCCAAGTTCTGCATTAAAAAAATAAATGGAGAAACATATTGCTTATTCTACAAAAAATTATCACCTGTGAAGGTAGATATGGCACATTTTATGTTTACCATATTAGGTTGATAATGCATTTTCTGGAGGAAGAGTTAAATTTTCCCTATTTCCTGCTTCAAAGTTTAAAAAAGATGGCTTCTGGTGTTCAAAGGAGAGTCCAATTCCTAGATACAACTCTATACCATCATGGCTTGGTTAAGATTTTAATTGAACACCATTTAGCCAAAACAAAAGATACTTGGGATAATTTCTTGGTAACAAATCACTTTGAGGAACCAAAAGAGCCCTCACCTGAACATCAGCCTACAAGGAGGAGCAGAAAAAGGAGAGCCTCTAAAATTGAAATTGACAAAACAGTACAGGAAAGTAGTGAAGAAATAATCTCTAAGAAGTTGACTCAGATTAAGAGACAACTTAAAAAAGAGAGGGTAATCAAAAAATCTGCCACAGAAAAAGGAGAGGGATCATCCCAGCCAAGAAGAAGCCATAGAATCAGGGGGAAACTAAGGAAAACACAGATCAAACAAACAGGGGTGATAAATATAGAATATGAGGAAACATCTATTGAAGAAGATGTTGAAGAAGATTTTAATGAAGAAATCCCTGAAATTGACCCTGCTCAGCAAGAAGTTTATGACTATGTTGAAACATTGGAAATGAAAGCTTCAGATAGTAGAGATAGAACCCCTAGTCCTCCACTGTCCGAAATAGATGTGTTAAGAAGGGATAGGTATGAGCTGGAAGTACTTAATAGACATATCAAAACTGAGAATGATATTATGAAGGAACAAGTCAAACTCAAAACCAGTATGAACTTAACCTTATATATACAAATGGACAAAGTGGAAAAGGCTAATGAAAAGTTGAAAAAGAGGAACAAGAAGCTAATCAGGGCACTTATCAACTTAAGGTTCAAACTGGTCATCAGAAAACCCAAAAGACATTTAACTTCCAGGAAAAGAAGAAGGAGAGGGTTAGATGTTCTTGCAGAAGTCTCTGAGTTTATGGAATAAGTTACATGAGGACATGCAAGAAGTCAGCAGTGGGGGTATGTTGAGCCCCAAGATTGTGCTTTCTTTTATATTAATTTACCTCATTTTCCTTTGTCCATTGTTATCCCAGACCCAAATGATCAATGAAATTAGTTAAAATTACTTTTAGAATGATTAACATGGCTAACTTGCTAAGTTTTGTGATTTTGTCATTGTAATGCATTTTGACCGAAACTAGCTGCAAAATGCAGACATTCCGTAGCTAACCGGAAATTCTGTAGCTATCTTCACGTTCAATCATGTTACAGGTGTCCTCTCAGGAAAAGCCACACATGGGTATATTCTACATTATGTCCTCATTGTTCATTGCTCACCATGAAGAATGAACCGAATTCTGGACGTGGTTTTGGTACGTGGGAACTCATTCAAGGAGGCAGAATTCTAATAGGACTGTCCTAGTCCAGATGTCCTTTTTCCCTTTATGCTGCCATCTTTAGAGTCCTAGTACGATTTTGATAAGGAAAGACAATGATCCCTGTATTGTTGCAAGTTCTGTTATGTAGATTTGTTATAAAAGCACTCGGGAAACCGAGAGACAGGCTCTAGATTTTGCTTAGATTTCATGTATTGACTGTTATATTTCTGAAGACCGAGAATACTCTGTTTCAAGTTATTTCTCCTTTAATGAAGAATACAGCATTGCTTTTAACGCGTTGAGTTGATTTTGAGTTAGATTCCGTCTTGTGGTAGAGGGCCCCTGCCTCCTGCACGACTTTACTTTCGTAATTTAGATAAGTATCTTAGTTGTTTTCACGTTTTTTTTTTTGAAGTTTGAGTTCATAGTTAATTTCATTAGCCACTATAGCTATACTTTTTCTAAGAAACTCTTCCAAAAGATCATGATAATGAATGGGAAATGGCTGTAGTGTTGTAGGATTTATTTGTAATTTCTTTTGTTCATTATCACAGTTGAACTTATACTAAGCAAACTCTTCCAAAAAATCCTTATGATGTCCAAGGCATGACTGTGATACTGAAGTTTCAGTTGTTTGTTTATACTAAGCAGCATAGCTGATCTTACTCTTAAAACGCTCTTCCAAAATATCATAATAATGGGTAGGAGATAGCTGTGATGTCTTAGTTTTTAAATTGCTTTCAGTCTTTATGTTTACATTTGCACTGAATTGTACAGCCAGGATTGTTCTAGCAATCTCTTCCAAAATACCATTCATGATGGACAAAACAGGCTGTAGAATCCCATAGATTAATGCATGATAACTTAGTTAGGGTACTCAGGAGACAAATTGCATTCAATTCATGCTCTGTTATTTTGTTTTAAGTTTGATAATGGCTTGTTAGTTCAACACTGTTTATTGTAGACTAGTGACAACTTAGTTCAGTTTTAGCTTAGCTCATTGTATTTACATTTCAGATTTAGTTGTCATCCATTGCATATTAGATTACATTAGTTGTTAAACTTAAACAATACGGCCTTCATTATTTACAAAATCTCTTTTGTTCCAAATCTATAATTGACTCATAACCATCTAAACAGAAGACAGTATCATCCCAAGGCCTAAAGTACTTTTGCAACTTCTTTACCACTTCATAAACAAAGCCTTTCCTCAAAAGATTACTTTAAAAAGAAATCCATAACTTTTGAATAAGGTTTAGTGATGTTAAACTAAGTTGCAGAATAGAATTAGGAGCTAGTCTTAGAGTAGAGATCTTATGATGTTAACAATGTTTTTCTCCAAATATGTTTCAACAACTCTTTAATCATGGATAAAATGTTGTATCATTATAAGCTGATTATTTAATTGTTTAGTTAGGAGAATTTGTATACTTAGCTGACCATTTCTCAAGCTCTCCCAAAATACCTTTAATGAAAGAATTGGACAAGTTAAGTTTATGTTTTGATTCATTTTCTTGAAGTCATTATCAAGCTTTGTATTCTGCTTAGTCATAGCTTAGGTTTGATTCTGTTTCAGTATTTGCATTTGCATTTGTCATTTGTCATCAACAAATTAGGCTCCACTCTGTTTTTAACCAGTAGCTTCTTTCCATTAGCGTCTAGTTCTTTTCCTTGTAAACATAAAACCATCAAAAGACCAAAAACATCATAAAATACTAGACACGATGCATTAAGAAACAAACACTTAGGCACATACAATGCACTTCACTTCAGCAGTTTACCAACCCTGGTTGACAATTAAATGAACTCAATTTAGGAGACTAGGTTGAGCACAAACATTACCATCTATTAGAATCAAGGTGTTAGCCTTCTTTATGGTATCAAGCTATCCAAAATGATAGATGCTAGTCAAACATCGAGTATACCAATTTATTAAATATCAATATTAAGTAGCTTCATAGGATCAAGAATTTTATCCTATCTTAAAAGATAATATACTTGTTTAATACCAAGTGCACCATTTCATCATAAGTACCACGAATCTAAATCACTTTCATATGCATGCATGATCCATTTGTGAAGGTAATATACTTATTATACCTTAGGGCTTACTTTGATCATCATATTCTCATTTCTTGTCAAAAATATACCATTATTATATAAAACAAAAATCAAAGCCATATCTTGGACCATTTTTGAAGTAGAGTTTTGGATCAACACATCATTCTGGCTTTACCAAACAACTGTCAATGTGGACATATCAGGATTGGAGGGCTTGCTTCATACAATTCTTTCTGCAAACATAACACTTTGCCAAACCAATATGCTCATCCTTACATAAATCAATATTGTACGATAAAATCAACTAAGCCAACTTATCAAAGTTTAGATGTGAGATCAAAACTAATATCAAACTCATTAATATCACTATAACAAGATATTTAGACCAGGTAACAGGTAGAGCTCACATCAATTTGTGACTTCATCTATCAAAAATTTGTTATTTATCAAACAATATCAAACAAAACTTCATCACGTCATCCTCATGATCATAATATAAGTCACTAGATGCAAATTCACATACCAAAGATAAGTAATGTAGGTTCCATCCATTTATTGTGAGATTACTTCACATTTAATCACAATTGTATATACTTCAACCATTATGCTAAGGATAAAGAGGCCAATACAAAGCCATTATTGAATACCAATATTAGTCACTAAAATATACTATGCCCATTTAGAATTTTTATTAATAAAAATCATCATTCGTCAAATAAAAACATTAGTCATTAGGTCAAATCCAAATTTTCTATCTCAGTGAGATCTATATCCCAAAATATATCTCAACGTCAAGTAAAAGTTCTAATTCATTATCAATTGTCATGTTGAATACTTCTTATCTATATCAATCAGCCAAAATCATAATGTCATTTTGATATGCATATCTCGGTCACCTACAAACACACGTTTAGTCAACATATTCACATTATAGTAAGTGAAATATTAAAACTTCCCTGCTCATAGAACTTTCTATTGTCAACTCCATGTCTATAGGACTTTCATCATTCAGGTGAACTTTTTATTTCATGCACAAAGCTTCACTTTTGTGACGTATATGCATAATCACACCCATAGGAAATTTTCCATGTGCTTGAGAGGCTATAGTCAGACCAGTAAGCTTGCTTCCATGCGACTAAGGCTTATAGTAAGGGAAAAATCTCTATTCTTAGGTCATACCTTTATTGCATATCAACAATATCATATATTTTTCTTATTCATGCCCATAAATTATACAATAAATACTATTTTATACACATAATGAAAATGATAATGGGAATAAGGATATTGTGGAGAGGTTGTCCCTCTGAATGGGAAGCCACTTCAGTTATCTTCATTAAAGTCATAAACATGTCTATAATACTTTTATGCATCAATGGATCTCTTAGATCGTAAATTCAAACATATATCCATCATGTTCATATCATGCTAGCATCAACTACTTCACCATTACATCATGACATCAATGTTTTATCAAGGGTTAGAGTCAAATAGCTAATAGGAGTATACTTCAAGAATCATGATCATTACTTATTTGTCACATAACTCAATCCATAAAGTGAGGGGATTCAATTTTACCAAATTCCATAATTACTAAGCACATCAAAACATAACCACCATAAACAAAAGATTTTGAATATCAATCTCATTGTTACACTTCTATAATCATGGTTGTTAGTACCCTATAAAATAGGTATCTTTTCTTCAGTTACTAATTCTGGGAACTATTTTGATCTTTGTTGAAAATGTTTTAGTTTAAGGCGCTCGGGAGAAAGGGTATGGCTGAAATAAATGTTTTTTAATGCAACCATTGATGTGTTTGAATTATAGCACAAAATTTAGCTTTCAGCAGTTAAAGGATCAAAATTTATTAAGGGTGGGATACCGAAAGCTAAACGTTTCAGAAAATAAAAGTGCTTATGCTTCGTGCACTCCCCAATTATGGTTAAAGAGTTTGGACAAAGATCAATGGTATAGATTCATTTCAGACCCATTTCGCACATATGACTTTAATCAATGGGAGGGTGGGGAGGGGTGTCTGAAAAAGCATCATTTTCAAAACCAAATAAGGACCAGGTGGCAACCGATGATCTTTTCACACTCCCCTCATTGTAAACCACTTACCACTTGCTGGGCCCTCCAAAAAGGCTTGTAAAAACCATGGTTTGAAGACAATGACCATGACAAACCACACGATGCAGTTGTATGCTCATGTAATTTATGCGTCATAGCTAGTACTCATGCCATCATGAAAATATTAACTACCTTAACCACACCGATGCATCATATCACTTGATTTCCAAAGATCACCAGTCATCCATATCCCCTCATCATGTAATCATGAACTATAGTCCCATCCATTTGTGTTGATTAAAATCCCCAAAAAAATCATCATGATCTCTAGCTTGTGATAATTCAGTCGATTGTCTTCTAGTTTCTTTTAAATTTATCTGTGGCCAGACTTTAAGCCTTCATTGATTTCCTAGTTTTACAATTTCGGTTTCTTAAGTCTATCCCTGTTTTTATGCTCAGGTAGTGTCATCATCTAATTGTCTCACCACCTACCTACTACCTATGCTAGTCACCTTGTAATCCCACATATTCTGTTTGAAATTATTTACAGGTGCTAGAGTATAAATGTCAACTGGAGGAGCGTTATTAAGGAGATAATTACAAGATATAGCTTACCTCGAGGCACACCTACAAGCCTGCAAATTTTTCAAACAGGTGTGTTGTTATAGGTTTTTTCAAAAGTTTCAAGGATACCACTAGGGTGTCACTAAGGCATTTTCCAGAGGCTTTGATGGAAAAAAAGTGCAATTGGGACCAATGAGCATGCAAATTGATGAAGCAAGTGTGGCAGCAGCCACATAAATGCAAGGAGAGGGAGAACGTTGGTTCAAAACCACCTTCACCAAAGAAATAGATTTTAAGTTATTTCTTAAGGAGTAACATCAAAATATTAAATGGAAAAAATATATTCCTAGAGGCTATTTGAATGAGCAGTGGCAAGAGCTGCTGAAGATGATCTAGGTTTATATTACCTGTGAAGGAAGGTATGGAAGAACAATGTTTTATCATTTTAGCCTACTCCTTCACTTCACTAGCAAGAAACCACTTAACATTCCTTATTATCTTCTGAGAAGCCTCATTAAAATGGATTCCAAGGTTTAAGCCAAATCCTAGACAACTGATAGAAAATTATCTCACCACGGATTAATTAAATTAATAGTGCTAGAAGAGATGGCAAGAAGAGATAAGACATGGAATTATTTATTATTTTGGGGAGAGTTTGAAATAGAGTTTCAATCAAATAAGAAAGGAAATCCTTCACAGGAGTTTTCTAAATCAAATATCAGCAAGAGAACAACAAGGGAACTGTCTCCAGTGCAAACCGTCACCGAAAATGCTCCCTCATCCTCTAAGGAATCCAATAAAAATTTATAATTTGAGAAAGAGACAGAGGTTGAAGATGAAGCTACGAGAGCAGACATTCAAAAGAAAACAACAACAACCAACATTATAAATCTACCCTATTTGAACTCAAACTCTGACCCATTGGATATAGAAAAGAAGATTGCATCATCAACTATAGAAAATGAGGTACAACCTTTAGAGGCAGAAATAGGAGAAGGAACATCCGTTGAAGAAGTAGGAGTCCATGGAAAAACTGCAACCTCCTCACAGAATAAGGTCATCACCATATCTAAAACACAAAAGTTTCAGGAAGAAAATAATGAGTTGGAAGTTCTAGAAAGACTCCTAAAGGCAGAGAGTGAAACCCTCAAGCAATCATCAGGCAAGGTCAGTGCAACACTTGAGAAAATGGAAATAAAATATGAAACAATCAAGAATAGGAAAAAAGGACTGTGCCAACACAATGCCAAGTTGAAAGGCAGGAACAAGGTTTTAAAGTATAGACTTCTTCACAAGAAGCTAAAACCATACACTTATCATAGACGATGCTTTAGCTCAGACTGATCTGGAGTTCGATGAAAGTGGTGATAATAATGCATCAGAGGTGAAGGACAAGTCACCAGATTTTTCAATAATTTTAGCTAAAGACAGTTAAGAATCCAATTTAGATGTAAAAAATCATGGTAATTGGTAGCTAAACGTGCCCTGTTTTTCTTTCCTTAGCTTTCGAAAGCTCTGTAAGGTATAGAAAATAGTCAATCTCCTTAAATAAATATTGGGCATTAAAATAATATCAAACAAAATCTAGTTTTGTGGGGATTTTGTCATATCGTCCAAGATTCGAATGTGTAATAAGCAAACAAATTTGGTTATGTTTATATTTTAGTACCAGAGATCAGATATTTTGTAATAGGTTGGGAGATTGGGCCATTATTGTAAAAAAGATCAAATATCTTATTTTGGGTAGAATTAATAGATAGTATCTTAGAACATGTAAAGTAGTTCAAATAGGGATTTGATTTTCCTGATTATTAGGATCTGAAATGTAATGAGAAATGTTATAAAAGACAAAATGTAATATGAGAAGAGGTTTTTAGGCCTGAAGGGAGAAAACCATTGTAAAATTCTCATCTGGTTGTAAACACCTTTTTTGGATGAATGAAAAGACCCCGATGTTTCCAGATTCTTATGTTATATTTTTTATGGTGATGTACTTCTTCGTGCTATCTGTTTTCATTTATTCTGTCATTGTTGTTACACAGTAATTTTTCATCATCCCTGCAATTCCCCGTCATGCACATTGGAGGGCTTATTCCGTGACCTGTGAGCAGTACCATGACCTGAAACCACTTTCATGGCATCCCCCTTGACAAGGAAAATCATTCCCCTGAAGACAATTTCCTGTGAAAAGCCCTAAAAATATCCTTTTTGGCCTTGGCGCGACTAGCCATTTCAGCCCTCACGCCAATGGGGGAAATCCACCAAAGAGGGCGCACCAACTGGCGCTCTGTCCCAGTGTATCACCCGCACCAGGCTTAATAAGGATCGTTTTTTTTAAATAAATGGCGGAAGTTTGATTCCAACCAACTCCTGAACGAGTCTCTAAAATGAGTTGGGAGGTTTGGCTCCGGATCTCCATGTAGGGGAAGTGGTTTTCCACCTATCATGGAAGCTTCCTTGAGGATAGGGCCAATCCCACCATTGTAGGGATCCAAACTCCCCTTCCACCATCTATATAAGCTTGTCATTTTCCCTTTGCAAGCTAGCCCGAATAGAGCTGAATCAATAGTAAGGAGATAATCGTCAAACAACTAAAGAGAGAGAGATTTGTCCTATTCCTGACAAGCTTTACCGAGATGTACTCCTTTGTCGACCCACTGAAGGAAGATCCAACGTCAGAGCTCAGGTTGTATCTTTCTTTGTTCTGATTAATAATAAACAACTTCGATTATGGTTCCACTCAGATCTTCATGTTTATGATTATGAGTTGTATCTTCTCTGATTGATACATAGTTGCATGTATTAGGTTTTATGCTTGTTTGTTTGTTGTTTCTTCTTGTACGTGCAGGTGTTCGGTTGCATCGAGCGGGAGAATTGTGATCTGCCAAAGCAAGGGATGGAAGCGCCATCTTCTCCACAAACAATAGCAGCGTAGGAATTAAGGTAGGCCTCTTGTCGTATCTTGGTCTTTTGCAATTAGGAACTTGCATCTTAGCGTTACTCAGTTGTTGCTAGAACCGATCTGGGCTAGTAGGGATCGCCTCTGTCCGCAGAGGGGATTTACCTCTCCAACAAACTGGTGACTCCCCTGGGGAGACATTGATTGGAGTTTGTCTTGTATTTTCAGTTGATTTTGGTCTTTGCCTGCTTGATCAGCTTTTGTGGTTCACTCTTTTCTAGTGTTAAATTTTTGTTTAGCTTCACCATCCCTGATCTGCTTCTTGATTTCTCTTTTTTATATTTTGGATTAGTAAACTCGACTGGCGTGGTTTTTTCCCTGATAGTCACTCTAGCTGGCACAGGTTTCCAGTTTATCCCCCGCGCCAATCCTATTTTGGCACTAGTTGCAGCCTGACAGTCGCGCCAATCCTGTAAGGTGCTAGGGTTTGCTTATTTTTTAGCTTTCTCAGCTTGGTCTGTGGTTTTGGTGTCATTTTTTGACTGCCTGAGTGTTCTGGAGCCTTGTTTGACTGTGTGTGACCTTCATCCTCCACTTGTTTTCCCTTTTCTATTGGTTTTACATTCTAGCCCTAGGGCATCTATGTGCTATAGTGTGTCGAGCCTCCCGTGGGAGTTTTTGGTCCTCGTTTGATCAGTCAATTTCATTATTGCTTCTTTGCATTTGTTTGGTGGTTTTCCATTGTTTTATTGTGTTATTTAAGTGATTGGATTCTTCTTCATTCGAATTTTTCTTTGTCTCGTTTTGAGCCTAGATTACACGATTCATTTGAGTCTTTGGGATTCCACTTTGTTTTGAGGGACTTCTTTGTCAATTTGAGGTCTGATTATGAGTTTGGCATTGAGTGAACTTGCTTGTCTTTGCTCTTTTGCTATCACTTCTCAAATTGATTCCTTTCATTAGTTTTCATTGTGTTTAGTGTGCTTTGCTCTCAAACATTGAAAATACAAAAAATCTCTTTTGCTTTTGATTAGTTAATGTAAATTGAATCTTTTCTGTGTTATTAGTGATTTGTAACTCTAAAAGAAAAGCTTTTAGTTTTCATTAGCATGCATTAGAGATACTAGTGGTTGTTTGTGATCATTTTTTTATCGTGTGAAAGCTCTCAACCTTCCCGTAGTTAGCTATTCATCGAACGAAATGATACATTGTGGCATGTAGTGTGCATTTAGGAGATTTTGAGACATAACATTCGGTAGGGCCTAGAAATTGAAATATAATTCAAGATAAACGCTAAAATTTATTCAATTTACCTTAAGGCAGCATTGAAACATTAACGAAATATTTAAAGGTCTAGGCTAGTGACGTGTTTCGGTGCCATTAAACCTAGTAGTTGTCGTTCACCTCTTGGCTTTAGATAGCACTAGTACGGACTTGTGCTCCCCGTACCGTCGCGTATATAAAGGGAAACCCCACTAGGTTGCTATCCTTTATCCATAGGAAGCCAAGTCTGCCACCTTATACCTGTGATACACTGGACACAACATTTAGGGAGATTGCCTGCACGTACGTCAAGTCCTTGGTTGATTTCTTTTTCATTTTGAAACCAAGGTGTATATTGCAGTTCACGGATATCTGGTACACCCTTTGCCTAGATTACAAGAGTAGTCATTTTGATCTTTTCTGACTCTTTAAATTTGAAAGGATCATCAAGTGCTTTTCCTTTCATGATTGTTTCAAAATTGAAAGAGATAGAGTCACCTTTCATCTGTTTCTTGACTCTTAAAACATGAAACAGTGAATTTTCTAAGTTTCAATGTGGTAAAATAAATCACCTGCAATCACATGCCCTTTTAGAATTTTCTTGTCGGCTGTTTGATTGTGTGCCTTGATTTTTTAGCCCGTGTGTTTTGTTTGATATCTTCCTCTTGTCGTTACTATCACAGTGGTGGAACCCTCAGTTTCGTCTACTGGTAGTCCATACATAGACGATTCATCAAAGGTCTCTCAATCCTCTGCTGAACCTCAGCAGCCCATTGTCTCTGAGTTTCTCGATGGGGGACCGGTTCTATCTGAGCTTCCCTTTGGAGGACCAGTTGAATTCAATTGGCCCTTATCCAACGCTTGGTTTGGATTTGGAGTAGGGGAATATTTCCCTCCTCTTACATCGGGTTCACCTTTTCTAGCTGTTGTTATTCCTCCTATTCCTCGTCGTCTTCTAGAAGATCTAGCAGCAGGCTCAAATATGGGCTCATCTAGGTCTCTCCTAGTGAGGAAATCCCCATGTCTGGTGAAGATTACCAGCTGTTCCCAGAAGACAACCTCGAGTTATCTGTCATGTATTTTCTGAGTCCTTCACTTCCAGCAGGGTATAGATCCTTAAGTCAGATTATGACCGCTGTCGCCTCTATGGGAGTATCAACTCCTTCTACGAGGCTGATTATTCCTTCATTGGGGATGTCTCCAAGGACACCCCTCACGTCATCTTTTCAGGTCACTTCAGTATCTGTCAGGCCCACTGTCTATGTGGTCGCATCTACACCCACTGTTACCACTCAGTCCGTAAGAACTGTGTCACTTCCTGAAGATGTCTATATAGCATCTGCTATTCCGGAGAAAATTTCTCCTGAGGGGTATAGATCCTTAAGTCAGAGTATCTTCTAGAAGATCTAGCAGCAGGCTCAAATATGGGCTCATCTAGGTCTCTCCTAGTGAGGAAATCCCCATGTCTGGTGAAGATTACCAGCTGTTCCCAGAAGACAACCTCGAGTTATCTGTCATGTATTTTCTGAGTCCTTCACTTCCAGCAGGGTATAGATCCTTAAGTCAAATTATGACCGCTGTCGCCTCTATGGGAGTATCAACTCCTTCTACGAGGCTGATTATTCCTTCATTGGGGATGTCTCCAAGGACACCCCTCACGTCATATTTTCAGGTCACTTCAGTATCTGTCAGGCCCACTGTCTATGTGGTCGCATCTACACCCACTGTTACCACTCAGTCCGTAAGAACTGTGTCACTTCCTGAAGATGTCTATATAGCATCTGCTATTCCGGAGAAAATTTCTCCTGAGGAGTATCGATTGTCCTTACAGTAATCGAACTCCGAGGTCGGTCAATCCTCCCAAGATCCCAACCATCCGTATTTTTCGCATTATGCACAGTATGGTACACCCGTCTACATTTTTCCATATCAATACAACGAGCAGGGAAACCCTTTACGTTTTCCTGCTCCAGAGGCTTATCAATATGTTTAAGGTTTTCTGTCTAACTAGGCTAGGAAACCTTCTAACCCGCAAGGAAAACCCTTCCAGGGCCAACCTTTGGGCTAGCCTGGTTATCCTTATAACCCGCAAGGACAACCCTTATATGGCCAACCTTCAGGCTAGCAAGGGTTGTTGTACGGTCCACAAGGACAGTCCTACAATCCTCAAGGTCAACCTATACAACCTCACCCTATGGTCCAACCAGGGCAACCTCAAGGACCCACAGGTCAACCGGGGTACCAACCGGGGCCGTTGTATGGTCCTGGGGGAAAAATCCAACCCTCTCAACCTATGGTGCAACCTCTGCAACCTCAATTTCCTATTGTTCTGAATGTTGCACAACCAGGGCCCTCTTATGGTCCTGTTGTAGGTCAAACTGGTTATCAGGCACAGGCTGGCCCTATTCCACCACCAAGCCAATCAGCCCATTCGGCATAGCCTAGTGTCCCTCACTAGCAATGTCAACCTGTTCAACCAGTGCAACCTATTCAGCCGGGTCACCCTGTTCAAATAGGACAGCCCATTCAGCCAGGTCAACCTATTCAACCAGGCCAGCCTGCACATCCTGTCAACCCTGCTCAACAACCGATTTACTCTATGCCACAGCAGAATCCGCCTATGCGCCCCATTTATCAGGCTCAGCAGGGCCCCACTTATCAACAGCCCGCTCAACCCCAAGGCGGTTATTATCTTCAAGGTCAATCTCGACCGATTTCCAACCTGCCCCAAGGGTCTAACTATTATCTTCAACAACCAGGCTATACCTATACCCAGTAGTCAAATCCGTATACTTCTCAAACGGGGCCGACATATAATCAGGGTCCATACCTCGGTTATCAACCCCTGTACACTGGTTATCAGTAACCGTATCAGACCAGTTATATGGCCTATACCCCCTATGGTTAGAATCCTCTGGGACATAACCAATGGGGGCAAGGATATGCTCAACCAGGGTGGATTACAGGTATAGGTCCTTATCAAGGGCCTGGCATGCCTTTCAATCCACAGTTTCCATTCTTAGCCACCTTGGAATTACTGGACGTTTATAAATTAACCAATGATCCGATTCTTCACAATCCTTATTGGCCTCCGATTTTGACCAAGGTACCCGGTGACTGTCCTAAGTTTGAAGGTAAAGCTGGAGAAGACTCCAAAGCTCATGTAATGACCTACCATCTGTGGTGTTTGTCCAACTCTTGGGTGGATGATTCAATTCGTCTACGTCTCTTCCAACACACTCTTACCAGTGCTGCCGCTAAGTGGTATATAGAATTACCTCGTGGCATATTTCAAGACTTCAATACTTTAGCTATGGATTTTTTGACTCACTTCCAGTTACTGGTTCGTTACAAAGCCGGGATGCATCTCCTGACTTCTTTGAAGCAGGATAAAGCCACCCATATATCTGATCACATTCATGAGTGGCGACGTCATCGTAGATTGATCAAGTTCGATATACCTGACCAACTACTAACTCATTCGTTCACCACCTCCTTCATTAACAAAATCGCTCAAGATATTGCTATGGGGGCATCTGTGACTTAAGAACAAGCCATCGCATGTGCCCAGTACCTTGATCTGGTGTACTCTTAGTTTGGCACGCTTTATGATATTTTGACTGATGCTCCGCGGCCGGGAACCTCTAAAGCACCACCTACCCCATCGATGGATGGTGTTATTGGTTCCATTTCTCAAAATTCTTGAAAATCCTCAAATGGGAAGCAGAAGTCCAATTCTTCCCATAATTCTGCTCTTCCCGCCCCTCCAGATTCTGGAAAGACTACGGAGGTCAATGCTGTTTAGGCTAATCCTACGGAAAAGGCCTCCAAAGGAAAGAAGAAGGGCAAAGGAAAATCCAAATCCAATGCCCCGAAACCAGAGTCTTCTAAACCTCGTACTGATGACGGTTCCCAACGTAAACCAAAGTACCCCTGCCTTATCTGTGAAGGAGACCATTATACCAAAGATTGTCCTCGACGATCTGAAGTTAGTCAACTTTTGAAAGGCTCCAAAGGGACTCCGACAGTTCTCAAAGAACCATTCCCATCTTAGGAGACCTAGATGGTTGAGCAGCCTTCGCCATCTGTACCATTTGGGTCTTAGGTCTTTATGATGAATGGTGTTTCACCTGTCTTAATTGCTACGCATTCGAAGGATTATGTTGGATCATGCCAGGCAGCTGGGAAGGAAGTCATGGATGGCCCACCTCCCCCACCTGTCTCTGGTCCTTTATAAATCGAGAAGCCCAGGGATGAACCTATTGTGAGGCCACCTTCTAAAGGTGTTCTACGAAAATATTCCTACAACCCAAACTCTCGTGACGCTCAACACTACAGTATTGTTGAGGATTTGGCATAGGCGCCTTCTGCAATGTCTACATTGGAAGTACTCCAAAGTTTCCCATCACAAGGGAAAGCTCTATTGTCTGCAATCGTGGAATCGATCCTGCTAATTCTAATCTTCTCACCTTCAACCTAGAAAATTTTGTCCCCTGACTTCCACACCAAATTTCTCTTGTTATTCAAGTCAGGATCAATAGCCTCAACATCCATAGGGCCATTGTGGATGAAGGTGCTTCCACCTGTGTTATGTCATCCGCCTGCTGGAAGGCCATTGGCTCTTCGGCTCTTACATCGTCTCCCAATGCCTTAGAGGAATTTTATGGTCGGGAATCAAAACCCTTGGGTGTTCTCGAGAGTTTTCCAATTACGTTATAAGGGAATACAGTCAACGTAGAAGTAGAAGTGGTTGATGCCAAGCTTAACTACAATCTTCTTCTTGGCCATAGTTGGACTCACGCCATGCTATGCGTGCCGTCCACCCTCTTCTGGATTCTCAAATTCCCTCATGAGGGAAAAATCATCACTGTGGATCAATTATCTTTCTTCACCTCATCCTCTGAGAACAACATTCCTTATGTGGATCAGGTCCCCAATCCCCCTGATAGTGTAGGACTTAGTCTCTTCAAGGACCCCGTCCTCATGGGTATTTTTCCCATGCCACCACCGCACACCATTAAAGTTAATATGGTCTCTAGGTCCGACAACCCTTGGATCATCCCTTCGCCTGAACAGGTGACCTCTTTCGGAGAATTGATTTTGTTAACTCTAGTTGAGATTAATTATTGTGAAATCATCGCTGCATATGATCCTCCTCCCGAACATGCTCCTTCAAGCATGGCTCTGGATATATATTCTCAATCCCCCTGGCTTGGCGATGCAGATTCACCTGACCCTTTAAGAGAAGCTTTCCCTTTCGATGAAGCTATTGTTGAAACCATGTCTCTTGAAGATCTGCCCTGGAGAGATGGACATCATCGTTCCTTGTTCATGCTTGTCCTAGGGGCAATGTCTGATTGTCTAGAGCACTTCGCATCTCAGGTTCCGACTCCACCTCTTCAAACACTGATATTGAATCATGAGGTCCTTTCAGAGGGAAACCTGAGTAATATCACTCAAACTATGCCGATCAACATCTCCGTCAAACCAGGGGTAGTCGAGAACATTCATGTGGGAGTGACTTGTTCTCCTGAAGAGATACAAGTTTATACAAATCTTTTTCATGAATTCAGAGATGTTTTCACATGGTCCTATGAAGAGATTCCTGGGATTGATCCCAGCATAGTTTTACACGAGATTCCTACCTATCCGGGTGCGAAACCAATGCATCAACGCCTACACCCAGTGCATCCCCAAAAATCCACAGCTATTAAGGTAGAAGTTCAAAAACTTCTTAACGTGGGTTTTATCTATCCTATTCCCCTCACAGAATGGGTTTCAAATATTGTCCCTATAGATAAGAAGCATGGCACTATACGCATCTGTGTTCATTACCGAGACATCAATCGAGCCTATCCTAAGGACAATTACCCCACTCCCTTTATAGATCAAATTATTGATGAATGCATGGGGAGTGAGATTTATTCCCTTATGGACGGCTTCTCTGGGTACAATCAAATCAATATTTTACCCACTGATCAACACAAGACTGCCTTTATCTATCCGTGGGGAAACTTTGCTTACAAAAAGCTCCCGTTTGGTTTAAAAAACGCTGGGGCTACCTTCTAGTGTGCTATGTCTTATGATTTTCATGACATACGCCATATTGTTCAGCCATATTTGGATGATTTTCCAGCCCATTATGCTCAGCATGAGGACCACCCCGAACACCTCCGCCAGATTTTCCTCCGTTGCAGACGCTACAATATTAGGCTCAATCCTCATAAGTGCATATTCTGCATGGATTATGGCTGTCTTTTGGGATTCATCGTCTCTAAATATGGAATTCTCCTTGACCCTCTCAAGGTCGAGGCCATCGTTAACATCCCATCCCCTTCGTCATTACATCAACTGAAGAGTCTGCAGGGGAAAGCTAACTTCCTACGACGCTTCATTCTGAATTATGTGGAAGTGGCCAAGGGCTTTACATGAATTTTGAAACACGACGTTCCCTTCCATTAGGACGAGATTTCCCAACAATATTTTGATAAGCTTAAAACGTTACTCATCAATGCTCCACTAATACGTCCTCCCAATTATCATTGCAATTTCACCCTTTATTTGGCTGCTGCGTTTAGCATGATAGCTATGGTTTTAGTACAGGATGATGATGATGGAAATGAAAACGTAGTTTAATATCTATCTCGAAATATTCTCAACATGGAAACATGCTATGCTCATGTTGAGAAGTTGTCTCTCGCTGCTGTTCAGGCCATTCAGCAATTCCGCCATTACATCTTGTTGCGTATCGTAACCGTGGTTTTTGACTACAACCCCATGACGTATATCTTGTCTCGAAAATTGCTGGGGGGCAAGTACTCCAAGTGGATTGTAATCCTTCAGGAGTTTGATTTAGAGTTCACCACTGCTAAGTCGACGAAATCATTGGTTTTCGCTTATCTGATTTACTCTCTCCCGACAGACTCCGTTCCAACGAAATCCGAGGATCATATCCTGGATGAAACACTCTTTCTTATCAACACTCATGACCCATGGTACGGTGACATTATCTTGTATCTTCAAACATCCACGTTCCAGTCTGAATTGACAAAGGATGCTCGACGTCGGATTTGGCATCAATCTCAACCATACCGCATTGTAGGAGATACCTTGTACCGTGTCGGAGTTAATTCCATGCTCCGCTGGTGCTTGAACCTGGAAGCGGCTAAAACAGTCTTGAATGACTGTCACAGTGGTGCATGTGGTGGTCACATGTCCGGATATGCCACCGCCCAGAATATTCTACGTGCGGGTTACTTATGGCTTTCTATATTCAATGACTGTATTGTTGCAGTCCGAAAATGTCATGTCTTTCAACGCAATATGTGCCCGCCACCCCTACCCTTGCATATTGTCATTACCGTGGGCCCTTTTTCTAAATGGGGCGTATATTTTATGACATGTAACCCTCACTCAGTTTGGGGGCATGCTTATATAATCGTTGCCATAGAATACTTCACTAAGTGGGCTGAAGCAATGCCTACATTAGCTACCGACGGTAAGACAACTGCCCAATTCATTTTCAACCATGTTATTACGCATTTTGGAGTCCCTCAGGCCATTTTTACTGATCATGGCACCCATCGGGATATTACATGATGGCTGAGCTGATGTCAAAGTTGGGCTTACACCATGATAGCTCAACGCCATACTACCCTGAGGCTAATGGCCAGGTTGAGGCCGTGAACAAGGTTTTGGTAATAATGCTTCAACGAACGATTGGTATCCACAAATACAACTGGCATCTCCAATTGTTCTCATCTCTCTGGGCTTATCGAACGTCTGTAAAGAGCGCAACTGGATTCACACCTTTCCAATTGGTGTATGGTTTGGAAGCGACTCTCCCAGTTGAATGTGAAATTCCTTCCCTGAAGTTGGCTGTGGAACTATTGCCTGACACTTCTCCGGAGGAAGAACGTTTCTTGTACTTGGAACGACTGGATGAAACCTGCCACTTAGCTACCTTGATCATTGAGGCACAGAAAAAGCGGGTCAAAGCCCACTTCGATCAATCAGTTTCTCCACGTTCTTTCATTGAAGGGGACCTCATCCTCTCCACATGATAAACTTGGACTAGGAAAATTCCATCCCATGTGGCATGGGCTCTATATAGTTAAATGAGTATTAAAAAATGGGGCCTATGAGCTTATTGTGTTGGGAAAAATACTGAGAGGGGGGGTGAATCAGTATTTAGAGCTAAATAAAAACTTTTTACTTTTTATTTCTCTTAAAACCATATGCTACTTTACTAAACCCAACTCACGTATACACGCAGATATCCTTAAGAAAACTTGCGTATGTCCAGAGATCTTATTATGCATTTAATTCTTTACTTAGATCATTGCATCATTCATTCATCAGATGTTTAGTAAGCAGTAAGCATGTGCAGTAATAACAAAATAAACCATCACACGTAAACAACACACATGAACACCAGTATTCAAGGTGGAAACCCAATTCGAGAGAAAGCCACCGCTGCTGTCGTCTCTGTCTTCAATATATATTATAAAGAAAAATTCTTACAATTTTGTACTAGCATAGACTCATACTAGCACGCAGGCACCCACCTACAGAAGGCTGCAACCTTCTCTCGTTCTCCAGCCGCTACTGGAAGGGAGCTCCAACCCCCTGATCTCATTTACCAACCTCTCCTGGAAGGGAGCTACTACCCCTTGCTCTCGTTTACTAGCCTCTCCTGGAAGGGAGCTACTACCCTCTGCTCTCGTTTACCAGCCTCTCTTGGAAGGGATCTACTACCCCCTGCTCTCATTTACCAGCCTCTCCTGGAAGGGAGCTACTACCCCCTGTTCTTGTTTACCAGCCTCTCCTGGAAGGGAGCTACTACCCCCTGCTCGAGTTTACCATCCTCTCTGAAAGGGAGATACTACCCCCTGTTCTCATTTACCAGCCTCTCCCGGAAGGGAGCTACTACCCCCTACTCTCGTTTACTAGCTACCACTGGAAGGGAGCTACAACCCCCCCTCACTGAAGGCTTCAACACTCAGCACCACTGCGGACCATGTTTCATCAATTTTTATACTAGACCTACTCCACACATTTAAGCTCAACATACATCAAACTGAAACTTATAACCCCATCAATTCATTTATTGAATAATCAACCAATCAACCAACAACTTGATCTTTAATCAACATAATCAACATTCAAACAACCTAGATCTGTATGAATACATCATTGACATATAGCAGTAAAACAACAAAATAGATCAGAAATTTCATTCCACACACTTAAGCAAAACCCTATATTCCATACGTGCTTTTACTTCACTGAACCTGCGTATATACACGCTTTCACAGAGACAAATCTGCGTATAGATCTGCAACTATTTCAAAACTGGCCTTTGATTTCATATGCGCTTTTGCTGAAACGAACTTGCGTATATACGCGCTTTCGCTGAGATGAACATGCGTATAGATTTGTAACATTTCAGAACTATGCAGCTCTTCAGAAAAAATAACTCAGATCTCACCCTTTACTTCAACAAAGATTCACCAGATCATAGATCTAAACATTTCATAAACAGATCTAGAAAATACATAGTCATTTCAGATCTAGAGATCCCTCTTCATATTTTTATTCATAGGTGCATTATTAATTCCGATCTATCAATAAAATGTAACCCATTCCATGCAGATATAATTCAGAGTGAAGTATTCATTCAATACCTAGACTTCAGAATAGATATGCAGATACAAACTCAACCCTGAACAGATAGTGATTAAAATAGCATACACTACTTTGATTCACTGAAGCCGCGTACATATGCACTTTTCTGCACACCAATCTGCATATAATTCTGTGTATATTATTCTTCAGAAAACCCTAACTGCCATACGTTCTTTTCATGAAGCGAACCCGTGTATATACACACTTTTACTGAAACCAAATAGCGTATAGATCTGTAAATGTAAATTTTGCAGAACAAAACAGATCTATAAAACTTACCCAGATTTCTCCATTTTCTTCGGTAGACTTGCGTCGGTTCTTCATCATTCCTTCAGTAGGTCATTCTAGAGATTTATCATCATCAGATCTAGAGATATTGAGCCATCATTATATCCATGGGTGCATCATAGATTCAGATCTATCAATTAAGAACAGATTTCATCCATGCAGATATTACTTAGAGAAATTTATTCATCAACAACCCTTACCCATGCACACATTGCACTATGATCCTCTTCTCCTTATATAGTTTTAGCCTTTATCAATACCATGAGTCAAAAACACTTAACCGCTGATGGTATTCTTGGATGGGATCAAGTATATAATCCAACGCTCAATACTGTGGGCCAATACCATGGTCATGTCCTCTGGTTTTATAAATTTAGAGCGCAAATAGGCATACGCTACTTGGTACGTACTTTTACGCGTACATACGCTACTTTTCCTTTACAAACCCACGTATTCTTTGTGACATATCTTATTCATCGTTACTCTGGCACTTACTGGAATTTATTTCTTTGTTACTTTTGAACTTCTCTATAGATACATCAGATTTACATCATTAACAAATAGGTTGCTATCCAAAGACCACTCATCAAGTCAATTTCCATCAAGGACAACTTCATCAAGTAGGTTGCCATCAAGGAAAACACATTGCATCATATTTCCAACATATTGACTACGAAGGAGTTCCCCTGGCGCAGCCTAGGAATGGGCTGTACCTCAAAAAGTACTACGCTTGAATTATTCTCGTGTGGTGTGTGTGTACATAAGTGAGTGTTTTCATTTTTTGTGCATATGTGGTGTGGTGTGATTTGTAATCGTCGTTCTACTGATTGGGTCTTCCTGATTGTGCAAATGTCTATTACTCCTTTTGTCAGTTTCGTGGATGGTGCCCCCCGCAGTACCAGGAATATATCTTCGGTAGCCTGGGTAATCTACAATCCTGCTGGTGAGTTGGTTAATTTGCAAGGTGTTTGTCTAGGGCCTACCACAAATAATTTCACGGAGTATAGTCTCGTTTTAGAATTATTAAACGAGGCTGTTAACCTCGGTATTCGTGCATTACTTGTGTATCTGGACTCACAACTTGTAGTACTACAACTTAACGATCATTATTCAATTAGAAACCCATCCATTTTACGTCTATATCTACGTATTCATTTACTGGAAAGAAATTTTGATTACATTACATATCAACATATACCCAGACATATGAATGCATTAACAAATGTAGTAGCTAATTTGGTTTTAGATAGACATTTGCGCAACTTGTAAAAAACAGCATCACATGTAAAAAGATCCATCCAGAAATATATATATATATATATATATATATATATATATATATGTCGAATAGTTTGCAATTTTTGTACATCACATAAAATCAAAAAATATACATGTATGTTTAATAATAGCCAGAGACAACATGTCTCTCAAAAATATGTATATAAAAGCCCTAGATGGCTAATCAGTGTGGTGCTCGTGGTAACATGTCACCGCACGCACCAATCGCCTCAGCAATCGATGGAGGCGACTAGGCACCCCCACAGTGTGTCGCTGGTAAGCCATCAGGACGTCTGCTAGTCGTGCATAGTCTGGGATCCCCCGGGCGATACCCTCTAGGTTCTGGATCAACTCACTCCCTTCGCCACCCTCAGCTTGAGGATCATGTGCGAGAGGGGTCCTCTGTGCAATGGGAAACATGCCCACAGGCCTCTTTGGGCCAATATATGCATACACATAGAACTGTTGTTAGAATAGGAATGTATCACAAAAAAATCATAAATATATAAAAAATCAAAAAGAGTTATACCCAGCTCCTCGTCTCAGTCCTCCCCCTCCGAAAGTGGAAGATCTGGGTCTCCCATGAAATTGGTACCAGCGTAGGGCCAATCCTCAACCACAATCAACTGATACCGTAGCCATACAAAAAACTCGAGCCTCCAGGACATTTGCTGGCCCCCTCCTGATCTGGGCATGAGTGCTTCCCATCGAGCCATCCTGGGCTCCCTCAATGACGGTTCAATGACTATCACCCCTTGGCCCTGGAAAATTGGTAATTGTTCCAGAATGAACGACACCATAATGGAACCATACCCAAACTATTTCAGTTTGTCCTTCTTGCACTTTGTCAGTTGCTATTTGATGTTTTTTGTCACGGCAGTGGCCCAATCAGAAAGTGTAGGATTCATGAATTCAAAGGCTAGTAGGAGCTGTGCTTTGGTTGCCTCATGCGGTTCCTGCTACCCCGCAGCCCGCATAATAGTGTGAAGAACTAATCAGAGTGCTAGATCACGGACTGTGTGGATGTCTAGTTTCTCACTGCTTGATCCTGTTTGTGCCCTTGGGCACACTCTCGCCATTACCATCTCCATTTTTTCTCCAGAAGGTCTATTTCCTGTCATGATTGGCACTGGACCTCTGTGTGACAATCCGGTTATGAAATAAACATCAGAGACCTCAAGTTTGAGTACTTGGTCTCGGAGCTTGAACACTTCTTCATTCTCATCCCATATGCTAACCAAATATTGCAATAGCTTAGGTTGAGCTCTCAAACATGGTGTGAGGAAGAACTTTGTAATATCCCGAAAGGGAAATAGACAACAATACAAGCATACGAAAATATAGAAAATGCCAGAAATAGAACATAAAGCAAATACTCATAAAAATGTCGGGAATTCTAAGCCATTTTATTAATCTAAGAATATAAAGAAATACAATAGATGTTCGGAATGACAGAACCTATTCTTGCTCAAGGCAAGTGGATAACTCTCTCATAAAGACAGAAAATGGCTGCTCCAAGAAACTGCGTCCCAGCTACTAGAAATCTGCCGTAAAACTGCTGCTGCTGGAATAGAATGAAAACTAGGGGCTGATCCCCTTGCCGGAATGAGATGAAAATCTGCAGACCACCTGTACTCACCAACCCGAACAAAACCCAGAAACCATATAAAAAATGGTCAGCCTCCGAAAATCACCAGAAAGTCCCTCCTCAAGGAATTACGCTGCCCTTCAAGGCTCAGTGCAGATGCCAAATGATAATAGCTGAAACAGTGCCACAAACTCCTTGGGAAACCTCCTACTGGCAAAGAATGATCCTCCACTCCGGATATCAACTGAAACTCCTGCAAAAACCCCGCAACGGAACACCTCCAAGTAGAACTGCGTCCTCTCTCCCAGGGACTGCGCAGTCACAAGAGAAGCCCAGCTCCTAAGCAAAACAACCAACCAAACCTCACGCTAAAGACTGAAGAAATTACCTTACCCGAGTAGGCACTCGAATTCCCTTGAGGCTAAGGGTGAGATCTCCGACCGGAGACACTCAACGCACTAAACAGTGCTGCAGACAGGCTAAACAGCCAGCGTGCTCAAGAAGACAAATGTCTAGCTCAAATATCATCAACAACAAGAATGAATCCAAATGATGAGGCTATCCCGTCTTTTATAACGTTGACCTCTCTCCAAAACCCTAACGTGGTCTCTCTCTCTTCCACGTGCTCCTCACCAACTGCGCAGATACTCCTAGAGGCTACGTGGGTCCCTTCCTCTGCGTGGTGTTGGACCCCCATGGCTCCCCATAAGTTATAACGTTGTGCTACTAGGGAAATGCTCTAATTTTCTTAAGTGAGTTAGACCCCTCTTCCCACTTTTAATTTATTAATAAACTATAGTCGGCAAAACTATACGAAGTTGAATATTCCAATTAGCTATTGCTAATTAGGAATAGTACAGTCCCCCCCCCCGAAAAATGTTGCTTGCCCTCAAGCAACTGAAGTGATGGATGCTGCAAAATCTGCTCGCTCTCCCAAGTGGCATCCTCATCAGGCAAAAATTGCTTGTCCTCAAGCAACGCTTGAACAAGCCTCCTCTCTAGCTGATGCTCCCCACCGATACTGCAAAATGTGCCTGGGTCCCACTGAAACCTCTCTGACCTCTGCATCACCCTGATACAAAGGGATATCTCAATTCCAGGATCCTAAAGTGAACTCTCACAGTACCAGCCAACCAATAATCCTCCCAGATCCCATCGCCACTGTGGCCAATAATCGCACAAGTCCCACGGCTCGGACTGTGCACTACCTCTAGCTATGACCAATGCTCTAAGAGGTGAAGACCACCAACAAGCATCAATGCTCCTAGGCTCCTACTACGCTGTACCTGTAGTTGCATATGCTACCCCTCCAACTGCATACCAACTCATCACCTCTCTCCAATCCAAGTTGTGACTCAATCCCAGGCTGATCCTGCTCTCCTGAAATCGGGATGGAGTGCTGAAGAAATGATGTCCTATGCCACCTTTCCAGCTGGAATCTATAACCTCTGTCATGTCCAAGGGCCCCTGCTTGACTGTGCTCCCTACGAAGAATACCGTACCATCTAGAGGGTACCAAATCATGAGCTCCCGCCAGTCCATCCTGGAAGAAGAATCCAATGTAGCAATAAAAATGACATATGGAACACGCCTGAAGTGTTGCCGCCAAACCATAATCAACTCCCACTGCTCTGCCGTGTCTGCCAATGACAGCTGCCTATAGAAGGAAACCCCTCTCTCTATAATGGGCCAAAGTGGGCAAGATATGCTGCAAGCTCCATCGATGTACTCCTGGAGAGTACTACTCACTAAAAGTACTGCAGCTCGACCGACTGTATGTACATCTATCTGTATCTCATCAATGTGTCGGCCAAAAGATGAATGCTCCACCATATCCAATAGCTCCTGCTGTCTACTAGCCCCCTGCATAACAATCCCATAAACCTTCAACATCTCTAGAGGATATGGATCTGCAACTGCCGTCATTGTACTTAGTGTCAATGCATCTGACTGCTCCTCCTCAATGGCTGACCCCGCGGTTAGCCGCATATCCATCACCGACTTGATGTGAGCCTCCATCTGGCTCTCCCCCAAAGGACTATCATGCATGATGTGCATAACATCCTCCTCTACTAACTCAGGCTCCATCACATATAGCTCTGACTGGATCGTCACAAGTGTCTCATCGCCTAGAGCATCTCCCATAGAGTCCCCTGACTGCTCACCCTGTATACTGGAATGCAGCTCTGGTTTACGGTCTCCATCCCTGCGTGACTGCTCTCGCTCCCCAGAAGTGACCTCAACTGATCCTATGGACTCATATGAAGAAGAGTCCTCACCCTGGCATACAAGAGGAAGGCCCTCCTGTTCTTCCTCTGCCACCTCATCTACATTGAATAGGCCATCACCCTCTCGATGAAGTGTTGATACAATGTCTGGAGTCTAGACGCATGATGGAATGCTACCTCTATTGAACCCAGTATCCTCTGCTCATGCATGATATCAACATGCCCTGAGGGAAGAATGATGCATGTCTCCCTCATGACCCGCTCCCCGGGTGTAGGCTTAGCGATGACCGATGTGCCACCCCTGTAGAGGATCATCTCATCCATCGACCTATGGCTGTCAACTAGCAAAACAACCCAGTGCCACTGCTGAGAGGTCTCTTGCCTAGTGTTCTGAGTGCCATCCAAATATCTTGGGTGTGCCTCGCTTACCCCGCTGCTCATGTCCAATGTGCCAAAGGATAACAAAAAAATCGGCAGTGCCCATGAGTGATGTAGAAGAGGGTCGGATACGTGAGTCCCCACTGATACCATCAAGTATTGCTCATATGTCTCCTCTTCGATCCTGGGTGAACTACTCCCAAAGGTATGCCTGGTGTCCCTATCTATGAGTCTCCTTGGATTCAACACTCTAAAACCCTATTGTGCAGCACCGTATGCCCTCGCATACCACTGATCATTTATGTACTCCTCGACATGCCACTGCACATTGAGGCATACCTCTGTATACTGCTGGATACCCCAAGCTACTGTTGCACCACCCTGTACCGTCTCGTGCCATGATTGTGTCCAGGAATAGGTTAGTCCTCGCATGCTCTCAATGTGATGTAGGACACTCCTACTCCACAATCCAATCCCACACACTATGGTACAACACCATGCAACTCCGTGTCCACCGGAAGTCCACTGCTCAATGCTAGAGGCTCCCACACATCCCTGGATGTGGTGTCCTAGATCGGTGCCTCTACATGTTGGACTTCCTCCAATTGGTATCATCATCTCCACCGTCGCATCACTATACCCACCGACAAATGGATCATCACTCCAAATCCTCCTCGAGGGGTCTGAGAAGTGAATCTCCCTATGTGTGAATAGTGTTACCACCATCGCTCGGCTCCGCTGCGTCCTTTGTGCCCCACACAAAGGTGAAGAATCCTTGGCCTCATACAAGGCGCCACCTGGTGGCCTGCCAATGCCACCTCCTCCAAGAGGCTCCTACCAAGGTATGTTGACCACCCCGTGATCCCGTGTATAAGTGTCATACCAAGACAACCTAGGAAGTCTTCCCATAAACTGGTTGGCCACTGGAGCTAACCAAAACTCCCCTAGAAAATGTGCATGCTCAACTGCTAGGCCATTTGTACCCTCCAAGACATAGTCAATCGACCTACCTGGAAAATGATAGGTGATCCCACCTAGATTCCAATGCCAATCTGGGGTTCGTGTACTCCCAGCACCTTGAAACTCCTGCTGAACTATACTTGGGTCCACCACCATCTCCATAACCCACTCCACCAGGTACCAACTCAAAATCTCTCGCCATCCAACCTCAACATGTGGATGATGTACCAACTCTGGTCGTCTCATACCACTATCCAAGTCAACGTATGAGATCTGACTAGGTGGCTCCGTCTCTCTCTCTCCATTGGGAAGAGGTAACTCAACAATGCTGTTAGTCCCGTCCATGCATGCCTGAAGGGGAATGAACTGACGCTCCAACGTGTCCTATGGTTGTACCATTAGGGAATCCAGTCGTTCCCCAATGCAAACCAACTTGGCCGCCGACTTGGCACAAGCCACTCTCATGCCCTCCAACTCCTTGTCCTGCAACCAAATGGCCTCCCATACTGACGTGGCCTTCCCTTTCAAAACTCGAAGGTCTGCCCAAAGCTGATGATACCGCTGTTTATGATCATCATCCAATCCCTCTATATCTCCTAGTGCCTCATCGAATGTGGATACATCTCCTGTCGCCTCACCCATCTGTTGTGTGCTACTACCACCCGAAGACTCGGACACGACTCTGGTCATCACCTCAATGGATGGCTCTACTAGTGTAGGCTCTACCTTCTCCACTACGATATCAACCAGCACGGTCAAAGAGGTCTCTAATGAGGGTGATTCCTCTGTCACACTAGGTGTACCTTCGAACTCCCTACAATCATGTGTGCTCTCATCCTCCAAGTGCGAGGTAACTATTTTGATGGTTTCCCTCTCCAATACTTGGTCAAGCTGGAGAGAGGTATCCAACTTCTCCACCCAAGATTTTTCCGAATGCTCGGATGACCCGTCAAATGTCGGTAGATGGAGTCTACCCACTGTGCGCCACAAGCCCCCGTCATGTGACTTCCTGTTCCCTCTGTGAAAGTTGTGAGGTCTCCTATCCCGCTGGAGTTGAACAAAATCTCTGAATGGAAGGGCATCCTTGAACTCCTGCCCATATGCCTGATACTCAGCGAAATAATAACCCATGTGGCCAGGCTCTGGCTCTTGTTGTGCTCCTGCCCCTATGTCTGCACCCAGAAAAGTGGGCATGGTAGAACGTGTGGGTGTATGTGATGCCCTATGCTGAGTGGCATCATGCTCCGGAAAATGGTGGGATGTGCCTGAACCTTTGCCAATCTGGAAACTTCTTTGGGTTTCACGCTGTCTAGCCTCCACAGCAGTGAATCTCTGTCCCATCACCTCAATCTGCCTCGACAGATCCTGTACTGATTTGAGGAGAATCTCCCCAAATCTCTTTGCACCATCATCACCTGCCATCGGCTCCTCCTGCTATGTGTCTACAGGCTCCTCATGAAATGGCACTGGTACTCCAAAACTATACTGCAGCTTGTCTTCGACCTCTGATTTACCCACTAAAAACTACTCAGAAAATTCTAGGAACTTGGGAAGGTGATCCTTGCCCAAAACCCAGAAAAACCTCAAAAGGGTTTCTTGTAATTCCAAACTTCAAAATTTGACCCTTTGTATTTTGGCCCTTTTTCCAATTTCGTTTTTGGTACTGCAACTGCTATTGCTCTCCAAAATTCCATCAAACCTCTGTATGATCTCTTTCCCGATGTCATAGACCACAGGCTAAGCCAAAACTATGCTCTGATACCACTGTAATATCCTGAAAGGGAAATAGACAACAATACAAGCATACGAAAATATAGAAAATGCCAGAAATAGAACATAAAGAAAATACTCATAAAAATGCCGGGAATGCTAAGCCATTTTATTAATCTGAGAATATAAAGAAATACAATAGATGTTCAGAATGATGGCACCTATTCTTGCTCAAGGCAAGTGGAGAACTCTCTCAAAAAGACATAAAATGGCTACTCCAAGAGACTACGTCCCAACTGCTGGAAATCTGCCGTAAAACTGCTGCTGCTGGATAGACTGAAAACTAGGGGCTGATCCCCTTGCCGAAATGAGCTGAAAATATGCAGACCACCTGTACTCACCAACCCGGACAAAACCTAGAAACCATATAAAAAATGGTCAACCTCCGAAAATCACCAGAAAGTCCCTCCTCAAGGAATTACGCTGCCCTCCAAGGTTCAACGCAGATGCCAAATGATAATAGCTGAAACAGTGCCACAAAATCCTCGAGAAACCTCCTACTGGCAAAGACTGATCCTCCACTCTGGATATCAACTGAAACTCCTGCAGAAACCCTAAAACGGAACACCTCCAAGTAGAATTGTGTCCTCTCTCCCAGGGACTGCGCAGTCACAAGAGAAGCCCAGCTCCTCAGCAAAACAACCAACCAAACCTCCCGCTAAAGACTGAAGAAATGACCTTACTCGAGCAGGCACTCGAAGTACCCCAGGGCTAAGGGTGAGATCTCCGACCGAAGACACTCAATGCACTAAACAGTGCTGCATACAGGCTAAACAGCCAGCGTTCTCAAGAAGACAAAATTCTAGCTCAAATATCATCAACAACAAGAATGAATCCAAATGAGGAGGCTATCCCATCTTTTATAACGTTGACCTCTCTCCAAAACCCTAAAGTGGTCTCTCTCTCTTCCACGTTCTCCTCACCAACTGCGAAAATGCTCCTAGAGGCTATGTGGGTCCCTTCCTCTGCGTAGTGTTGGACCCCCATGGCTCCCCATAAGTTATAACGTTGTGCTACTAGGGAAATGCTCTAATTTTCTTAAGTGAGTTAGACCCCTCTTCTCACTTTTAATTTATTAATAAACTATAGTCAGAAAAACTATATAAAGTTGAATATTCCAATTAGCTATTTCTAATTAGGAATATTACAGTCAAAGGCCCAACCACTACACCAAAAGCTCGAACTGTTAGTGAGGGCGACATCCCAGAGTGTTAAGGGTGGGGTCTTAAGGCCCACTGGAGCATCTCGGGATGGGTACCCTCGCGCAGTCCCCCAATTACGTAGACCCCGACAGCGTGTCAGGGCCCACCGGACCCTCAACAGGGAGGCTGCCCTAAACAGGGATATTACATCCCACCACGCTCCGCGAGTCTCGACCTCGAGACCTCGACTCTGATACCACAAAAGCCCAACCACTACACCAAAAGCTCGAACTATTAGTGAGGGTGGCATCCCAGAGTGTTAAGGGTGGGGTCTTAAGGCCCATCAGAGCATCTCAGGATGGGGACCCTCGCGCAGTCCGCTAATTACGTAGACCCCGGCAGCATGTCAGGGCCCACCGGACCCTCAACAGGGAGGCTGCCCTAAACAGGAATATTGCAAACTTCTTGAGACCATAGTTCCGGAGGGCAGCTATGCAAGCCTAATTTTTCATGGC
Source organism: Pinus albicaulis (assembly GCA_034641835.2). Classification (NCBI taxonomy): domain Eukaryota; kingdom Viridiplantae; phylum Streptophyta; class Pinopsida; order Pinales; family Pinaceae; genus Pinus; species Pinus albicaulis. The sequence continues at coordinate 1,236,784,867 of CM076575.1, forward strand.
CATTTTGTCCTCTTCCCCATGTTCCCTCTCCTTCCACTCAATCACCATTGTGGCTAGATATCTACACCAACATGGTCAAAAACACCTTATTATATCTCTGTAACACTTAAAAATTCATTTGAGTGGCTCACATTTTGATAAACAAAGGTAAAAATTTGAGTTGCGCCATTGGCGCGGGTCCGTGCTCGATACCCGCACCAATTGGCCGAGCCCTAATTTTGCAAAGGGTTCCCCCAGAGATCAAATACACAATGGAAATTTACAAAAAATGAATAAAAAAAAAGCTAAGGGAGCGCCTCTTACCTGGAATGGACAAGAACCGAAATGATGAACTAGATTGATCGCAATCGCTGCCGCAAGTTCGCACACCAAAAGCTCACTGTTGCTCTCCAAATGAGGTAAAAAGTAAAAGTGAATATGTTTTACTATTTTTGGCATATTTATAAATTTTGAAAGTCAAATTAGGTTTTGAAAGTAATTTTTCCCAATATTTTAATATATTTTGTCGAAAAATGGATTTTACACTCGCTTTCATGTGCAGCAATAGGTTTTTACGCAGCTTGGACGGTGATACGAGTTGTATTTTGTACTTTTTCGGACTCGGTAAAAACATGAAAAAATCATTTCTGAAGTCATATTTCAGCTCTTTTCTAACTCTCTAAACATGAAAAGATTGCCAAGTCGCTTCTCATTTTGATCTTGTTAAAGTGGCTGTGAAACGACATCTACCCAGTATACATTTACCCCTTTTTCGGGCTGGGATAGATTATTTACGAAAAAGGAATACCCTAGCCTATCGTGACTAGGAGGTTTTCTCAGACATAATTTTCTACCTTTTTGGATCTGAGGAACTATTTATGAAAATGGACTATTGGATTTTACTTTTCTGTTGTCTTTTCAAACTCTCTAAACATGAAAAGACACCGATTTCTTCCTTTTTCAGACTCGTTAAACCCTGATGACATCGGATTCAGTTGTAATGACGATATTCGAGTTCCTCCTTCCTAGGGCTCGTTAAATGTACTAGGATGGATTCGTCCGAAGGATGAACTTATATTAAAGGAATATGCTATCCCCTTCAAGCTTGTCTTCAAAAATAATTGGGGTACTCGCCAGAAATGGTGGGGAAAAATGGAACCAGTATCGTCGTCATGTCGGTAGTATGTCGCTCTTGAACATGGCACTTGTTTGCATTCGTGTCGGGTTGGGGACATCTCATCTCATTCTCTATTTAACTTCATGGGTTTGGGTAATCCTTTTTGACCTCTCATCTACTCTTTGCCTCGTTGTCATGACCTCTGATCCTTTGATGTCAAATACTTCCAAATCCACTGTCGTGTCACCAGTATGTTCAAGAGAAGTTGACCTCTGCAAGCTTCAACCTTCCTCTGATTCTCATCTGATCCTGATTCACAAACATTATTTTCCTCTGTCTCGCGTCGATGATGTGGGAAACACTATGGCCCACCTTTGATCAAGGTCACTTCTTTTCGACTTCACCTCATTATCCAAGAATCTAATCTAGAGACTCCCTTCCGGTACCTTGGAGCTTGCATGTCTCAATGGTAGGTTATTCGCATTCAAAGCAAGGTTTTCATCATTGACCTTTGATCGGATGATTCTATGGGTGTTCGACACCAGCTCACTGTTCACATTCCATGGATTGTACCTATAGTACCTTGAGGGCCATTGTCATTATTGGTGGTTCCTCTCACGTCTGTTAATATCTTTCATTATTGGCTGGTAATCAGACAATGTTCTTGCATGTTCGACTTCAGCTCACTTATTCACATGCTAGAACTTGTACTTTGTTTGGGTCGATATGGAGCGCAAGACCCTGGATTTTGTCTGTTGGAATCTAGGCTACAGATTTTGTGGATTATTATGATTAGTTACATGACTCATTGATTGGATGGCTGCGACCATACCTAAGTATATTTATCGATCCTTACTAGATGGCTGCGTCCATGCCTTGGATCCCGATTATTGTATTCTCTGTTACAGATGGATGTGCCTATACCACGTATATATCATGTATTTGAGATATCAGTTGTACTTGTCTATGCAGGTTCTCCGATGGCAGTGTTTTCAGTTGGGCGCATTCTCATAAAGAATTTCACCCCTCTCTCTCTTTCGGGCCTCATGCTTTAGGGGGCATCTGTTACATAGTAATTTGTCACCATCCCTGAAATTACCTATCCTGCACATTGGAGGACTTATTCCATGACCTGTGAACAGTGACATGACCTGAAACCACTTTCATGGCATCCCCCTTGATAAGGAAAATTCCCTGAAGACAATTTCCTGTGAAAAGCCCTAAAAATAGCCCTTTTGGCCTTGGCGCGACTAGCCATTTCAGCCCTCATGCCAATGGGGGAAATCCACCAAAGAGGGTGCGCCAACTGGTGCTCTGTCCCAGTGTATCACCCATGCCAGGATTAATAAGGATTGTTTTTTAAAAATAAATGGCAGAATTTTGATTCCAACCAACTCCTGAACGAGTCTCTAAAATGAGTTGGGAGGTTTGGCTCCGGAGCTCCATGCAGGGGAAGTGGTTTTCCACCTATCATGGAAGCTTCCTTGAGGATAGGGCCAATCCCACCATTGTAGGGATCCCAACTCCCCTTCCACCATCTATATAAGCTTGTCATTTTCCCTTTGCAAGCTAGCCTGAATAGAGTTGAATCAATATTAAGGAGATTATCTTTAGACAGCCGAAGAGAGAGAGACTTGTCCTATTCCCGACGAGCTTTACTGAGACGTACTCCTCTATCGACCCGCCAAAGGAAGATCCAGTGTCAGAGCTCAGGTTGTGTATTTCTTTGTTCTGATTAATAATAAATGACTTCGATTATGGTTCCACTCAGATCTTCATGTTTTATGATTATGAGTTGTATCTTCTCTGACTGATACATACTTGCATGTATTAGGTTTTACGCTTGTTTTTTTGTTGTTTCTTCTTGTACGTGCAGGTGTTCAATCGCATCGAGTGGGAGAATTGTGATCTGCCAAAGTAAGGGACAGAAGCACCATCTTCTCCACAAACGATAGCAACGTAGGACTTAAGGTAGGCCTATTTTTGTATCTTGGTATTTTGAAATTAGGAACTTGCATCTTAGCGTGACTCGGTTGTTTCTAGACCCGATCTGGGCTAGTAGGGATCACCTCTGTCCATAGAGGGGATTTACCTCTCCAATAATTACTTTATCTATTTATTTTTTATAAGAAATTTTGGTTCAAGATTTGTCAAATAGGACACCCTGCTCAGGATTTTAAACAATATCTATGTTTTCTTCTTGATTGTAAATGTAGAATTCAGATAATGACTACTTTGCATTTATATGGAACCTTAATACTTCTTCTCTTTCACTCACAAATGGTTATGATCCATTGACATGACTATCTCACTTGGTTTCACATGAATCTCATTTATTAATTCACTTAAATCTATTTTGACTTGTTTGATTCCATTAACCCAATGGTCCTCTTCTAATGTCTCAACCACAAATTTTACGGGCTAGATCCTAGGCTCGAAGTGGTTTTGATGTTGGCCCTATAGGATTCATTCTTTGCAGCCTCAGAATTATGGAGCGAAAACATAGTGGTGACCATACCAGGGACCTAGAACATAGTTTCAGGTTCCTTAGTAATAATTATCAAGTTTAGATCTGGTTGATGGTGGTGGAAAAACAACTAGACACAAGGAGTTTGAAATCATTTGCGTGTCGACTCCACAGTTTTCAGTTGACTTAAAGGCTCCACTGGTAGAAGAATCCAGAATTGTGTGAAAATATGGTGACTCCATTCTTTGATTGAATGTCACGTTGAATTCAAGAATATAACACAGGTATGATCCTTTGGATAGATCTAAGATCCCAGGTTTTCCAAATCCCATGCCAAACATTGATTGGTTAAAATATCTTCCGGTGTTTAAAGATAATAAAGGAGATGATGCTACTATACATTTGTTAAGATTTCATATGCATGTCCAAATATTTAAAATTCAATTTCCAGAATATTGTCTTATGAAAATGTTTGTGGCAAGTTTAGAAGAGAAAGCTAGGTCTTTGTATGAAGACCTACCAACTGCAAGTATAAGTTATTTAAAGTGTTTTAATGTTGTGTTTCATGACAAATATAAATAAGATTATCCCTCTTTGTCACTAGTTCAAGACTGTTGTGATAAATTTCAAATTTTTATTGAATATCTGGAGGATTATTATGATGGTTATCAATTTATGAATGATGAAATATTAGAGCCTTTAGAAGAAAGACCATTTCAGAAAGTAGAAGTATTATTTGAAATGTCTTCTTATCATGAAGAAATAAATGATATATGTTGTCTAGAAGTAAGTGACGTTTCACCACAGGAAATATTCCTAGTAGCACAAGAACAAGTTGATAAGAAGATGGTTAAAAAAGAACTTCAGCTCCTTGAACTAGATCCAACAGAAGACAATAGTGAAAACCTACAGCAGTCTAGTGATATAGAAGAAAAATTAGTGGAGATTGATAGCATATATTCACAATATCATCTTCAAAAAACAACGTTTTATCCAGAGATTGAACACTACTCAAGTTTACCTAATGAAATCCAGGAAATCTTTCCAAAATAAGATCAATCAGGTTTGCTGATTAAATACCAATCTAACTCTCTTTATGAGTTTATAGACTTTAAAGAAGATCACACTAGTTCTCCATTATTTTCTTCTTGGGATGTTGACAAAGTTGCACAACATATTGATATTATAGCTAATGACCCTTTTCTCGAGGTGATTGAGAATTTGCAATTTCATTTCAAGTTTCTGAATGACAAAGGGAAGAATGAAGAGAAAAAATAATAGTTTAATATCATGGATACAAAAGAAAAACAGCTGTCTTCCTTACTATTAGATGACAGTCATTATCAACACAAAAGAAAGGGAATAGTCTGAGATGAGGTACGTTTTTATATCACCAATCATCTAAGGTATCTCATGTTGCATGTTTACCTAGATCCTTTGAGCAGTTTATTATAGCCATCAATGAAGGAAGAATCTACCAGGTTTATCAATAGAATTATTGAATTTAGTATAAGAATTAAGTCACCATCTTTTGAAACCATTTCTCTACTCAAGGAAATGAAAGGACAATTTTAGTTAAGCACTAATTTTCTTGACTGGTTACATTGGAAGTCTAATTATTATTTAATGGGATAATTTTTTATCTAAATAGAGTAGGAATGATGCTAATAAGCTTGTAAGAAAAATCATATATTATTTTTTTAGTTTCTAAATGAAGCAATGTAGTTTCTTTTCATAGTTATAAGATGCAAATAAACTTGATGGGAAAACATGTGGTTATTGTCACTGAATGGAAGAAAAAATCAAGAAGCAGATTGTGGGATCATCCCAATGGATAAGGCACTAGGTAATGAAATTGGGCATCTGGGATTCTTGACCCCTCCTCTGGAATTGCCATCCCCATTTGGAGCCACTGTTAGTACCCTATAAAATAGGTATCTTTTCTTTAGTTATTAATTTTGGGAATTGTTCTGATCTTGGTTGAAAATGTTTCAATTTAAGGCGCTCAGGAGAAAAGGTGTGGCTGAAATAAATTTTTTTTTATGCACCCATTGATGTGTTTGAATTATAGCATAGACTTTAGCTTTTGGAAGTTAAAGGATCACAATTTATTAAGGGTGATATACCGAAAGATAAAATTTTTGGCAACTAAAAGAGCTTATGATTCGTGCACTCCCTGATTATGGTTAAAGAGTTTGGACAAAGATCAATGGTCCATATTCATTTTGGACCCCTTTCGCACATATGGTTTTAATCAACTGGGGGGGGGGGGTCCAAAAAATCATCATTTTCAAAACTGGATAAGGACCATGTGGCAACCGATGAAGATTTCACACCCCCCTCATTGGAAACCACTTACCACTTGTTGGGCCCTTCGAAAAGGCTTGTCAAAACCATGGTTTGAAGACAGTGACTATGAAAAACCATACGATGTTGTTTTACGATCATGTCATTTACACGTCATCATGAAAATCTTAACTGCATTAACCATGCCGATGCATCATATCACTTGATTTCCAAAGATGATCATTCATCCATATCCCCTCATCACCTAATCATGAAGTATAGTCTCATCCATTCGTGTTGACTAAAATCCCCAAAATGGTCATCATGATCTCCAGCTCATGTTAACTTAGTCGATTGTCTGCTAGTTTATTTTAAATTTATTTGTGGCCAAACTTTAAGCCTTCATTGATTTCCTGGTTTTACGATTTCAGTTTCTTCAGTGTGTCCCTATTTTTTACGCTCAGTTAGTGTCATCATCTAACTATCTCACCATCTACCTATCATCTACCCTAGTCACCCTGTAGGAGCAGAAATGTCAACAGGAGGAGCATTATTAAGGAGAGAATTACAATATATAGCTTACCTCGAGGCACACCCGAAAGCCTGGGAATTTTTTAAACAGGTGTGATTTTATAAGTTTTTTCAAAAGTTTCAAGGATACAACCAGGGTGTCACCGAGGCTTTTTCCAGAAGCTTTGATGGAAACAAAGTGCAATTGGGACGAATGAGCATGAATATTGATGAATTAAGTGTGGCAGCAACCACATAAATGCTAGGAGAGGGAGAACGTTGGTTCAAAACCACCTCCACCAAAGAAATAGATTTTAAGTTCTTTCTTAAGGTGGAACATCAAAATATTAAATAGAAAAAAGATATTCCCAGAAGCTATTTGAAAGAGCAGTGGTAAGAGCTGTTGAAGATGATCCAGGTTTATATTACCTATGAAGGAAGGTATGGAAGAATTTTTTTTATCATTTTAGGCTACTCCTTCACTTCACTGGAAAAAAACAACTTAACATGCCTTATTATCTTCTGAGAAGCCTCACTAAAATGGATTCCAAGGTTCAAGCCAAATCCTAGACAACTAATAACAGTTTATTTCACCACGGGTTAATTAAATTAATACTGCTAGAAGAGCTGGTAAGAAGAGATAATACATGGAATTATTTATTATTTTGGGGAGAGTTTGAAATAGAGGTTAAATCAAAGAATAAAGGAACTCCTTAATAGGAGTTGTCTACACCAAAGACCAGCAAGAGAACAAGAAGGGCACTGCCTCTAGTGCAAACAGTTGTCGAAACTACTCCCTCATCCTCCAAGAAATCCAATAAAAACTTATAATTTGAGAAAGAGACAGAGGTTGAAGATGAAGCTATGAGAGAAGACATTCAAAATAAAACCACAACAACCAACATTCTAAATCTACCCTATTCGAACTCAGACTCTGAACCATTAGCTATAGAAAAGGAGATTGCATCAACAGATGCAAAAGATGAGGTACAACCTTTAGAGGCATAAATAGGAGAAGGACCATCAGTTGAAGAAGGAGGAGTGCATGGAAAAAATGCAACCTCCTTACAGAAGAAGGTCATCACCAAGTCTAAAACACAAAATTTGCAGGAAGAAAATAACGAGTTGAAAGTTTTAGAATGAATCCTAAAGGCAAAGAATGAAACTCTTAAGCAATCATCAGGCAAGGTCAGTGCGACACTTTAGAAAATGGAAATCAAATATGAAATAATCAAGCATAAGAACAAAAGATTGTGCCAACACAATGCCAATTTGAAAGACATGAAAAAGGTGTTAAATTATAGACTCCTTCACAAGAAGCTGATACCTCAGGCTTATCATACACTTGATGCTTTAGCTCAGGCTGCTCTGGAGTTTGATGAAAATGGTTATAATTAATGCATCAATGATGAAGGATAGCTCACCGGATTTTTGTATAAGTTCAGCTAAAGGCAGTTAAGAATCCCGAGTTAGCTGCAAAAATCATGGTAATAAATAGCTAAATGCTCCCTATTTTTGCTTCCTTAGTTGTAGAAAGCTCTTTTAGGTACAGAAAATAGTCAATCTTCTGAATCAATATTGGGCATTACAATAATATCAAACAAAATCCAGTTTTGTGGGGATTTGGTCGTATCGTCCAAGTTTTGAATGTATAATAAGCAAACAGCTTTAGTTGTGTTTATATTTCAGTATCAAAGATAATATATTTTGTAAGAGGTTGGGAGATTGGGCCGTTATTGTAAAAGAGATCAAATCTCTTATTTTGGGTAGAATTAATAGACAATATCTTAGAACATCTCAAGTATTTAAAATAGGGATTTGATTTTCCTGATTATTATGATCGGAAATGTAATGAGAAATGTTATAAAAGACAGAATGTAATATGCGAAGAGGTTGTTAGACCTAAAGGGAGAAGAGCATTGTAAAATGCTCATTTTGTTGTAAACACCTTTTTTGGATGAATGAAAAGACCCTGATGTTTCTAGATTCTTGTGTTATGTTTTGATGGTGATGTACTTATTCATGCTATCTGTTTTACTTTATTATGTCATTGGTTTATATCTTTATTTTTTATAAGAAATTTTGGTTTAGGATTTTTCAAATAGGACACCTTCCTTAGGCTTTTAAACAATATCTATGTTTTCCTTTGGATTGTAAATGCACAATTCGAAAATGTATGCTCTGCATTTAGATGGAACCTTAATAATTCTTTTGTTCCACTCACAAATGGCTACGATCCATTGAAATGACTATCTCGCCTGGTTTCACATGAATCTCATTTATTCATCCACTTAAATCTATTTTGACTTGTATGACTCCATTAACCCAATGGTCAACCACAAATTTTCAAACAAACACCTTTGCCCTCATAACTAGCCTAAAATGCTAAATCAACAAAGCTATATCAAATAGAGAGATCCCTCTCTGAGTTTAGGAGGGATAGATCCTAGGCTCGAAGTGGTTTTGATGTTGACCCTCTCAGATTTAGTCTTTTCAACCTTGAAATTATGGAGTGCTAACAATGGCTAACATGTTTTTTGCAAAAATTATCAATAGTATCAAGTTACCATCTATTAAAATCAAGGTGTTAGAATTATTTATGGTATCAGGCTATCCAAAATGATATATGTTAGTCAAACATCTAGTATACCAATATATCAAGGATCAATATTAAGCAGCTTCATAGAATCAAGAAGTTCATTGTGTCTTAAAAGGTAAGATACCATTTTAATACCAAGTGCACCATTTCATCATAAGTACCATGAATCCAAATCTGTAGAAATTTGAATAGCTGATATGTTATCCACCGAGATTCTCCTGATCACACACTATTTTATCTTCATGCACAATACATAATCTCTTCTACCATTGATCATCACATGCGGAAATAAAATCAATTGCATGCACACATTAAAACCATAAAAATTCACACATATGAACATAGTATGTAATGGGAAAGCTTAAAGCTGAAAACCCCCAACTATCTGTATATTATATATGTCATAGAGATCATGTAACAATCATCATACAAAGCTCCTCACAAGCTCTCAGTATAATCTCCACTTGCTACACACTAATCAGGCTTGATCTTGCAAATCCCATGCACCGATCTTTGCCAGCCCTTAGCCTGCCTCTACTGCGCAGTCCCTGCTGAAGAATGCCTCTTGATGAGAATGAATTACCCCAGCCTTTCTCACGCAGCCTTTATAGGCATCTCTACTAAGTGTTGGATGAAAAACATGCATCACTTATAGTCACAACTGATAGTCACACTTGCCCTTTCACCTATCTTTGCACTGATCTCCACTGAAACTGTCCATGCACTGAAGTTAACTGATGTATTCTTTAGTTGATTAATGAGTTTATAATTAGTGAATTAATTAATAATTAATTCACACCACTCTCACTAATTGTATCAATCAATTAGACTAGATACAACTAGCTCAACTATGTTTAGATTAGTTAAACTGAATACAACTCCACTAACTTCCTCAATCAACTCCACCAAACTCTGTCACATGAGTTCTAACTAAAGTATCCATGCAATAGCTCCACTTAACCCTTAGGAATAGCGTAGTTCCTTCTGTCAGCTCCTGTGCCACATCTGTGCACTTAACTGAAGTGCTCCAAGAGAACAAGATAATGTTTAGAGTCCAAATATTATTAAGAGCTAATAATATTTGACATATCTATTTTTAGACTGGAAATCTAAAAATAGATTCCGCACAATATGTCTAAAAATAGAAATCCATCTATTTTTCCAACTTGACCAACCATCCACAAATAGCATCCCGCAACTCATAGAACATGATCCATATGTCTAAAAATAGACATAGTTTAAAAATAGACTTTGCGACAAAAATCACCTGTGTGGCCCCCACCTAGTTTAGGTGATCACTTTCCAACTAGGATTAGGAATGATGTTTCACGATGCCTCCATCACTATTTCTTGTTGTAATCTTCAACACTCCCTTTCAACAAGAAAGGACTGCCTTTGCATGCGACATGCAACTCCATGCATTCGCCATGCAACCTTCACAAGCGCCATGCAACTCCATGCATATGCTCTGCAACTCCTCTGAAAATGAATAGGCTCCAAACAAATCAATCAGTCTGATGCATCTATCATCAAAGTCTTCGAATTCTGCTGGGCCCAACTGCACATGTCATCAGGAACCACTGCGAAGTTGAACTCTTTCACCCATGCACTCTACACTTGCTGTCAACTCTGATTCGCGCTTCAGTATCCGACACTGTCACTTTGATCTACCTTCATCAATCCAACTGATCATGCTACTGCTACGCTATGGGCACCTCATAGCCAGGTTCAACTCATGAGATCCACACCATCTCATGAATCCTGCCCAGAAATATCCTCTTGGGATTAATCATGCATGTCGCCCCACCTCTCACCTGGTGGTATAGCTGCATGCACTCCCTCTGCCCATCTGGCATGAAATTTCTCTGCATGAGTGGTTTCTTCCACTCCATGATCCTCATCTTGTGGCTGCTCCACATCCTGAGGTTCACTCTTACCTGCATGCAAATCCTGCTCCCTCTCAAGCTTTAATTGCATGTCTTTCTTGCACTTCTCAACAGTAGGAAGCTCCGTAGACATCCCATATACTTCAAGTCTGTAGAGATTCTTTGATCAAATCCCAAAATTCTTGACTTGAACTGTTGCCTTGTGCCGAACGAAGACTTTTCCTTCACTAAAGACAACATCATAGCCTTTATCCTCTAACATTGCGACTGAGATTAAATTCTTCTTCAAACCTGGAACATGCACTACATCTTGTAAAAGAATGAGTTTACCTGACTCCCTCTGAAAGGTTATGGTACCAATGCTGGTCGCATTGTATCGTCCATTGTTTCCCAACTCAACATGCAATTGGAGATCTTTCTCCACTAAGTCACTGAAAATATTCACATCTCCCATCATGTGAAAGGAAGCGCCACTATCAAAATACCACCCCGATCCCAATGCACTAGACACCATGCATGCTATCAATGAGAAGTCTAGCTCAAATTGCGAGGCAAGAGCCTCACCAGCTACAGTTCCAGTAGCCTGCTTGTTCTTCTTCTTCTGTGGACAATTCATGGCGTAGTGCCCATGCTCGTGACAGTGAAAACACTTCACTTTGGACATGTCACACTCTTTACCATCCGCACCGGATTGAGAAGAATTATTCTTGCCCTTCCCGTTCCTTGCTTTGGAATCCAAAGCGCAATCCTCTTCATCATCATTCTTTGATGAAGATCCATCCCTGGTATCCCGCCTTATCTCCTCCTACACAAGATCCGACCAAAGTCGCTCCCATCCTGGAAATTTCTCTAGACCATTGACAGAGTCCTGATAGGAATGCCAACTCTTCGAAAGCCCAAGGAGAGACAAGCTGACCAATTCATCATCATCCACACTAACTCCTACACTCCAAATCTCATCCCTACAGTGGAAAAACTTTGTCAAGTATTCCGGAATAGTGTCATTCTTCTCCATTTTTATTTTCCTGAGTTTATCCTTGAGCTCCAACTTCCTCTGGTCGCTCTTGCTTTGGAATAAATCTGTCAAAGCTTTCCACATCAAGAATGGAGAAGCCTTAACATGAAGGCTAGAAACTATGTGATCCTTCACACCTTCCAATAGAATTCTTCGACACTTTGCTGTCTTCTTTTACCATGCGTCAAGTACGGCAACATCACTAGAAGTAGGTTTTGGAATTTCTGCATCTATGAACTCCTTCAACCCATTGTCATCCAGCACTACCTCCATCCTATCCTTTCATGCAATATAATTAGATCTGACCTCAAGGGAATACTCCAATAAAAATCCGTTGAAAGACATCTCAACTTCGACACCAAGAAAACACTGCTGCAAATTCGAATTTCACCAGCACAAAACTCAACCGCTTCAATGTTTTGCAATTTCTCCAATGATCAATATTGCTCCGATACCATGTAGAAATTTGAATAACTGATATGTTATCCACTGAGATTCTGTTGATCACACAATATTTTATCTTCATGCACAATACAAAATCTCTTCTACCATTGATCATCACATGCGAAAATAAAATCGATTGCATGCACATATTAAAACCATAAAAATTCACACATATGAACACAGTATGTAATGGGAAAGCTTAAAGCTGAAAACCCCCAAATATATGTATCTTATATATGTCATAGATATCCTGTAACAATCATCATACAAAGCTCCTCACAAGCTCTCAGTATAATCTCCACTTGCTACACACTAATCAGGCCCGATCTTGCAAATCCCATGCACCGATCTTTGCCAGCCTTTAGCCTGCCTCTACTGTGCAATCCCTGCTGAAGAATGCCTCTTGATGAGAATTTATTACCCCAGCCTTGATCACGCAGTATTTATAGGCATCTCTACTAAGTGATGGATGCAAACCATGCATCACTTATAGTCACAACTGATAGTCACACTTGCCTTTTCACCTATCTTTGCACCGGTCTCCACTGAAACTGTCCATGCACTGAAGTTAACTGATGTATTCTTTAGTTGATTAATGAGTTTATAATTAGTGAATTAATTAATAATTAATTCACACCACTCTCACTAATTGTATCAATCAGTTAAACTAGATACAAATAGCTCAAATATGTTTAGATTAGTTAAACTGAACACAACTCCATTAACTTCCTCAATCAACTCCACCAAACTCTGTCACATGAGTTCTAATTGAAGTATCCATGCAATAGCTCCACATAAAAGATAGGAATAGCGTAATTCCTTCTGTCAGCTCCCGTGCCACATCTGTGCACTTAAATGAAGTGCTCCAAGAGAATAAGATAATGTTTAGAGTCCAAATATTATTAAGAGCTAATAATATTTGACATATCTATTTTTAGACTGACAATCTAAAAATAGATTCCGCCCAATATGTCTAAAAATATAAATCCATCTATTTTTCCAACTTGACCAACCATCCACAAATAGCATCCCGCAACTCATAGAACATGATCCATATGTCTAAAAATAGACATAGTCCACTACTGCATTTGGCGGAAATTCCGACACTTGGTTCCGACGCTTTTGACCAAATGTCGGAAATTTCTCCAAATATTTTCCATCCCGCCCAAAACTGTCGCTATACCAACGTTTATAGAAAAGTGTCGTAATACCGACACTTAGAAAAGTGTCGCAATTGCGACGTTTCGAGGAAGACGTCGCACTTGCGACACTATGGCCCAACGCGTCGCTATTGCGACAACTGCAAGTGCGACACAATGTCTAAGTGTCGTAATTGCGACGTTTGGAGGCCTTCGTCGCAATAGCGACACCTTTTCTGTCGTCGGTATAACGACACTTATATGCGCGCTAAATACAAATTTGAAACTTATATGCACGCTACATAAAAATGATTTTATTGTTTCGTATCCATCGCAATAGCTACATTAACATCTGATATCACACGCGCATTCACCCTCTGCTCTTGCAAAATAGCATTCGCCCTCGGCATTCACCCGGAGCTCTCGAAATAGCATTTTCCTTAGCATTCACCCTCGGCGTTCGGCCTCGCTCTTCTTAGAATAGCATTCGCCCTCGGCTCTTGCAAATGTTAAGTTCTTCTTGCGGGCCTTCCTCCTATAGTAGGGTTGACTCTATTTGGGTTTTTTTAGTCAATTCCATTGGATTGTGTTAGGCTATAGGGTTTTATCTAGATGTTAAGAATCAAGATTAAATACCCTCTATTATCTTCATCACCCAATATAAGATTTAAATTTTTCCAAAAGAAACGCATATTAATTTGGCAGCCATTATTTCTCCTTACTTTAAAAACCCTACATTTAAATGAAAACAAGCATTGCATTTCAACTACAAAAATCTATTAGTGTTCAAATGTACATGTGTGCTACATTAACGTCTGATATCACGTGCACATTTTCCCTCCGCTCTTGCGAACATCATTCGCCCTTAGCATTCGCCCTCGGCTCTTGCGAACAACATTCATCCTCGACGTCGCCACGAGCTCTTGCGGAATAGCATTTCGCCCCGAGCTCTTGCGGAACAACATTCGACACACGCATTCACCCTTAGCTATTGCGAAACAACATTCACCACCGTCGCCCTCGACTCTTGCGGAACAACATTCGCCACTACGGCTCTTGCAAAATGGTAAGTTCTTGCTGAGGCCCTTCCTCCTATAGTAGGGTTGACTCTGTTGGGTTTTAAAGGTCAATTCCATTGGATTGTGTTAGGTTGTAGGGTTCTCTCTAGATTTCAAGAATCAAGATTCAATACCCTCTATTATCTTCATCACCCAATGCAAGATTTAAAATTTTCCCCAAGAAACGATTATTAATTTGGCAGCCATTATTTCTCCCTACTTTAATAATCCTACATTTAAATGAAAACAAGCATTGCATTTCAAAAAGCTACAAAAATCTATTAGTGTTCAAATGTACATGTGTGCATCACTTGTGTAGGGTATTCCTTTTCCACTTTCACATTATCCAAGAATGTGTACGGTATAGTTCATATTTTTTGTGATTTAGACTATCTTGAAAAAAGGAAAGGTAAATTATTTCCCATGGAAAAATAAGGTTTTCCCCTTTTTACTGCGGAAATGGTACAAAAAAAGTTCCATTTCTACGAAACTCCCTATGAAACGGGAAACAAATAAAGGCCATGTCCTCGATGGACATCATTTGGCTTTGAAAATGGCCATTGCACCGTGTTGTTTCTTATATTACATGATGATAGTTTCTTAGGTCATTTCTTGTGTCTTGAGATGAAAAAAAACCAAAGAAATCATTAAGATCCTTTCGAGGAAATAAATGACCATTTCTCAATCATATCTCAACTATTTTTTATTTTTATTCGGTGGTTGCTTACTTTGAGAGAAATTTGACACTTTTATAAGGAATATAACATAAAAACACAAAATGGGAAGGAATTGATGAGGTAGATGACCTTTAGTTGTTGTCGGTCAAGAATTGATAATACACGATGCATGTTCTGCAATGCTACAAACTATATTCCTTCACGGAGTTAGGACACGAGGTATTGAATCAAAGTTGTGGTTTCTAACTTCTTGTATTGGTTCATCAATCTTGAATCTCGAGACATTGCATGTCTTCATTGCTTCATGTTTGAATAATTTGCATCATATCGTACGATAGGAAATTAGGAATTATGATTATTATTACTTTATGGATCTGTTAAGTTACTTTTAAGTTTGCATGGTTTAGTTTGAAATTATTCTAGTGTGCCCCTAGGCCCAAGTGAAGGAATGCCAAGGACTGAGAACCCTAGTTTTTAAATGGTATTATTTCTTATACCCAAAATCCCCTCAACATCACTTCTTATTAGTTCTTAACAATAGTGTTGTAAATAATTTGAGAATTTATATAGCAAAATCTCGCACTTCTCAAGATAAAGTCCTAAAGCTAAAGTGTGATACCATGTGTAATTCAATAGCCCCATTGTCACCTCACCAACCTCATTTCACTTCGGGCTAGCTCTCCTCCAACTCAAGGGGTTTCTCCCTAGTAGATGTTAGGGATCTAATGGCCCAACCAAACCAAGTCAAGAGCCCCCTAACTCTCTATGTTTACTACTATCAATCAAAATATTGAACAATAGGGCCAG
The DNA here is from genome assembly GCA_034641835.2 of Pinus albicaulis. Taxonomy (NCBI): domain Eukaryota; kingdom Viridiplantae; phylum Streptophyta; class Pinopsida; order Pinales; family Pinaceae; genus Pinus; species Pinus albicaulis. The sequence goes on from CM076575.1 coordinate 1,236,800,851, forward strand.
ACATGCATCCTGAAGATAACGTGATTTCAAACATTAAATATCAACAAAATCGTTTAAAGGATATTGAAAGGAAAAAGGTGATGGAATATAGAAAGTGCCTTACTTAAATGCTCTAAGGATATTTCAATAGTTGCTCCAAAAGCTTCACTTCAAGGCCCTTCAAGATCGTCTCCAACAATGCTATACCATCAGCTTCAACAATGTTGCTCCAAAAATATCCTCAAGGTCTTCACAACAAGTTTACTAGAAGTTTCTCCAACAATATATTCAATAAGGTCTTCATTGTCAACTCGTCTCTTGTTTGGGTGCCTTAATGTGAAAATGACATGTTTCCAGGACTGAATTCAATGCAAGGCATATTTGAAACTCTAACTCTGTCTTCCGGTGTCTTATTAGAAATTATTTCAGTTTTCATTTTGTGTTTTCAAGTTAGATATTGTTTTCAAGTTTTTACATTTATAATTTTATTGCAATGTGGCAGACTGATCAGAGCAGTGCAGGAACAACCCCGAGGCAGGATGATCGCGGAAAGAGGCCAGCGGAAGAACATGTAAAGTGCCAGCATTGCTCTATCTTCAGGTATTTTAGTTATTTACATAATTGAAATAATATTAATTTTGTTCAAATATGTAGACACCTAGCCATGGTACGCTTGATGATTCCCTCTTTGAGGAAGAGCTTTCTTCATCCCTATCTCCAGTGTTCTTGTTGCGAAAAAAGGCACGAAATGCAAGGTCGGAATTTAATACTTTGATAGACGCGCCTCAAACACCTGAAACAGAAGAGAAGATAAAACAACTTATGAGCCAGCTAGAAAGATATCGGGTAATAATAAAAAGTCAAAAGGATATTTTTTTTGTTCTGCATGAGATGAATTGTGATAGTTTGATTTTTAATTTTTACATTGACTAAACTAACAAAAATTTCTTTTGTATGTAGCGTTTTCTGGCATTTGCTGAACCCGGTGTTGGTGGTAGTGGGACACAAGGGCAAGATATTTCCCAACAACCCTCTCATACACCTTCTACTCCTTTAGGTGCTAGCCAAGAAACACACCCTGCCCAAGCAGACACCCAGCCAACCGCTGAACGTGTTGGAAATGATGAGGCTGATATGGCCAACTACATTATTGCGTTTCCTGGAGCTACACATGTCAGCTCCACAGGGACCATTAATGGCACATTGTTGGTGAATGATGAAGGTGTCCCTATAAATCATGTACAACTCCCAGGTAAATTTTAATATTTTAACTATTTCATGTACTTTATCTAAAACATATTTATCATGATTTTTATTTTTAAATTAATGATAATATATTTTTTTGTTCTGTGTAGGAAACAATGAGTTCTATAGGTTTTTGGAGAGCCATGCGTTGGTAATTTTTGGCCCAACCATATGCACAGGGTGGAATTCCCAGAATTCCAACCTGAAAAAAGAACTTCTAGATTATCTAGAAGCCCTTTTTGGGGTCGGCACATTTGACAGAACAACGGTGGCTCGGGTAGCTGACAAATATTTGAAATATACTAGGGACACTTATAAGACGAAATTGCAATTTAACGCTAGATATGAGCGTCCTCTCACAGTTCTAGAGAGTGAGTGGAGAGCATTCATCCATGACGGAAAAGAGAAAAGGGCAAAGAAAGAAGGAAAAATGCCAACTGGACCTGCAAGGTAAATTACAACTTTAATTCAATAGCTTTAATTTTCTCTATGTCTAAAATAAAAGTGTGCTACGTCATATCTGACTTCAATCTTTTGATGCTAGGTTGCCTGAAACCTCAAAGGAAACCAAGGCTAGGATTGAAAAAAAGGGCCATCACAAGCTAGGCCAGGGTGGCTACTTGAAATTAGACGCAAGAATTGTAATTAAGTAGCTAAACATCTTATAATTAATTGTATCGCCTTCCAACGTTTTTGTAATCCTATCAAATATGATTAAAAATACACAATCATGTGTAATGTAGGGTGATGACTTCGGAACAGAAACTACAGAGGAAGATAAAAATATCGCTTTTCGTTTCGGCTATCAAGCTGTAGTTGAACGTCGCAGAAGCTTGGGGCAGGTCCCAAGATCTAGAATGCCTGATAAGGTAAAACATTAACCTTTCAATATTTTTGTTTTCGTCCATAAATTTAATGTCTAACAAATTTGTTTAAATCAGGGGAGCAGCACTACCGACGAGGCAAATAACCCAGTTTTAGAGCCAGATGTAGATGATCCTCTCGTGCAACCTGATCATTGTAGTGGGGACCAGGCCGACAATGCTGCTATCAGTGAGGGTCGTGACGATAATTAATTTCCACTTATAATTTTTTCTAATTATACCTTGATGGTTGTCCTTATAACGTTTTTTGTTTAAATGACAGAGAATTTTTCCCTTGAGGATCTTACCACCAGAGAGGAAGACAGGGCAACAGTCCCAATGGCGACAACTGGTGCACCAGGTAAATAATCTCATTGCAATTTTTTTTATTAATATTACCGAACTAGTTCAATGATATTTAAAAACTGACAATTAAAATTTAATATTATCTGTTTTTGTAGGTGATGCCCCATCACTGGATGAGACCAGACATCGTGACTACGCAACTAGGTCAGCGGCGACAACTGGTGCACCAGGTAAATAATCTCATTGCAATTTTTTTTATTAATATTACCTAACTAGTTCAATGATATTTAAAAACTGACAATTAAAATTTAATATTATCTGTTTTTGTAGGCGATGCCCCGTCACTGGATGAGACCAGACATCGTGACTACGCAACTAGGTCAGCGCCGACAACTGGTGCACCAGGTAAATAATCTCATTGCAATTTTTTTTTTATTAATATTACCGAACTAGTTCAATTATATTTAAAAACTGACAATTAAAATTTAATATTATCTGTTTTTGTAGGCGATGCCCCGTCACTGGATGAGACCAGACATCGTGACTACGCAACTAGGTCAGCAGTGCGGGTCGAAAGGCACGAAACAGGAGCAGAGCACGATGATATTGATGATGTAATTAGGAGCTTTAGAAATAGGAAGAAGAGAAAGAAAATTTGATAATGTAAAATATTGTATTATTATAAGACAAACGTTACCATACTTGGAACGTTTTTTGCGTTATATAAAAAACTCATTTATCATACTATTTTTATGTCAAGCATTAATTTCAATGTTTCCTTGTGTAATTTTTGTTGAATTGTTTTTTTATTAGTTATTGAATATTTTTTTTTATGCTCATGAAAGTAAAAAATGAAATATAGATTGGGTATTGGGGAATTGAGAGTGATGTGAGGGGGGAGGGGCCATAAGAGCTTCCACCTTCACGTGGTTGGCCCTGTTTAGTAGAGAATAATTTATTGGAGCGATTTAATCTTGGAGCAAACCTCCCCTGATCCAGCGTAGCAACAAAAAAGTCACTGTTGACTTAGTTGCTACTCTTTCAGATCGTGGGAGGCTTGTTCCAAGTTCATGCGACTCCAATAAATTATTCTTGAAACGAAGAGGAGCTTATTCAGGTATGTTTTGACATTTTCAACATATGTTCTAACATTATCATAAGAATGCATCTTAGAGTAAAAAATACTACATAAATTACTTGTATTTATTGTATAGATAATGATGGATTTTGATTGACTTGGCAGAGCAGGTACAAATCCTCTTGCATCATGAGCAATACAACTTGTCAACCAGGGTCATGTCCAGGATATTTTTGCTTGTGCGCTTGACCAGGTTCGTAATGTCACATTTTGTAAGTTCCTTTACAGCTCATAATTCAATATTAAGCTTGTTCACGATTATTATCTAGGTTTTTTGTATGTGTTTTTTCATCTATTTGATTGTAAGCAACTATGCATGTTTCCTGTTGTTCACCATGATTTCTCCCATTACCACTCCCAGGATGAATCCGACTTTATTGTTACATAGGTTACTTTATTGTTACTATGATTTCTCCATTTACGATTTCATAGGTTACATCATGTAAAGTTGTCAATCTCAGGTTGGTGATGAGCTTTAGTTCTCCATATTTGGGGCTTTTCTGATATTTTATCCCTCATTTCATTCCCGCATTACCTCGTTGTTTGAGCATGCCAATTTTCTACCACTTGTACCAATTGGCACATGTAAATCTCTGAGTGGTGCCACATTTCACCCATTTTCAGTGAGAGTTTAGGGTTTCTCTAACATAGCTTCAGAAATCCGATTCAGTGCCTGCTTGAATATTGTTACATAATAATTATGGTTTGGATTTATGAGCATGTTCTGAATGGTTGGTTGATTCATAAGAACCACCCATATAGTCATCTTGAGATATTTCAGAAGTTTTCTCGGGTTTCCTTTTTCACCGTTTCCAGTGGGTGGGATGGTGTGGGGTGATCCATCAATACTGGTGCTCTTGTGGTAGGGAATTTGTTTTTGGGGATATAAAGGAGCATTTGATGTAGATATCCCATTGGATGCACTCATAGATGGGCACGAGAGGTCAAGAAATTAAATTTAAAATGTGCAACCTCTAGCATGGCAACCTGAAGGCCACGAGAGACACTGATTAAATATTGTTTTGTGATGGCCTTAATATAGTTGTGATTTATTTTTATTATCTTAATGCAAATATATAGTCCAGTCTCATTAAAATGAGGATTGTGGTTGTATTTCTCTTTGGTTGTTTCTCTCTTAATGCTCCAGAAGTTGCCAAAAGTTGCGATATTTGTTTAGTTTGCCTGTTACAACTTAAAAGTGGTTTTTAGCAATGGGAGTCATGTTTTTTAAGGTTCATACTAATATGAAGATCTTGTAATTCTATATTCAGGATAAGAGAAGATGGCCTCTGCTTTGGGCAGTATGACAACAATTTCCACATCTACCTCATTGGGTAACAATGGAAAAGGGAAGAAGTTGGGTGCAATGTTTGATAATTATGGCAGACAATTGTCTTCTCTTTCAGTTTTTTCACCCATTTCCTTTAATCGCTCAAGCAGAAGAGGGACTCTGAGATTACATGACAGAGAGAAGGTAGTTAATACAAGAGATATGGAAAAGGAGTTGTACTTCAACAAGGATGGCTCAGTGACAAAAAAATTGTAGGTCAGAGAAAAAATTATGTTTAAAGGAAGGTCACCTGCACGTGAAACTTCACTGCGGTGGATCTTTCCTTGTCCACTTATATTCGATTTTAATGTGTTATTTTAATTTTTCATGGAGGGTTGTTTTGGCATATGTTCTGGCATTCAATTACACACTTACTGAAAGCATTGTCAATTTTTCTTGCAGGCGGTGTGAAAAAACTTGTTGATCTTGTTGGAGTCACCCTTAGGGTGAAGGGAAAAATGTTTTCATGGAGAGCAAGCATGGTTCTCTGAAAATAGTTAATGATGGTGTGACAATAGCTAAGGAGGTAATTTGCAGATGTGTGCTCTGGTTTTCTTTTTAACGTTGTATTAGTCCCCCCTCTTAAATGTCTTCCTTTGCACTTTGTGATGAAAGTAAATACTAACACATTTAGAGTCATTGTCCATCACATGCAATTTTGCAACATCATCTACCTACCCTACCTACTTTACTCTACCATTTTTTCTTCTTTATTAGGGTGCACTTAGACTGGAAAACCCTTATCACACTTTCTTTTCTTTTACATGTAGAAATGTATCTAAGTCTAACCTCCATTTCTGGTTCTTGTGGATTCAGAAATGAATTTCGGGTTTTTGTGATGAACAAACACAATTACAAGTTTTGGGAATGCAATTTACAATTCTGCGGATTGAACAAGACCAAATTGAACTCTGTTTCTGTCTTTCGTGCGGAATTAAAAAAAAAAACTAGGATTTCACAGAGTTTTAACAAGAATTGGGGTAAATACCTATTTTTTGGGAGATGAACAGTGATTAAACAGGTAAAGGCTATGGCGTACGAACTCTGGATTACTGGTATGCAATTGTCTTCAACAAAATACAGTTGATGGTGCTTGACAGTTTGTTTTTGAAATTCTCTGCATGAGACTTTGGTCGTTCACAGAATAATGAAAATGACACGGGAAAAATTGTTTTATTCACAAAGTCCAAAGGGTGACGGGGTTTTTATTTATTTATTTAATGGATGACGTCAGCAGGTACGGAGGATGAGTCACGGGAGGCAAGCGGTAAGCGGTTTCCATCACACCGCTTTTGGGGAAAAGTGGATTTGGGCAGAGGGTGAGCGATTCCATAGAATGATTGACGCGTGGCATGGCACTGTTTGAAAACTGCCAGGCCATCGCGCGTTATTGTTGGGACGCAGATGGCTAGCGATATCATTAATAACCGTTGATCTCAGATGGGTTGATCGAACGACGATGGAGACATGGAAGGGATGGGGATTTAATATGGAGGGCCCAACGCAATTAAATGTTAATTAATCTCATCGGGGGGAATCTGATTGGCGGAGTTAATTAATCGTGAGGATTAATCAATTTGTTTATAAAAATGCAGGAAAGTGATCGGGAAATGATTTAACCAAGGTTAGCGGTTAAGGGAGGTATTGGGGATTTTACAAAGGGTTTATAGTTTTAACCTTGGGAAAGGGAGTCGGGGGATTAAAATACATAGGGGAAGAATTATTTTTGTTTTAAAACACGTAATAAAACATGTTTTAATTATTTTTTCAATATAATTTTATTATATGATAATTGAATCAGATTAATCTAATTACTATAGGGGGAAGAATTTAATATTACGATATATTTAGCCAAAGGGGGCATAAAGTGGGTTTTTTATTTAAACATGTGGGAATAAAAAACTTTGGCTAAAATTTATTAATGGGTTTTTGGGGATATTATATAAAAATGAGTTATATATAATATGAGAAGGTTATTTTTGTAAGGATTTAATACATAAAATCAATGTTAATATGACAAGGGAACAATGTAAACTCAAAATACATTAATATAACTAAGAAAGTGAAGATTTAAAAGAAAATTGCATTATAATCACTTCATCACTTAGACTTGGAATAAAATGTGATTTTGAGGGTTTTTTATGAAATAATGCATAATTTTCCTAAGTAAAATGGGATTTTACTTAGGAAAACATGTTTAGAAATGAGTGAATGCTATGAAGAATGACTTCAAGTACTTAGGCTTTTCCAATTATTGGGTCGAGGGTCCGGTCCCTCCAAAAGTCAAGGAAATGCCTTGAGCCCCTCTAATTTTCAAATACTTTAGTACTTAGGGAAAATTAGTGAAATCTTTAGGGGAAGATGAGAAGGGAAGTTAATAACTTTGACTTTTCTTTTCTTTGAATTTCTTCCAGTATAGTGTCTGCCTTTGCACTTTGTGATGAAAGTAAATATTAACACATTTAGAGTCATTGTCCATCACATGCAATTCTGCAACATCATCTACCTACTGTACCTACTTTCCTCTACCATTTTTTCTTCTTTATTAGGGTGCACTTAGATTGGCAAACCCTTATCACACTTTCTTTTCTTTTACATGTAGAAATTTATCTAAGTCTAACCTTATTACATCCAAGGGCTCAGATTAAGCTATTGAGCTCCTTTTATTTACTCTACCTATCTACTTATTTTCCAAGATTAAACAGTTTGGTCAGATTTTATTCTCTATCTCTAAAACATGAAATTGAAAGATGAAATAACCAAGCTTAAACTGTTTGACTATTCATAAATTGTGGCATAGGATACAAGTTGCACACAATTTTATTTATTACATAAGAGCAAAAAGTAGTGGCATTTAGACTTGCACACTTTCCTTGGCCTTTATTTTGGTGGGGTTCATTTTCTTTTACTTTTTTGGCCATTTTTATTCTTTTTACCCTTTGATTTTTCTTTTAGGGTATACCCTCTTTACATTTTTTAATTTTTTTTTGATTTTTTGATAATATGGAAAACCTTTGCAACAAGAAAAGGTATGAACATATTACATAGCCCATCAAGTCAATCATGAAATATGACACCTATTGGTATAGGAGTCTAACATTGGCTCCACTTGGGGATGGCTTTTCCTGGTGAAGAGTCAAGAACAGCAGGTCAGTTGTCCTCATCCATTGACCTTGGTGAATCTGTAAATGTCTTCTGTCTTCTGCAAACTGAAATCTGATCTGAAACTAAAACAACATACAAAAGTTTTCAAACCAACTTAATGAAAAACTAGCTGAAAATTGAAAACTAAAAAAAAAAAATGCTCAAAATTCTGAGCTTATTGGCACTCATCTACCTACTCAATCTACTAAAAATCTTATTAAATCAGGTAATACAAAAATGCCAATGAAGCCAATCAAGTAGCTGTAACAATAAATGGATAACTTTATTGCTTGTGATCAACATTGGAAGTATATTATGATCATGTGCCTTTATAATAAATGATATGATGTGTAAAGGCCACTTTTGATGTATTTGATCCTTATAGAGAAAACATGTTTGCAGAATTGGGCTAAAAATATTCTCCATATAATCTGATATAGGATCAATAAAAGTATGATGTATGTTATTTACTTCTAGGCCTTCAATGACTCGTTGCTCAGTTGTATTCTGAATATTAAGCCTTGAAACTATTTCTTCTGTCTTGTGTTTGAAAGAATAATCATCCTCAATATGCAAGTCAAAAGATAGTACAATTTCCTCTTGCTTAGGAGAAGGAATATTTTCAAAGAATTCTTTAGGATTTCAGAAATTGTATGACTGAATTTGAGAATGCAAAATTTCAATTTCATTTTCATAATTTTTAGAAATTATCTCAAGAACACATATTTTCAGTTTGGGAGAATATTTTCTTGATTTCAAAAGAAGAAATAAAGCTCTTAAAAAATCCTCATCAAGCTGAAGTTCTAATATCTCATCCCTCAAAATAGCTAGTGATTGTTTTGTGAAATTATCATAATTATCATCATACCGATCATGTAAGTCTAAAAAATCTTCTAAGAACCTTGATTTTCTTAGGAATAGGTCATTTTGTAATAGCTTGCATCTTTTGAGGCTCCAACTTCACTCCTTCCTTTAAAACAATATGAACCAAATACTCGAATTCTTATTTCCCAAAAGCACATTTGGATTTTTTTACATAAAAATGATTGTTCTCAATAATTTATATAACTTTTCCACATGTTTACTAGTGTGGTATTCCCATGATTTATTATAAATATGTGTATTATCAAAGAAAATCAACACAAATTTTATAAGATGGGATCAAACAAAATTGTTCTTAAGTCGAGCCCGCCGGACTTCAAACGGCGATAAACCATAATTCAAACCAAATTCACGTTCCAAAATAGCCTGCTGACGTCGACCAATTTTGTGACGCGAAAACCAAATGAATTCTGCCCTAATATTTTGCGGGTCCGAAGTTGGGCTGGCGTACGGAGGGAGAGTTGTGACGCGAATTTCTTATCAAATTCGCCCTAATATTTTTCGGGTCCGGGTTTCCACTGCGCGAGCAGCCCAAACAAAGATCTGCTCTAATCAATTTCTGCCATGTGTCCTCAATCAAAACTTGCCCTGTTCCCGGATGCGAGTGCATTCGATGGCGTTTAAGGTGATGGGACATGGATGTGGCAATTTCATATCAATTGCATTAAGTTTTAACACAATTAAGTTCAGTGTTTTCACATCTAATCGCATTAAGTTTTAAACATTTATCAAGATCGACTCACTCCCGTTAGCTTATCTATGCTCCAATATGATCCGCTTTCACCCATTAATGATCAAATATTTATTATGACAGGCGTCCTTCGATTGCATTGCAGTCGGGTCGATAAAATGGCATTTCGTTATGGTTTTTCAGATGAGCCGGTTGCTGGGTTACACTGCCTGCTCACTGTGATGAGAAGGAGAAGTCGCCAGCTGAAATGCTGCGTAGACCTTGCTGCATATCTGCATTTCTCTTGGTCTGGTCCTTGTCTGTCTTCCTCTGTTTCTTGGAATTCTGCTTCTCCGTCTCCTCTTGTGCCCACTGCTAGTGAGATTGCACCCATGCCTCGCGTGCGTCAAAGGATGCGTTGCCGCAGGGGGAGCACTAGAGGTCAACTCTTGTGCGCTCCCTCCAGCCCCTCAACCGAGTTGTCTTCCGGCCAGTCCAGTGATTATTACGCAGATCGCTATCCAAATACTAGGAGTGGGCGGGGTCGGGTTGTAGGATCTGGCCACCATATGGATTCCCCTGCTCCTCGTTTCCTCACCGCTAGTTCACCTTCTCCCACGACGCGCACTGCGCAATTTTCCTTTAATTTTTCTCTCAACCACCCACGAATCACAGCTTCAGTTACTGTGGTTTTCCGCGAGGAGGCCCAAACAGAGGAAGAATGCACCCGTCCGGCGGGTCTGAGCTCGGAAAAAGCTTGCCAGCATTCAGCCCTTTAGGAGGGGAGCTGTGGCATGAATGTGGAGGTAGCACCTAGCGATCCTGGACCTTCCGAAGGATGGTGCCGAATCGTCGAGGAGCCGAAGGAGTAGTTTGGTTAATTTGTTTTTCTTGCTTCGCGGCCCACTTAATTGGGCTGCTTTTAGATTATTTTACTGTGCTGGACCTTTGTAATATTTTTGAATTCTGTAAATTAAACGTTCAAGACTGGTTTCCCCGTATGAGGGAAGTCTTCTTCATTTTTTGATTTTTTGATGACAAATTTGCCATGAGTCTAGGCAATGATTTTGACTTCGGTGTAATTTTATTCCCACTGTTAATAGATTAACTTTACTTAGAAAAAAAAATGTTGCCCTGTTTCTATTTTAAACCTGTTTTTTGAAATACAGAGCCATGTTTATATGGTCTATGTATTATACTCTTTCTCTGTATATCTACAGGAACCTTTTTGCTATGAACAGGGTGGATGTTGTAGCAGGCTACTAATGGAAACAAGCGAGCCTGAACCTTACATCTCGGATGCAACAGATAGTTACCAATTTTGGAATCAAGCGAGCCTGATCTTACAAGCGAGCCTGGGTTTCTGCAGATGGTTATCACACTCCTCACATGATTAGCGTTTTTCTCTGTTCAAGGATTTTGGGTACTTTAATTTGTATTTGGAACAATGGACATTGGTACTCTATCTATTGCTTTACTATTCTACATACTGCTATTTCACTTTCTTATAGATGCCTCGGGCATATTTGGATGCTTTCTCAGATTGTCGATAATCTCCATGTGGACCGTTACTGGGTTTTATATCATGTCCATGTATGTGACATGGGGTATTTTTCTATCATTGTCTGGGGTGGGAATTCCACTTTTCTGGATGGATATTTGGGTTCCAATCTTCAGATGTGAAAATGTAATGACTTCATGGACTGTTTTACTTCATATAATATATTCAAAACAACGTTTTCTCTTGTGAAAAAAAAAATGATTAATGTTTATCACTCTGCCTTCAAAACTAGCGATGCTGGTCTATGTTGCTAGTTTATTGATATGGTCTGATGGTCTTTTTATATTTTGGACATATCACACTCCTCACATGATTAGCGTTTTTCTTTGTTCAAGGATTTTGGATACTTTAATTTGTATTTGGAACAATGGACGTTGGTACTCTATCTGTTGCTTTACTATTCTACATACTGCTATTTCACTTTCTTATAGATGCCTCAAGCATATTTGGATGCTTTCTCAGATTGTCGATAATCTCCATGTGGACCGTTACTGGGTTTTATATCAAGTCCCTGTATGTGACATGGGGTATTTTTCTATCACTGTCTGGGGTGGGACTTCCACTTTTCTGGATGGATATTTGGGTTCCAATCTTCAGATGTGAAAATGTAATGACTTCATGGGCTGTTTTACTTCATATAATATATTCAAAACAACGTTTTTTCTCTTGTGAAAAAAAAATGATTAATGTTTATCACTCTGCCTTCAAAACTAGCGATGCTGGTCTATGTTGCTGGTTTATTGATATGGTCTGATGGTCTTTTTATATTTTGGACATATCACACTCCTCACATGATTAGCGTTTTTCTCTGTTCAAGGATTTTGGGTAATTTAATTTGTATTTGGAACAATGGACGTCAGTACTCTATCTGTTGCTTTACTATTCTACATACTGCTATTTCACTTTCTTATAGATGCCTCGGGCATATTTGGATGCTTTCTCAGATTGTCGATAATCTCCATGTGGACCGTTACTGGGTTTTATATCATGTCCCTGTATGTGACATGGGGTATTTTTCTATCATTGTCTGGGGTGGGACTTCCACTTTTCTGGATGGATATTTGGGTTCCAATCTTGAGATGTGAAAATGTAATGACTTCATGGACTGTTTTACTTCATATAATATATTCAAAACAACGTTTTTTCTCTTGTGAAAAAAAAATGATTAATGTTTATCACTTTGCCTTCAAAACTAGCGATGCTGGTCTATGTTGCTAGTTTATTGATATGGTCTGATGGTCTTTTTATATTTGGACATATCACACTCCTCACATGATTAGCGTTTTTCTCTATTGCAGGATTTTGGGTACTTTAATTTGTATTTGGAACAATGGACGTCGGTACTCTATCTGTTGCTTTAATATTCTACATACTGCTATTTCACTTTCTTATAGATGCCTCGGGCATATTTGGATGCTTTCTCAGATTATCGATAATCTCCATGTGGACCGTTACTGGATTTTATATCATGTCCCTGTATGTGACATGGGGTATTTTTCTATCATTGTCTGGGGTGGGACTTCCAATTTTCTGGATGGATATTTGGGTTCCAATCTTCAGATGTGAAAATGTAATGACTTCATGGATTGTTTTACTTCATATAATATATTCAAAACAACGTTTTTCCTCTTTTAAAGTTTCATTTTTTTTTAAAAAATTGAACCCACCGTCGCTATACCGATGCCTTGTAAGCGTCGAAATTGCGACAGATCAAAAACGTCGGAAGAGTGACAGTATAAAAACATCGGACGAGCGACGTTAAAAACGTCGGACCACATTTCGTCGGAATTGCGACAGTTTACAAACGTCGGAAGAGCAATGTCCAAAACGTCGAACCACATTTCATCGGAATTGTGACAGTTTACAACCGTCAGAAGAGCGACATCCAAAATGTCGGACCACGTTGCGTCGGAATTGCGACATTTTACAAACGTCGGAAGAGTGACGTTCAAAACTTCGGATCACATTTCATCGTAATTGTGACAGTTTACAAATTTCGGAAGAGCGACGTTCAAAACGTCAGACCACATTTCATCGGAACTGCGACATTTTACAAAGGTCGGAAGTGCGACAGATTGGAAAACATCGGAAGAGAGACGCTTGTTTGGAAGCGACGGAAAAAGTGTCGATAGTGCGACACTTTTTAATTGCGTCGGAACTACGACGGTATGGAAAACCACGTTTTGCCTACCCTCGAACTGTCACTCTTGCGACGACTATGTGTCGGAATAGCGACGAATTGGCCATCGGAATTTCTGCCAAATTTTCTAGTGGTATAAAAATAGACTTTGCGACATAAATCACCTGTGTGGCCCCCACCTAGTTTAGGTGATCACTTTCCAACTAGGATCAGGAATGATGTTTCAGGATGCCTCCATCACTTTTTCTTGTTGCAATCTTCAACAAAATCACTTTCATATGCATGCATGAGCCGTTTGTGAAGGTGATATACTTATCATACATTAGGGCTTGTTTTGATCATCATATACTCATTTTTTGTCAAGAATAGATCATTAGTATATAAAAAAAAAATCAAAGCCATATCTTGGACCATTTCAAAGTAGAGTTTTGGATCGACACATCATCCTGGCTTCACCAGCTAATTGTCAATGCAGACATATCAGGATTGGGGGGCTTTCTTCATACAATTATTTCTGCAACATAACACTTTGCCAAATCAATATTTTTAGCCTTACATAAATCAATGTTGTACAATAAAATCATCTAAGCCAACCTATAAAAGTTTATATGCGAGATCAAAACTAATATCAAACTCATCGATATCACTATAACAAATTATTTAGACCATGTGACATGTAGAGCTCACATCAAGTTGTGACTTCATCTATCGATAATTTTTCATTTATCAAACAATATAAAACCAAAATTCATCATGCCGTCCTCATGATAATAATATAAGTCACTAGATGCAAATGCACATAACAAAGATAATTCATGCAGGTTCCATCCATTTATTTTCAGGTTACTTCACACTGAATCACACTCGTATATACTTCAACCATTCCACTAAGGATAAAGAGACCAATAAAAAACCATTATCAAATACCAATATTAGTCACTAAAAGATACTATTTCCATTTAGCATTGTTATCAAGTAAAATCATCAGTCATCAAATCAAATCATTAGTCATTAGGTCAAATCCAAATTTTATATCACAATGAGATATATATCCCAAAATATATCTCAACATCAAGTCCAAGTTCTAAATCATTATCAATCATATGTTGAATACTTCTTATTTATATCGATAAGCCAAATCATAATTTCATATTGATATGCATATTACGATCAGTTGCAAAAACAAGTTTAGTCAACATATTCACATTATAGTAAGTGAAATATTCAAACTTCCCTTCTCATAGAAATTTATGTTGTCAGCTCCATGTTTATAGGACTGTCATCCTTTAGGTGAAATTTTTATTTCATACACAAAGCTTCACTTTTGTGACCTATAGGCATAACCACACCCATAGGCATTTTTCCATGCAACTGAGGTTTACAGTAAGGGAAAAATCTCTATTCTTAGGACATAACTTTGTTGCATACCAAAAATATCAGATATTTTTCTTATTCATGCCCATAAATCATACTTCAACAATAAATAATATTATATACATATAATGCAAATGACAATGGGAGTAAGGATATTCTGGATAGGTTCTCCCTCTGAATGGAAGCCACTTTAGTTATCTTCATTTAAGTAATAAACATGTGTATAATACTTTTATGCATCAACGGATTTGTTAGATCATAAATTCAAACATATGTCCATCATGGTCGTAACATGCTAGCATAAACTACTTCACCATTACATCATGAAATCAATATTTTATCAAGATTTATAGTCAAATAGCCAATAGGAGTATACTTCAAGAATCATGATCATCAATTCTTTGTCACATAAATTAATCCATCAAGTGAGGGGATTCAATTTTAGCATATTCCATAATTACTAATCACATCAAAACATAAACACCGTCAACAAAATATCTTGAGTATCAATCTCATTGTTACACTTATATTGTCATGGATAGCATGCTTTTCAAAAACATTATCAATAGTATCAAGTTACTATCTATTAGAATCAAGGTGTTAGCCTTATTTATGGTATCGAGCTATCCAAAATTATAGATGTTAGTCAAACATATAGTATACCAATATATCAAAGATCAATATTAAGTAGCTTCATAGAATCAAGAAGTTAATCATTTCTTAAAAGATAAGATACTTGTTTAATACCAAGTGCACCATTTCAGCATACGTACCATGAATCCAAATCAGTTTCATATGCATGCATGAGCCATTTGTGAAGGTGATATACTTATGATACGTTAGGGCTTACCATGCCATCCAATATTACAAATGAAACATAACATTGAAACAATATACAATGAAACCTTGTAGTATATAAAGACTCGTGCATGTTCATATAGGCAGCTTGTAGCACTTTGTCACATTTTTCTTCAAGTGCCTCTTTCCCTTTTCCAATGCCAATTCTTCTCTTCCTACAGTAGCCATGATCATGAAGAGGGATTCACTTATCACAACTCATGAGGAGGTTAGAATCATCGAAATACTCAAATATGCATGTGGGAAGTATAAGTAATGATAAAAAATAATAATTATATCCATAAGTATAAACAAAATTAAAGACTGTATACAATTCTTTCAATAATAATCATATTCAAATTAACTTTGTCGATGCGTTTCGAACCAACTAGTGTGGTTCATCATCAGGACTAGGTGCAAGATTAGATTTGGACGTTGAGTTTAAATAGATGCAGAAATGGCTAAACTAACTGTTAGGATAACAACTAGTTTGACTTAAAAAAAACAAATATATTAATTGAAAGCCAGCCTTGCGCTTATTCATTGTGAGATCTCCAAAGTCAGAAGATGTCTTGATATTCTATCGAGAAATTTGTTGTCTTGGCATTTGATTCTGTCCAATTCGATTCCCTCTGACTTATGGAACAAAATTGATGCCAGGTCGGCTATAAAGTCGATTCGTTGGGAGGATCTATGGAAGGAGAATCTTTTATTAAAATTTCAAAAGTTGTCCAAGAAGTATTTTCACTCAAATCAGGTTTTAGTTTTTTCAGTGAGCAGGGTTAATGCCGAACAAACCTTAGCACTCAGGTCTTGGATTTTGGGTGTCCCTTTGCCAGCTATTCCAAAATATTGTGTTCCTCATTCTTCTTCTGATTCTGAGATTTATGTGGCTAATTCACTAGCCTGTGATCCTAAGTCTCCATATGGCAATAAGGATTTCTCTCGTTGGCTCCCATCTTGCTCAAAGCTTTCATTGATGGCTAGGGAAGTGGAGGTTTCCGAAGAAACTATGAGGTAAAGACAACCTTCCTGTAGGACCGTGGAAGCCTCAGTCGTTGTCTCCAAGATAGAAGGGCAGCATGCTATGCTCGTATATCCCCTTTATTTGTCACAAAGTTCATTTGGTGTTATCTTGGTGTATGAGAGCGTAGATCTCAGCACTAATCAAGTTCATGTTTCTAGCCTATCTCTCTCTCCCTCTGACTTCTCATCGAATTCCGTCATTGGTGGTGGTTTCTTGTCTAATGATGAATCTAGTGGATCCGCTGCCAACCATTCAAGTGTTCCCCATTCAGGGAACTCCCTTCCTTTGAGTTATGAGGTGACCATGGATATTGCTTCTAACTTGTTTAATTCATCTAAACAACACAACCCTAGAAAATTGCATAAGAATTTTACTAATAAATTAACTAGTAACATTGAAATTAACTTTGATATTAATGAAACTAATTCTAATGATCTAAATATTGGTAATAGTAATAATAAATATTTAATTATTAAAAAAGACTATAACAATATTAAAAATGAAAAATGGCCTAATAAAAGGAAAAAGGGATTTAATGACCTGAATAATAATTATGATAATAACACTAGTGTAGATAATATTATTAATAATGACATGATTAAGAATAATAAAAATAAGAATATTAATAACCATTCTATGAACAATAATGTTAGTAATAATTTTGAGGATGAAATTAAACTCAATAACTCTAGTAATAAGATTAATAATACTAAAAATGACTCTAGTAATAAAGTGGTTAATCCTTCAAGCTTCTCATTTGACCCGTCGGTTTATAGTCTTCTCGAGAAAGGCTTTAATTTTTCCCTAGCTCCTAGAAAAATCTCGATTAATGATATTATTTGTGACATTTAATTTGGCATCAGGGACTTACCAGATTCCTCCAAGGACATTATTAGGTAGGATTATGCAGTCCTATTAAGGAAATCCAAACCCCCCAAGAACAACCTCAGTAAGCGTGAGTTTGAGGCCTTAAAATCCTTAAATAGTAATAAGGATATTGTTGTTTTTAAGGCTGACAAAGGAGGTGCAGCTGTCATTATTAATAAAGATGATTATAGGAATAAAATGTTAGACCATTTGGAGAATAGTGGAAGCTACAAAAAATTTCTAAAAATCCCTTAAAAAAAGTCTGAAGAGCAGTCGCTGATGCCATTAAATCTAGCAGCTCTATGAGTTCTTTAAGTAAGAAGTTTATTGAAATAAACCCCCTTACTCCTACAATATATGGTCTTCCAAAAATCCATAAGGATGGTTCTCCCCTTCATCCCATTGTTAACACCATTGGTAGTTTGACTTATCTTCTAACCAAGTATTTAGCCCTTAAGCTTAAGCCTCTCATAAGTCATACCTACTCCTTTGTTAAATATTCTTCCTCATTCTTTAATGAGTTAAAGGGCGTTAGAATGGGTCCTAAAGATAGGCTTGTCAGTTTTGATGTTGTCTCTCTTTACATCAATATCCCGATTAATGAGGCCATTGAAGTCATTAATCGCATCACTGATCCCTATACGGCCCATTTAGTCAGGATTTGGTTAACCTCTACTTTATTTAGTTTTGAAGGTGAGTTCTATGAGAAAACATGTGGTGTTTCCATGGGTTCTTCCCTTTACCCAATTGTTCTATTTATGGAGGACTTTGAATCCAAGGTTCTTTCCTCAGCCCTATACCAACCAAAGCTTTGGAAAAGCTTTGTTGATGATACTTGTGTTGTCTGGCCTCATGGTAAAGAAGAGTTAAATCGTTTCTTCCTTCATCTTAATAGTCAATCTTGCCCCATAAAATTCACCATGGATTATGATTTGGATGGTAGCCTTCCTTTCCTTGACATTATTATCTCTAGAAATGATGATGGTTCTTTCTCCCATCAAGGTTTTCAAAAGAAAACCCATACTGAGCAATATCTCCACGCTAGTTCTCATCATTTCCCTGCTAAAAAATTAGGTATCCTCAATACCTTAGCCACCAAGGCGTTGAGAATCTCTGATGAGTGTCACCTTGAGGGGGAAAAGACCCATCTCCTTAATTTCATTTGTAAAAATGGTTATAGTAAGTCACAAGGTCTTAAGAATTTTATTAAAGCAGAAAGAGGTCCTTTAGTTAAAAATAAAAATATTAATGAACCTAATCAGTGGTTGTGCAGTGTACAGATTCATTTAATTTAGGTAACCATTGATAAGATTGCTAGGATCCTTAAGAAGAATAATGTTTCTTCTTCCTTCAAGCCCCTTAGCACGATTCACAACTCTCTTAAATCGGTTAAAAATCTGGTAAACCGTAGGGATGGGAAAGGTGTCTATATTATTCCTTGTTCTTGTGGGACACCTTACATTGGTGAAATTGGTCAGTAAATAAACCAAAGGATCTATGAACATGCTGCTGACATTAAACATGGAAGATCACACACCTCTGCCCTAGCTAAGCATGCGGAAAATACTAACCATCGAAGAGGCGAGGGTCATAGCTAGGATTGACCATTTCCATCATTGTAAGTAAAGAGATGCCTTAGAAATTGAAAAAAGACCCATAAATCTCAATAGAGATGGCGACTGGAATATAAGTAGATGTTGGATCCCTACCCTATATTCTTAGTGGTCTTGTGTTTTTTTTTTTAAATAATTTTATTGATTTATTTATTTTATTTTACTTTATTTATTTATTTATTATTTTTTAAGAAATGAAATTAATATAAATAATTAAATAAATATAATATAATAGAATAGGTAATAAATACTTAAAAAATAATATAAATAATAATAACAACGATAATAATAATAATAATAATAAAATTAAATAAAAAGATCAATATATTTTATTAAATCATTAAATAATTCACTAATTAAATAAAACTAGCCATTATTAATCTATTTGAATTTTTAAAGTCAAACTAGCTGTTATCCTAACATTTATTTTAGCCATTTCTACATCTATTAAAACTCAACGTCCAGATCTCATCTCGCACCTAGTCCTGATGATGAACCACACTGGTTGGTTCGAAACGTGTCGACAAAGTTCATTTGAATGTGATTATTACCAAAAATATTCTCTACAATTTTACGATGGATCACAAAAGAGAAAATTTGAAAAAAATTAAAGACATAAAGGATCATTATAAATCGAAAAATACTTATATTCACTGAGACGTGGTCATCTCCCTCTTGAGCTTGCTTTCAAGATCCATAATTATCCATAGTCAATATATCAATGTTTCCTTCAATATTTCAACCAACTTTATCATCAGCGAGGCCTAATAGACACTATCCCATATAGGGCTTCATCAAATCTAATACAAGTGCTTGAACATATTCATATTAGTTGTGCTAGGGTTTCTATATTTCATATCTCAAATATTTACCATAAACCAGGGTTTCTCTCAAACCCTAATATCATAATATCCATCAAACCCTAATAAACAAATTGCCTAGGGTTACCTTAAAACCCTAGTATTATTTTAGGTCTCCGCCATCCTCTCTTGCATCCTTCAATGGTGTCATTATAGGGGTGATATTTAATGAATTTTCTTCACCCTAGCTTTGATTCCATGTTATTTTTTGTTAACGCTATATTGTTCTTTTCTTTGATAATTTCATTTGTTCATTTACATATTAAATGCACCCCATAACATCATAACATTATTCATATTTACATCATTATTTAGCAACATATAAAGATATGCATAAGACCAATATCATCATCAATGAAGTTGAACATAAAGGGGTAATAGAACAAAAAAAATTCACACATAGAGACACCAGGATTGGTCGGAGATCAGGGAAAAACGCACTAAGGGGAAAACCTTTTCAAATTATTCTTCTTATTAAA
The DNA here is from genome assembly GCA_034641835.2 of Pinus albicaulis. Classification (NCBI taxonomy): domain Eukaryota; kingdom Viridiplantae; phylum Streptophyta; class Pinopsida; order Pinales; family Pinaceae; genus Pinus; species Pinus albicaulis. The sequence continues at coordinate 1,236,821,166 of CM076575.1, forward strand.
TTTTCATTTAATGATTCAAAAAAAAAAGAGTAAAATGATACATATATTCATATATGAAACTATCCATCAAAAACATCTACAGCATCCATGAAATTAACCCAAAAATTCTTATACACAAAACCTTGATTCTAAATCGTATAATGAACTATCACTATCTACGGTTAACTGTCAAACACTATGGTCAATGAGAGAAAACTTCGGGTAACTAAAAAACCAAACCCTAGAATTCGGTCACATGGAGGACATGGTGTGTGTGCAACTGGGAAACTTTAGTCACTCCCTTGAGCCTCCAATCCTATGAATAAAGTCAAATTCTGCCATAAGATAGCCTGTGACTGTGATTTTATAAAACCCTAGATGCCAGATGCATTAAGCACGAGTTGTGCATGTGACTGAGATAATTTTCTCACACAAATGAGTATGTCATCGAGCGAATGTGGTGGATTTGTTCCTGTGTCATGCTTGCAACTGAGGCCCAAAAAAATAAAAAATAAATGCGAGCTTCAAACCCTGCAATTTCATCTTCGAGCGAACTTGTTCCTCTGTAGATATATCTCGAACCTATGAAGGATAAAAAAAATAAAGAGAAATAGAAGAGTATCTCATGATGATATCCAAATGAGGTAGAGGTCACCAGGGAAGATTTTAGGGGTTGATATTCGTAGGTGGGCTAATAGTCCATGTTTTTTCCAAAAAAAGATTCACCAATTTTGATTTTTCTAAAAATGAATTCGCCCATATTTTACAGTATAAAAGTATTTTACCTTAAAATTTCTTATATTATATATTGTCTAATATAAAATAATTAGAAATCTAAACATTTTTACAAAATTATCATCAAACATTTTAAAATTTGGATATTAGGGACTTGTAAGATTCACCAAGGTTCTTAAACTTTAAGATAAACTTACCTCTTTAAAATATTCCCCAGAGGTCACTTGTATTTATAGCCTTCCAAGGGCATCCACTGTGATTTAGGGCTGACCTGATCAAATATGCACATGTGGGCTTATAATTAAAAAATGTGCATTCCCTTATATAAATTACATGATCTTTAGGTCGATTTTGGTCCTCTCAAAAAGAGGAATTCAATTTAATCATCATCTCCATCAAATTATCTGTCCAATGTGTAATTTGACCATAGTTTTCAATTTTAACAGAAAATTCATGATTATGTTTCTATGATTCAATTGTGTTTCTCTCCAATTGCGATAACATACTCCCCATATGAGATTCATTCTCAACAACATGCTTCTCCTTATGTTCATGATTTCCTTGGATCTCCACATCCTTTTTAGGAAGCCACTCCAAGAGAATTTTCCATGGTAGTCATGGGTTTTTGTATTTCTTCCTTTTTTAATTCATATTCTTTTCTATTCCTTGTATCTTATTTTTTGTTCCTTCCTTATTTTTATTCATCTTGCTTTCCATTTATATTTTATTTTTTTCTTGAGAACCTAAGAAATCCACATTTTCAACATCCACCATCCATTTCTTTAACTTTCTTCTGTAATTGAGATAACCTAAATTCTAAGTCATCACTATCTTCACAAGTCAAGGATGAGCCTTTAATGGATTTAATTTGTGTAGTATCTTTATTTGGAGACATGTTTGAGAATAATAATAACGCTCCTCTTTATTACAACTTGCAGTCAGAAAAAAGGATATTCTAATCAACAATTAGGTCACTATTAAGTTGTTTACCTTATTTTGGAGGATAGCATTAGAATGGTGAGAGGCTTATTGGTAAATATATAATATTTGATCCATTCTCGATCTAATTTTTATTTTATTTTATTTTATTAATTAATTTATTTATTTTTTTCTGTAATACTATGATATTTATTTCCCGTAATTCCATAGATGTGAATTGAATTTTCTGTGTCAACTAAAGTTATGGTAACTTTCCCAAAACTTGTTTATTTTATGGCCTCTTACCACAAACAAACTTGTATAACATACCACATGTAAAATTCTTCAAATATAATTTTAAAATGTATAAATTAGGTACTTTTGTATGTCTCCTAAAATCCATGAATATTTCACAGTTTAAATTCCCGAACAGGTAGATATAACAAAAATACCAAGATGACATGTTTAAAATTTATTTCGTGATTGTGCACAACCCCTAATTATGAAATTGAAACATATATTCCACAATATTTCTCCATAATTTGGTCCATGCTTCAATTTATAAAGCATTACAAAACAAAAATTATAGCAAAAATTATGAACTTACATGTTTGAGACTAATTTCCAGAGCATACAGAAACCCTAACTTCCTTGGGGCATATCTCTGAGATTATAGTGAACCAAGATTTGTAGTTTGAACTAGATGTTCACCATAGTCTCAACTTAATGTGGTTCAAGTTTCATGGTATGAAATATCACCAAACACAATTATAGTGAAAATTTTGAAATGACCTATTTGAGATTGATTTCAGGAGCATGCAAAAACCCTAACTTCCTTTGAGCATATCTCTGAAAATATAACAAACCAAGATCTGAAATATGAAGTGGATATTTCCCACTACAAGGAAAAGACCCTCTAGCGGAGGTTATAAAGGAGGTCTTTAGTGTTATAAAATTGGCCAAAATTGTCAAAAAAACATTTTCTACAACATCCGTTTATGGTTACGGAGGTTTTGGCGGAGCTTTTAACGGAAATTAAACACAAAAAAAAAGAGGTTGGAGGTTATTATAGATGTTTTTTTTCATCGGTGTGCTACTTTGGCTTTAACGCACTGGTGCATACATGTAAAAGGTGCCCCGGGGTGGTCGAAGGAGAATGCATCGGGTTGTTAAGGTATAAAACCACATCGGGCGTAGTGTTGGCGATACAACGCACAGGGCCGTTCTAATTGGTCTTGGGATTTGTGCGGTACCCGTAGGTCGTATCAATGCATCGGTGCATCAACTTATAGAAATGTATCGATGCGCAGTATCACACAAATGCACCGAGATTTATAATTGGTATTGGTATTCGTGCAGTGCCCATAGGTCATACAAATTCACCAATACGTATAGACACATAGACGCCCCGATGCACAATATCACACAAACACACCGAGATTTATAATTGGTATTAGCATGCATGCGATGCCCATAGATCATACAATGACTCCCATGCGTATAGACACATAAACGCACCGGTGCGTCGTACTGCACAAACGCATCGATATTTTTAATTGGTTTTGGTATTTTTGCGGTGCCCATAGGTCGTATAAACGCACCAGTGCGCTTCACAATACAAACACACCAGTGTATAGTAACTGAAACGCACTGGTTTTCATTTTGTATTTTTTAGAAACATCGACTTGTGACAGTGCACTTATTGTGATTGTTTTAAATTCATTATTCATCAAAGGTCAACACATCTTATAACAATATTCATATTAATTAAATTTTTATTAATGCATTTGAATGTGATGTTTGGATTAATTTGTTATATCATATCATAATTATTGTGATTTTTTAAAATTCATTATTGATCAAAAGTCGACACATATATATCTTATAACAATATTGATATGAATTAAATTTTTATTAGTGCATTTGAGAATGACAACAGAGAACGCAATAGCGACAATGGAGAACGTAATAGGATAAATTAAAACATATTTTATTATATATATATATATATATATATATATATATATATATATATATATATATATATATGAACTATACAATCTTTTTCATACAAAATGGGACAGTTATTGGTATCCCTTTGTCTTTCAATTGGGACACTATGTCCATTACATTAAACAAAATGTATGATTTCATAGGATAATGTTTCAAAAAATACGTATTTCTTTGATATCCAAACATAGTGATCATAATTCTTCTCTTGAACTGCTATCACTGCTAGAGCTACTTCCATGACTTGGGTTATTTTCAAGAATGTTTTGTTCACTGTGTTGATTGTTTTCTTCTTCTTTACCTTTCATCTACAAACATAAAAATAAACTGTAATGAGTGTATATGATGGTAATGATGGTGGTGGTTAACGTCCACTGAGACCAATATTTAGTCTATCGGACCTAAAGAAAAGAGTTATTTAGTTTGATTTAAGATTTTTTTTGTATGCTCAAAAAGCTTGGAGAGAAGCCTCCCGAGCTCACTATAATTTTGACATCTTAAAAGGCTAGGAAGGTCAGTATTGCAACAAATATTATGAAATTGAGCTCTAATGTGTTTGTACGTGGGGCACTCTAAGAGGGAGTGATTTTCATCCTTGATGTTCATATTCTCACAGAGATGGCAGATCCTTTCCATCCATGGTGTTTTAGGAACTGTCCAATGACCTATTTCACTATGGAGCTCATGAGAGTTCATTCTAATCTTGGCTATATTAATTTTATTCTTTTTTCTAGTTAAAACAGAGATATACTTTTGATATTTTGAGGTGGGGTTGATGACCTCCTTATAATATCTTACTTTTATTTTAGTTTCTATATCTTTCTCACACCACATTTTTTCTTTGAACTTAGAACTAACGATTTTTTTTTAATGTTATTAATTTTTTGTAATGCGACATTCTTGTCGATCTCCCAATGGTTTAACTAGGCCCTGGTGTCTTTATACGAACTTATTTTAAGCCTTAGGTGGTTTTGTCTAGAATTTAAAGCTAGCTTAGGAAGCCTATGGTCTCCTATGCTATTGAGCTTGGGATTGTACAACATAAGCCTAGTCATATCTAGGCTCTCGATAGGGGAAAGACCCACTTCTATAAGGAGAATAAGATAGGGTGTATTGCTTTTAATTTTAAGGTTATACATTATAAAATTCTTCTGGATTTGCTCAATATTTCTCCAGGATTCTCTAGGGATGCTGCAAGCCCAAACCTCACAACCATATAAGATAATAGGAGTGACTAAAGTTTCAAAGAGGAACTTCTTTCTATCCCACATTATGAGGTTTTCCATTTTACAATTATTTTCAAGACCAAAATAAGCTTTCCACCCCCCATTAATCCTTTTATAAATGCTATATTTCCAGTTGAGCTTGTGATGAATATTAATTCCTAGGTACTTGTAAGAAGACACTTCCTCCAAGTTACTATTGTCATACATAAAATTAGCGTAAGTGTCCTTCTTGGATTTGATAATCATAACTTTTGTTTTGTTAGTTTTAATAGGCATACCCATTATAAAGCATAAATCCTTAATAAGTATAAATAATATACATTGGTAAGAACAATGAAAATTGCAATATTAAATAATATACATCAATGTAAATCGAAAAGAAATGACGTACCATTGCAACAATTGACTCATAAACTATACACATTCTTTCAAAACCATGTAACATGCTATATTTCAAGATTTCATTTATTGGCGAAGTTCCATACTTTGTTTCCTACAAGTTTTATACCCCGTAACAAATGATATATTTAATATAAAATAATTTTTTTTTTATATTAATTTGAGACGGAGCTAAGTAAAACAAGATCGATAGATGCTTACAAATTCCACAGTTAATTTCTGATATGCCAACATATACTCACAACCCATATTTAACCCAATTTCAATCAATTCCTCTGATGGTCCTTCTTTGTATGTTATCACCTGTTTGAAGAAATTCAATGATGATTTTTGTAAAAAAAAACTTAAAAAATAAAAAAAAATGAAATCTAGTTAAGTTTTTATAAGGAAGTAACAATTACTGACAAGCTTAGATATCAACCCTTTTCTCTCTTGTCGTCCAGTTTTATGTGCTGAATGGGTTCCATTTTCTTTTCTTTTCTGCAAGAAAGTATTTGAAAATTAATATTTAATGCAACTAAATTGTTTATTTATTGTACCTAATGATCGAAAAATTCAATGATTACATATTACATTTGAAGCATGTTGTTTTTGAGATGGCTCCTCTTGCGATGCAATTTTTTCCATTTCTTTGATCATCTCATTGTACACCTTTTTCAACATTCCTACTAGCATATTTTTGATATTAGCTCATTCATATTTTGATATTTTCATAATATTCCTAAAAATGTAACATGACAATAAACTATTTAATTTTTATATTGATATATGAAAAGTAAATATAAGAAAAGTGATATTTATAAATAATTCTAGACAAACATTTAAAGAAATATTATTTTTTCATTCCTTATTTTTTGTTGTTATACATTTTTTCTATTAAAAGTCTAACATGTCTCATTGACCAATTCCCTGGAAACTCTTCCTGTACTTTAGATAAAATTTGGTTCTTGGAATCATTGGATTGGTTTTTGTATTGTAAGTGGAAAGAACGTCTATACATTTGTTCCACTAGATCCCTCAAACTTTTGTAAAATTTTTTCCCCCTTTCATTAACCTCAAACACCACTCCAGATGAGCTAAGGAGCAATTCATTTTCATTTGCATGTTCTATTTTCTTTTCTTTTCTTAGAACAACATTCATTTTCTGATTTTTTTGTCCCTATAGAACATTAAACAGATGTGAATTAATAGATTGTTTGACAATTGCTATCTAATAATTTTAAGTATATTATTAATGAAAATTAAAAGAAGAAACCCATATTGGATCGATAATAATTTTTCATTCACCTGATTCATCCTTTTGCAATTTTTCCCTCAAGCTTTTATGCTCTTCTGGTCCTAGATCAGAAATAATCTTATCGAGCTTCGTCATTTTGTGGCTTTGCATGATACACTGTAAACATTACATATTAGTTAAAATTATATATAGTTCAAAAATAATATTTTTTGTAAAGAATTTACAAAGAACTTGCCTTTTTTTCTTTTATTGATGTGTTATCAGTATTTTTGTTACTTTATCTCTTGTTAGTCATTTCTTTATCAATCTAAAACCTGTACCATATCATTCATTAATATATTTATAAATAAATTTCAACTTTTTAGGTTAAAAAAATGTCAAGAAACCGGTGCGCCATTTATTCTGTACGCACCAATGTTGATGCGTGGAGGTATTATAAATGCACTACACAAACTCTATAATAGTCCGTACGGTGCTCAATCTCAACAAGGAGCAATGGTGCATTACATGTTAACCACTGCACCGATTAAGACAGATAAACTAATAAAAATCATTGAGTGTTAGTTTTTGTAGCATAAACCGGTGCCATATTTTACATATGGCGCATAGATAAAAAAAAAATTGTTTTTAAATTTTTTAAAAAATTACTTTTGTGATGCGCTTGTACAATATAGCGCACTGGTGTGTTAGGTTATGTCGGCCGCACCGATGAAAACAAAAATATATTTTTTTTTTAATTCATGCAAGGGCCGACATGGATTGGAATCCGACTATGCAAGTCGTCGCTTCGGTTGGATGTCTTAGGAATATATTTAGCAATACAAACCCTATAAATCTAGAATATAAAGGCCTGATTCTGAAATCACAGAAAGAGGGAGAATAAAGGGCAAAAACAAAAAGAATGTAGGGTTTGTTTCTAAAATGGTTTTTTTTTTTTGTGAAACAGTACCTTATCGGTGCGCCATAATGAATAGTGCACCGGCAGCATATTTTACATATGGCACACTGATAAAAGATAAATTTGTTTTTTAATTTTTTAACACAGTACTTTCACGGTGTGCTTATACAATAAAGCGCACCGGTGCGCTAGGTTATGTCGGGCGCACCGATGAAAAAAAATTTGTTTTTTTTTTAATTTCACAGAAGGGCCGACATGGATTGGGATCGAACTATGCAGGTCTTCACATGGGTTAGATTTCTTATGCCTATCTTTAGCAATACAAACCCTATAAATCTAAATTGAAAAGCCCTAATTTTGAAATCACGGAAAGAGGGAGAAGAAATGGCAGAAACAAAAAGAATTTATGGTTTGTTTCTAAAAATGGATTTTTTTATTTTGTTTCTAAAAACTGCAGAAAAGTAAAAATAACAATAAACTTTGATTTTTTTCTTTTACTGCATAAAAAAAAACTGCAGAAAAAGTAAAAAATAAAATAAAACCAAAAAACTTTAATCACGTGATTGTTTGAAATTCTATGCTATAGGGTTTGAATCACCGGAGGTTTGGAATTTTGATTTTCTGAATACTTTTTTTCGAACGTATTTCCCTGCTTCATAATGCTCTGGTGCTCTATTTTCTCCAAGTGTGTCTCTTGCAAATCTCTGGCTGAATTTTTTTGCAAAAATAGTGAAATAATGAAAAGTTTTTAGTATTTAAAGAAATGTTGTATGAAATTAGATTTTCGAAAATATTTTTCTGCCCATTTTTCAATTTACCGCTCTTTTTTCACTTAAATAAAATAGAGTTGTGCCATTTTTATTTGTGGTTATTTGTCACCGGTGCATCATGTAATAACACCACACCGGTGTGCCTATTTATAAAATGGCACCGGTGAGCTACTTTACGACCTGTGCACCGATGAAAGAAACTTGCTTTTTTTTAAATTTCACGGAAGGGCTGAAATGGATTGGGATGTCCCATGCGTTGGATGTCTTACACCTATATTTAGTAATACAAACCCTATAAATTTAAATTTAAAAGCCCTAATTCTAAAATCACAAAAAGAGGGAGAAGAAAAGGCAGAAACAAAAAGAATCTAGGGTTTGTTTCTGGATTTTTTTTTTTTTTTTTAATTTGTTTCTAAAAACTGTAGAAAAAATAAAAAAAACTACAGAAAAAAAAGTAAAAAAAAGATAAACTTTGAATTTTTTCTTTTACTGTGTAAAATAAACTGCAAAAAAATAAAAAAATAAAAAACTTTAATCACGAGATGGTTTGAAATTCTATGCTACAGGGTTTGAATCACTACAGGTTTGGAATTTTGATTGTATGAATACTTTTGTTCGAATGTATTTCCCTTCTCCATAGTGCTCTCATGCTCTGTTTGCAATAGGTATGTCTCCTGCAAATCTCTGGCTGAATTTTTTTGCAAAAGTAGTGAAATAATGAAAAGTGTTTAGTATTTAAAGAAATGTTTTATGAAATTAGATTTTTGAAAATATTTTTCTGCCCATTTTTCAATTTACCACTTTTTTTCACTTAAAGAAAATAGAGTTGTGCCTTTTTTATTTTCGGTTATTCTTCATCGGTGCGTCATGTAATAGCACCACACTGATGCTTCTGTTTATAAAACGGCACCGGTGCATAGTACCAAAAAATGTTAGGTCCCTATATTACTAGTATAGCCCCTTATTGTTGTTCATGTAACCCCCTTATTGTTATTATTGTACCCATGTAACCCCCATATTGTTATTATTGTGCCCTTAAATTATTATTGTTAGGTCGGCTAGGATTACATTGTGGCCCAACTAGGATTACATTGTGGCCCCATGGACTCCTATATATAGAAAGGAGGTTTTTTAATTTGTATCATCCAAGAATTGTTCATTCATGTAATGTATTAGAGGTTTCCCCCTAGAAGTGACTTATTTATAAGGCGTTGATATCTCTTTTATTCTATTTTTGGAGCTGGTTTCACAACATTTGGTATCAGAGCTTTGGATTCTAGGGTTTCACTGCTCCAAACATGTCGTCGTTGAATTTTCAATATAATATTTTTTCTACGAAGGTTTAGAAGCTGAAATGTTTAGAGTGCGAAGCCGAAATCCTGAGGAACATCATCGCAAAATTTCATATCTTGGTTCAGAATATTTTCGTAGATATGATATGTGGAAGTTAGGGCTTTTTGTAGGCTCCTGAATTTCACTTAAAAAGGTCATCACGAAATGTTCACTATAACTTTTTTTCTACGATGGTTCAGAAGCTACAATATTTAGAGTGCGAAGCCAAAATCCTTAAGAACATCTTCACAAAATTTTAGAGCTTGGTTCACAATATTTTTGGAGATATGATCTATGGAAGTTAGGTCTTTTTTAGGCTCCTGAATTTCATATCAAAGAGGTGATCGTGGGAAAATGTTAATAACTCTCTCTCTGCGCATCGTATTGGAATTTTGTAAAAGGTGGCTGGAAACACATGGATTTTAGTTTTCTATCTATAAATTTAAGAGCCAAAGGAGTAAACAGTGACACGTGGAAAGTCGTACAAGTTCGCTCTACTGAACCAGTCCATAATTAGGTCATGTGGGAGATTGGAAATAAATTTTCCTTGAAGAATCCAAATCAAGTAAGACCTGTGGCATTTGAGAGAAGCTTTAGAGGACTACTACAGGGCCGAATTTCAAATTTTTAGGATTTGCAAGTATAGAGATAAGTCAATTTCAATATTGAGCTCCTCAAAAGCAAGTAAAATATGTGTATTTTTTTCAGAATTGCATAAGTCTTGTTTGAATAATAAAGTTGAATTGATTCCAAGGGAATATTGTAGAATAGATATCAGTATAGGATTCTAAAATGGCCCCTAAAAAAAATTAAACACCCATTAAGCCTTTAGAAGGCTCTACTATGACTCATGAAGACGAAGAATGGCAACATGACATATCAAAATTACAAGAGAAAGTGCAACAAATTTCACTCTCGCAAGGAGGAACAAAAAATGACATGGAACTTTTGAAGAAAGGCGTGGAAACTAAGATGGATGGTTTGAAGAAAGGCATGGAATCTAAGATGGATGGTTTGAAGAATGACATGGAATCTAAGATGGATGGCATGGAAGCTGGCATGGAATCTAAGATGGATGACATGGAAGCTAAGATGGAAAACATGAAGAATGATCTAAAAGAAGACATGGAAGGTTTGACAAAGTTGATACAAGAAATGTTTGCTAATGGTGAAAATACAGTAGAGGACACTCATGATGAGAAAAAAATAAATGTTAATCGTGATTTCATAAAATCTAATGTTGGAGGGAAGAACCACCATATTCAAAAAATGGATATGAGGAAGTTTGATGGAAAGGATCCTGTAACATGGATACTACATATGGAGCAATATTTTGATCTCAATAATGTGCAAAACACACAAAAGGTACGCATTGAAAATTTACATTTAGAAAAAAATACATTTGTATGGTATCGATGTCTTTGCTTCTATAAAAAAATTGTCACTTGGTCAATTTTTACGGAGGAAATGATAGCACATTATGAGGATACAAAGAGAAACACTTTCTTTATCCAATTGATAAATCTCAAACTGTTGTGAAACCAGCTCAAAAAAAGAAGAAAAGAGATATCAACGCCTTAGAAATAAGCCACTTCAAGGGGGAATGAACAATTCTTGGATGATTGAAATTACAAAACCTCATTTCTATATATAGGAGTCCACAAGGCCACAATGTAATATTAGTGGGGTCATAATGTAATCCTATCCGACCTAACAACAATAATTTAAGGGCAAAATAATAACATTATTGGGGTTACAGGGGTACAATAATAACAATAAGGGGGCTACACTAAAAAAAATAAGGGACTATACTAGTAATATAGGGACCTAACATGCCCCTCTCCTTCAAAAAAGTGTTGTCCTCAATTCTTCAGTAGCTCTGGGTGCTTCTGTATTAAATTCTCATCCTCCCATGTAGAATCCTCAGTGGGTAAGTTCTTCCACTTGATGAGATACTCTGAAGTTGATCGATTTCATAGTTGTCGAGTTCTTATTTCCGTGAATGCTTCAGGTTCCAATAATATTTTTCCTTCCTCATCAAGTTCTGGAAATATTGTCTGAACTGGAATATTTTCACCTATAACCTTCTTTAAGCATGAAACATGGAAAACTGGATGCACTCGTGAAGAAGAAAGAAGCTCCAATTTGTATGCCATAGTACCAATATTTTGCAACAACTTGTAAGGACCATAGTACTTTGGCGATAATTTATTATCCTTCTTAGCTTGCTTGAGGGAAATTTGTTTGTATGGTTGTAGCCGTAAAAATACCTAGTCTCCTACATCAAAACTTCGCTGGCTATGATGTTGATTAGCCTGTTATTTCATTCGATTTTGTGCCAAATTCAGGTTATCCTTTAAGAGCTAGAGAACTTCTTATTGATGCTCATTGTGATTTTCCACTGCTTGAACCTTCAAATTTTCTGTTAAAGATGATGTGATGGACAGTGGATGATATCCATAAAGTGCCATAAATGGGGTCATTTTTGCTACAATATGGAAGGAAGTGTTATACCACCATTCAACAAGAGGTAACCACTTGACCCATTATGCTTGTTTATAAAATACAAAACAACGAAAATATCCTTCCAAACATTTATTTACTATCTCAGTTTGACCATCGGATTGAGGATGATAAGATGAGCTATGAGCTAATTGAGTACCCAAACAAGAAAATAACTCTGTCCAAAAATTTCCAGTAAAAATGGGATCTCTGTCGCTCACAATAACCCTTGGGTTTCCATGTATATTTTTAATTGTGTCCATAAATGTAGTGGCAACTGTACTTGATTTAAATGGATGAGATAATGCACAAAAGTGTGCATACTTGACAAGTCTATCAACTACCACCATGATGACACTCTTTCCTTATGAATTAGGTAAACCTGTGATAAAATCCATTGAAATATCCTCCCAACGTTGACTTGGAATGGATAAAGGTTGTAGAAGACCTGGGGTCTTAATTGTCTCAAATTTATTCAGCTGGAAAATCAAACATTCCGCCACAAAATTTTGAATTTCAGATTTAAGGCCATCCCAAAAAAATTCTTTCTTCACCCTATGGTAAGTTTTTAAAAATCTTGAGTGTCCTCCAAAAGGAGAAGTGTGCCATTCCAAAAGAATCTTTTGTTTTAGTTGGGAATTCTTACAAATATATAAGCGATCTTTGTACCATAAGAAATCATTTTCCAAACTAAATAGATCAGATATACTAGGATCTTGTTGCAGCTTTTGAATGAGTTTCCACACTTCTTCATCCTTCTTCCATTCATCCCTTGCTTCTGTTATCCAATCTGGTTGGATAATAGAAATGGCACAAAGCAATGTTTCCACCTATTCATTCTTTCTTGAGAGTGCATCTGCAACAACATTTAGCTTCCCTTTTTTGTAGATTATTTCAAAGTCATAACCCAACATATTTGTGACCCATTTTTGCTGCTCTTTTGAAGATAGTCTTTGTTCCAAAGTGTTTAAGACTATCATGATCAGTTTTTACCTTGAAGTGTCTTCCCATTAGGTAAGTTCACCATTTCTTTAGTGCATGCAATATTGCTAACATTTCCTTCGCACAAATAGCTTTCTATAAATACTTTCCTTTGATTGGATGACTTTCAAAAGAAATGGGTCTTCCTTCTTACATTAAAACAACACCAATTCCATTTCCTGAGGCATCACATTCCATGATAAAGGTTTTTGTGAAGTTTGGTGTAGCTAAGACTAGTTCTAGGCACATTGACTCTTTAAGATGTTTAAAGGCCTTAGTTGCTTCAAGAGTCCATGAAAATGCATATTTCTTCAGTAATGTTGTTAGAGGTTCTGCTATTCTCCCATAATTCTTAACAAACTTGCGATAATACCTTGTTAACCTGAGAAATCCTTGCAACTACTTTATGGTTGTGGGGACTTTCCATTCTTTTAAAGCTTTAATTTTGTTAGGGTCTACCTTAACACCCTCGTGAGATACAATATGACCCAGATATTCCACCTATTGTACTCCAAAGAAACATTTGGATGTTTTTACATATAATTGTTTCTCCTGCAATAGTTTGAGCACCCTGTCAACATGTTGAGCATGATCCTTCAAAGCCCTGTTATAGATTAGTATATCATCAAAAAAAACTAGCACAAATTTTCTAAGGAAGGGTTTGAAAATGGAATTCATCAAACCTTGAAATGTAGAAGGCACATTGGTAAGGCCAAAAGGCATGACCAAAAATTCATAATGACCTTCATGAGTTCAAAATGTTTCTTTCGAAATATCTTCGGTCTTCATTCTAATTTGATGATATCCTGAACGAAGATCCAAATTGGTAAAATAAACTGCTCCATGTAATTCATCCAATAATTCATCTATCAGAGGAATGGAAAATTTATCTTTAATGGCGAGCTTATTGAGCTCCCTATAATCCAGACACATGTTCCATGATCCATCCTTCTTGTGTACCAATACTACAGGAGCAGAGAAAGAACTTTGACTAGGCTGAATTATACCAGCCTCTAACATTTCTGAAATCATACATTCAATTTCGCTCTTTTGGACATAAGGATATCTATAAGGCCTGATTTTTGGAGGAACACTTCTTGGAATCAAACGAATAGAATGATCATGATCACGAATAGGTGGGAGTCCTCTGGGAGTTTCAAAAACCTTGGAATTATTGTCAAAGATTTTTTGTAGATCTGTAGAAATAGATGATTTTGATGTTGGAACTTCTAGTGAGCATAATTGTGCAATTACGCCTCGTTGTTATTTCTTTAGAAGTTTTTTCATGACATTAGAGCTTATTATATTTCTTGGTTTCCTTGCAATACCCCGTAATTCGACTTCCTTTCCTTCTGAAAAAAATTTCAAGAAAAGTTCTTGAAAATTAAAAGCTACCGTCCCTAAATATTGTAACCATTGTACTCCTAGTACAACATCGGCACCTCCCATAGGAATGGAAAGCATTGGACTAGTCAATACATATTCCCCCATGGTTAGCTTGATATTATGGCATTTTCCAGAGAAATTTATAGTTCCTCCATTTGCAATCATCACTTGACATTCTAGTGCTGGGTATAGGAAACAATTTAATTCCTTGGCTACCTTACAATGAATAAAATTATGGGTGCTACCTGAATCAATCAACACTATTACCTTTTTCTTCTTGATATTTCCTTCTATCTTGAGAGTTTGAGGAGTGGTAATTCCTGCCAATGCATTACACGATATGGTCGGACTCGTTTCTTCCTCTTCTAGGGCTGGTTCCTGGTGTATATCCTCTTCTTGTTCATTTTCTTCTTCCTCTTCACAATCTATGTAAAATAATTTCTTCTCAGTACACTTATGACCTTTAGTGTATTTGCTATCACAACTGTAGCAAAGCCCTTTTGCTCTTTTTTCTTCCAATTGTTGTGGTGTCAACCTTGTAGGTTGTGGAAATCTAGGAGTAGCAACACTTCCCTCTTTATAGAAGTGAGTGGTAGGCTTCCTTGTCGCCATAACTTTACATTCAATTTTTCTTGCCAACCTCAATACCTTCTCTAATGAATCAGGTTCCAGAATGCGAACTTCATGTTGGATGTTATCCATTAAAGTACCTATGAAGAGATCAATCCTGTGTTCCTCTGGAATATCAGTTACCCTTGTATTCAATTTTTGGAAGTCCTCAATGTGCTCCCCCACTAAACCCTTTTGTTTGAGATTTATAAATTTTATAAAGAAGGTGTTGCTCTTTGTATCCTCATAATGTGCTATCATTTCCTTCATAAAAATTGACCAAGTGAAAATTTTTTTACGGGAGCAAAGCCATCGATAACATACAAATGTATTTTGTTCTAAATGTAAAGTTGCAATGCGTACCTTTTGGTGTTTTGCACATTATGGAGATAAAAATGTTGCTTCACCTGTAGTATCCATGTTACAGAATCCTTTCCATCAAACTTCCTCATATCCATTTTTGGAATATGGTGGTTCTTCCCGCCAACATTAGATTTTATGAAATGACGATTAACATTTATTTTGTTCTCATCATGAGTTTCCTCTACTATCTTTTCACCATTAGGAAACATTTCTTATATCAACTTTGTCAAACCTTCGATGTCGACTTTTAGATCATTATTCATGTATTCCATGTTGTCTTTCATTTCTTCATCGATATTAGCTTCCATTTCATCCATATTAGCTTCCATTCCCACTTCCATGCCATCCATATTAGCTTCAAAACCATTCATCTTAGCTTCCATGCCTTTCTTCAAACCATCCATCTTAGTTTCCATGCCTTTCTTCAAAACTTCCATTTCAATTTTTGTTGCTGTTTGCGATAGCGAAATTTGGTGCACTTGCTCTTGTAATTTTGATATCTCATGTTTTGTTTCTTCATTTTCATGAGTCATAGTAGACCCTTCTGAAGGCTTAATGGGTGTTGAATTCTTTTTCAAACGAGACTTATGTAATTCAAAAAAAAATACACACCTTTTTCTTGCTTTTGAGGAGCTCGATATTGAAACTGAATTATCTCTGTGATTTCATATCTTCAATATCTGAAATTTTTTCCTTGAAGTATCCCTCTAAATCCTCTTTCAAATGCCATAGGTCTTATCTAATTTGGATTCTTCAAGACAAATTTATGTCCAATCTCCCACAATGACCTAATTATGGACTAGTTCAGTAGAGCAAACTTGTACAACTTGTCACATGTCACTGTTTGCTCCTTTGGCCCTAAAATAATTCCAATCCAATGCTCAGAGAGAGAGTTATGAATATTTTCCCATGATCACCTCTTTGAGATGAAATTCAGGAGCCTGAAAAATACCTAACTTCCATAGATCATATCTCTGAAAATATTGTGAACCAAGCTCTCAAATTTTGTGACAAGTTTCTTCAGGATTTCAGATTCGCGTTATAAAAATTTCATCTTCTGAACCTTCGTAGAAAACAAATTATAGTGAAAATGCAACGATGACCTATTTAGGTTAAATTGAGGAGACTGCGAAAAGACCTAACTTCCACAGATCATATCTCTGTAAATATTGTGAACCAAGCTCTGAAATTTTGTGACAATGTTCCTCGCGATTGTGGCTTAGCACTCTATAAATTTCATCTTCTTAACCTTCATAGAAAAAAATATATAGCGAAAATTCCACGATGACTTGTTAGGAGCAGCGAAACCCTAGAATCCAAAGCTCTGATACCAAATGTTGTGAAACGAGCTCCAAAAATAGAAGAAAAGAGATATCAATGCCTTAGAAATAAGCCACTTCAAGGGGGAAACCTCCAATACATTACATGAATGAAAAATTCTTGGATGATTGAAATTACAAAACCTCATTTCTATATATAGGAGTCCACAGGGCTACAATGTAATCTTAGTGGGGCCACAATGTAATCCTAGCTGACCAAACAATAATAATTTAAGGGCACAAAAAAACAATATGGGGGTTATAGGGGTACAATAATAACAATAAGGGGGTTACACTAACAACAATAAGGGACTATACTAGTAATATAGGGACCAAACACAAACAAAAGTGTTCAGTGGGGGAGCACATTGAGGACTTCCAAAAATTGAATATAAGGGTTACTAATATTCCAAAGGAACACATGATTGATCTCTTCATAGGTACTTTAAAGGATAAAATCCAACATGAAGTTCGCGTTTTGGAACCTGATTCATTGGAGAAGGCATTCAGGTTGGTAAGAAAAATTGAATGTAAAATTATGGTGACAAGAAAGCCTACCACTCACTTCTATAAAGATGGAAGTGTTGCTACTCCTAGATTTCCACAACCTACAAGGTTGACACCACAACAATTGGAAGAAAAAAGAGCAAAAGGGATTTGCTATAGTTGTGATAGAAAATATAA
Source organism: Pinus albicaulis (assembly GCA_034641835.2). NCBI lineage: Eukaryota > Viridiplantae > Streptophyta > Pinopsida > Pinales > Pinaceae > Pinus > Pinus albicaulis. The sequence continues at coordinate 1,236,838,514 of CM076575.1, forward strand.
TAAAGGTCATAAGTGTCCTGAGAAGAAATTATTTTACATATATTGTGAAGAGGAAGAAGAAAATGAACAAGAATCTTCAAAAGAAGAGGATATACACCAGGAACCAGCCCTAGAAGAGGAAGAAATGAGTTCGACCATATCGTGTAATGCATTGGCAGGAATTACCACTCCTCAAAATCTCAAGATAGAAGGACATATCAAGAAGAAACAGGTAATAGTGTTGATTGATTTAGGTAGTACCCATAATTTTATTCATTGTAAGGTAGCCAAGGAATTGAATTATTTCCTATCCCTAGCACCAGAATGTCAAGTGATGGTTGCAAATTGAGGAACTATAAATTGCTCTGGAAAATTCCATAATATCAAGCTAACCATGGGGGAATATGTATTGAATATTCCAATTATTTCCATTCCTATGGGAGGTGCTGATGTTGTACTAGGAGTACAATGGTTACAATATTTGGGGATGGTGGCTTTTAATTTTCAAGAACTTTTCTTGAATTTTTTTTCAGAAGGAAGTTGAATTACGGGGTATTGTAGGGAAGCCGGGAAACATAATAATCTCTAATGTCATAAAAAATCTTTTAAATAAATAACAACGAGGCATAATAGCACAATTATGCTCACTAGAAGTTCCAACATCAAAATCATCTATTTCTGCAGATCTCCAAAATGTCCTGGATAATCATTCCAAGGTGTTTGAAAATCCCAAGGGAATCCCACCTATTCGTGATCATGATCATGCTATTCATTTGATTCCAAGAATTTTTCCTCCAAACATCAGGCCTTATAGATATCCTTATGTCCAAAAGAGTGAAATTGAACGTATGATTGCAGAAATGTTAGAGGTGTGTATAATTCAACCTAGTCATAGTTCTTTCTCTGCTCTTGTAATATTGGTACACAAGAAGGATGGATCATGGCGCATGTGTCTGGATTATAGGGAGCTCAATAAGCTCACCATTAAAGATAAATTTCCCATTCCTATGATTGATGAATTATTGGATGAATTACATGGAGCAATTTATTTTACCAAGTTGGATATTCATTCAGGATATCATCAAATTAGAATGAAGACTGAAGATATTCCAAAAACAACATTTCAAACACATGAGGGTCATTATGAAGTTTTGGTCATGCCTTTTGGCCTTACCAATGCACCTTCTACATTTCAAGGGTTGATGAATTCCATTTTCAAACCCTTCCTTAGAAAATTTGTGCTAGTATTTTTTTATGATATACTAATCGACAACAGGTCTTGGAAGGATCATGTTCAACATGTTGACAGGGTGCTCAAACTATTGGAGGAGAAACAATTATATGCAAAAACATCCAAATGTTTCTTTGGAGTACAAGAGGTGGAATATCTGGGTCATATTGTATCTCACGAAGGTGTTAAGGTAGACCCTAACAAAATTAAAGCCATTAAGGAATGGAAAGTCCCCACAACCATAAAGCAGTTGCGAGGATTTCTCGGGTTAACAGGGTATTATCGCAAGTTTGTTAAGAATTATGGGAGAATAGCAGCACCTCTAACAACATTATTGAAGAAAGAAGCATTTTCATGGACTCCTGAAGCAACTAAGGCCTTTGAACATCTTAAAGAGGCAATGTGCCTAGCACCGGTCTTAGCTACGCCAGACTTCACAAAAAACCTTTATTGTGGAATGTGATGCCTCAGGAAATGGAATTGGTGCAGTTTTAATGCAGGAAGGAAGACCCATTGCTTTTGAAAGTCGTCCAATCAAAGGAAAGTATTTACAGAAACCTATTTATGAGAAGGAAAAGTTAGCAATACTGCATGCACTAAAGAAATGGAGAACTTACCTAATGGGAAGACACTTCAAGGTAAAAACTGATCATGATAGTCTTAAACACTTTTTGGAATAAAGACTATCTTCAAAAGAGCAGCAAAAATGGGTCACAAAGATGTTGGGTTATGACTTTGAAATAATATACAAAAAAGGAAAGCTTAATGTTGTTGCAGATGCACTCTCAAGAAAGAATGAAGAGGTGGAAGCATTGCTTTGTGCCATTTCTATTATCCAACCAGATTGGATAACTCAAGCAAGAGATGAATGGAAGAAGGACAAAGATGTATGGACACTCATTCAAAAGTTGCAGCAAGATCCTAGTACATCTGATACATTTAGTTGGAAAATGATTCCTTATGGTACAAAGATCGCTTATATCTTTGTAAGAATTCCCAACTAAAACAAAAGATTCTTCTAGAATTGCACACTTCTCCTTTAGGAGGACACTCAGGATTTTTAAAAACTTACCACAGGGTGAAGAAAGAATTTTTTTGGGATGGGCTTAAATATGATATTCAAAAGTTTGTGGCGGAATGTTTTGTTTTCCAATAGAATAAATTTGAGACAATTAAGACCCCGAGACTTCTACAACCTTTATCCATTCCAAGTCAACGTTGGGAGGAGATTTCAATGGATTTTATCACAGGTTTACCTAAGTCCTAAGGAAAGAGTGTCATCATGGTGGTAGTTGATAGACTTACCAAGTATGCACACTTTTGTGCATTATCTCATCCATTTAAAGCAAGTACAGTTGCTACTACATTTATGGACAGAATTCAAAAGCTACATGGAAGCCCAAGGGTTATTGTGAGCGACAGAGATCCCATTTTTTACTGGAAATTTTTGGACGGAGTTATTTTCTTGTTTGGGTACTCAATTAGCTCATAGCTCATCTTATCATCCTCAATCTGATGGTCAAACTGAGATAGTAAATAAATGTTTGGAAGGATATCTTCATTGTTTTGTATCTGATAAAAAACACAATGGGTCAAGTGGTTACCTCTCGCTGAATGGTGGTATAACATTTCCTTCCATACTGCAGAAAAAATGACCCCATTTATGGCACTTTATGGATATCATCCACCATCCATCACATCATCTTTAAGGGAAAATTCGAAGGTTCAAGCAGTGGAAGATCACATCGAGCATCAGCAAGAAGTTCTCCAACTCTTAAAGGATAACCCGAATTTGGCACAAAATCGAATGAAACAACAGGCAGATCAGCATCGTAGCGAGAGAAGTTTTGATGTAGGAGATTGGGTATTTTTACGGCTACAACCATACAAACAAATGTCCCTCAAGCAAGCAAAGAAGGATAATAAATTATCGCCAAAGTACCATGGTCCTTACAAGGTGTTGCAAAAGATTGGTACTATGGCATACAAATTGGAGCTTCCTGCTTCTTCACGAGTGCATCCAGTTTTCCATGTTTCATGCTTAAAGAAGGTTATAGGTGAAAATATTCCAGTTCAAACAATATTGCCAGAACTTGATGAGGAAGGAAAATCATATTGGAACCTGAAGCGGTCATGGAAACAAGAACTCGACAGCTACAGAATTGATCAATTTCAGAGTATCTCATCAAGTGGAAGAACTTACCCACTGAAGATTCTACATGGGAGGATGAGAATTTTATACAGAAGCACCCAGAGCTACTCAAGTGTTGAGGAAAACACTTTTTTTGAAGGAGAGGGGCATGTTAGGTCCCTATATTACTAGTATAGTCCCTTATTGTTGTTAGTGTAACCCCCTTATTGTTATTATTGTACCCCTATAACCCCCATATTGTTATCATTGTGCCCTTAAATTATTATTGTTAGGTCGGCTAGGATTACATTGTGGTGCCACTAAGATTACATTGTGGCCCTGTGGACTCCTATATATATAAAGGAGGTTTTTTAATTTCAATCATCCAAGAATTGTTCATTCATGTATTGTATTGGAGGTTTCCCCCTCAAAGTGGCTTATTTATAAGGCATTGATATATCTTTTCTTCTATTTTTGAAGCTGGTTTCACAAAAAAAACACATTGGTGCTGTGATCTGTACGTTAGCACCGATAACAAGAAGTCCATTTTTAAGGCACATAAATTAATTTTAGGTGTGTGCACCAAAATTTATTGTTGATTTTTCTCAAATGCAGGGAGAAAATATCATAATTATATCAAATGGAAAATTCTTCAAAATCCAGCTCATTCCATAATATTTCTCAAACTCCATCGCGGAGTTCTCCCTATCCATCTCGAGACAAAATATTTACTTCATATTTTATTTATATTTTCATTATCTAATTGAATTTATGTTTTTTATCCATGTCAATCATGCACAACCTAATTAATTTTATAATGTATACAAATTTTCAGGTTCATGATGCAGATTCAGCATCGAGTTTAGATGCACAAAATATTCAAACAACTCCAAAACATCAGAAGCTCTTATGAGGAGCTACATAAAATGGACAACCACTTCACCCTGCCAATTGTAACAATATTGCATCTTCTAGCCACAATCCTGGGACAACAATGGTAATAATTTTAATTGTTTGGTATATTTATTAATGTAATTATTTCAATGTCAAACCAATTTATAATCATGCAATATTTTCAACGTGGTTACTAATTGATATCATATATTTTGTGCTAGTCATGTTCAAATATATTTTTTTTAAATTATTAGGATTCTAGTGATGATGAGTGACATACCTACCATATTCTGCTGCACCCCACAAAAATTTCAAATCGAGAGAAAACTGAATTAAGAGAAAAAATCAGAGAGGAGCGATACCAAGAATTATTGAATCAACCACCGATTCAATTCCCGCTACGTCCAAATTCACCAATTATGAATGACTACAACAATAGTAGTTCTTCACAAGCTGGCAATGGAGGTAATCAAATAGAGGTTGGTATGGATGATTACCTAAGGGATACGACCGCCATGGAGAAAATTTTGTTAGATGTATTCCAAAACGATGATCATCTAGGGGATGATGCTCATATCTATGACACCTTTTTCGAAAGCCTTAAATTTTCTTCCACCACCCCTCTCTTTAGACCTGGCGGTTAGTCAAAGTCTACCCAGTTGGGGACAACGATGTTACTGTACAACTTGAAAGCAAAGTTTGGCTTGTCGAATGCATGTTTCTCGGAACTTTTAAGGTAAGATACCATAAAGTACTCCCTTATATAAATTTGAAATATAATCAGTACACTGCAATGAACATTACAAATGGTAAATTTTATGAATGATAATAATTATATCGACATTAATGTACATTTATTAATATATTTTTCCATGATCACCAACTACAGGTTATTCAAAGATAAGGTTCATCCGAGTGATAATGTCTTGCCTGGTAGATGCCAAGAGGCAACAAAATTGTTGAAAATTTTGGGTATTGAGTACATATCATATCATGCATGTCCAAATGATTGTATTCTATATAGAGGAGAATATGCAGACAAAGAGATGTGTCCAAAATGTGGGCATGATAGGTATGATAAATAAAAAAAGAAGGGTAAATCATGTACTGGTCCTCCTTTTAAGATATTGAGGCACATGCCTATAATCCCAAGGATTCAAAGGCTCTTTTGTTGTGAAGAATTAGCTATGTTGCAGGGATGGCATGCCTCACATAGAAGTGAGTTGGGAGTTATGCGAATCCCAACTGATTCAATAGCCATGAAGCATATGGAGGATACATGGCCGGAAAAATTCAAGGATGAAGTACAAAGTCTACAAATCAGCATAGCCATGGATGGTGTCAACCCATATTCCCTCCAGAACACACCCTATTCTGTTTGGCATGTAGTAGTGATCAATAAAAATACCCCCCCATGGTTTTCCGTGAAGAATGAACATCTTATGTTGGCTCTCATAGTCCCTAGTAGAAGGAAAATGAAGAATATGGATGTCTACTTACAACCACTGGTAGATGAATTGAAGGAATTATGGGATGGGATAAATGTATATGATGTATCAATACCCATCGTAGCAGATAGGATTTTTATGTTGTATGGCATATGCACTTACATGACAAATGATTATCCAGGCTTATGAGTTTACACTGGTAAATTACATGTTTAATTTATTGATTTGTTTATATACGTAACAACATTATTTCACATATTAGCTATTTAATTTTTTGTAATATTTGTTCTGATCTTCATGATATTATTTAACATTCCACGCATATTAATTAATGTATACAGATATAATCTCGCGGGTCTTGTAACAAAAGGGTATTTTGGATGTAAATGTTGTGGACCTTCTCTGAAAGCTAGATGGTCCAAAGGCCTATGAAAGCCAGTGTATGATTGCTCCAGGGTATTCCTACTAGAAGAACACCCTTACAGAAGAGTAGCATCCATTTGCAATGGTAAACAAGAGATAACCCAAAGGCCTCCAATAATGACACCAGCTGAATGGCTTAGAGCATATGAGAGAGAGAAGGAGAAGTAGTTCATAGAAATGTTCAATTCAAATGGGGAGCCTATGTTCGATGATCCAGATTACTTTGACATCAATGTTGAGAAATTTCCCATTGGGATGAAAAGGAAATCTATCTTTTATAACCTCCCATATTGGGAGCATCTTAATATTACACACTTATTAGATCCCATGCATATATTTAAAAATGTTTCATGTTATTTATGGAGGCACATATCATTTAAACAAAGTGACACATTGCCTGTTAGGAAAGATCTTATTACTTCAAAAACTAATTAAAAAGAAACATTGGCCAAGACGATTAGAAAGTACAGGATCAGAGGCTGTTGGTCCCTCTAATTCATAGTTTTTCAAAGAAGGTGATGTCCCATGGATTTTAAAAAAAGATGATATTTCTTTGGTAAAGGAAGTTATAATGGGTGTGAGGGTGCCAACTTCATATGGGTCTTCACTATGGCGCTGCTTCACCGTGGATGACCATTTGTCGGGGTTGAAATTGCATGACCATTTGAATCTTCTAAGAGTACATATAATCTCAAAAGCATGATTTTATTATTTCTTATAATAATAAATTTTATCCCATAAGGGGATCATAAAACATAACTAATTTTGTATAATATTGCACATGTTTATAACTTTGCAGTGTTATTATCCTTTGTTCGTGCATGGGTGTGTGAAACATGAATTCCCTCAAGACCTAGGACATGCCATATCTATATTATCTGCATTTTTACGTTGGATCACATCAAAGGAGATTCATGTGGCTAGCAATCCACGGTGGTATTAAGAGATAGTTCAGATTGTTTGTAGGTTTGAGAAGGAACTATCGATGAGTTTCATGGACTTACAGGTCCATCTTATAATCCACCTACTAGATGAGGTTGAATTAGTTGAGGTGGTTTCTTGTTGTTGGATGTTCTTCTTAGAGAGGTACATAAATAAATTGAAATGTTTTGTTCGACAAAGGGCAAAACCTAAGGGGTCTATGGCAGAGGGGTATATATCATATGAGTCTTTCTATTATGCCAGTGAGTACATCAAGCAGATCAACAATAGACCAGGTGCGGTGATTTGGGATGAAGACAAAAGAGAAGGGGAGTTGCTCCAAATGAGTGGAAAAAAGCACGTGATAAAGAGTAAGTGACTTATAATTTTTCAAATTTATAAAAGGTAATTAATATTCATGTTTAAATTCTATATAATGTATATTTTGATATCTAAGTACTATATAATGTTGGCTTGATTTCATCAGCAAATGCAGAAATTGAAGTAATCAACAAAAATGGTTCTTTACAATTATGAAGCGACACAACCATGGGTCGTGTTGTACGAACAAAAGAGGATGAAATGAGATAGTGATAGGAAATAATTCAGATGGTTGAATGGTAGAAGTGTGCCTTATCCCGTTCATTTAAGAGAAAATATGCCAAAAATATGCCCCAACAGTTGGGTTGCTAACCAAGTCAGAGAGAAATACGGTGCTACCAGTCGTTACCCACATGCTGAAGAGGATGCACTAAAGGTAGGGATTGGGTGCAGCAACTCGGTAATAACATTTTTAATTTATATGTAAATTTGAAACTTATAAGACATCTATATTTCATATTTTAACTGTTGGGTTATTATAAGGCACATGACACTATGATTTTTTTAACTTTTTTATAATAGGTGCATTTGTTCCCATCTATGTGGGCATATGGACACCATTTTTGCACAGAAAATGTCGATGCTAGAAACATCACACAAGACTGTGGAGTGGAAGTCGAGTTTGATCAATCTAGTCGATCTAGCCATAATGATAAAAACCTAGTACGAGGGATGTTAGGTTATGTTGGAAAGATAAAAGAGATCATTGAAGTGGATTTCTCTTCTTTCCAATGTGTTATTTTTAGGTGCAAGTGGTGGGACACCTTTGATCGGAATAATGTAAAGGAGGATCGCGATAGTAGGCTGATATGTATTAACTCTAGAAAGATGTGGGATGAAACTAAGGAGCCCTATGTTTTGCCCAAACACTACAACCAGGTGTTTTTTTACCTAGATGTTTTGGATAGGGATTGGTGGTTTGTATTTACACATGACCCTAGATCAAAACATATTTTTGAGAACAATAGTGTTATCATGCCATGCGAGTTGGAAGATAATGAGGGTGATCATGAGAACCAAGAGTGATATGGTACATGTGTTATTTCATCAATATTTATACTTTTTAAGATGGATTTTTTGAAACATTATAATAGGTATTTTGAATTAATTGGTAATTTGCATTATGTTAATGTTAAAATCAATAATTCACTTGATAATTTGCAATTATGTTGATCTCAAAAACAATGGCGTACTATATAAATTAGTTCTTTTTTTTATTATCTAAGATCATAGTAAATAATGATAATTCTAAAGTACATGAATTTATTTGCATTATGTTATAATAATTCATATTATTCTATATTTTTTATTTTACAATTATTTAAAATATACAAATTTACAAATTAAAAATTTAATAAATTCATTTCACATTAATAAAATTAAAATTTTACAAATATTTTACAAAAAAATACAATTAAAATTAGAATTACAATTACAATTTTACAATTTCACATACAATTACAATTAAAATTACAATTACAATTTTAGAATTTTACATACAATTACAATCAATTCACAGTAATACAATTAAAATTTTACATATATTTTACATACAATTAGAATTGGAATTAGAATTAAAATTACAATTACAATTTTACAATTTCACATAAAATTACAATTACAATTACAATTTTAGAATTTTACATATACACAATTACAATTTTACAAATTAAAAAATTACAATTACAATTACAATTTTACAAATTTACATATATAGCATTACAATTACAATTTTAGAATTTTACATACAATTATAATTACAAATATTACAATTTTACAATATCATGATAATTTAATATTAAATGAATTAATAAACATCACATTCATGATAACCATCGTACGCATATCATATTTGATTAAAAAAACATTCAAAATTGCTAACATCATTGTGATCATGATCATCTAACAAACCACAATTAACATTATATATTAACATCATCACAACACAAACATCAAATATACATCTCATGTCAAATAACTCATGCTATCACATACCCATCTATCTGCAAGATGCACATAAAATGAACATATCTAACATGACCTAACAATATGCACGTCGTGATGATCACCAACATGTAAATTAAGTACAACTGCAACATGAACATAAAATACATGGACCATCCATATATATATATATATATATATATATAACTGAATAATGTTAAAAATATACAACTGTAATATAAATTTCATGGATCAGTTGGTGGTAGTACAACATCAATATTAGTACTAGTGGAGGTTTGATCAGTCAATGGTGTAGCCTCGATGGTCGATGGTCCAGCCTGATCATGATCTGATGGATGCTACAGGCTTTTGACTGGATGCGGCCAATGGTCCAACCTCATCTCCATGATGACTACTGCTAGATTCTAGTGGAGGCTCATGCTCATATGGTGCGGTGCGAGGTGAACGATCATGACATGATGAGTCGCTACTTGCGGGTTGTCCATCAAGTGCTGCGACTCAACCATGCCTATAACATGCAACAGTCCTCCTCAGTCACGTAACAACTATCGTAGCTCTTATGACATGCCGCATCAGGCTGTACATGTCATGCGGTATGCCTCTCCACATCTGTAACAGCCTATCATTGGCCTGTATTTCTCTGTAATGAATGGGCCTGATACCCACCTCAATAATAGATGCACTGAGTTGGTCACCCAACTCCATCCTGTATCTAGCATCAAGTCGACTACGCTTAGAAAAAGGCGGTACCGGTGCACCAGCAGGAGTAGGCCTCTCTACACTGGCCTCCTGATGATCCTTGGCATATGGCATGCCCTAATCATCATCAGGATCCACACCTGGATCATGTGGTGGTGCTGGCATGTCCTCACCATCAAAAGCCAATGTCTGCAAAATATATACAAGTACACAACAATAATTAGACAATTTCATTACACAATTTAATAAAAACAAGTTAAAGAACATGCTAGAATAAATTTAAATAAAATAGTAATATTACCTCTATCATCTAGCAGCTCATCAGATGTGAAAAGGATGTTGGCACACCCTCGCCAATCCAAACCTGCATAAGGACAGGGGACCATAATGAAGGGATTCTCATCAACACTGGCTAGCAACTCCAGTGCATCATGCGATATCCTCATTGGAAACAGAGTCTTGTCCCTCTTGGCAATCATCTGCCCCCACATGTGCATACTTGCCTCAAACATCGGCCTACGAGGCTGCTGAAGAAAAGTAGGCCTCATCTCTGGAAATATCTCAAAAAATAAAAATAAAAATCTCTGAAGAAAATGGGAATTTTACCCTCCCTTGTGCATGAGCACTATATCTATGTAAGGCTATACAGAACTACCGCAAAAAAATGGCAGACCACCTGGCAAGTCATGGCTCCTGTACTAAAGAATCAACATAATATAGAAGCGAGAAACTAATGCATTGCTCGTAACTGGTGTTGTGCTAAATGGTTGAAATGATAAGTGAGAGACACTGCACCTCCTCACTACCAAATGCACCAATACATAAGTGACCTCTAGCAATCCAGAACTTTGCAGGAGACAATACATTTGCTCCAATGTATCTCTGGGAGTAAACTAACTGACTCCCTACTACACAGCCAGCTGGAACCTCTAGGAATGAGGGAAAATCCACCCTTCTCCTCAATATCCCTATAATGAAATATATATCCTCCTCAGTGGGAGTGTACCACTAGTTGATACCAACCCAGAAAGCCTGTTGGTGGGAATTCCACCTTCGGATAAGATGTCTAAAAAAAAACTATGGCCCTTTATGGAAGTAGCCTCCTCATAGAACTTGAGGAGGCCTACCTACCTTAGGAGCCCCTGCGTAGCTGCTATAATAGGGTGAGGGTATGCATCTCTCTCCCTCTCTCATGCCTCCCACAGGCGAATCATGTTATATTACTTTGCCTGTTGTTGTTGTTGTTGTTCCCCCTCTTCTCTCCGTTCACGTCTCTGAATGATTGACATATTAAACACAATTTTTTTATTAAATGAGACATGTATTTAGAAATATACATATGGAATTTTATTTTTTTTTAAATTAAAAAATAGTTGGTGCACCAAAAACACAGTCACGCACTAGTCTCGGTGCATCTTTCTATGGAGTGCACCGGCACCGGTGCACCTAATAATATTTACCACACTGGGGGCAGTGCTCCTGAAAAAAAATTAGTGCACCGTTGACTATGTACGGTGTCAGGAGGGTGATGCATTGAATAAACTCCATGCCCTGGGGCATATAGTTAAGTCAGCGGAACGACCTCCTGCCATCATGACATAGTGAACGGTGCGGTCTTTTACAAGGCCTCACCATTGATGCAGGCGAAATATGGAAAGTCATGCGCTGACAAAAATAGCCATCCCAGAACGGCTATTTCAATCAACGCACTGCGTCGCTGCTATTCCACTAGGTCAATGGTGCGGCTGAGTAACCGACTGTACCGCACTTTTAAAAAAAAATTAAAATAACATGATGTGCCTTTGGTACCACCCTAGAACCGGTGCGGATACCGTTAGCACCGGTTTACTAGGCCGAACCATTGACCTTGTCAAAATGTAGTATGCGGTGCGCTGACAACATTACCCGCCTTGGGGTGAATAGTTCAATCAATGAACCATGTTGCCTCTATTCCAAATTGTCAATAGTGTGGCCCGGTAAATGACCACACCGCACTTTTTAAAAAAATTTAAAATAACATGGTGCACCTATCGGTACTTCCCCGGAACCAGTGCAGATACCGTTAGCACCGGTTGTGGTGCAACTTGTAAATTTACAGGCAGCACCACAAACCGGTGTGAGCCGAACGACTCGAGCACACCGCACGACAATTTATTTATTTTTATTTTAAATGGTTAATTTTAAGGTTATTTGAAATTCTAATCTGCTAAAAGGCTTAATTATGGAAAAATAAGAAAAATACCTGTACATTTGCCCGTTGAGGAGGCATATTAGTTGTAGAATTTGAAAAAGAAAATTTGTCCACCGTTTTGCAAAATTCAAGTTGGATATTGGTGGGAAATATACAACAGCAGTGCATGTAATGAGTGCAATGGGAGCACCGATGTCAGGGTGGCTTAGACAAGGATAAATTGCACCAGTTCTTGAGAGCTCTGTAGCACTAAAAAAAGTGAAAAATGTCATTTTTTGGTTGATTTTTTTTTATTTAACCCTGTTTCGATGCGTAGGGTTTTATGGGCACACCAGTGCGTTTTCTTCATTCCGCACCTAGCGGTTTCTATTTTCATGAGCTTTTTATGAGGCACCGATGCGGAAGTGTTGCAAAGAATCGATGTGTTACATTAATACAATGCACCAGACGGGTGTGTACGGAACACACGATGTCTGGTGTGCCAATGTTTTTTGCGGTTTTTTGGCTGTAATTTTTTTTTTTTATTTAACCCTGTTCCAGTGCGTGGGGTTTTATGGGCACACCAGTGCATTTTCTTCATTCCACACCAGGCAGTTTCTGTTTTCCCACGCCTTCTATGAGGCACCGGTTTAGAAGTATTGTAAAGAATAGGTGCACTACAGTAATACAATGCATCAGGTGGGTGTGTACAGAGCACATGGTGTACGGTGTGTCAATGTTTTGTGCAATTTTTTGGCCGTATTTTTTTTTTATTTAATGTTGTTCCAGTGCATGGGGTTTTAATGGTGTACTAGTGCGTTTGCTTCGTTCCGCATCGGGCAGTCTTTGTTTTCGCGCACTTTTTATGAGGCACCGGTGTGGAAGTGTTATAAAGAATTAGTGCACTATAGTAATAAAATGCACTGAGCGGGTATGTACGGAGTGCACGATGTCTGGTGTGCCAATGTTTTGTGCGGTTTTTTTGCCATAATTTTTTTTATTTAACCCTGTTTCGGTGTGCGGGGTTTTATGGGCGCACTAGTGCATTTTCTTAATTTTGCACAGGGCAGTTTCTATTTTTGCACGCTTTTTATGAGGCACTGGTGTGGAAGTGTTGTAAAGAGCTGGTGCGCTATAGAAATACAATGCATCGGGCGGGTGTGGACGGAGTGCATGATGTCTGGCGTGCCAATGTTTTTTGCACACTGGTGCTTTCTCTTGTTGATTGCACTGGTGCATTTTATGGTGATAAGCGCACCGGATGAAATACATCCGCAAAATCTCCACTCACCAACCTCCTCTAGTAACCTCCGCTAGAAATGGATTTCTGTGGTATTTTATAAGGGATTCCTCAAAAAAATCCGTTAGAGGGTCTTTTCCTTGTAGTGTCCCAAGATGTATTCTCATGTTTCTACATGTTTCTCCATATAAAACCTCTCCAAAAGGAAGTTATAGCTAAAACTCCATGATGAAGTGTTTGAAGCAGCAAAACCCTAGGACCAAGAGCTCTAATACCAAATTTTATGATCTTGCACCTTAAAATGATTAAAAGAACAATAATTGTATTCCTCTTCGAGGTTTAAGCCTACTTTTACAATGAATACAATTTGCAATACAATATTTGATAATCCCAAGGCTAGGTCTCCTTAATATATATTGGAGACAAAGGGTACAATTATAATAAAATGGGACCATGAAGGTTTCTAGACTACATAGCAATATACCAATAGAAATGTAATCACTTAATATATAAGGCTTAATATGGGTTTTTGAGTTAATATGGGCCTTATATAGAGATTAATAGAGTGTGCATATTTGATGGGACAAGGGATGATAATGTGATAGAAATGGATGAAATGAAAGGGGGTTTTGAGAAAAGAGTTTATGTCTCGAGTTCATCTTACTATATATTTTTACAATTTCATAAGGCTATGAAATCATCAAACATCTATTTAGTCATCTTCTTTTTTCAGCGATGGATTAAATGGTTCTTCACATAATCAAGAATGATTAGCTTCTCCTTGTAATCCTTCTTGTAATTGAGAAAATGGGGAGGATAAGTAAGAGAAATAACCTTTTTTTCTCAACAAACACGAAAAGGTGAACCTCCTCCAAAAACATCTATAGTTAGTAATTCTACCGTCTATTGTTGGAAGAAACTTCTAAACTATCCCACTCTCTATGAGTAAGAGTAGCCAACTCGAAAAAATATGAATCACACCAAAATCAACAAATCAAATTGCATTTAAAGTATATTGGTCACATATTCAAGGTGAAATTAGAACTTCAATAACTGAAGCAATTAGGGGATCAAACAAAAAAACCCTTCTAAGGCACAATTTTTTGTCTGATCATGGAAATAATTTAATTAATGAAGCTAAGTTTTCACACATGTTATCACTCCCCCCATTTCCCAAGGCTGAGAATGGCACTGAAGGAGGTAACCTCAAACCAACCTTTAGGTTTGGTAGCTAGCCCTACCAAAAATAGAGAAGGCTCTACCAATGTCACTTCTGCGGCCAATGAGATGAATGGATATTTAATGATATTATGCTAGTTATGATGCTCAATAAATTAGGGTTTTTTTGTTTTGAGCTGTTTCTGGATAGGAATGATAGTCGAGGAACTAGGTCTAGGGTTTTGATCTGATTTCAAAGGTTAAGTTTTAGAAACAAGGAAGAGGCCAGGTAGGTAAACTTGGGAACATAATTAAATTTTCATTGTGTATAGGGTTTGAAAATTGAGAGAGTCTGATTGATCATGTTAATGAATTCATTCATTATATTAATAGAACATTCATGAAAATATTATAAAATAAAGCATGGAAAGAAATATTTATGTTCATTGACTCATAATATTAAAATACAGAATCATGCATGTGATGGAAAGATAACATAACACTCAACTTGATGAGGTTATAGAGAAAAAACAATGCTCAAAAGCATACCACTGGTGTCCCAAGATTATAGTTGCAACATTTATTTTATTTCACTAAAAAGAGTTTGTATAATAGCTCCACACTACAAATAACAACTATCCAACCCCTCAAATAACTTGAGTTGGAATACATATAAAAAATATAAGTCATGACACATCATTGGGTTGAAACACAATCCAAAACAAAACATAAATGAACTTTATGAGTCATTACCTAGAATACAGGGAAGTTAGAAACCATCCCCTCAAATTTAGCTAATAACTAGGACTGTATGTCCCTTGGATTAATTACATGTTTCCTCCACAATGGGAGTAAAAAACAAACTCTCCTACCAAAAATACACCTCATGGGACAAATAAACCTCTAATTTTGTAATTTTTCTAGCTTCACAATTTCCAAAGGAATCCAGGATGGAATCATCACATCTGTTAGTATAAGTGCTATGCCTGCCAACAGAAGCATCGCGCCACTTTGGAGCTAAATTTGACTGAATTTTAGGCATCCATTTTCAAATATAAAATTTAGCCTAGGTATGTCGTGTGTATTATTTCAATTGCATCATTAAATCTAAGAAAATACCCACTGGAAGGCCTTCAAAAACTCATTCTCCCAACCTCACTCTAGAAGTGTCACGTAGAGGCAAAATGAGTGGGAGAAGCATGAACAAGTGGTGTTTTTTGGATTTTTCTTCAAAAATGGAGGGTGAAAAGTTAACATGATACCATATATGTTATGTAGAAGCTAAAAGGAATCTAACCATATAGATTTTTCTTCATTTATATGCTCTGAGAAAAAGTGTCACACTACTACGCGACGCTTTTGCAATGACCCAATTTCTAGAATTTTCAAAAAATCTCAAAAAATGCTCAAAATATTCCAAAATTTGTTTCATGACATCCTTGGATGATAATATAAATAGATAGGGATGCCTCATAAATCAAGTCCAAATTATCCATCTCCTTAATCTTGGTTAGGGTTTCCTTAAGCTTTTTCCTCAAAATTTTCACCCTCACCTTGGCAATTTGGTACCTAGTGAAATAATGCCTCGTCATATGCCTCTGGAGGTTGTTATCTCTTGCTGCCTTCTTCAAAAACTTCTCAAGATGAATTTTTACCTTTTCAAGCCACAACTCTTTATCTTAATCAATTTTAGAAATTATCAATTCATCAAAGGTTAACTGACCTAATGGAGGTGATGGATCTCTTTCTTTCTATTTTTTATTAGTTAACCCTCTTGTTCTTGGAATCCTTGGATTTGATTTAGTCTTTGTGTCCTCCATTTTCTCAACATCCACCATTTCTCTGCCTTTACCTTTTCCTGCCTCAATGTTTTCCTTTGGTTTGCTTTGGAGGAGTTGTTTTACCTTCAGCTTCATGTTTTCTTGTTGTAGGAAGGTAATCAATAAGTTTTCCTTTGAGAGGTTGTCTTTCAACTCTGGTATATTTTCATATTTTTCCTTTATAATATCCTCAGTTGTCTTTTACTTCACCTGCTCTGCCATGTCAACCTCCATGGGCATTTTTTCCTCATTGTGCTGCAATGGTGACTCGTCCTTATGCATGAGTGGCTCACTATCATAACTAGGTGGTTGCTCTATTGTTTGGCTTTTTTCAACCATGGTTTCATATGCAAGCACACCTTTGATGGTCTTAGGAGAAAAATCCATCCTCTTACCTTTCCCATAGGTTTGAGTGATCTCAACCCTAGGCACCTTTGGAACCTCTAGTTGCCTACTTGAAGAGCCAACCTTCTTTTGATGTGCTAGTGTTGATGGTGTGCTATGGGTGATGGGTGGTCTAGTAGTAGGCATTGATGCAACTGTCTCCATGAAAATTTCCCAAGACATATTGATTTATGAGATATGATGAAAAAAAATAAGCTTGAACAAATCATGGTGGAAAAAACTAGGGAGTTGATCTTTAACTTTTCTCTTTACCTTTTCAGTCATCCTGACCAAACTCCTGAATAGAATATTAGGCAATTTGATTGGCTTAGTATAAGTGAAGTGCATCAATAATCTAACATGGTACTAGTACAGTCCTTAGAATCTCCCTTCACATGTAAAATATTTCATAATTAGCTTCATCAAATGGGCATATTTATCAAGTAAATTCCTGAAAGGGAAGATGTGCTCAGGAGCATCTTTGCAATGATGTTTTAGGAGAATTTTGTATTTCTCAAGGTCCAGGTCGACCCCTTTGAGCTAGATTTCTCCATGGTTCGGGATACCTATTGTTCAGTCAATAAAATCTACTGATATGGTGAATTCAATACCTATATGACAACCTTGTCTCTCTTGAAGCTAGTGGCAAAAATTCTTGTCAATTGAGCATGAAAACCTACTGCCTTGATTCTCTCACAAAACCTCAAACAACCACTGTTTTCAGAATATCTCTTGGCATAAGGGGAAGCACTGATTTCTTGCAAGATAGATGGCTCAAACTTGGAATGGTGGCATCCCTTATGAATCTTATTTTCACCCTCCATAGTGTTGTGAACAAGATAAAACCCTAGCTAGATGTAGTGGTTAGGAAAAGTGGAGATTTAGGAAAATAGGGGATAGTGGTAGGGTGATTTCAGGGAAAGAAATGAGGTGGAAGGAAGTTAGGGAATAATCCTTGTTATGCAGAATTATGAATTAAGGATAAATTAGTCTTCCCTAGATAGGTGCTAATATTGAACAATAGGTCAAAGTCTTTACGACTATCTTTCCTAACTATAAATAGACACACAAAATGAAATAAGAAGCTTACTTGGAGTCCAAGTGCTTCCAAAGTCTCCTTCTGTCGCTTTTGTTATAGCTTCAAATTCCAGATGACTGTGCAAAATATTTCCTGCAAGAATGAACACTAAAAAAAAAGAGATAGAAATAATACAGGTTTCTATTCAAGCTATTTAGCTAAATCAATAAAGCATAAACCATATACATCAAACAAGAAATCATGATATGGAAAATCAAAGCTTATAAAGATGCATATAGGGAAAAATAAGCAGTAATCTTTATTAATGATAGAAGGGGAAGTTACAACCCAGTGATTGATTTAGTGTCACCATCTCTAGCAGCATCCCAGCCTCATCACAATGCAGATATATCCAGCAATATGTCACTCAAATCAACTCCTAAATTGAAATTCCACCAACATTTCTCTACACAAATTATTCCTCCTTAAACACTAAGATCTATGCTCAATTTATAGAGGATTTGAAGGTATTTTTACAATAAAT
This sequence comes from Pinus albicaulis, assembly GCA_034641835.2. Classification (NCBI taxonomy): domain Eukaryota; kingdom Viridiplantae; phylum Streptophyta; class Pinopsida; order Pinales; family Pinaceae; genus Pinus; species Pinus albicaulis. The sequence continues at coordinate 1,236,856,920 of CM076575.1, forward strand.
GACTTTCCAATAATAGGAAAGACATGTTCCCAATCTTGTAGATGTCAAATGGACACATGGATTCAAAGTTTGACACATGTGAACACTTCTAGAAGGCACTGGCCAAGTGGAGATTCCAGAACAATGAGAATTTCGCTCCCAATGTGACCAATGCACCCTTGGAGGTCGAGAAGTGCTTTGTAGAGAAGCCTTGCATGGGGATACCTGCATATGCAATGCACTTAGTTTCTTTAGAGGCAGCGTTGGTGAGCTCTCATATGATATATTATAAAATTCAAATCTTGGAAACCTTTGCAGATTAAATTCTTGAATGAGTTGTCTTGTTCTTTGTCTTAGGGCATATAAAACCTGAAATGATAGGGGATGATAGACCCTATTCATTGGTCCTGGAGATGATGTCTAGTCAACTAGGTCATTGGGAATGGTGCCCAAATTGACCTATAAAAATTTCACCTTAAAGCATGAAGTCAAAATAATAATAAAAATATTTTTATTGAGATGCTTTACACTATGAAGGGATGGAGATGAAGCGGAGTGGCAAACTGCATCAATATTATAATACATTACATCATGATATATCCTCTTGATCATAATTTTTTAGGGTAGACATTCCCATGTTCATAACATAAACAATCTAATAGCATGTACATAATTCAGAAAGTCGTCTACATTGGAAAGTTTCCCAATAGAGACATTCCTACAGATATAGGCCCATGTTCAGATGACGATTTGTATGTAAGGTCACCATACAAATTATGTGTACAAAAATCCTAAAATCATAGCCCAGATGGCTGAAACCATATCTGGGGTCTTCTTATCTCGTTCACTCGATCATTCATGTAGAAGTCTAGCCATGCAAATATATGATTTGTAGTCAAACATGGAAAGACATCTTTTTATTACCAGCCAATGATGTGAGTTGTTAACAAACACAAGAGAACCACCATTAATGTCAATGGTCCTCAATATATTGCAGTACATTTTGTAAGGCATGAATATATGATTTGATGTCGAATTCCAAACAAAATATTTCGGTCAAAAGTCAGGAAGCGAGGATCTTGTAGATATTGTAACAAAATATCATGGTACTGGAATATAATGTTTCTAAGTGAACTTCCTGGATAATGATTTCTCATCAACAAGAAGCCACCTTATTGCAAAACGGGAGTTACTATTTTCAGAGACAAAGGTATGACTTGATATAGTAATTTTCAGGGATAACGGTCATGACAATGATGGTTTATGAGTATTGCAGAAGGATGAGTATTCACTAGATGACTTCTCTTGAACATATCGACAACACTGAGATGAGTTGGCAGCATTGACCCAAAACTGAAGTGAAGGTATGATGAACCATAGGTATGAATGAACTGTCAGGAAGATTACCCAACCCAAACAGTCACAGACATGGAGTGAAGTGTCATGTTCAAGAGCAACTTGCTATCATAAAGAATTATGCTCACTTTACCCAAATTTTCCCTGGTCATTTGTCAACTAGTACCTCTTTACTTTTTAACAAGCTTGAGGAGGATAGCATTTTCTTGATCTATAATTCAACCCTTCGGGTGAATAAAGTATCGCTATTTAATAATTTAACAAGTCTAGCGATGAATGAAACTCGATTCTTGACATGATTGACAAGCCAGACACTATTTTATGTTTTAACGAGCTTTACAATAGTGACAGCTTGATCCTTTTTCATATTTAGAGAGTTTGAAAAAGAGGATGAAAGAAAGAGGAGTCACCAATTTTTTATGTGGAATTACAAATTACAGATAAATCATTCTTCCCTATACAGGTGCTAATCTAGAACAACAGGTCAAAGACTTTATGATTATATTTCCTAACTGTAAATAGACACACAGAATGAAATAAGAAGCTTAATTGGAATCGAAGCACTTCCAAAGTCTCCTTCTGTCTCTTTTGCTGTAGCTTCAAATTCCATCCGGCTGTGCAAAATATTTCCTGCAAGAATGAAAAATAAACAACAAGAGATAGAAATAATATAGATTTATATTCAAGTTATTTAGCTAAATCAATAAATCATAAACCATATACATCAAATAAGAAGTCATGATATGGAAAATCAAAGCTTATACAGATGCATATAGGGAAAAATAAGTAGTAATCTTTATTAATGATAGAAGGGGAGGTTACAACCCAGTGATTGATTTAGTGTCACCATCTCCAGCAGCATCCCAGCCTCATCACAGTGCAGATATATCCAGAAATATGTCACTAAAATCAACTCCTCAATTGAAATTCCACTATAATTTCTCTACACAAATTATTCCTTCTCAAATAGTAATATCTATGCTCAATTTATAGAGTTATTGAAGGTAGTTTTACAATCAATGAATTTCCAATAATAGGCAAGACATGTCCCCAATCTTGTAGATGTAAAATTGACACATGGATTCGAATTTTGACACATTTTAACTCTTCTAGAAGACATTGGCCAAGTGGAGATTCCGGAACAATGAGAATTTCTCTCCCAATGTGACCAACGCACCCTTGGATGTCGGGAAGTGCTTTGTAGAGCAGCCTTGCATGGGGCTACCTACATATGCAACACACTTAGTCCTCTAATATGAGCTCTAATATGATATATTATAAACTTCAAATCTTGGAAAAATTTGCAGATGAAAGTCTTGAATGATTTGTCTTGTTCTTTGTCTTAGGGCATATAACCACTGAAATGATAGGGGATGATAGACCCTATTCATTGGTCCTGGAGATGATGTCTAGTTAACCAGGTCATTGGGAATGGTGCCCAAATTGACCTATAACAATCCCTAAAAAATTGAGGAGATAGGGTGATGAATTAGATTTAAGCTACAAGTGGATTTTTTGGAAATGGGCATCAAGAAGGTGCCCAAAAGGTCAAAACACAGGGATTCCCTAGTTTTCCTACAAAAATGTAGTGAAAACTATGGTTTCAATGAAAATTATGGAAAAGAGGTTTTTCAGTGATAGGGAGTGTTAGGATAGGGTCTATGGAGGATGTATTAAGGTTTTATATGATGCAATTAGGGTTTTTTCTGCTGAAACAAACCATATATGGAAAACACCAAAAACATATTGGAGAAAACCTAAGGAAGGAATCCACTCATTTTTCTGATGACTTGACTTGAGAGATGTATGGAGAGTGTCCACTTTCTATTTTGGAGGTGTATGAACCATTTTTCAGTTTTTTTGAACCTTGTATATCTGATTTGGAGCTCAAAAATCAAAAGCATATCACATGCCAAAAATGTAGCGCAGCACCTCCCGAAGCATAGCACAACACCTCCAGAAGCGTAGCACAAACAATTTTGGCACAATTTGCTTGTTTTTCTTCAACCCTTAGTAGATGTGGAGTGTGATGATGAGAAGAGAGGAACTCTATCAAACATCAAATAATTAAATGAGTTGAAGAAGCCTCTTTTTCCTTTTATAACATCATAAAATTATTATTTTTTGTCTTCTAGTGAAATCATACAACTTTGAGAATTTTTTTTTTTTTTTTTTTTTTTTAAATTTAATAAAGAAGCATACTTTATGAGGAAAGGAAAATTGTCTTTACTTATTTTCATATCTTTTATAACTCCCTATTTAAATGACTTGTATGGTGAAAATGAGATTTTACCTTATGGCGGTGGAAGAAAAGAGACCTAAAATCTGACCTAGATGAAGGTGTGGTGAATGAACTTAGACCCTAGATGATAATGGATGACATGACCTCTGAAATGATGATGACAATGAATAGAGTGAAGGGAGTAGAATTTTACACCTAAACACATTCAATGAACAAAATTCTATTTGAAAAATGACTTTGAAAACATGAAATTTTGACCTAGGACCACTACCAAGTAAACCTGAAAGAGTATTTTTTATCTTTGAACATGAGACACTAACAACACCTAATGAAATATCTAAATCCTTCTTTCACAAAAAACATTTCAACGTGAGAATATTTTAGGACACTTAAAAATTTTATGAACAATGAAATTTTCACTAATAAATATGCACTTTACCTAATTTATAAATTTCTACATAATTCAATGATGTTGATGATTTATCACATAGAGATTTCAACTTTAGGAATAAATTGAAATATTAAAAAACATCTAAATATCTCAAATTCATCTACTACTAGTCTATGCGGGTTCAATACCTAACCAATACAATAGTCCTTAATGTGTGATCTAATAATGTATACAAAATTATATTCATTAATGAGACATAACAACACATTTTAGAAATAAGATTTCATCTAAGGAATGCCAAATCACTTATCATGTTAGCTTATTTTGTTCTAATAGATCAAAATATCAATCAAACCATGGGACTTGTTCAAAAAACATGAAACCTAGTTATGAGAATAATATATATAATAATAAAATTTGGGACAAAAATGGTACAAGTCCTTATTATAACAATATGAATATAAAGTATGATACCTCTACTTTTTCCAAAGGTGGTATAATTCCTTTAACGTTTTCTTAGGAAAGGTATTTTCCAAAGCTTCCCAAATGTTATAAAGGAAACTATAATTATGTTAAATTCTAATAAGAAATATCAAGGTCTAAAGGGGCATCCTACCAACCTATACTAGCCTCTCCAAGAGCTGAACAATAATTTAATATGACATCAATTGTCTAACCATTTATGCACACTTGCATCTCATTAGCTTTACAATTTATTTGCATTACCTAAGCTGAGGAAACCTAGCACATGTTTCTAGGATGGTGTTATCCTTTTTAGAAGAGTAAATAATTATTATTACAAGATCCTCCAATAGCTAGCATCACATCAAATATCACATACCTAATACATATATGAGTTATAACAAAAATGTTTGGGAAAACATAGCATTCCATATAGGATAAACACCTTACCTAACCAGTCACACATCTAGATCAAAGATGATAACACCTTTATTTTTATGTGATTAAATCCCTTTAAGAGGGAAAAAATACATAGCTCCAACTAACATGGCCACTTGAGGAAAATTTATTAATGCATAAGAAAATTTTCAAATAATAGAGTTTCTCACAATCAATCATTAGAAATGACTCTCCATGTTCGTTAAATAAATATCATGAACCAATCAAGTGTTAAGCTACAAAAAAATAGTTGTTAGTATTGAGGATGATATGAGCCATCAGATCAATCTATGCCTAGAACATAACATGAACATCATATTACAATACAACTAGTGCATACTAATGAAACACAATTTTACCTATATACACATTAGACCAAGTTGATATTAACTAAATTCTAAGTATCTAGATATCCTAAAATCCCCCCTTACAAAAAAACTTGGGATAGGATTGAAATATATGCAAAGGTGACACAATAGGAGAAAGAAGGAGGCATTAGAGCCTATCCACCCTCTATGACAACTTCCTAAACTCCTAACATAGATCGAACTTTAGAAACTTCGTTTTTCTAAGAGGCTTTGTTAAAAAATCTACAATTTGATAATCTGTTGGGAAAAATAGCACTTCAATAACTCGATCCTGAATGAGATTTTTAGTGAAGTGAATTTAAATCTCAATTTGTTTTCTACATTGATGTTGAATTGGATATTTAAAAATATTGATTTCACTTTGGTCATCGCACTAAAGAGTGGTCAATTTTTTTTAATTTGAGTCTAAACTCTAAAAGGATTTGCCAAAGCCAGAGGGCTTCTTGACTTTCATTAACAATTTATCCAGATTTATTCACGAACGCAACATAATACACATATAGCCATAAATAAAAATATGTAGTGGAAATAACACTTCATTTCATTAATATGAATGAACTAAAATTTTCTTACAGACATAATAGAAATAAACTAGCTAGGGAACTAGTAGCTTATCTCTAAGAATAGATGTGGTGGCTATAGGCCTCTGAACTATGTTACAATGAGGCTCGAGGGCCTATTTATTATTGAGAAACAATAGAAAACCATAAAAATCCAAAAACCTAACCCTAAGAGATGAAGCACCAAAACTATGGGCCCAGTTTGGGTAAATTGGTACATCAACTTCCCGGGGACGTAACTTTGGCATCATATATCCGTTTGACGTGAACCATACCTCATTAGAAATATATATCCGAGTAATAAAAAAATTAAATGAGCAACGTCGGTCCAAGGACCCATGTTCCTTCCATGTTTTCAAAAAAACGTCGTTTAGGGCCTCAAAACGACTCTGGAAGTTCAGGACCCGAAAAACTACTAAAAATAGTAAATTGTGCTATAATTAAGGAAACTTAAAAAATGAAAGAGGCAATGGTGTAGCCCCAAGCGGAATAGGCGGGTGGTCACAAATATCCACCCATATCATTCCTCCCACTTTAGGAAGCAATGGTCTCCATTGCATTGAGTTAATCCATGAGATGAGGAAACTTCTACTAAACTTGGTCCCTAGTGAACCACTTGCCTTGGTGCAGGAGTTTGCCAGCTTTGACAACCTGATATAGTTGGATCTTCTGTTGGCGAGTGTTATTTATTTTCATGTCCATGATACAATCTATGGTGGCATGTTCCATGCAGTCTGGGTTTAACTCTGTTGGTGTGAGTTGTTTTGCAATGTTGGAGGTGTCCAGTATAGGTGGGAAGTAGGGCCAAAGGCAGTCCACATTGAATACTAGGTGCAAACCAAGGAATGGTGGAATACTGAGCTCAAAGGTATTGTTCCCTATAGCCTTGGTGATGGTGTACGTCCCATATCAGAGCAGGTGAAGCTTGCGGTGGGGTCTAGTGAGGCGCGCCTTCTACAAATTTAGCCACATGTTGTCACCCACCTGGAAGTTGTGTGGCACCCTATGTTGATCATGTCATTGCTTGTAATTAGCATTGCATATATATAATATGTCATGAACCAATTGGCGAATTTGCTAAATGTGCTTGACGAAGTTGTTCACTTTGTCAGCTTCAAACTAGAAATGAGTTGAATCGGCCTGAGTAGCCGCAAATGGCATGGCTATGCCAATGGGACATAGTGGCTGGAATCCAAAGCCCACCTGAAAGGGGATGTGGTCGGTTGAGCTATGGAGATCCTGCTTATAATTTTGTTGTAAATAGGGGATGCTCTCATCCCATGTGCGTGGATGCTTTGAATTGTACATACACAGAATTTGTACAATGATCCTATTAACGACCTCTGTTTAGCCATCAGTTTGGGGATGGAAAGTTGTGGACTTGGGGAGCTTGGTGTCTAGCATTGACTAGAGGTTGGACCAAATTGTGCTGAGGAAATTTCTATCCCAATATGATATGATAGGGTGTGGGATCCCAAAGTGCGCCCACACTCATTCAAATAATAGTTTAGTAGTGTCTTCTCCTATGGTATCCTTCGTAGAGGCCGTCATAATGGCCATCTTCGAGAATCTGTTGATGACCACGAAAACATAATTGTTTTCATGCTTAGTAGAAGGAAGTCCCAACATGTAATCCATGGAGATGGATTCCCAAGGTCGACTAGGGGTAGGTAGCAGAGTATAGAGGCCTTGCTTCTTCATGGTTGGTTTGGTAATGGCACAAGCAGTGCAAGATCTGACATACTTACCTACATCCTGTTGAAGGTTTGACCAATAGAAATAATTTTTTAGTACTTCCACTATTTTCTCGACCCTGAAATTACCAGCGACTCGACTATAGTGTGCTTCCCAAATCATCTTTGCATGCTCACTTGAAGGAACACAAAGGTGTCCCAGGTGACATATCAGTGCATCTTGGAGGTGAAAATTTGGAACTCGCGTACCCTCCAAGGGTGTCTTTTATGTGTGGCCGAATTTTGGATCGCTTGTAGAGAAGTGGCCAATCAGAAGTCTCATGCCCATAATATTTGAGAATGGTGGTTAGTGCCACGATCAGTGGTCAGTCTAGGAGGTTCGCAACATTATTGGTGCTACCCTTATTTTACTTGATGTTCAAATGAGATTGATGTAGATATGTGGACCACTTCTGATGGCGACCGTTCTACAAATTTCCTTGTGTCTGTATGAATGGTAGGGGTCAGTGATCTATGTGGATGATTGTTTCCTTCCTGAAAATGTAATGCTTCCATTGTCGACAACCCTACACAATGGAATACATTTATTTTTCATAAGTGGGATACTTGCAGAATGTGTCAGAGAATGTCTCACTATTATATGCCACTGGATGCCCCTGTTGAGTAAGAATTACCCCAATATCATAGTTAAAGGCATAGGTCTCGATCTCAAATGGTTGTTGCAAGTCTAGTAATGTGACCACTAGGGCAGAACAGAGGCGAAGTTTCAATTCTATGAATGCCTTATTTTGAGATTATGACCAAAATAATTTTACTTTTTCTCCTCCCTTGGTGACTTGACTCAATGGCCAAGTGATATGAGAGAATCCCAACATGAACCTGTGGTAGAAATTAGTAAGACCCAGAAAGCTACAAAGCCCTGTTAGAGTAGCTGGGGTTGGCTAATCCCGAATGACTTAGACCTTGGTTGGATCCACATGCACCCCCCTTTCATCAATAATGTATCCCAAATACTGAACCTAGGTCATACCAAAATTGCACTTCTCCAAATTAGCACACAACTTGTGTTGCCGCAGTGTTTAGAGGACCTATCGAATGTGGTGGAGGTGCTCTTCCTGAGTCTAGTTGAAGATCATAATTTCATCCAAGTACACCACTGCAAATGAGTTGGTGAATGGCCGCAAGATGTTATTCATCAACCTCATGAAGGTTTTAGGAGCATTCTTCAACTCGAAAGGCATGACCAACCATTCGAAAAGGCCCTTCTTGGCTTTGAATGCAGCCTTCCACACATAAGAGGGTTCCGTTGGTACCTGGTGATACCCAGACTTCAATTCGATATTGCTAAAACATTTCACCCATTTGAGTTGGTCTAGAAGGTCATCAAACCATGGGATCATTGCCTATTCTAGATAGTGATATTGTTCAACACCCGATATTCAATACAAAGTCTCCTAGTCCAATCCTTATTCTATACCAAAACGATTGAGCTCCCAAAGGGTAATGAACTCAGCCGAATGTGACCTTTCTGCAGCAGCTCCTGAATCTGCCTCTTGATTTCATCATTCTCCAGAACAAAGCACCAATATATTGGTCTATTGGGTAGTAGCGCAGCTAGGGTTAGATCAATGGGGTGCTTGACGTGACAGTGTAGAGGCACCCTTGTGGGTGAGGTGAATATGTCCCCGTAATCCTTCACAACCTTATCCATTTGTTGTTGTCATGTGAAGGAGCTCTGTGTGGAGGTTGTAGCCACAATATTCTTCATGTCCTAGGGGTGGATCATCAGGAAATTTTTTTTTCCAGTTTTGGGGATGAGCTTACTACATTGTTTTGTAGTAACCAAAGAGATAGTGGTAGTTGGCGGTACCTATAGTATCGTGTACAAATTATTTCCCAAAGCAACAATAATAGCATGAGGTCGGGACTCATACACATCATGTCACTTCCACAAGTATGGTTGGCCTAATAATACATAAGAAACATCAAGAGGAGAAATGTCACATAATACCTCATCGGTGAAGGGCTTGATGTTGTAGGGAAGGCAACACTACTGGCTGACGTGGAGATCCCATCCTTGGTGAAGCCACCCGATAGTGTATGGTTGTGGGTGTGCTATGGTCAAAAAGCCCAACTGGTTCACAAATTTTGCTGAAATGAGGTTCTTTAGGCTCCCACTATCGACAATGAACTATAATGGGGAACCCTTTACCCACATATTGGAGTGGAAGAGATGCTCCTCCTCCTCTCGATCTTCCGGTTCGTCCTTCTAGATCTTCACAGTGGCAATGGTGTAGTTTGGCTACACATCAATAATCTGCTTCCCCATGTCATTCTTCTTGTCAGGTTATGATTTAGAGTCAAAGCATGAATCTGATTTAGAATCCCTCATCTCGGCCACCAGCGACTGCTTGGCCTGACACTCACTTATGTTGTGAGTGCAGCTCTTATGGAACTCACACCACTTTCCTGTGTCCTTCTTTGGCTTCGTGGTGTTTTTATTTTCTTGCGGCTCTTGAAGGTTGTATTAGGCTACCATACCTTAGCTTTGAAATTTATTTTTCAGTTTAGGGGCACCTTTCCCTTAATTTTTATTCACAAAAACAAAGTCTCCATTATTCTGTTTGAATTTATGCTCAATCTTGGCAGCATACTGGTATGTCGTACTAAGCGAGGAGATGTAGAGGAACTACATTTCCTCCTGAATGTATCTATGTAGACAACTATGATACTTTAGCACCAAATTTTTCTCTGAATATTTTATACCCAACTTTGTGTGCAAGGTATGAAACATATTCGTTAGCTCATGCACATCTTGATCCCTATGCTGCCGCATTGTGGTCCATTGTATGTACTTTTTCTCATAGCTCCCCATGGGATAGTATTTTTCCTTGATGGCGTCTCAGAAATAATTCCAAGTGGGTAGGGCCGAGAACAAAGAGGGTTCCATCTGATCCTTTTTCTCACAGTAGCTTTCCCACCAGTCCTTGACATGGGGGGTGGCTTTGAGGAGTGAAAAAATAATATTCTCTCAGTCAGAAAAGTCATGAACCGAGAAATATCATTCTAATAGATTCAACCATGTATCTATGACATATGCATCTATTTGGCCCTAAAATATGGGAATGTCATAGTTTACTTGTACCTTAAAGGGAGTCACGCCCTAGAGTGGCTGTTGGATGCAGATGCGCCACTGGTGGGCAGTCATTGAAGGATCTAGGCAAAGTTATCCATCATCCCATTCCTTTGTTTTTCGAGGGCCTCCTTGAGAAATATATTGATAGGATCTCCTGCTCCCTCATCTTTATTTTCACCCCCCCATGTGCGGTTGTCGTGGTTTGTGAGGTTGATCTTGCAAAGGTTCAACCAGATCGAGCTCTAACTCCTTATACCTTGACCTCGTTGGAGACATGCAAAGAAGGATCGAGAAAAAGAAAACCACTCTAATACCACTAATCCAGATTTATGCAGGAATGCAATAGAATACACATATAATATAAATAAAAATATGCAGCGGAAATAACACTTCATTTCATTAATATCAAAGAACTGAAATTTTCTTATAGACAGAATGAAAATAAACTAGCTAGGGCGTTGGTAGCTTATCTCTGAGAAGAGATGTGGTGGCTATAGGCCTCTAAAATTTGTTACTATGAGGCTCGAGGGCCTATTTATTATTCAGAAACAATGGAAAATCCTAAAAATCAAAAAACCTAACCCTAGGAGAAGAAGCGCCAAAAATTTGGGCCCCGTTTGGGTAAATTGGTACATCAACTTCTCGGGTAGGTAACTTTGGAATATTATCTATGTTTGACGTGCACCATACCTTGTTAGAAATATCTATCAGAGGACTACAAATTCTGATTGAGAAACATCATATTAGGAACCCATGTTTCTCACGCGTTTTCCAAAAAACATCGTTTAGGGCCTCAAAACGGCTATGGAAGTTCATGACCTGAAAAAATGCTAAAAATAGTAAACTGTGCTATAATTAAGGAAACTGAAAAACTAAAAGAGACAATGGTGGGGCCCCAAGTGGAATAGGCGGGTGGCCACCAATATCCACCTAGATAATTCTTAGTACTCTAGTTCTACTAAATAAAGAGAAATGACCCGTTACTTTTAAAAAGACTCAATGATATGTCATGAACCAATATTGTAACCATAACCTAGCCCATAATGAATTAGTGAAACCAGCCAAAAAATGAGTCTGCCCTAAATTTTAATGCATCATGAACTAAACCATACCTTGGATATACTCAAGTATTTTCTTTTAATTTCTAATGAATTTAATGGGGTGTTTCCATATAATGGGAAATAAGATTAATAGTAAAGGAAATATTAAGACATGTGTGATTCCAATATACGAGGATACCAGTGGATGGTACAAATTAGTATCAACTTTAGGTGTAGTGAAAGTGGAAACAAGTTTTAATATAGATTGTAAGGGAGGGGTTTGTTTACATTCTTCCATGTGAAAGTGACGAATAAGTTCACATGCATACTTAGATTGTGAAAGAATAATTCTTTCCTTGATTTAAAATACTTTAAGGCCAAGGAAATAATGCGACTATCCTAAGTCCATTTCAAATATTCTTAAATCTTGATTTCACATAAGTTAAGTCTTTAGAGTCACTACCAGTGAGGATAAGGTCATAAACATAAAAAACACATATTATGAGATGGTTTCCTATTTTCTTGGTGTATAAATTAGGGTTATAACGACATTTAGAGAAGATAACATTAAGAAGAAATGAACTTGTCTAGGACCATAAAGAGACTTCTTAAGGGGAAAAACAAGGTTGGAGACATTCTGAACATATCTATGAGGTTTTTCCATGTAGATTTATTCTTGTATATCCCCATATAAGAATTAATATTTAACATCCATCTGATGGACCTCTGATCCATGTGAGACAACATGGGCTAGAAAAAAGGTAGATGAAATTCATTTCAGTGACAAGGAAAAACGTTTTATTCTAGTAAATTCTTTCAAATTGAGATAATCCTTTAGAAACTAACCATGCCTTATATATCTCAACAATTCCATTTGATGCATACTTATTTCTATACACCCATTAACATCTAACAAGTTTTCTTCCTTTTGGAAGAGGGGCATGTTCTCAAGAATTGTATACCATTAAGGAAAAACATTATTCATTCATTGTTGCATCCCAATATGGATATCTTGAAGCTTCTTCAAATGTTTATGGATCATGAGTCTCTAAAATTTGAGACATAATAAAGGAGGTTTGTTCGAACTATGAATGGGTATGAAGCTAATTTGTAGGATCACCCGCAAGATCGGCAACTTCTTCTTATGTAAAACAAACCCATCTTGGAAGTTGTGGTGCTAATGTGGATTCATTTATAATGGAATAGTTTGGAGGAAGGTGAGTAGGAAGAGAAGGATTTCATCCTCACTATCATTTCTCAAATAATAATTAAAAAATAGGAACAAAAGGTTACACAAATGTTGATATGGCTTGTAGGCCAAAGATGGCACACACAACAAATTATGCTTATAGGCCAATAGATTTTCATCAAAATTAGCATATCTTCTGATAATTATTTAATTGTAATGAGGTTGTAGAATTCTATAAACTTTTATATCTTCATAATATCTAAAAAAAATACACTTATGAATTTTAGGTTGTAAGTTTTTCATTTTCTCATCAAGAATGTAAGCCCGTGCTACACTACGAAATACACATAATTGACTCACATCTATCTTAATTTTATTTAATATTTCATCTGGCGTTATATTTTTTAATACTTTGTGAGAGTGTTATTTATCATGTAATTTAAACAATAAATTTCTTCCTCCCAATAATTAAGACTTAATCCCTTATATTGGATCATACAATTGACCATTTCCTTTAAAGTGTGATATTTTGTCTCGATAACACCATTTAATTGTGATGTATATGAAACAGTATGCTACATTTGAATGTCATGTGAAATGCAATCGGTTGTGAATTAATTTTTGTCATATTTTCCATATTCATCTTCATTATATATTCTTAATCCTTGTATTTGATTCCCATATTATTTTTATACAAGGGCCTTGTAAGACAAAAACATGCCAAAAATTTCACTCTTAAGTTTTAAGTAAAGCCAAGTGAATTTGGAGAAGTCATCAAAGAAAGTTAATAAGTACTTGTGCCTAGAGAAAGAAGGAGAATAAAGTGGACCACACAATCACTATGAACAAGATGCAAATGGGTCGAGGCATTCCAAGAGGTATGTTTTCAAAAATGTTGTGATGATTCTTGTCGAGAAAACAAATCGCACAAACACAATCTCTAGAAGAAATTAGAGGAAGACCGATCACTATATTTTTATTACATAATTGCTGCAATTAGAAATAGTTTAGATTAACAAAATACCCATGCCAAGGTCTGCTCAAGTCATTTTTGTGAGCAATAAAAATTAAGGGAAAATAAGATGATCCAAATTTGTTAAAATTATACAAACTAGTAATATCATCAACAATTCTAGTGACAAGGATATGCTTAGGCTATTTTAAATCCTTAATTAGAAATTGGTGAGGTGAAAAATTTATTATTTTAGTTTCACTTTAATGAGTGATATGATGCACTAATAGAAATTTGCAAGAAAGAATTGGAACACATAAGATATCATTGAAATGATCATTTTCTACTTGAATTTTCCTAGACCTTACAATGTTAGGAGATCTAACATCACCAAAAAATATTTTTTTGGTGTTACAATAATTAAAAGAAGAGAAAATGTCTATATTCTTAGCATACGATACACTTCTCAAAAATCAATAAGCTACTCATAAGAATAATTAGATGTTTCATCAAAGTATAAACGAAAATAAGAAGGAGAGTTTCCATGAGAAGAAATATTAGATGAAAAAGAACAAAAATTGTTGTTGTGATTTTTCATTGCCACTTCTAAGGCCTCCATCATTTTAAAACATTTGATGAACTTCTTTCCCACACAAATTGTAGAGTTTATGATCTGTTTACGCTTTAATTTTAGTCCTTTGTTGTAACCAACTCCTCCCACATTTACCGGTTTGCCTGGGGTAAACACGAGTTGAGGGTCACTATGATAAGACTCAACCTCATATATAAACTTAAGGAAATGGAGTCGACAACTTAAGATTTTACTGATCTCCCTTAAGTGCTATAGGACCTCAACGATCTACCCAACCCTTCCAAGTGACCAACCCTTGAGATAAATCTCCTTTTCAGTCATCTAGAGCCTCAATCACTCCCTTGCCAAGGTGTCCATGCAACTGTAGCCCTCCAGTCTTAATCCTAAGCCTACTTCCTAGTGACTGTGGAGTTTTCTAGTTAGTTCTATGCTCGTGAATCTGAATATTGAGGCACTTTTTCAGGACTATATCTTAGGTCCCTTCCCATAACTCAATCAGACTTTTAGAAAGTATGAATACCATGGAAACAAAGATTCCAAACCAAAAATTGAACAAGGAATTGAACTCACCCTTCCCAACCAGGACTGGAATTTTGTGAAACACATGAGGAACATGCAACCTACAGGTCATTAATGCATATTTGAATGGAGGAATCTGAAACTTATCTATGGTTTAACAAGAAGGAATAATTCCATCTCACAATCATTGTAATAACACCAATTAGGTCATGTATTCATTATTCATTTGTTTACTAATCAAAACATGATGAGATCCATGACTAAGAACTGTCATAAAACCATGCTTATAACCAACATATAACCAAATAATTAATAATGATAGAATAGCCATTAAAGACCCATAATAACAAGTATGTTTACTCAATAAATGTAAGAGAAACTTTGATCTTATTAACCATATGAAAAATCCAACCAATTTAGGAACTTCCATGTACCACCTAACCATATATTGGGTTGAATCAGACATTTATTTTAGCCAATCACCCCTATGCCATATTCCAAGCAAGAATGTGGGATCTCATAGAATAAATCAATCCATAAAAAACCAAGGGAATCTATAGGTTAAACCACCTCCACCCTCACCATATCGTGATCTTACCTAAGTCGGTTATAATATAAAAAACCAAACCGAGCTTGGATGCCTCATAATTCCTTCACCTTCCCTCAAGGAATTCTCTTGTCTCCACCCACCTGTTGAGGTTTGCCTAAAGAAAACCATCTCCACCCTAAACTCTTGGGATTTTCCTGAGACCACCTCACTCGGATCCAAAACCTTACAACAATACAAATCTCAACCAAGACTGAACCCCATCACACCATGGCTATCCAGAAATCACAAGGCAAGGCTAAAAACCATTGTCGATACTCGACAAAACCCATGCCAATGAAAAAAAAATAACCAAATATCCACATGCACATACCATGCATTCCAAAGCCATCTAAGAAATCATACATGCAACCTGTTACCTGCACTTATTCCAAATGAAGCTGCTTGATCCAACCTTTCCTTTCTTGATACTTTCGTTCTTTATCCTTCCTTTTCTTTCCTTCCTTTCTTTCTCTTCTTCGTGTTCTTCTTCTATCTGAGACCAATTCTGAAAATGAACTTACAAAAGGCTATGAACTGATCCTCATAATCCTTTTTTCATCGATGCCTCTATTTTCTGTTCAATTTCCTCCTCACATGCAACCTGTGACCTTTCACCTCCCTTTTCTCCTAATTTATTTTATTTTCATAAAGAATATGCCAATTAATGCCTCTTTTCCTTTTCAAAGCCTTTTCCATTTCCCTTTTATATTTCCCTTAATCATAATAAACAACAAGTAATTTCCACTAGGATTATTTTTCCAACATTGAGCTTAGAATACATGTCCCATGACCTTGGTCTTAGTTTTCCTTTATTAAATTTATTACATGAAATTTTAACCTGAGGTTGTTACATACCCCTCCCCCTTAGGGGAACACCATTCTCGATGTTCAATGACACCTAAAACCTACAAAACATCTAAAAACCAAAACATACTTCCCATGGAGCTTTATAACACATCTCATTGTAGTATTTACAATGATAACTATTGAAAACATGACCACATACTGCTTACTGGAGCTGTATAACACACATCATTATGGTATTTCTAATAACAATCACATATAATCATGCACATTTTCTTTGACCAACAAATAACCATACTATCTATGGAGTTTTATAACCACAACTCATTACAATATTTACAATAATATACACATGTGAGAATTTTACCTAACCAGTAAATAAAAAGATATGGTGCTTGTATCAGCATCAATGGAATCTTGAGGCTCAGACCTCCACCCTCAAAGTAATACCAGGATTCACCACTTTCCTAGGAAGTCCAAAATCCACTTCCAAAGTCAACCTGCATCCAATGTTCAATGATACGATCCCTGCACTAGTTCCTTCAGTGAAAAGTTACCAATGCATTTTCCCAAGGCACACTCTGAATGTTCTTTTGATTCCATCTAGAAATGATAATGACTAAAAAAAATCCATTCCCTAACCTTGCCTTCTCTACTACACAATCCTTTAGGTAATTTGGTCACCCCCTTCCGTACAATCACTCACCTTCCAAGTTCCTCATCATCCCCTTTCCTGGGTGATACATCCCTTTTAAAGGTTTCCTCGCATCAGAAGGTCCAAAAACCAAAGCATATCCCTGACTCAAAACCATCATACTGGTCATAAAATTCTTATGGAAATAAATGGACACTATTGGGTACTAGTGTCTAATAATGGCCTTGCTCTTGAATTGTTTTACCAACATAGTGTTGTTTGTTCCAATTCCTTTTGTTGTTACTTCTAATTCTTGCAGTCAATTTCAACCACCCAAGCCCGACATTTCCATGCTTCCCTGTACCAAGCACATAATTTCCATTAGACTCAAAATGAATTGAAATAAATTCAAATCATACCTTATTGGTGGTGTAAATAAGGTACAGTTTCCATTCCGTTCACTTACTGTCACTTGAAAATCAAGTTAGCTCTTGATCAAATCATCATGTATAAACATATCACACCAGGTTAGCTCAAAACAAAACCATAATAAATAACATGTAACCATCATAAACCAAAATCATATATCATATGCAAAATTAAAACTGAAATAAAATATTGATACTTATCTTTCAAACGGTTCTTTGCTTCTGCCTTTGTTATTTATCATTTCCATACGCACACTGAATCCGTTTCTAAACATGGCAAGTGCTTGCTCTTATTTTTAAGCAATAAGGGAATATGAAGACTAAACCACCTCTTCCCCCAATATCAGCAATAAGGATATCTTGAGACTAAACCACCTCAACCCTCAATATCAACAACAAGGAAATCTAGATACTAAACTACCTCAACCCTCAATAGAAACAAGGGTGTCCCAAGACTAAACTACCTCAACCCTCAATATCAAAAATAAGGGCATCCAGAGACTAAATTGCCTCAATTCTCAATAGCAACAAGGGTATCCCAAGACTAAACTTCCTCACACATCAATAGCAACAAGGGTATCCCGAGACTAAACCGCCTCAACCCTCAATATCAAGAAAAAGGGAATCCAGATACTGAACCACTTCAACCCTCAATAACAACAACAAGATCCCAGACAATCCCATAATTTCCTATCCCATCATACTGTACAACACGTACACACACAGTATACAATGCAACACAAACACCTACACCTGACGTACAACATGACACATACACCCACATTCGGTGTACAACATCACATATACACCTACACATGATGTAAAATAGAACACATACACCTACAACTAATGTAAAACACAACACATACACTTGCACCTAATGTAAAACTCAACACATACACCTATACGTGCACATCGTACATTACCATGAATATGCATGACATGATACAATGGCTACATAATACATATAACACAATGCCACATGTACATAACACTACCTCCATAACGTGTACACAACACCACATGCAAAAAACACCACATGTACCACATGTACACAACACAACATGCACACGGAACCATCTGTACAACATGCACACATCACCATATGTACATAGCACTGCTATACAACATGAAAGCAACACCATATGTAAATAACACCGCTATACAACATGTACAACATATATACAATAGTAGTACTTCACATCCAGAGACAACAACGTCTCTACCAAGCAACCTTGCTTCTAGTGTATCTTCATTATCCATGCGTATTCCAGCATGTCACAGATCACACTTCTTTCATTTTGTTGATGTATCCTTCAACATTACCTATTATAACATAAAATAGACATAAGCGCATAATATCAAATCATATCCACGTGATGCTAACCTCAAATATTTGTCGGGGCTACTCTTCCCACTTGATTCTTGATAAGACCAAGAACCTCTTCATGCCATTCACCTACATAAGAAATCACTCCTCCACACTAGTAAAAAATGATGAAATTAATGACTAGGTGACTAAAAATGCTAGTCACTGCAATTATTTCAAGTGAATTACTATTAAATTTGAGCAATTTTATGTGACCCAACTAAAAATGGCTAACTTAAATGACTAATTTAGTCTTGGAATAAAATATATGACTAGATAATACATGACTAAACTAAAAGAGACTAACTTAAATGACTAATTTCGTCTTGGAATAAAATATATGACTAGATAATAAGTGACTAAACTAAAAGAAACTAACTTAAATGAATAATTTAGTTTAGGGATAAAATATATGACTAGATAATAAGTGACTAAAGTAAAAGCAACTAACTTAAATGACTAATTTAGTCTAGGATTAAAATATATGACTAGATAATAAGTTAATAGTGATTAATGTAAATGAATATTATAGTCCAAGAATAAAAATATGGCCAAATAACAAGTACAACAAGTATATGAATTAGTCATTTATGTCAGTAATTTTTAATTGTGTCACTCCATATATGGAAAATTGCAATTTTGGTACCGAAGTGTTACATTTCACTATAGGTGTCTCTGAATCCATTTGCAGTGTTAAAATTTAGAGACAAAGGGGTCTCTGAATTTATAGTGTTAAAATTATGAATACCATTTTTTCTCTAAAGTTTAATAGTGCAGATGGATTCATCTACAACTAACATAATTGCATGTATCATCTATCAACTTTACAGTAATGTCTTCATTATAATTTTAGTAAAGGTTATAATTATATTAATTAGATAGCCAAATTAATATTAATATTTATATTTAATATTTGGCCATAAAGTTTAATTTTTAAAGTTCATTGATTTATGTTAAAAGTGAGAGTTGTTTTAAATATAAGGTTAAATCTTCATATTTACATTTAATAAATAGATAAATATAAAATTTCTTATGTTAAACATGTGATTTCAATTAAATCTAGTATTAAATCATCATATTTACATTTGATAAATACTAAATAGATAAACCTAAAATATATATTTATAGACCTATTTAGTAAATAGGTATGGAAATTTATTAATTTAAGTATGAAACTTAATTAATTTTTTAATGATGTATGAAACTTTGTTTTTTTGTAAGTAAATGTTATATTCATGTAGGAAAAAAGGAGTACATATAGCTAGTTACAAAATAGGTGGTCTCACCTCAACTCGTTTTGTTGACAAAAAATTGCACCAGATGAAAAAAAATAGAAAATAGGGACTAGGGACATTTTCCATAAACAGTGGGCCCAAAGGCACCAAAACACAAATAAAACATAATTAAAGAACACCAAATAGCACACTAGTCATCCAACATGATGGATGCAGGATTTTCTGGGTTTGTTCCTAGATGCGGTGGATGACAAAATTCACACTGACCGTGCCCTTCAAATTGTGCCAACCAAGTCTCCAGCTTTTCTACTTTCTCAGTGAGTTGATTTTGGCCTCGCCAAACCACTACCAGTCACTCTCGGACTTGGCACTATAAATAGTGCATTCATTCCAATGTTGCCATCTACTATGCATGCTCCTCACGACATAATCTCTTAGTTGTGTCCATTCTTTCCATTAGGTTGTTGATAAGTGAACGACAGTTCTCTAGGCAACAATGTTGGATAACCTGCCCCTCATTTACCTCAAATAAATAAAACCCACGATTTCCCTTGCCACCACGACCTCCTCCGCCCCCAACGACTCTGATTTTGAACCCTCAAACCCCCATCTCTATTCTCCCCCCACTTACCTCCTCCATAGCCCCCATGCACACCCACACTACTAAGTTGCGCATGCCCCGCAATCTTTCCACCCTATCGTGGAGCCGCCATGATTATTTTTGAGTCTGCCACCCCCACAAGGCCATGGAAAATAGGGGAGGGAGAACACCCACACCACACCAGTGGCTTCATAATTCACCAAGGTCGAGGAACCTCGCCATGTGTAGAGTCTAGAGACTAGACCCCCAACTATAGAAAACAAAAAACACCAACGAAGGAGCCAAATTTCATCTCTCACCACGACAGGAAAGCATAAAGACACCTCCCACTACCAGATAGATACTTCCACCACGAGCAAAACCAAATACCATCACCCACCAAACCAACACAGGAAATTGAACAGAAAACTATGAAAAAGTAGCCAACGCCTGAGTGTAACATCCCCCAGGGCAGTGACCAGCCTTCAAATTCTCCACATAGAGACCACACACCAATCAACCCTACACCGTCACACTCACGCTGGAGGGCATGAAATTTGGAAAAAAAGCTATTTTCCGCCACCACCCTCGAAGGTTTCTGGACTGCAAATTCTAGCTTCCTCTCTTATCATGAAAAAACAGGCTCACTGGAAGCAAAGAAAAATGGAAACTAGTGAGCTCACTTCCCTTCAACTTCCTATCCTTAACCCAGACATAGTCAATGGCTAAGAAACCAAGCAGCAGGGACCGGTTGAACACACTGCACCAGCAAATGGCCATGACAAGCACACACAAGCCACTCCCTCCGTAAAACTTCTTGCGACATTTACACTTCCTCTTCAGAGGCCACCATCAGGACCAACACCAAACCATATTTATGATTCTAATGTTGGGCTCCATCATCTTCCATTTCCTTATCCTTTCACCACCTCCAAACTCCAATGTGCAGTTATTTTTCACACGAATTTCCAACGTGAAGCCAGTAACTCTCCCACTACATGTGTTATGGTGAAGGGACCAGGAGTACCATCCCTCACCCTTGCTCCACTTATATTTACTCATGCACATCAGGGAGTATTGTATGAACATTAATTAGTTTTTTAATGGCATATGAAGTTTTAATAATTGTTTGATATGAACCTTGGTTAATTTTTAATGGTATTATGAACTTTTCTTAATTGTTTAGGAATGAATTTTATTTAATTTTTTAATAATATATAAACCTTTATTAATGGTTATAAATATGTAATTCAAAATATTTAAGTATGTTTTATTGTGTAATAATGGATAAATGTGTTTAGTTTTATCAATTTCTATGAGAATTGTACCAATGAATATATTTATTTCATTTAATACATAATTTACATGTTTATATCAAATTAAGCTTTAAATAAAACAATATTATTGGCTTTATATTTGATTAATAATCAAAGTAGTAAATATATTTTTGCAAAAGAGCTCCCCTCAAGTCATGCATAATAGGGACTTTGAAGTCCTTTCCTGTAGCTATAATAGAGTCCTGCATAGATTTATAATAAGGTGAGAGAGCAACAATAAATGGGATATCTGCATCATACCACCATCTAGAAATGTATTGAGAAGAATATTATTTGCACAGTCACAAGACATGCCATATAACCCTCGATGATGGAGAGCTTTAACTTCACAGTTTTGTTTGATAGCTCAGATTTCCTGATGGGGGAGATGGTGAAGGGGGTTTATTAGCATATATGGCAGCACTAGTGAACCCTAATTTTTTAGGAAAGAATGGGAAGAAGGCTCCTTTTGGAGGACCGACGACTTTGGTACATTGATAGAGGAAAGCAAATATGTATTAGCCAATGTCTCCATAATTCCATTTCTCTATTGAGATTTATTCATCGAATACTCATAATGTCCCTTAACCTGACATGGTGCCAGGTTTATGTACCCAAGCTCACGCAGTGGACTAGAGACAAGATAAAAACCCTACAATGTCACCATTTTAGAGCTCAAAGGTGTGACCGTGGATTTGATACAAGATCAAAAACCCTACAACATCACAATCTCAAATCTCGAAGGTGTGACTTGCAATAATGAGAGGGTTTTCAAGCTTAGCATCGTGGGATTTGGCCTCGACAGAACAATCTTTCCTTTAATTTTCAACTAAAACAATTTAGAATCCCTCAACTTGCTGGAAAAATGTTTGACCGATGAGATACCAATGAAACTCCAATATATCATTAATGCCATATAATTCCCTTGTCATGAATCATATGCACTTATCTAAATTTCAAACATCTCCACGATTACAAGATCACAGGAAAAGGTGGCGGACTTTGGACATTCAAATACTGGATCCAAAGGTATTTTTGGCCCTTGGGTACCTTGATCTTGAATACTTCATAAGGCAACAACTGACAAATAAATCTAGTGTGTATTCCTTTGGAGTAGTATTACTGGAGTTCTTGTGTGCAAGGGAAAATCTTAATCTTGTTTTTCCCAGAGAACAATTCAATATAGAAGAGTGGGAAATGCATTGGCAGAAAAAGGGAAATCTTGAAAAAATCATTGACCCTCACCTTGTTGGGACCATCAACTCTGGTTCTCTGAAAATGTTTAGGGAGACTACCAAAAAGTTATTGGAAGAGATGGGCTTTGACATGCCTTCCATGGGAGATGCTCTATGGAACTTGGAATATGCATTTCAAATCCAGGAGATATCCATGAAAAATGATCTAGATGAGAATAGTACAAATCATATTGCAGATGATCCTTTGCACTACCCAGATCCCGAACCTTTTGTTCCAAGTTCAGTATGACTTCAAGTCTTCTATGAAAGTTCTCAATTTATAGATTTCATTAATGAGAATGTGGAATTTTGGAGTTATCAACATCCCACAGAGGGATAGTTGTGAGAATTTACCTATTGTTTGGAACATCTTCTCCTTTAGTGGATATGACACATAGTGGATCCATACTTTGGTGCAAGAGTTCCTTACCTCAGGATGTTTGCACAAGATTCAGGACAAAGTGAATGCGCAACACTAGTGGCTTTGGTTTGGGAGGAGAGATACAAGTATGTAGAAGAGATTGAGGGTGCATAAATTATGTTCCTTTTCACTGCCTAGAGCCTGAGACTTTTTATAATAGTGTTATTGGATAATGTGTTGGTGGAAGTGATGATGATTTAGAAGATACAACCACAAGCATTGTGTTCTCACAATTGGTGAATCCTCGTGGGAGGTGATCACAAAACAAGACTCCTTTGCCATGTTCCAAATTTACCAAATTAGAACACGCAGAGAGAACATTGGTGAATGTGAAATGGTTAGGCTCGGTACTTTTTTTCGGCATATCACATTAAAAATCTAGTGCCTCCTCATAAAATCCTCTCCTCATATAATCAATAACCATTACAGATGATTACACCAAATTTCATTTAGAAATTTAGTTAGGTAGGTAGGGTGCCCCTATCTCCCATCTCCCTATAGAGTAATTTGGTCACATATTATTTCTTCTATAATACTATTTCCTCTATATTAAGTCCTATCTGTCGTCCTTATTCTCTCTCCCTTTCTCTCCTACCTCCCTCTCTCTTCCCCAATGTCAAGTGGAGAAAGAGTATAAGAGCCAACTTTCTCATGAATGTGGGACACTCTAACTTGACCTTTTTTGTAGTAGTCATGAGGTGCACCATGGTTATTGAGACTTCATCACATGGCCATTCTCTGGAATTAAACTGTGTGACAACACTGTGGTTGAGTTTGAAATTGGAGATTGAACATACATTTGATTTAATTGCAATAGAAATTTTCATCAATAAATGTAAAGAAATGGCTAACAAATACTAGAAATTAATAAATAGAGAAGACATGGCAACAAGCAACAGTATCTAAAAAATTGTTACATTGAGACACAAAGAATAAGCAACTATAGTGCACAAACAGATACCAGTGAAACTATCATCTTAACCCATAACCCATTAAACACTAATTCCCAACCCTAACCCATTTAACCCCCTAAACCTCTAAACCCTTAACCCATTTAACCCCTAAAACCTAAACCTCTAAACCCTTAACCCTTAAACCCTTAACCACTAACTCATTTAACCTCCTAAACCCTGAAACCCCTAACCCATTTAACCCCCTAAACCCTAAACCTCTAAACCCTTAACCCTTAACCCCTTAAACCCTAATTCCCGACCCGTAACCCATTTAACCCCATAAACCCTTAAAAAATTAACCCATTTAACCCCCTAAACACTAACCCCATTAATTTCTAACCCCTAACCCCTAAAATCCTTAACTGATAAATCCCCTAACCCATAAACCTCTAAACCCCTAACCCATAAACCTCTAAACCCCTAACCCATTTAACCCCTTAAACCCTAAACGTATAACCCCTTAAACCATAATTCCAAACCCCTAACCCATTTAACCCACTATACCTCTAAAACTTGGACCCATTTAACCCCTAAACCTCTAAACCCTTAACCCTTAACCCCTAACCCATTTAACCCCCTAAACCCCTAACCCATTTAACCCCCTAAACCCTAAAACTCTAAACCCTTAACCCTTAAACCCTAATTCTCGACCCCTAACCCATTTAACCCCTTACCCTAACCCCATTAACCCCTAACACCTAACCCCTAAAATCCTTAACTGCTAAATCCCCTAACCCCCTAAACCTCTAAACCCCTAACCCATTTAACCCCCTAAACCCTAAACATATAACCCCTTAAACTGTAACCCCTTAACCCCTTAACCCCTAACCCCTAAAATCCTTAACTGCTAAATCCCCTGACCCCATAAACCTCTAAATCCCTAACCCATTTAACCCTCTAAACCCTAAACCTCTAACCGTTAACCCCTAACCCCTTAAACCCTAGTTCCAAACCCCTAACCCATTTAACCCCCTAAACCCATAAAACCCTAACCCTATTAACACATAAAATATTTAAATGCTAAATCCCCTAACCCCATAACCTCTAAATCACTAACCTAATTAACCCCCTAAACCCTAAACGTCTAACCCCTTAACCCCTTAACCCCTAATTCCCAACCCCTAACCCATTTAACCCCTTATACCCCTAAACCCCTAACCCATTTAACCCCCTGAACCCTAAACCTTTAAACCCTTAACCCTTAACCCCTTAAACCTTAATTCCCAACCCCTAACCCATTTAACCCACTAAACCATAAACCTATAAACCCTTAAACCCCTAAACCACTAACACCTAAACCCCTAACCCCTTAACCCCTTAACCCCTAAAATATTAACGCTTAACCCATAAACCATTAACCCCTCACCCCTAACACATAAAATCCTTAATTGTTAAATCCCCTAACCCCTAAGCCCCTAATCCCTAATCCCTTAACCACTAACTCATTATTCACCTAACCCATAACTGCACCTAAATCCTGTAACCCCTAACCCCCTAATCCCTAATCCCTTAACCACTAACTCATTATTCCTCTAACCCCTAAATCCACCTAAATCCCCTAACCCATAACCCCCCAATCCCTAACCCCTTAACAGCTAACTCATTATTCCCCTAACCACAATCCCTAATACCTTAACCACTAACTCATTATTCCCCTAACCCCTAAATGTGCCTAAATCCCCTAATCCCTAACCCCTTAACCACTGACTCATTATTCCCCTAACCCCTAAATGCGCCTAAATCCCCTAACCCCTAAGCCCCTAATCCCTAACCCCTTAACCACAAACTCATTATTCCCATAACCCCTAAATGCACCTAAATACCCTAACCCCTAAGCCCCTAATCCCTAACCCCTTAACCACTAACTCATTAATCCCCTAGCCCCTAAACCCTAAACCTCTAACCCCTAAGACCTTATTCCCCTAACCCCTAAGCCCCTAATACTTAATACCTTAACCACTAACTCAGTATTCCCCTAACCCTTATAACAATCCTTAAAACCCATTGGGATTAGCCATTCCAAACAAGAGCAGGTCTAGTTGGGACCTACGATTTGGTTAATTCCCCCTTGTTGGAAAGGTGGAATACCATGAGCAAAACCATGGGTTGCAAAAACCTCTCCTAAATTTACTATTTTATCTCAATTTTATTTTAATAATTAATTAATTAATTTCCTTAAAAACTCTTCTCGATAAATCACATAATATTTTTAAGGTCAGACACCTTTCAAACCACTCATTGTATGGTTCATCATCAATGTTTTAAAAATAAATTTATTAGAATGAAATTCAATTGATTTTTGAAGCTTCTTTTTAAATCAACTGTTGAGATTACAAGGAATCCCGAGTGTGTTCAAGATCCATCAAACAATAATGGGCATGATATTAAAAATGATATTTGGAGGGAGTAATATTAAAAATGAGGTTTAAAAATGATGTTTGAAATGATATTTGGAGGGCATAATATTAAAAATGAGATTTAAAAATGATGTTTGGAAAAATGGAGGGAAAGAGTATTCATTTTTAATTTAAATTTTAAACATGAGTTAAAATAACATTTCTCCCTCCCAAAACAGATCACTTTGTTTTTGTCATCTCCGACTGGCTTAGTGATTAGGGCTTTTGTTATGAGTCTTGTTATTGCAACTACCTTACTGCAATTCCTTCTAGGGGTGCGTTTAAATCTCCTCCTACTGAAATCTCATCTTGGAACAATTTCCCATTCCCTAGTCTTACAGCCACATTCACGGTCCTTGTGTACTTATCATGGAAGCTCTTGCCACTGGTTACTCTCATTTGATAAATCGAAACAAATCGAGTGATGAGGGTAAAGAGCTGGTAGTTAATGGCAAGGATTCACACGATTTCCCCATAGATGAAGATAGTAGGACTGGCCATGGCGTCATTTCTCAGGTAAAATATATGAACTTTATTATAATACATATCAGTTCCATCCTCACGTATCTCGATATCACATTTGAATAAAACATAAACCGCAAGTTATTTCAATTTTAATCCTATAACAATATACTCAGAAAATACAAATTGGCATCGTCCATATTCATTTCTACTAAACATATGATGCAGTAAAATTGCACTTTTATCAATTTGTGGATCTGTGGGTTATGGGCCCATGATCTAAACAAAAAACTCCCCTATGCAACAATACAATTCTTCTTAACGCATCCTGGTACTAGCTCTCGAGCATGCACATGACATCGCTCTCAAATTACATTTCAGGTCTACTTACAACCATTCAAATATTCAACGTAGCCATCGTCTCACGTCCTCCACCACAGTCAAGATTTGGCTCACGCCTGACAGAAAATTGAAGAACGAGTGTCTTATCCTTGCTATTAAACTTTGGAAACTCAACCGAAATGGCAAATAAACATGCATCTGGATGATTTTGAATTCCTTTATCGTTGGGTAGAAATCGTTCACCGTATTGTAGAGAATACGAATGACATCCACTAAGACACACCTCTCATAACACACAATCCCACACAGGTTCGCTTGTGCACAACAACTAAAATGAGTGTTCGATCTATTTAAAAAAAAGTCTCATGGGAATTCAAGAATCAATATGTCTCATATACTCAACTATAGAAAAAACATAAATTATATTACTTGCAAACTCAAAATACAACACAGCTTATATGAGCCATGTTGCCCTCTTGGCGATTGATGTTACATGGCGTTTGGCCTCCCTTACAAATGCAAGAAGAGTATAGTTTATATTGAATGGAGAAAAGAGGATTGGATCATTCCAGATCTGATATTTCCTCATAAAATATCTAAAATCATTCAACAAATGCTATCGATAATACAAAGTTAATGAAAATATTGTCTTTTAGGCCACGTCGACTTCTGGAAGGTTCGAAAAATTAAGTTTTATTTGCCCAGGTTTGTTGGGAAAAATACTAAGAGGGGGGAGGGGGCTGAATCAGTATTTAATGCAGACAATAAAACTTTTTATTTTTTCCTTTCTAAAAACCCATACGCTACTTCGCTGAAGCCAACTAGCGTATATACGCGGATATCCTTTGCAGAACTCGCGTATGACCAGAGATCTAATTATGCATTCAATTCTTAACTTAGATCATTGCATTAATAATTCATCAGATATTTCAGGAAACATTAAACAGGTGCAGAAAGAACAGATTAATCATCACACACATGAACACCAGGATTTTTAGGTGGAAACCCAATTTGGGAGAAAACCACCGCTGCCGTCGTCTCAGTATTCAATATTTATTATAAAGAAAAACTTCTTACAATCATGTACTGGTGCAGACTTATACCAGCACGCAGGCACCCACCTGCAGAAGGCTACCACCTTCTCTCGTTTACCAGCCTCACCTGGAAGGGAGCTACAACCCCCTGCTCACGTTTACCAGCCTCACCTGGAAGGGAGCTACTACCCCCTGATATTAGCACAGCCTCTCCTGACAAAAAGCTTCTACTATCAGACTGAAGGCTTCAACCCTCAGCACCACTGCAGACCACATTTCATCAATTTTCAAATTGGATCAAACAGCTTAAACACAATTCTTCACTTGTCAACAAACATCCCTTTTCATTTCATCAGTCAGAACAGTGAAACCACTGTAATCAGAATATCATAGATAACCCAGTCTTCAGAACAGATATGCAGAACCTCAATTATCTTTTGAGCAACCATCAACTCAATTACCATACGTGCTTTTATTTAAACAGACCCGCGTATACACGCGCCTTTACTGAAGAGAACCCGCGTATACATTTGTGCAACTTATCAGAAAAACCCTAACATCCCATACGCGCTTTTGTCTGAATAGAGCCGCGTATACACGTGCTTTTCACGAAACGAACCTGCGTATAAATCTATAAAAGATAAATTTTTCATATCAGACCATATCTATGAACTTACCAGATTTCTTCAACTTCTTCAACAGATTTGCGCCAGGTCTTCATTAACCTTTTTGCAGATCATCCAAGAGATTCACCATTTCAAGATCTAGAGATCTTGAACCTTCATTATGTTCATAGATGCATCATAGATTCAGATCTTTCAATTAAGAACAGAGTTCAACCATGCAGATATATCAGAGTAAAGTATTCATTAAAGCCCAGACACTTGCCCCCCATTGCACAATGAAATTCTTCTCCTTATATAGAATTAGCCTTTTTCAATACCATGAGTCAAAACCACATTACTTCCGATGGTTTTCCTAGACGGGATCAAATAGACAATCCAACACTCAATAAAATGGGTCAATACCAAGGTAATGTCTCTTGGTATTCTAATTTTGGAGCGCAAAATACCATACGTGACTTGGCACGTACTTTTCCGCGTGCATATGCGCTTTCTCCTTGACAAACCCGCGTATGCCTTGAAACACACATTTTTCATTATTGCTTTGGCCCTCACTGAGATTTCCTTCTCTGGTACTTCTGAGCTACTTGTAGAACATCAGATTTACATCATTAATAAACTCATCAAGCATCAAGAACATCTTCAAATAATAGGTTGCCATCATCTTCATCAAGTGGGTTGCCATCAAGGACAACATTTAGCATCATATTGCCAACAAGGTTGATGATCCTACATCAGACTTCCGAGGTAAAAAAATTCTTATGACCTCCTGGTCGTATGTCTTCTTCATCTATTGGCAATTCTACCCACAACTTCTATGGAATTTCCCTCTGTGATCTTCCCGTAACAACATTTTTGAGCAATTCTACCCACATCCTTTATGGAATTGTCCTTTGTGAGTTGCAAAAAAACCTCTGCAATAGTAAGTCCTCCCTGCTACCAGATACCTCACCAAGCTTCTTTCCTCTGAGCATAGTCTTTCGACATCTCTCTAGTTCTCTTCTCTGGAACCATTTGATAACTTCTACTCTAGGCTGCTGCAATCTTCTCACCTTCCTCTGTTGCTACCTTCACAAAACATATAAACCACAAGCTTTACAAATCTTCAATAGAACTGTACCTCTTCTTTCTTCATAGGAAAAATCTTTCTTGCAAAAAACATTTTCCCACTCTGATACCACTTTGATGCAGTAAAACTACACTTTTCTCAATTTGTGGATCTGTGGGTTATGGGCCCACGATCTAAACGAAGAATTCGCCTATCTAGCAATACAGTTATTCTTAACGAATCCTGGTACTAACTCTCAAGCATGCACATGAAATCACTCTCAAATTACATTTCGGGTCTACCTACAACCGTTCAACTCTTCAACCCATCCACTGTCTCACGTCCATCACCACAGTCAAGATTCGGCTCATGCTTGACAGAAAATTGAAGAACATGTGTCTTATACTTGATATTAAACTCTGGAAACTCAACTAAAATGGCAAAGAAATGTGCATCTGGATGAGTTTGAATTCCTTTATCATCGGGTAGAAATCATTCACCGTATTGCATACAATACGAATGACATCCACTAAGACACACCTCTCACAACACACAATCCCACACACGTTCGCTTGTGCACAACAACTAAAATGGGTGTTTGATCTATTTAAAAAATAGTCTCATGGGAATTCAAGAATTAATATGTCTCATATACTCAATGATAGAAAAAACATAAATTATATTACTTCCAAACTCGAAATAAAACATAGCTTATATGAGCTAAGTTGCCCTCTTGGTGATTGATGTTACATGGCGTTTGGCCTCCCCTACAAATGCACGAAGGGTATAGTTTATATCGAATGGAGAAAAGAGGATTGGATAGTTATAGATTCGATATTTCCTCATAAAATCTCTAAAATCACTCAACAAACATTATCAATAATATAGAGTTAATGGAAATATTTTCTTTTAGGCCACGTTGACTTCTGGAAGGGTTGAAAAATTAAATTTGATTTGCCGAGGTTGATGCTCCTGCATCAACATAAAGGATATGTATATTGATGAAGTTGAAAAATATATATCTGTTGCCTAAAAAGGTTATATTACTTGTAAAAGTCAAAGTCTGTTTCTGGTATTTTAACATTGGCTCTATAACCCTTTTCAAAATCCTTTGGGAGAATAACATAGCGGTTTTTCCGCATTGCATGCATACCAACTTCTTGACAAATTGCAATTATCTCTATAGAAATAATTTTATCAGGCCGAGATACATAGTATTCAAGGTCTACCTCGTCACTGAGGTTCATTTTTGTTGTAAAAACCTAGAAAACAAGATGTTTCTTCCTCCGATCAGGCAGAGGAAACTCAATTTTCCTATCAAGTATTCTAGCACACAGAAGTGCGGGATCCAGTGTATCTACTCTATTGGTTGCCATAATCACCTTCACATTCACAGTCTGATAAAAACCACCCATATGATTTAAGAGCTCCATCAAGATCCTATGAACTTCCCTAATATTCTCTATCAGCTCCAGTTTTATCATCAAATTGTGTTGATGTGATTGCATCCACCTATTAAATGAATATTATTGTAGGTTCATTCTCTTTAGCAAGCCAAAAGACATCAAGAACCATCCCTCGCCCCTCTCCAAGATACTTCTGAAAAAATTAGAGCCAATACCCAAATGAAAGCAGTCGTAGTGCAGTTTGTGACGGCCTTGGAAAGCATGGTCTTCCCCATACCTGGAGGGCCATAAAGAAGAACAACCCGGGGAGGGTCTATCCGAACCTGCTTGTAAAGCTCATGGTGTGTGAGTGGAAGATCCATGGCTTCCCGAATCTCCTATTTCTGTATGTCACAGCCCCTAATATCATTGTAGGTTACATGTGGTTTCTCATACTGGGAGAGGAGTGAGATAGAGGAGTTTGCCTCAGGTGGGAGGACGTCCGCCAGGGCGTTCGAATGTTGATGGAAGGCTACCAAGGCGGAGGACTTCAAGAGATCCCTGTTGATTATGCTCAAAATCCTCACCTATTAGTTCGATCTCTTCGTTGAACCCATTATTCTGTTGTTCTGGTCAACCATCTCCATGAACTGCCCAATCGCTAGAGGCACTAACTAGATCCCCTTCACCTCCTCCTGGGCTCTCAAAATTTCTCTCTTTAGATTTTTTTGCTCATCCTTCATGTATTTTTATTGAATGTCGATGAACTCCATCTATCTCTGTAGCAATTTCAATCTATTTCACAGATTTTCTTTGTCCATGTTAGAATGGGAATGGGGATGGGGAGGAGGAATACTCATATCTATATTTCTCGTTGGACCCTCGGCCAAGATTTAACACCACGGATGATGCAGCCATTGTCACCTTACCTTGCCTTTCCCTCACAAAAACCAGAACAGAGCCAAGGCTTTCTTCACCTAAAGGAAATTGTGTCACATAAAATCTAATACATTAATGTATCATATGCTTGAGAAATACATTTTAATTTTAATTTATTGTCTAAGAGTTAGGAATATCTGGATTATGATGGGTGTTGAGGTTTTTTCTGATATATCGTAATTTATGAATCAGGTGTTGGAATTTGAATTAGGTGTATGTTATAAAATTTTCCCGGAAGGGAAGATGTTGCAGGTCTGAGCAATAGGCTATGGTTTTTATGTTGCACGAATCTGGTTTTCCCAAATGTAAATTTATGTATCCCTCTTCTGTAATATTGTCTTGTTTTCCTCTTATGTGTTTTGTTATTCATTTTTCTGCTGGTTATTGTTACCTTGTTTTTTTCCAATTAGGATAAATCATTGTTACCTGGTTATATCCCCTCATTTTTTCCCAAGAGCCAAGCCACTCGCTCGTTTTTTTCCAATTAGGAACAAATGATAGCTTTTCTTCCAAAATTTTTGTACTTCAATAGACTGTGCCTCAGTAAGCTTACCAAGTCACAATGTTTCTCATGAGGTCTGTTGTTGAAAGGAAAACTTACGCAACAATGCCTTGAATGAGGATAGTCCCTACATGCAACCTGATAACGTTTTAAAGAACGATCAATTATCAACATTATGATATCAAAGTTGAAAATTGAATATTAAGGTGTAAAATTATCCATCACAAAAGCCAAATTGAAATGCTAATGCACATAATTGTTCATCATAAAACCCAAGTGCAATAATAATGCACAAAATTACCCAACACATAATCGACCTTCAAAACATATGTAAAGAGTCCACTAAACATCCATCATATAGACTCAGGTCTAAATGGCCATGAAAAGATGAGCATTTTAAGAACTATTCAGCTCAAATATAGAAAAAAAAATATCACACGTGCCAGAATTTTTTCAGTATTCAAATTATTTTCTCAGAGACAAGCATATCTTACTAAGGCAACATAAAACCCTCAATTGCATTCCTTGAGAGAGAGAATGGAAAATATTTCTGAATTGTTATAAATTTCGGAGTTGCACTGAATAGGTTTTGCAGCATGGACTAAACCAAGATAAAATAACATTATCATACAGGTTCAAGTGAACATTTTTTAAATTTGAGCTTCACTGCAAAGCTTACTAGAGAATAAGAATATTTCTCAAAAAAAAATAGTATTTAGGACCCAACAATACAAGAATAAAAATCATAAACACAAGAATGTCCAACTGATGTTTATTTTATCTTTCCAATGGTCTTCTGATGAACTACTAAAGACTGCATTAAATGTACTAATTAACGAGGTATAACCAATAAAAATAAATGAGATTTGACATGTAGCTTATTTTCCTATAAAAAATGGACAATGGAAATATGTCCATCAATTGCATGTGTGTGACCAACTTTTTTTTTGTATTGAGAGAGCGAGAGAAAGATTTGCAATGTTTCAAGCTCTTCACTCATATCTCATTGCCAGCAGCTGTGAGCATGTGCTACAGCTCTCCACTCTCACTGCGCTCATATTTTGCTGCATCCTGCCATGAGCGTGTGCCATATCCCACTGCTCTCATAATTTATGAATCAGGCATTGGAATTCGAAGCAACTCTCAGATTGAAATATAATATAGGGAGTGGCAGTCGAAGCCTCTTTCCCATGCGGATCTTTACTTCAACAGGTAAGATCACGGCAAGAACTCTTTATGACACTAAGAACATCTATTTTAAAATCTGAATTTGTTTTTTTTCACCCAGTAGATCATCATTTTCTCACTAAATTTACTTTTCCCACCATGATCTTCTTAGCTCAGTAGTGTTTGGGTATTTTTTTTTAAAGTATATTGTTTATTTTCAAAATATTTAAAGTTAATTATTTAACTTCACTCATATTTATTACAGGATTTTGAAATAGACTCATAGGTAAAGTCAATTATTTGATCTCACTCATGTCTATTACATAATTTTGCAGTGACTTAAGTTCAGGAGTATTATTTAGCATCCTTAGTTTTTTTATGAGTTGAATTAGAATCATTTTTTTCTTTTAAATTTATTGTATAAGTAGTTTTAGTGTGGAAGTTTCATTGATGTGATTCATCTTCATAATCCATATTTGATAGTTAGAATCATTGATACTATTTATCTTCAAAAGCCACGTTCGAAACGTCAAAGCATTAGTATTATTTGAAAACCAATGTGAAGAATTAATATTATATAAAAACAAATGTGAAGCATATCTGATAGTATGGAAAAACAATATTTTTGCCACCAAAATTACATTTCGAGAACTTACTGTGAAAAGAAATTGAAAAAATCTTATGTTAGCACTGTATTGTTTCAAGACTGCGATGAATCCATTCTTCTGGATGGCTATAATGGTAATCAACTGGCATATCTGATAGTATGGAAAAACAATACTTTTTCCACACTAATTACATTTCAGGAACTTATTGTGAAAAGAGATTGAAAAAATATTATGCTAACAATGTATTATTTCAGGGCTGCAATGCATCCATTCTTTTGGATGGCTATAATGGTAACGATTCGACATATCTGATAGTATGGAAAAACAATACTTTTGTTACCAAAATTACATTTCGGGAACTTATTGTGAAAAGAAATTGAAAAATTCTTAGGTTAACACTATATTGTTTCAGGGCTGTGATGCATCCATTCTTTTGAATGGCTATAATGGTAATCAACCGGAGAAGAAGGCTCCAGATAATTTGGGTCTAAAGGCATTCGATGTGGTCGACGATATAAAGGCTGTGCTGGAAAATAAATGTCTAGGCGTTGTGTCCTGTGCTGATATTCTAACTGCTTGTGCCCATTATTTTCATTTTCACATTGAAGTGAAGCTATTTATATGTCAATTTATATTATCAGTGCTTCGTTCTACGATTCCTTGTATTCCTTTTCCAAGACTGTGATTCCTTGTATTCCTTCTCCAAGACTATGATTCCTAGTAAGACTGCGATTCATTGTATTCCTTCTGCTAGTGACTTTAGTCATGTTGTGTTCACTCCTTCCAATGCCATTGCAACCCTCGCCTAGTCAAATATATCATCATTTTGACACAAGTGGTTGATTCACATTGTACTTTTCACTAATCAATGCTCATTAAATTGTAATTTTTCAATTTTGGATTTTTGGCCATGTTATTAGAACCCCATTGTCTAGGTTCCTAGTGTAGTCAATGTTCTTTATCCACGTTGTGTTCACTCTTTCAAATTCAAGTGAAACCCACACCTAATCCAATATACCATCATTTCGACATGAGTAGTTGATCCACAAGGTAATTTTGACTAATCAATACTCATTAAAATGTTCTTTGTCAATTTTGGATCTTTGGCGATGTTATTAGAACTCCATTGTTGAGGTTCTTCGTGTGCTTGATGTTCAAGGTGATCAAAGGTTATAGATATTTTTCCACTTTTAGTGGTATGTAGAAGTAAATGATTTATTTCTAGTAATAAAAGTTTGTTCCAATTATATATTGTGCGAGCTTTTAAAAGAAAAAAAAAATCTCTATCACTTTTCAGATAATATCATAGGATTGTTTACATATACAATCACAAAATATAACAATAAGTGAGACCAAAAACTAGATATGGAAGGCAACAACCCCCACAAATACTCTTGGTTTTCTAGCAATTGTAGAATAAGTGGGAGATCCTCCTTGGAGAGCTTGTCTTCTAGGGTATTGAGTTCATGGTATATATGGCTACAAGAGAACCAACCCAACTTGTTGTAGACTTATTTGATACCTTGCAAAACATGAGCCAAATGAGGGGCCACTATGTTGAATTTGTCATAGACTCAATCCACAACAAGTTTTGAATCCCCCAAAATATTTAGTTTTTTTATCTCTTTTTGGTTGACCATATTAACAAGAGCCTAGAGAGTTGAAAATTCAAATCTCATGTTTGTGCCCATACTTGGAGCATATTTGATATACAAAAAATGAGAAAGTTTTGCATATTTATTTCCACAATGATTGTATTTCATTGATTTTATATTTGATGTTATGTCATCAATTAAAGATTCCATTCCTCCATTAGTAGGACTGCCTACATACAAACCTCCACTTTCAGGTTCTGTTTCTTTAAGTGGTTCATGCCCAATGAATTTCTACTCATCGATGCTAGCTGGGTCATATGGTAACATTTCACCTACTTTTCATCAACCTTTAAAGAAAAAAAATAGCATATCAAATGATTCATTCCCATTAACAAGAAAAAATAAACTAGCTACAATCCATTCTGGTGAGATGCGGGATATATTGAAACCATTCCCACAGGCTTTAGAAGCCACTCTGGCTCCAGTTTAAGTTATGGATGGAAAGAAAAATTCCTTGCCAGAATATCTTGGCAATCAATCAATTTATCATTTTTCAACAATGAAGATAATTGTAGTTTACATTTTTCCATCAATCCTCCATCTGAAGTACTGACTATAGATAAAGAATATGGAGTTAAATTTTCACCATCGAACATGCCTACAATGACAACATGTGATCTATTTGATGGTACGGTTTCAAATGGTTATGTAGTTTCTGTACTTGAGCCTGGATTAGATTATCATACTAGTGAAAAGCAGAAAAACATATCCAAAAAACAAGCAGGTATTTCAATAAATGAATGTTCAAATAGGATGAAAAAATTTGAGCACAAGCCTAAAAACAAGCTGATGCAACAACATGTGTCATTGGTAGGAAGCTCTTCAAATATGGAAAGGGAGTCAAAAGGAGAGGTCATTGCAGAGAATTCTAAAATTAGTGGTTCTCATAGGCAAGCGAAGGAGTTACTTTTGCGTCAGACTTCATCATCTACCTCAACAACTCCTTTAATGACAACCCTATAGAAGATAGTTAAATTTGATGATGGAGGGGCTAATTTTGACCTAGCTATAGAAAAAATTCCACATCCTTCACTGCCAGAGCTTGATTCTACAACCCATCCTTGTGGTTCATTTAGCAATCCCAAAAAATGTGAAAAGATACTATTGCCAAAGAAGTCATCAGGAAACATGGTTAACGTTGTGGACACTCCCTAGTTAAGGATATCATGAGACTCATCATCTTTAGATGATATCATTGAAGCAGATATTTCCAGGGAGCCTTGGAACCTTTACAAGATTCAAAATCTGTGAGTGAATTGATCATTGCTGATATGTCTTCATCTTTGGGAAGCTCTGGGGAGGGATATGAAGGAAAAACATAAATTTCTGGGCTAGTTATAGAGTTTTCTACAAAGGATGTTGGCATAGTAAAGAAAGCAGGAGAGGATATGAAGTTTGATAACAATAAAAAAAATTTAGGAACATTGAAGAGCCCAATATGCAATGAGGATGACATTAAATCAGATTCAAAACTTATAAATGTGAAGAATAAACAATCTGAATCAACAAGCGATAATGTTAGACAAAGCTACAACAATAATTTTGTTAATTATGTAATTGGAGAGAAGCAAGATATTGGAAATGTTCTCCATCTTGAGCATGGAATTTCTATGGTTTTTGATTCCCCATCTAAGGTGTGAAGTTCACCTGATGCTGACATAAACAAAGAGCTGACCTATTTTTCCAATTCTATCATTGGAAAAGAAAAATCTAGTTTTCATGTTGGGGAGAGCAAAATCAATGGAATGCATGAGAGTAGGTTGGCATCTCAACTGGCTACACATGACAATGACACAATGGTTGTTGATAAAAATATGCTCAAAGAGGAAAAGGGTGAAGTGTTAGTTGTATCTGAGTAGTCAATATCAAATACAAGAAAGGTGTCTGAATTGGAATTACAATCAGAAGCTACAACAGTCCTCCCTAAAGCTGATATGGCCATTTTGGAGGAAAAACTAGGTTTTCTCTCTGGTAAAAAAGTTGTTGACTGCAAACAATCTTATGTATATATAAACAAAGGTAGGGTTAACCATGATAGTGCTAAAGTACTTGGGGAAGGTTCAACTGCCAATCTGAAGGAAATTGACACACAAGGTAAGGGTCAAGTATCCACCACTAATAGTGATGTTTGTGAAATGTCTCCTCAACTTCAGGTGTCATCTTTTCCGGTTGAAAGTGAAGGCAAGCAGGTTTTAGTAGCTAGATTGACAAAAAAGGAGAATAAAATTTCTTCCCATGTTTTTGTGAAGAATAGTGTTGCAAATATTGGTGATGCTGCCAAGGTAGTAGTTGTCATCAAGAAGAAGAAAAAGAAGGATTTTTCCAGTAAGGAAAATGCTGCAGCTCCCACTGGGATTTATATAATGATTATAAGGTTCAAGAGGAGAAGGAGGAAGATGTGAACCTTATAGAACCATCCAAAATAGTAACCGATGTTTTCAAGAGTAAGAATTCTTCAAAAGAGCCTGAGAAGAAGGTCCTGAAAGAAGTGGATGATTGGGAAGATTCAACTGAGATTTCAACTCCTATGAATCAAGTAGTTATTTTAGTTACTAAATGTTTAGGAGACAGAAATTACTCCAGAGATTTTTTATTGACAATCAAGGACCAGTGCAAAGATCTACCAAATCATTTTGAAATTTGTCCATACATTATTGAATTACTTGGAAATTCCCAAGCAATTACAAGTCATGTAGGAGAGTCTGATGCATTAGCAAGCATTGTATGAGGACTTGACAGGAAAATGGGTGGGAATTATCTACTTGAACGTTGTGGGAGAAATATGGATAGTTTGGATGATGATAGATGGGCGAAGTCGGTGGATGATTTTGTTGATGACTATGATATGTGGATGGATGCAAGTCTTAGTGGTTCCTCTACTGTGTTTCAAGCTGGCCAAGGTTATAATACTTTCTTTGCAAGAAATACCTGTGCAACATAAATGAGTATGAATGTCATATTTCCTGGAGGGATTTATGTGAAAGAACCACTTCCACAAGTTGGACTAGTGAGAAATAATTCTAATGCTGATAGCTGGCAGTGTGATTCTGGTTTGCAGAAGGATTTGATTCCTCCTCCATATCCTTCTCTGCCCACAACTCATATATCAGCGAACTGATATGAAGTGGGCAAGGTTTCTGATGAGGATCAGTTGAAACAAATACAAATTAAATCCATCCTTAATAAATTAACGCCCCAAAACTTTGAGAAACTTTTTGAACAGGTCAAAGAAGTGAAAATTAACTCGGCATCATGTCTTCATGGTATAATATCTCAAATATTTGACAAAGCCTTGATGGAGCTAGATTTTTGTGAAATGTATGCAAAATTCAGTTTTCAGCTTGCTGCAAGAATACCAAAATTTTATGAAGATAATGAGAAGGTTGTTTTCAAGCGAGTTCTTTTTAACAAATGTCAAGAAGAATTTGAAAAAGATGAAAGAGAAGAGGCTACGGCTGAGAAAGCAGAAGAGCATGGTGAAAAAGACTTTTAGCAGAAGAAAGACAGGAGAAGAAGGCTGCATCACGATGGCGAATGCTAGGAAATATAAGGTTTATTGGTGAGATTTATAAAGAAAGTATATTGACTGAAAGAATTATGCATGCATGCATCAAGAAATTAATTGGTGAATTTTAGCATCCATAGGATCAAAATGTTGAATCTTTGTGCAAACTAATGAGAATTATTGGTCATATGATTGACCATTCAAAGGCCAAGGAACATATTGATGCTTACTTCGATAGGATGACAAAAATGTCCAATAACCAAGGGCTTCCCTCTAGGTTAAGGTTCATGTTGAAGGATCTGATTGATTCGAGGAGGAATGGATGGCAACAAAGGAAGAAATTTGAGGGCCCAAAGAAAATAGAGGAAGCACATCAAGATGTTGTGCAAGAACTACATGGACAGGGAGGCCACTCTCAAGGTATCAATATGGTACATTCAAGTCAGAGACTTGTGACACCACTTGATCATGGTGTGAGAGGACCTGCGATGCCACCTTACATGGTAGGTGCATAGACAGGTGAAATTCCACATATGGGTGGGATTAAAGGGCCAGAACCCCATATGGGACCAGGTGACCATGGATTCACCAATCAAGATGCTCGGATTGTGGATAGGGCTAAATTTTAAAATCAGTCTATGCCAAGCCCTTCAACACATAGAGCTTTTGATGATGGCCACTTGATTCTTGGTCCTAAGGGAGGTCTTGGTAAGGGAATAATAGGGAGGGCTCAGCCTCTGCCATATGCTAAGAGTGATCTAGCAGATATTCCACCATTCACATCCTGAGTAATAGACGAACAGGTGCATGTATGATTTCAGGTTGCGGTTCTGATCAGATGCCAGTTGGTATGAGGGATGAAATTTTGAGAAGGACTTATGCTGCATAAAAGCCTTTATTTGAAAAACCATGTGTCCATGAAAGAAATTTTTTGGATAATGACATAAGAGAGCTTAAGAATTCATACTCATCAGGTGACAGAGGTGGGAAGACTGCAAATGTTGAATTTCAAATGTAAGAACATTCTTCTCAAAGAACTTTGATTTCACAACTCATTGAGGTTCAACGTAGGAAAACGGTTGAAATGGAAATCAAAAAATATTACAGATGCATTCCTTTACAAAGCTTCCCTGCATTTTCATTATGTATTTTAGAGAAGTTGACAAGTTTCCCTGACTTTCCTAATTTTGCATGACATACCATCCAGTGTGAGAGATTTGAAGGAGGTAAATTTTTGTGTAGATGACCTTAAAGCACCATTGTTCCATTCAACTATAGTTTCACTTTGGATATTAGATTATTTTTTCAGGAAAGATGTTGAAACTAATATTTTGGGGAATCTACTTACACATTTATGCAATTCTGAGCCTTTATTTCTAAATCAAGGACAACTTACTGAAGGGTAATGTGAATTTTTGTGTTTTTTCTTATTCAAGTTTGAATTTATATAAGGAATACTACAGTCTATGGTCATTTTCGATTATGAATTATAAATATATATAATTTTGATGTTTCTAGGTTTGAGACTGTATTATTTTCATTGGAGGATGCTACTGTTGATGCTCCCAAGGCACCTGAGTTCCTTGGCCATGTAGGGTCAAAATCCACTAAGCTGATTCCATGTCATTAGAACATTTTTGGATCCTTCCTGGGAAAAAAATCCATTGCGGAATAGGAGCTATCCAAGAAGGAATTTATAACATGAAACCAAAAAATTACAAGCAATGATAGTCTGTCTTTCCAAGGCATATGATATAGAAAATTGGATTTATTTAGGGCTACTCATCCATATAGGTCTCAATGTGAAATTGGTTAACTAGATAATGAATTGTCTTTCCTCAATATATGTGAAATTATAATTAATGGCTTAGCCTATTCTTCTATGTTGCCTACAAGAGACCATGGGTAGGTTTGACTGATGTCTCCTCTACCATTTTTTACTGTAGAGTAGGTGGTCTCAACAGAGTTATAACAGAGTAAAAAAGAACTATAAGCTTGACAACTATACAAATAGGATTTTCCTTAAACTTGGAATATTTACTCTTTGTTGATGATGTTTTAATTTTGGGTGATATGACCAAGGTAGATGCAACTATGTTGAAGGACCCCACCCTTGAAGAACGGAAATTCCTACCTTAAAAAATACCAACAACTGAGGAGCTACAAGAATCAACACCATCTTTTATTTGAACCTAAATAGTCTTATTATCTCTGTTGTAGAGGTAAATCCCCTCTGAAAACAGAGGCGATCCCTACTAGCCCAGATCGGGTCTAGCAACAATCGTACCACGCTAAGGTGCAAGTTCCTAATTGCAATAGACCAACTAGTGATGAAGGCCTGCCTCAAGTCCAATGTTGTTGTTTGTAGAGAAGATGGCACTCCCGTTTCCTTGCTCCAGCAGATCAAAATCCTCTCACTTGCCGCGATCAAACACCTGCACACACAAGAAGCACGAAAAACACAAGTGTAAAACTCGATATATGCAATTATGTATCAGTTATAGAAGACATAACTCATGATCATAATGAAAAATATGAGTGGAACCATAACCAAAGTCGCTTATCATTAATTCATACAAAGGAAAATACAATTAGGCTCTGACGCTGAATCTTCCTTCGGTGGGTCGTTAGCGGAATACGTCTCGGTAAAGCTCGTCGGGGATGGGACAAGCCTCTCTCTTCGATCGTCAATCTCCTTGCTACTGATTTGGCACTATGAGAGCTATTGCAGCATTCTTTAGGCTATGAAGGATCTTGGAGACTAGCTTGCAAAGGGAAATGGCAAGCTTATAAATATGGTGGAAGGGGAGTTGGGATCCCTACAATCATGGGATTGGCCCTATCCTCAAGGAAGCTTCCATGAGAGGTGGAAAACTACTTCCTCTACATGGAGAACCGGAGCCAAACATCCCAACTCAATTTAGAGTCCAGTTCAGGATTTTTTTGGAGTCAATATTTCGCCATTTATTTTTAAAAAACACTCCTTATTAAACCTAGCGTGGGTACAACACTGAGACAGTGCACCAGTTGGCACGCCCTCTTGGAGGATTTCCCCCATTGGCGCAGGTAGGACACTGAGCAGTCACGCCAAGGATAAAAAGGCTATTTTTAGGGTTTTTCACAAGGAGTTGTCTTCAGAGGAATAAAATTACATGTCTAGGGGAATGCCATGAAAGTGTTTTCAGATCATGTCACT
Organism: Pinus albicaulis; assembly: GCA_034641835.2. Taxonomy (NCBI): domain Eukaryota; kingdom Viridiplantae; phylum Streptophyta; class Pinopsida; order Pinales; family Pinaceae; genus Pinus; species Pinus albicaulis. The sequence continues at coordinate 1,236,900,264 of CM076575.1, forward strand.
GCTCATAGGTCACGGAATAATCCCTCCAATGTGCAGGACGGGGAATTGCAGGTACGGTGACAAATTTCTGTTTAACAGATGCCCCCTAAATCATGAGGCCTGAAAGAGAGAGAGGGGTGAAATGCTTTACGAGAACGTGTCCAACTGAAAACAATGTCGTCGGAAAACTTGCATAGAGAAATACAACTGATATCTCAAACACATGATATATATGTGGTATGGGCGAAGCCATCCATAATAGAGTATACAAGAATGCAGATCCAAGGCATGGACGCAACCATCTAGTAAGGACCTGTTAGAGTCAGCCTTTGCAGCCTTCCTCCAGTGATCAAACATGCTCTTACAAAGTGATTTTAAAGTGTCAAGGTCAAATTTTGTCATTTCAATGAGTCTTCAAGCAAAATTTGGTCACTAGGCATTAGGTCTAGGGGTTGCTTTTACTCCTGTCAAAGTTGTCCAAATGTCGGTTCATGTCACCATTCAGCTGAGTGTACCATCATTCATAGGGTTTTCATCATCATGTCAAGTTCCAAAGAGTCATTTTACAGCTTGTTCATGCTTTAGTTGTGCCTAGGTAAGGTCCATTTCCCTCTCCTAGGGTTTTGGAGGCAATTTCTCTTGGATGGTCAAATCATCGAAAACACTTGTATCCTGATGTTCATACACATTCCCCTATCATTAATGTACCTTATTAAACACTTCCTATCACTGAGATCCCTCAAATTCCTCATTTTTGCACAAACCCTAGTTTCTTGCCACAACTTGGCAATTTTTTAGTCTAGGCCTGTGTTTTGCCCTTTTGGACCCCTTCCTCTCACTCAATATCTGAAATTCCACTTTCCCCTGCTTCCTAACATCCCCCCCTACTTCCCAAAATTTCCCCAAGAATTTAGAAGCCCCCTATCCCCTTCATTTCGCTTCATTTCGACAAAATCCCTTGTTTCACACATCGGGATAAGTTTCACTCAAAAGATGTTTCAGAGCAATAAAATATGAATTTTTGAAAACTGAGAGAGGTTTTTGTCCACAACATCCCAAGCAAGAAAAACCTCTTTCACTTTTTACACAGGTATCATGGTTTTAGAGAAATGTCAAAAATACCGTTGCCTCAGGAGAATTGAATGCACCTCTGAAGTGACCTTGGGAAAATCAAGATTTCTCCTAGCATGGTTGGCCAAATGACTTGCATGATGAGTCAAAGGATAACTAGACACAAATATATTTCCAATGAGCTATCATGAGCTCAATTTGGAGTTGAGGAAGACCTTCAAAAGTTGACTGCAACAGTGCTCTGCCTTGAGGCAGCCTCATTCTGCTCATTTTGAAAAGTTTTGAGAGATTTGATTTTTGACAGGGTAAATGAAATATAAATTGCATAATTCCACTTTTGTTGGAAAGTAGACTCCAAGATATTTCGAACGAGCTATCACACACCCGATTTGGACACCGGGAAGGCCTCCAAAAGCTTCCTACAAAATGCACTATGTAGCTACTCATAGAAAAGTGCGCGCTACCCACTTGAGGGGCGCTACCCACATAACACCAAAAGCCAGTGTAAAATAGCAAGGGTGCTACCCACTTGAGGGGCGCTACCCATTGGGCAGGAGCGCTACCCACTTAGCAACAGAGCCCAGAAATTTGTGTTTTGCACCCAGGTTTGATTCAAATCGACTACAACAAATTGCAAACAGGTTTTTATCATTGCTCAGTAGATTTTTATCATGGTTGTGAGGTTATTGATGTTTGGAAAGAGGCCATGTTTGGAGAAGAATGTATAAACCCTACATTCACATGCAAATTAATTCCTCAAGGGTTTTTGGAAATATATGGACAGTTTTGTGAAAAGTTTGAAAACTCTTGAATGGTAAATGTGCTCATGCCTTGGCACGTTATGTACATGATCCTCACGCCCTCAGTTATCATTTTATCATTGCTATCATGCCCTTTCATGTTTTTTCACAGTTTCATGTTGACTAGTATATAGCCTCCATCACCATATCACTGCTGCCATCACCATAATATTGCCATTGTCATTTTCACACTATTCATCATTCATGTTTTGACATAGTCCCATTTTCACTTGTCCACATCCTCCATTGACATTGTCAAACGTTGCAAGGGCTATTTCTATTGAACTACACTACACTCATTCCTATTCATGTGTCAAATCCCCATGTAGTCAAAGAGTGGCTATTTTCCATTCAAACTCCTTGTGACAGTCCTTTTCCCATTGTGATATTTCCTATAGCACCTTGACATATATGTGACACATCTGACATTGGAGCAGACACCAAACTCTTGTTTTCATCATAACCATATCAGCATACTTTCATACACATTGTGACACCATGATAGAGACCGACACATACAACCGAGACAGTGTTTTCACCACAGGAACTGCATGCACCAGGAGAGCACTAAAACGGCGGAAAAGGCCTGATCCACTCCGGATTTTGGCCGAGGCTTCGTTGGCTGGGCATGATACATGATGGAGGGTCTTCACTCCGAATTTGAGCAAATTCGGAAAAAATTTTGTCATTTTGAAATATTTTGGTCTAAAAACAGGTTTTTCAGTTAAGCGGGTAGCGCGCCCATATGCTCACTTTTTTTCGGGACACTTGCTGAAGGAAATATTTGCATTTTTAGATTTTTCATGGTAATTTATGCATCCTCAGGCATTGCCGAAGCATTTCATCAGATTCTAGATGGTCAAAAAGCTCAAAAACACCATGAAAACCACCTTGCTGCCACCTTTTGCACCAGCAGGAAGTACTTCTGGGAGAATGAAGTTTTGGAGGGGAAAATGAGCTCCAAATTGAGAAATTCCACTTGGGTTGGATAGCCAACATCTAGGTCTTTCCAAATAGTTATCATGAGCTCAATTTGGATGCTGGGAAGTGCCTCAAAATCAGGTTGAAAGGCGCGCTACCCACTTAAATTTTTGGCTGAATTTTCAACTTCCAGCTCAGAATTTCGGCCAGTTGGGACCAGTTTTGCTTGTGGATGAAATTTTTGGATTTTCATGATGTAAATTGATGGTTTACATGTAACTTTGGCTCATTTTTACCTATTCTAGAAGATTCACTCTCAAAAAAGTGAAAATCATGTAAATGAATCAGTTTCCACTCTTTTAGAAGCAAGTTGTTAGCTGCCTAGATTCTAGCTCCTTGTTTAGAATTAGTTGGAACTGCTCCTAGAAGGAGGAATTCGACCCCTAGAGGCATGGGAAGGGGTTAGGATGTTCTATATGATGTAATTTCTCAATCATTTTCAGAGGTTGGAGAGGTTGGACTCTTGGGAAACTTTGGCACACATTGTACATATTTTTCATATTTTGGCTAAGGAAAGATCAAAGGTTTTGCAGCACCTGTTGGGATTCTTGTGGCTTTCTGTTCTTAATGGTGTTTTCTCTCAGTTTATTGTAAGTTACTTCATGTTTGATGTATGCCATTTTCACTTATGCTTCTTAAATTAAATGAATGAGTAGATGAGGTTGAATCCATTGTTCACAGTGCTCTGCCTTTGAATTCATTTAGTTTTTCATGTTTTCGCCTGTTTGAAAAGGATCCATGTTCATCCTTGCCCTTTTCAGCTCCTTTTCGTTCTTATCCATCCATATATCCAATCAAAAGCATTAAGACTATTGCCTACCTCGCCCCAACTCAAAATCTGCAAAGATCTGACCTTATCCCCGGACCCAAAATTGTTTTTTCCCATTTCTCCAACGAAAACCCAAAAAATCAAAATCAAACATTCCTATCTCTTTACTAGCCTAAAATCAGTATTCATTTTTCATTATAAGTCATCTCAGCCCCTTTGAAGATCTTTTGCCGAGATAGACCCGGAGAGAGCCCTCTCCTGTCCTCGTAGGGCTAGCTACGAGGCTGAGCGTGGTTTGACGTAGCCTTGAGTTTTACCTTATTTCAGCCTAAGGTAGATTTGAGCGCTAACAAGACTGATAAAAGAGACTCAGGTATGGTCGTAGCCATCCAATTAGTGAGTCATGTAACCAATCATAATAATCTACAAAATCGCAGCCTGGATCCTAACAGACAAAATCCAGGGTCTTGCGCTCCATCTCAACCCGAACAAAGTACAAGTTCAAGCATGTGAATAAGTGAGCTGAAGTCGAACATGCAAGAACATCGCCTGATTACTAGCCAATGATGAAAGTTGTTAACAGACACGAGAGGTACCACCAATAATGACAATGGTCCTCAAGGTACTATAGGTAAAATCTACGGCTTGTGAATCAGTGAGCTGGCATCGAACACCCGTAGAATCACTCGATCAGATGCCAATGATGAAAACCTCATGTCGAATGCGAAGAACCTGCCATTGAGGCATGCAGGCTCCAAGGTACTAGAAGGGAGTCTCTAGATCAACTTCCTGGATAATGAGCTGAAGTCGACAGGAAGTGACCTTAGTCAAAGGTGGGCCATAGTGTTTCCCACATCATCGACGCGAGATAGAGGAACATAATGTCTTTGTGAATCAAGATCAGATGAGAATTAGAGGAAGGTTGAAATTTTTGCAGAGGTCAACTTCTCTTAAACATATCGGCAGCATGACAGTGGATTTGGCAATATTTGACATCAAAATATCAAAGGTCATGATGACGAGGAAGAAAGCAGATGGGAGGTCAAAAGGGATCACCTAAACCCACAAAGGCAAGTGAAAAATGAGATGAGATGTCCCCAACCCGACACGAATGCAAACAAGTGCCATGTTCAAGAGCGACATACTTTGGACACGACAATGATGCTGGTTCCATTTTTCCCCACCATTCCTGGCGAGTACCCCAATTATTTTTGAAAACAAGCTTGAAGGGGATAGCATATGCTTGTCATATAAGTTCGTCCTTCGGACAAATCCATCCTAGTACATTTAACGAGCCCTAGGAAGGAGAAACTCGAATATCGTCATTATGACTGGATCCAATGTCATCAGGGTTTAACGAGTCTGATAAAGGAAGAACTCAGCATCTTTTCATGTTTAGAGAGTTTGAAAAGACAGTAGAAAAGTAAACTCCAATGGTCCCTTTTCGTAAATAGTTCCTCAGACCCGAAAAGGCAGAAAACTATGTTTGAGAAAACCTCCTAGTCGCGATAGGCTAGGGTATTCCTTTTTCGTAAGTAATCTAGCCCAGCCCAAAAAAGGGGTAAATGTATACTGGGTAGATATTGTTTCGGGGCCACTTTAATGAGATCGAAACGACAAGGGACTCGGCAATATTTTCATGTTTAGAGAGTCAGAAAAGAGCTAAAAGATGACTCCAAAATGACTTTTTCGTGTTTTTAACGAGTCCGAAAAAGTATAAAATACAGCTCGTATCACCGTTGAAGCTGCAAAGAAACCTGTCGCTGCATAGAGAAGCAAGTGTAAAATCCATTTTTCGACAAAAATATATTAAAATATTGAGAAAAATGACATTTAAAACCTAATTTTTGACTTAAAGAGTTATAAATATGCTTCAAATGGTAAAACAAATTTACTCTTACTTTTTACCTCACTTGGAGAGCAACATTGGTCTATTTGTGTGCAAACTTGTGGTGGTGATTGCAACTGATCTGGGTCATCATTCAGATCCTCGTTTGTTCTAGGTAAAAGATGCTCCCTTAAGCTCCATTTTAATCCATTTTTTATAAGTTTCTATTATGCATTAGACCTTTGGGGGGAACCTCTTAAAATTTTAGGGCTCGCTCCATTGGTGCGGGTATCAGGCACGGACCCATGCCAATGGACATTTGTTCACAAAGGGGTTGCGCCAACTAGCGCGACTGTTAGGAAAACAGTCGCGCCAATGGCGCAACTATTAGGAAAACAGTTGTGCCAATGGCGCAACGCGATTTTCCACTCTAAGTTTTGAAATTGTGAGCCATCCATGTGGATTTTCAAATGCAACAAAGATCTAACAATTTTTTTTTACTCATGTTAATGCAGATATTCAGGCACAATGGTTATCGAATTGAAGGAGAGGGAACATGGGGAGGAAGATGAAATGGCTATGGAAAACGAAGCCTGTATGAATGCACTCAAGAATTGTGGACTCAAAAAATTCTTTCTTACACCATGCTTAAGAGCTCAACCTGAGCTGCTGTAGTACTTGGTCAGCATATGGGATGAGAATGAGGAATTATTCAAACTTCGGGACCAAGTATTATCTCTTGAGGTCTCTGATGTTTACTTTATAACCGTATTGTCGCGTAGAGGTCTAGTGCCAATCCTAACCGTCAGTATACCTTCCGGAGAGAAAATGGAGATGGTAATGGCAAGAGTGTGCCCAGGGGCATCAACAGGTTCAGGAAGCGGGAAGGTGGACATCCACACTGTTCGCGACCTAGCACTCAGGGTAGTGCTTCATACCATTACACGAGCTACAGGATTGCAAGCTTCACATGAGGCAACCAAGGCCAAACTCATACTAGCCTCCGAGTGTATGAATCCTACATTGTTCGATTGGGCTACAACAGTGAAAAGCAATATCAAGAGGCAGCTAAGAAGATGCAAGCAAGCCAAACTAAAGAAATTTGGCTACGGTTCCATTCTGGTGTCGTTCATCCTGGAACGACTACCCATTTCGCAAGGCCAGGGGGCAATAGTTGCTGAGCCGATACTGAGGGAGCCAAGGATGGCTCGCTGGGTAGCACTTATGCACAGGTCAGGAGGAGGTCAACATATGTCTTGGAGACCCGAGTTCTTTGGGTGGTTATGGCGTCAACTGATCATGGTTGAAGACTGGCCTTATGCTGGGACAGATTTCACTAGAGATCCCGATCTTTTGCTCCCGGAGGGGGAGGACTGGGATGAGGAGCTGGGTATGATTCTCTTTTTGATTTTTATGTATTTATGATTTTTTTTGGTAATACATGTCCATTCTAACAAAAATTCCATGTGAATGCAGACGTTGGCCCAAAGAGGCCCGCGGGCATGTCGCCCATTGCGCGGAGGACCCATTTCATACATGACCCTCAAGCTGAGGGTGGTGAAGGGAGCGAGCTGATCCAGAACCTGGAGGGCATTTCCCGGGGAATTTCAGACTATGCACGGCTCGCAAACGTCCCATTAGCTTACCAGCGACACACTATGGGGGTGCCTAGTCGCCTTCACAAACTGCTGAGGTGATTGGTGTGCGCGGTGGCGTGCTACCATGAGCACCATGCTGATTAGCTTATTTAGGGCTTTCATATATGTTAGTGTCAGCCTTTGTAGCTTTCCTTCAGTGATCAAACATGCTCTTACAAAGTGATTTTAAGGTGTCAAGGTCAAATTTTGTCATTTTAAAGAGTCTTCAAGCAAAATTTGGTCACTAGGCATTAGGTCTAGGGGTTGCTTTTATTCCTGTCAAAGTTGTCCAAATGTCGGTTCATTTCACCATTCAGCTGAGTGCACCATCATTCAGAGGGTTTTCATCGTCATTTCAGGTTCCATTGGGTCATTTTACATCTTGTTCATGCTTCAGTTGTGCCTAGGTAAGGTCCATTTCCCTCTCCGAGGGTTTTGGAGGTAATTTCTCTTGGATGGTCAAATCATTAGAAAAAAATGTATCCTGATGTTCACACACCTTCCCCTATCCTTAATATACCTTATTAAACACTTCCCATCACTGAGATCCCCCAAATTCCTCATTTTTGCACAAACCCTAGTTTCTTGCCACAACTTGGCAATCTTCTAGGCTAGGCCTGTGTTTTTCCCTTTTGGACCCCTTCCCCTCACTCAATCTCTAAGATTACACTTTCCCCTACTTCCTAACATCCCTCCCTACTTCCCAAAATTTCCCCAAGAATTTAGAAGCCCCTTATCCCCTTCATTTCACTTCATTTCGACAAAATCCCTTGTTTCACACATCGGGATAGGTTTCACTCAAATGATGTTTCAGAGCAATAAAAGATGAATTTTGGAAAACTGAGAGAGGGCTTTGTTCACAACATGCCAAGGAAGAAACACCTCCCTCAATTTTTACACAGGTATCATGGTTTTAGATAAATGTCAAAAATACCGTTGCCTCAGGAGAATTGAATGCACCTCTGAAGTGACCTTGGGAAAATCAAGATTTCTCATAGCATGGTTGGCTAAATGACTTTCTTGATGAGTCAAAGGATAACTAGACACAAATATATTTCCAATGAGCTATCATGAGCTCAATTTTGAGTTGAGGAAGACCTTAAAAAGTTGACTGCAACAGCGCTCTGCCTTGAGGCAGCCTCATTCTGCTCATTTTGATAAGTTTTGGAAGATTTGATTTCTGACAAGGAAATTGAAGTCTAAATTGAAAAATTCCACTTGGGTTGGAAATTAGACTCCAAGATATTTCCAACAAGCTATTACACGCTCAATTTGGACACCAGGAAGGCCTCCAAAAGCCTCCTGCAAAATGAACTATGTAACGCGCTACGCATATAGGAGGCGCGCTACGCACAAGAGGCGCGCTACGCATTGGGCTTCACCAGCCTGTGTAAATTTGCAAGTGCGCTACGCACATGCAACGCGCTACGCACTGGGTAAGCACACTATGCATATAATCTCAGAGCCAAAAAAATTTTCTTTTGCGTTCGGTTTCATGCCAAATCGCCTCAATCGGCTTGCAAGTAGGTTCTTCACGATTGCTAAGTGATTTTTGGAACATGATTATGGTGTTTTCAAAGTGGAGAAACAAGTATTTGATGAGGATAAATGTGTAAAACCTATGTCTATTTCCAAATTCATTTCTTAAGGGTTTTGAAGCAAATGATAATGATTGCGTGGGGGTTTTCAAACTTGTGTGGTTGATATATATGCTCATGCCTATATTGTCTGTGGTGTCCCTGCTCATTATTTACATCATCCTCACGCCCTTTCCTTGCCATTACATCACTGCTGTCACTATGATTTCCATCATCATTTTAGCACTGCTCATTATTCATGTTTTCACATAGTCTCATTTTCACTTGTCCATATCCTCCATTGACATTGTCGAAACACTCTTGTCATTGCTATTATATCACTATGGTTATTGTCACACTATTTCTCATTATCCATTGACGAACAGAGTCCTGTATCCACTTCTCCCTTGACAAATATTAACTAGAATTGCAAAAGGTTGTACCCTACACTACAATCTTTTCTTCTCATTTGTCAAATCCTCTTAAAATCAAAGCAGTGACTGTTTTTTCATGCAAACCCATTTGGCAGAGCCATTACCACTGTGATTTTCCTATGATACTTTCATACATATGTGACATATTTGGGTTTTGAGCATACACTGAACTTTTGTCTTCACTACACCTATATCAGCATATATATTGCAGACATCTTGTTTTCAAAGCCATGTTAGAGACAGACTCAGATTATGAGCAGGAGTATGACAGTGATTCCACAGCAGGGCATTACTTGGGAGGATTTCATCTCCTGTGACTTCTTCACAACACCACAGCCGCCTCCCGAGGTAGTTTATGATGAGGGAGAGCCTTCACATCAGCCGGACATCCCTGAGGTTGAGCATATCAGTGCTCCATTGTATGTGACATACCAGCGGGGCCACAGGACCTTATTTGCAGCTACACGACGAGTACTATCTCCACCCGGGGTGGAAAGGGTCTCGTTGACTTCATCAGCAGTGCGAGTATTATCTCCACCAAGGGTGGAAGGGGTCTCACCTTCTACATCAATGCAGGTACATTCACAGGATCAGGATAGAAACAAAGACATGTTCCGTCATATGAAAAATCATTATTGGGCCCGTAATCACGTTTGCAAGGCAAAAATGAAGATTCTGAAGAGGAGATTGAGCAGAGCACTAAAACGGCAGAAAAGGCCTGATCCACTCTGGATTTTGGCCAAGTCTTCGTTGGCTGGGAATGATACATGATGGAGGGTCTTCGCTCTGAATTTGAGCAAATTCAGAGAAATTTTTGTCATTTTGAAATATTTTGGTCTCAAAACAGATTTTTCAGCTATACGAGTAGCGCGTCGACGCGCTCGCTTATGATTGGGACACTTGCTGGAGGAAAAATTTATATTTTTGTGTTTTTCATGGTAATTTATGCATGCTCCAGTATGACCAAATAATTTCACTAAGTTCTGGATGATCAAAAGGGCCAAAAACACCATGAAAACCACCTTTCTGCCACCTTTTGCACCAGCAGGAAGACCTTCTGGGAGAATCAATTTTTGGAGGGGAAAATGAGCTCCAAATTGGGAAATTCCACCTGGGTTGGATAGCCGACATCCAGGGCTTTCCAACTAGCTATCATGAGCTCACTTTGGATGCCGGGAAGTGCCCCGAAAGCAGGCTGAAAGACGCACTACGCATATGGCTCAGGCGCGCTACACATATAGATTTTGGGTCAATTTTTCACCTTCCAGCTCAGGATTTCGGCCAGTTGGACCAGTTTTGGTTGTGGATGTAATTTTTGAGTTATCTTGATGTAATATTATGGTTGGCATGTCACTTGGACTCATTTTTACCTATTCTATATGATTCACTCCTAAAAAAGTAAAAATCAAGTGTAAGAATCAGTTTCCTCCCTTTTAGAGGCAAGTTGTTTGGATGCCTATATTCTAGCTCCTTGTTTAGAATTAGTTGGAACTGCTCCTAGAAGGAGGAATTTGACCCATAGAGGTGTGGGAAGGGGTTAGGATGGTCTATATGATGTAATTTATCAATCATTTTCAGAGGTTGGATAGGTTGGATTCTTGGGAAAAGTTTGGCACACTATTGTACATATTTTTCATATTTTGGCTAAGGAAAGATCAGAGGTTTTGCAGCACCTGTTGGGATTCTTGTGGCTTTCAGTTCTTGATGGCGTTTTCTCTCAGTTTATTGTAATTTCTTACATGTTTAATGTATGTCATTCCCTTCTTATGCTTCTAAAACGAAATGAATGAGTAAATGAGGTTGAATCCATTGTTTCAGTGCTCTGCCTTTGAATTTGTTTAGTTTTACATGTTTTCGCCTGTTTGGAGAGGATCCATGTTCTCCCTTGCCCTCTTCAGCTCCTTGTCATTCTGATCCATCCATATACCCAATCAAAAGCATCAAGACTACTGCCTACCTCGCCCCAACTCGAATTCTGCAAAGATCTGGCCTTATCCCCGGACCCAAAATTGTTTTTTCCCATTTCTCCAACAAAAACCCAAAAAATCAAAATCAAAATTTCCTATCTCTTTACTAGCCTAAAATCAATATTCCTTGTTCATTATAAGTCATCTCAGCCCCTTTGAAGACCTTTTGCAGAGATAGACCCGGAGAGAGCCCTCTCCTGTCCTCGTAGGGCTAGCTACGAGGCTGAGCGTGGTTTGATGTAGCCTTGAGTTTTACCTTATTTCAGCCTAAGGTAGATTTGAGCGCTAACATAGTGGCGACCATACTGGGGAAGAAAATGGTTTGCTTGTTACTGTCATTTTCTATAGACGGAGTCTGAAGTCACGCCAGGTAGCCTTCGAACTGCACATTGCTCTGTGAGTGCATAGTAGATAAAAGCTGCTTCAGTCGATCTCCGATTTAGCTTGTGAATGTGTCCCTTGATTTGCGAATTCCCCCAGTACATGTATCGAGTTCAGATCTGATGGTTGATGGTGGACAACGATCGGACATAAGAAGGCTGAAATCATTCACCTGGTGACTCCTGTAGAGACTCCACTGGAGGATTGACTTTTTCTCTGAGAAAATGGAAGGATCTTACACAAAGTTCAGGTATCTAAAGTGGAATGGTATTCAGGATCTAATCTGCTTTCTTGTAAATTACTTCTTTGCTGGTCTTGAAGCTGTCCTAAAATTTTTTCAAAATTTGTTGTATGATAAAGGTGATCAAAATCTTCACTCGACCCATTCAAAAAGTGTAAATGCTGAGTTTCCCTTTGATCCTGGTCTCCTTACTTTTCCCACATATTATGATGACTCTCTTCAGAGTGATGAGCCTAAAGAAAACAAAACTGATCCCGTGGCTCTTGTACATACCCCTACACCTTGTAAAATTCCAGATCGGTACAAACCTCTTGTTTTACCTTCTGTTCTCCATGCTTTCCCTGCAAATTATGACCTATATCTACCAAGATTTGACGGTGAATGTAACAATGTCAACGCTGAGCAACATGTGCAGAATGTTGAGACTTTTCTAGATCTTTTTGAAGTTGATGATGAAGATGTCAGTATCAGACTTTTTGCTCTTTCTTTGCAAGGCCAAGTAAAGAGTTGGTTCAAAGCCCTGCCTGATGCGAGCATCACAGATTTCCAGTAGTTTGTCAAAGTTTTCCTTGATAGGTGGATGATTGGACAGAACCCTTTCTTGATTTTAGACGAGTATGCTTAGCTGAAGAGACAATTAGGAGAGACAGTACAATAGTTTTCTGCCAGATTTAATCAAGTATATTTTTCGATACTAGCTGATATAAGACCTTCTCCTAGATCTGCTCTCTTGCACTACCCGGGTGCCTTTGATCCGGAAATGGAGTTTCAGTTGAGAGAAAAGAATATTGCAACACTTCACGAAATGCAGAACAAGGCAGTAAATGTAGAGGCTCATTTGCTGATCTTGAGGGCAAGGTTGAAGGAAGAAGAGATGAAAAACATAGATCCGGAGAAATCGACACTTTCAGAGGAAAAGCTTGATCTTTTCGTAAATGCAGTAGAAGAGATGGTGCGGAAAATGACTGCAAAAAATGAAAATGACATTCAAGAACAAGCGGCTGACCCAAAACATTTTGTTTCTGATCCCAGTTGTTATAGTGATTGTTTTATAGATCTTTGTGAAGAAGAGAGAGCTGTTGATATGACATGTATGCTTGATGATGTGTTGTATACTGATGATTTGCCTCAGTTTGATCAGTATGATGATGATTATGTTCTCCAAACAGAAGCTAATCTTGCAGACGAATCAGCAGCTAGTTCGTGCAAGGAGGAAGTTCACTTTCAGCAGCTCGAGTACAGTGATCAACCGATGCATATCAGCTATGACAATGATGAGGAAAGTGCAGTGAATTTTGAAGTAAGTGAAGGATATTTGCCTTTTTGTTTTGATTCGTTTCAGCTCATCAGAGACAACTACCATGCAATCAGAAATCAATTGTCAACAAGTCTTGATTCGGACCATCTTGAGGGCAATCAAAACCTTGTTCAAGACTTCTCATATTCAGATTTTCAGTCCTCGAAAGCCATTGATTTTCAAGTTGCAGATGAGGACATGGAAGCTGGTACATGTGATCAAATGATACAAGGTGACTCCGTACCATTTTGTTTTGAATCATTTCAGTTTTTGAGAGAAAAATTGCATAGTAAATCTTCAAATGAGCAGCCTATAGGAAATCAACAATCTCTCAGTGTTAATGTTGAGGATGAGACAAATAACGAAATTCTTGAGCAGCCTGTAGCATTAGATTTGCAGCCACCAAATGAAATTGAAGGTCAGATTACAGATGAAGGTGTGGAAGATGAAATACATGGTTTGATGATGCAGGAAAATTCTATACCCTTTTGTTTCGAAGCATTTCAGTTTATAAGGCAGAATCTTCGTAAAATCTCTCAAGGAAAAGATGAACAACCAGTAGGATGTCATACAGTTTCAAGGGATACACTGCAGCAGTCTTCTCGAGTTTTTGATGATCCTATTGCTCGTGTGTTGGATGATGTTTGCTATAAAAATTCTGCTCCATTAGCTAACCATGTGCCCAAAAAGAATGTTGATTATAATCTTATTCAAAAGTTTCCTTCATTGTCTTGTCTAACAGATTTTTCATTACAAAGCTCTCATCAAGGTTTGCAATCATATGAGGAGATTAATAAAGGAGACTTTTTTTCAGTTTGGAATCAGCAACAGAGTTTGGTTATTCATGAATTTCAGGATCCTTTTGACAGCTTGCTGCAATCACCAAAGAAAAGCACCGCAGATGTGAGGAAAAGTTTAAGATTAAGGTATGGAGATTATATGGATCAGAGCAGTGATGTGTTAATGGAAATCAGTAGCTATGTGTATGAAGATCCTTTTGCAGTATTCTTGAAGTCCTCTAGTCAATTCATGCTTTGCAAGTTTATCAACAGTCAGCTTGAGTTCAAATTTCCATGGGAGTTTCCTTTCGATTCTTTCCTTTTCCTCTGCATCAGTAAGCATGTGGGAAGAAATCAAACAACAACCAGGATGCTTACATGGTTGCATTGGTTGTTCCATTTCACTTGATCGGGTGGTGAAAAGTACAATTAGAGTAGGTTTGATGAATAAGCTCTACTTTGAGCATCTTTTTCAGTTTGTCGGTTGTGTTTAAGTACCAAGTCAGTTTTTAGTTGAGTGAGAGTCAATTTGTGTCGTCAATTCATCAGTTTTTAGTCATGCATTTCAGTTTGAGTTTTTGTTTCCATGGCCCAATGGACGAAGGCGCTGGTCTGCTCTACCAAAGATCTGCCGTTCTTGGCACCTCCAAGGAGCTACCATCCCCATTGGAGCCAATGTTAGAGTCAGCCTTTGCATTCTTCCTCCAGTGATCAAACATGCTCTTACAAAGTTATTTTAAGGTGTCAAGGTCAAATTTTGTTATTTCAATGAGTCTTCAAGAAAAATTTGGTCACTAGGCATTAGGTCTAGGGGTTGCTTTTACTCCTGTCAAAGTTGTCCAAATTTCGGTTCATGTCACCATTCAGCTGAGTGTACCATCATTCAGAGGGTTGTCATCATAATGTCAGGTTCCATTGGGTCATTTTACATCTTGTTCATGCTTCAGTTGTGCCTAGGTAAGGTCCATTTCCCTCTCCTAGGGTTTTGGAGGTAATTTCTCTTGGATGGTCAAATCATCGAAAAAATGTGTATCCTGATGTTCACACACCTTCCCCTATCCTTAATATACCTTATTAAACACTTCCCATCACTGAGATCCCCCAAATTCCTCATTTTTGCACAAACCCTAGTTTCTTGCCACAACTTGGCAATCACCATGACACTGAGCCTATGTTTTCCCTTTTGGACCCCTTCCCCTCACTCAATCTACGAGATTCCACTTTCCCCACTCTTCCTAACATCCCTCCCTACTTCCAAAAATTTCCCCAAGAATTTAGAAGCCCCTTATCCCCTTCATTTCGCTTCATTTCGACAAAATCCCTTGTTTCACACATCGGGATAAGTTTCACTCAAAAGATTTTTCAGAGCAATAAAAGATGAATTTTGGAAAAATGAGAGAGGTTTTTGTCCAAAACATGCCAAAGAAGAAAAAAATCCCTCACTTTTTACACAGGTATCATGGTTTTAGAGAAATTTCAAAAATACCGTTGCCTCGGGAGAATTGAATGCACCTCTGAAGTGACCTTGGGAAAATCAATATTTCTCCTAGCATGGTTGGCTAAATGACTTGCTTGATGAGTCAAAGGATAACTAGACACAAAGAGCTTTCCAATGAGATATCATGAGCTCAATTTGGAGTTGAGGAAGACCTTCAAAAGTTGACTGCAACAGCGCTCTGCCTTGAGGCAGCCTCATTCTGCTCATTTTGACAAGTTTTGGGAGATTTGATTTCTGACAAGGTAAATGAAGTCCAAATTAAAAAATTTCACTTGGGTTGGAAATTAGACTCCAATATATTTCCAACGAGCTATCACACGCTCAATTTTGACACTGGGAAGGACTCCAAAAGCCTCCTGTAAAATGCACTATGTAGCGCGCTACGCATATAGGAGGCGTGCTTATAACGGGCGCGCTACGCATTGGGCTTCACAGGCCCGTGCAAATTAGCAAGCGCGCTACGCACATGCTGCGCGCAGCGCACTGGGTGAGCGCGCTACGCGTATAATCTCAGAGCCAAAAATTTTTGCTCCTGTGTCAAGTTTCATGCCAAATCCCCTCAATCGGCTTGCAAGTAGGTTCTTTACGTTTGCTCAGTGAATTTTGGACATGATTATGGTGTTTTGAAAGTGGAGAAACAGATGTTTAATGTGGAGAAATGTAAACCCTATGTTTATTTCCAAATTCACTTCTTGGGGTTTTGAAACAAATATGAGTGATTGTGTGGGGTTTGCAAACTTGTGTGGTTGATATATATGCTCATACCTATATTGTCTGTGGCGTCCTGCTCATTATTTACATCATCCTCACACCCTTTCTTTGCCATTACATCACTGCTGTCACTATGATTGCCATCGTCATTTCAACAATGCTCATTATTCATGTTTTCACATAGTCTCATTTTCACTTGTCCATATCCTCCATTGACATTGTCGAAACACTGTTGTCATTGCTATTATCTCACTATGGTTATTGTCACACTATTTCTCATTCTCCATTGACGAACAGAGTCCCGTATCCACTTCTCCCTTGAAAATTCTTAACTAGCATTACAAAAGGTTGTACCCTACACTACAATATTTTCTTCTCATTTGTCAAATCCTCTTACAATCAAAGCAGTGACTGTTTTTTCATGCAAACCCATTTGGCAGAGCCATTACCACTGTGATTTGCCTATGATACTTTCATACATATGTGACATATTTGGGTTTTGAGCATACACTGAAGTTTTTTCTTCACTACACCTATATCAGCATATATATTGTAGACATCTTGTTTTCAAAGCCATGTCAGAGACAGACTCAGATTATGAGCAGGAGTATGATAGTGATTCCACAGCAGGGCATTACTTGGGAGGATTTCATCTCCCGTGACTTCTTCACAGCGCCACAGCCGCCTTCCGAGGTAGTTTATGATGAGGGAGAGCCTTCACATCAGCCGGACATCCCTAAGGTTGAGCATATCAGTTCTCCGTTGTATGTGACATACCAGCGAGGCCACAGGACCTTATTTGCAGCTACACGACGAGTACTATCTCCACCCGGGGTGGAAAGGGTCTTGTTGACTTCATCAGCAGCGCGAGTATTATCTCCACCAAGGGTGGAAGGGGTCTCGCCTTCTACATTAGTGCAGGTAAATTCAAAGGATCAGGATAGAAACAAATACATGTTCTGTCATATGAAAAATCATTATTGGGCCTGTAATCATGTTTGCAAGGCAAAAATGAAGATTCTGAAGAGGAGGTTGAGCAAAGCACTAAAACGGCGGAAAAGGCCTGATCCACTCTGGATTTTGGCCGAGGCTTCATTGGCTGAGCATGATACATGATGGAGGGTCTTCGCTCCGAATTTGAGCAAATTCGGAGAAATTTTTTTCATTTTGAAATATTTTGGTTTCAAAACAGATTTTTCAGCTATACGAGTAGCGCGTCGACGGGCTTGCTTATGATTGGGACACTTGCTGGAGGAAAATTTTATATTTTTTGGTTTTTCATGGTAATTTATGCATGCTCCAGTATGGCCAAAGAATTTCACTAAGTTCTGGATGATCAAAAGGGCCAAAAACACCATGAAAACCACCTTTCTGCCACCTTTTGCACCAGCAGGAAGTACTTCTGGGAGAATTAATTTTTGGAGGGGTAAATGAGCTCCAAATTGGTAAATTATACTTGGGTTGGATAGAAAACATCCAAGGCTTTCCAACAAGCTATCATGAGCTCAATTTGGATGTTGGGAAGTGCCCCAAAAGCAGGCTGAAAGATGCGCTACGCATATGGCTCAGGCACGCTACGCATATAGATTTTTGGTCAATTTTTCACCTTCCAGCCCAGGATTTCGGCCAGTTGGACCAGTTTTGCTTATGGATGTAATTTTTGAGTTATCTTGATGTAATATTATGGTTGGAATGTAACTTGGACTCATTTTTACCTATTCTAGATGATTCACTCCTAAAAAAGTAAAAATCAAGTGTAAGAATCAGTTTCCTCCCTTTTAGAGGCAAGTTGTTTGGATGCCTAGATTCTAGATCCTTGTTTAGAATTAGTTGGAACTGCTCCTAGAAGGAGGGATTCGACCCCTAGAGGCATGGGAAGGGGTTAGGATGCTCTATATGATGTAATTTCTCAATCCTTTTCAGAGGTTGGACAGGTTGGACTCTTGGGAAGACTTTGGCACACTATTGTACATATTTCTCATATTTTGGCTAAGGAAAGATAAGAGGTTTTGCAGCATCTGTTGGGATTCTTGTGGCTTTCAGTTCTTGATGGTGTTTTCTCTCAATTTATTGTAAGTTCTTTAATGTTTAATGTATGCCATTCCCTTCTTATGCTTCTAAAACTAAATGAATGAGTAAATGAGGTTGAATCCATTGTTTTAGTGCTCTGCCTTTAAATTTGTTTAGTTTTACATGTTTTCGCCTGTTTGGAGAGGATCCATGTTCTCCCTTGCCCTCTTCAGCTCCTTGTCATTCTGATCCATCCATATACCCAATCAAAAGCATCAAGACTATTGCCTACCTCGCCCCAACTCGAATTCTGCAAAGATCTGGCCTTATCCCTGGACCCAAAATTGTTTTTCCCATTTTTTCAACAAAAAACCCAGAAAAATCAAAATAAAACATTCCTATCTCTTTACTAGCCTAAATCAGTATTCCTTGTTCATTATAAGTCATCTCGGCCCCTCTGAAAACCTTTTT
Organism: Pinus albicaulis; assembly: GCA_034641835.2. Classification (NCBI taxonomy): domain Eukaryota; kingdom Viridiplantae; phylum Streptophyta; class Pinopsida; order Pinales; family Pinaceae; genus Pinus; species Pinus albicaulis. The sequence goes on from CM076575.1 coordinate 1,236,918,695, forward strand.
CTGAGATAGACCCGGAGAGAGCGTGGTTTGATGTAGCCTTGAGTTTTACCTTATTTCAGCCTAAGGTAGATTTGAGCGCTAGAAGAGCGGCGACCATCTTTTGAGAAGAAAATGGTTTGCTTGTTACTGTCATTTGCTATAGACAGAGTCTGAAGTCACGCCAGGTAGCCTTCGAACTGCACATTGCTCTGCGAGTGCATAGTAGATAAAAGCTACTTCAGTCGATCTCCAGTTTAGCTTGTGAATGTGTCCCTTGATTTGCGAATTCCCCCAGTACATGTATCGAGTTCAGATCTGATGGTTGATGGTGGAGAACGATCAGACATAAGAAGGCTGAAATCATTCACCTGGTGACTCCAATTCAAAGTCTGGAGGAATGACTCTTTCTCTGAGAAAATGGAAGGATCTTACACAAAGTTCAGGTATCTAAAGTGGAATGGTATTCAGGATCTAATCTGCTTTCTTGTAAATTACTTCTTTGCTGGTCTTGAAGTTGTCCTGAAAGTTTTTCAAAATTTGTTGTATAAGAAAGGTGATCAAAATCTTCACTCGACCCATTCAAAAAGTGTAAATGCTGAGTTTCCCTTTGATCCTGGTCTCCTTACTTTTCCCACATATTATGATGAATCTCTTCAGAGTGATGAGCCAGAAAATCAAGCTAATCCCACAGCTCTTGTACATACCCCTACATCTTGTAAAATTCCAGATCGGTACAAACCTCTTGTTTTAACTTATGTTCTTCATGCTTTCCCTAAAAATTATGACCTATATCTACCAAGATTTGACGGTGAATGTATATGTCAACGACGACGAACATGTGCGAATGTTGAGACTTTTTCTAGATCTTTTTGAAGTTGATGATGAAGATGTCGATGTCGAGACTTTTGCTCTTTTCTTTTGCGAGGCCAAGTAAGGGGGGTGGTTCCAAGCCACCTACCTGATGCGAGCATCACAGATTTCCAGCAGTTTGTCAAAGTTTTCCTTGACAGGTGGGTGATCGGACAGAACATTTTCTTGATTATAGAGGAGTATAATCAGCTGAAGAGACAGTCAGGAGAGACAATACAACAGTTTTCTGCCAGATTTAATCAAGTATATTTTTCGATACCAGCTGATATAAGACCTTCTCCTAGATCTGCTCTCTTGCACTACCCGGGTGCCTTTGATCACGAGCGGGTTTGGGTTGAGAGAAAAGAATGTTGCAGCACTTCACGAGATGCAGAACAAGGCAGTAAATGTAGAGGCTCATTTGCTGATCTTGAGGGCAAGGTTGAAGGAAGAAGAAAAGAAGAATGTTTCAGAGCAGCTGACACCTTCAGATGAAAAGCTTGATCTTTTCGTAAATGCATTAGAAGAGATGGTGTGGAAAATGACTGCAAAAAATGAAAATGACATTCAAGAACAAGTGGCTGACCAAAAACATTTTGTTTCTGATCCCAGTTGTCATAGTGATTGTTTTATAGATCATTGTGAAGAAGAGAGAGATGTTGATATGATGTGTATGTTTGATGATGTGTTGTATACTGATGATTTGCCTCAGTTTGATCAGTATGATGATGATTATTTTCTCCAAACAGAAGCTAATCTTGCAAACGAATCAGCAGCTAGTTTGTGCGAGGAGGAAGTTCACTTTCAGCAGCTTGAGTACAGTGATCAACCGATGCATATCAGCTATGAAAATGATGAGGAAAGTGCAGCAAATTTTGAAGTAATTGAAGGATCTTTGCCTTTTTGTTTTGACTCGTTTCAGTTCATCAGAGACAACTACCATGCAATCAGAAATCAAATGTCAACAAGTCTTGATTTGGACCATCTTGAGGGCAATGAAAGCCTTGTTCAAGACGTCTCATATTCAGATTTTCAGCCCTTGAAAGCCATTGATTTTCAAGTTGCAGATGAGGACATGGAAGCTGGTACATGTGATCAAATGATACAAGGTGACTCCGTAACATTTTGTTTTGAATCATTTCAGTTTTTGAAGGGTAAATTGCATAGTAAATCTTCAAATGAGGAGCTTGTAAGAAATCAGCAATCTCTCAGTGTTAATGTTGAGGATGAGACAGATAACGAAATTCTTGAGCAGCCTGTAGCATCAGATTTGCAGCCAACAAATGAAATTGAAGGTCAGATTACAGATGAAGGTGTGGAAGATGAAATACAGGATTTAATGATGCAGGAAAATTCTATACCCTTTTGTTTCGAAGCATTTCAGTTTATAAGGTAGAATCTTCGTAATATATCTCAAGGAAAAGATGAACAGCCAGTAGGATGTCATACATTTTCAAGGGATTCAGTGCAGCAGTTTTCTCAAGTTTTTGATGATCCTATTGCTCATGTGTTGGATGATGTTTGCTATAAAAATTCTGCTCCATTAGCTAACCATGTGCCCGAAAATAATGTTGATAATAATCTTGTTCAAAAGTCAATTTCAATGTGTTGTTCAACAGGTTTTTCATATGAGGAGATTGATAAAGGAGACTTTTGTTCTGTTTGTAATCAGCAACAGTGTTTGGTTATTCACGAAATTTAGGATCCTTTTGGCAGCTTGCTGCAATCACCAAAGAAAGACAGCATAGAGGTGAGAAAATTTTTAAGATTAAGATATGGAGATTATTTGGACCAGTGCTATGTTTATGAAGATCCTTTCGCAGTATTCTTGCAGTCATCCAGTCAATTTGTGCTTTGTGAGTGTATCAGCAGTTCACTTGGTTCAAAGTTTCCATGGGAGTTGCCTTTCAGTATTTATTTCTCGTTTTTCATAAGCAAGCACTCGCAGAGAATTAAGATAGCAGCCAACATGCTTACATGGCTGCATTGGCTGTTTGATTTCACTTGATCAAGTGATGAATGAAATTGTTAGAGTAGGTTGTATTGAATAAGCTCTACTTTGAGCATCTTTTTCAGTTTGTTAGTTGTGTTTAAGTATCGAGTCAATTTTTAGTTGAGTGAGAGTCAATTTGTGTCGTCAAGTCATCAGTTTTCAGTCATGCATTTCATTTTGAGTTTTTTATTCCATGGCCCAATGGATAAGGCACTGGTCTGCTCTCCCAAAGATCTGTCGTTCTTGGCACCTCCAAGGAGCTACCATCCCCATTGGAGCCAATGTTAGTGTCGACCTCTTCATCCACTTTCATCGGTGATCAAACATGCTCTTACAAAGTGATTTTAAGGTGTCAAGGTCAAATTTTGTCATTTCAAAGAGTCTTTAATCAAACAGAATTTGGTCACTAGGGCATTAGGTCTGAGGTTGCTTTTTGACTGCTAATCAGAAGGTCAGTGTTGGTTCATGTCATCATTCGGTGAGTGCACCATCATTCGAAGGTTTTCATTGTCATGTCGAGGTTCCATTGGGTCATTTTACATCTTGTTCATGCTTGATTGTGGCTAGGTAAGGTCCATTTTCCCTCTCCTAGGGTTTTGGGAGATAATTACTCTTGGATGGTCAAATCATTAGAAAAAAAATTGTATCACGATGTTCATACACCTTCCCCTATCCTTAATATACCTTATTAAACACTTCCCATCTTTGAGATCCCCCAAATTCCTCATTTTTGCACAAACCCTAGTTTCTTGCCACAACTTGGCAATTTTCTAGGCTAGGCCTGTGTTTTTCCCTTTTGGACCCCTTCCCCTCACTCAATCTCCGAGATTCCACTTTCCCCTACTTCCTAACATCCCTCCCTAATTCCCAAAATTTCCCCAAGAATTTAGAAGCCCCTTATCCCCTTCATTTCGCTTCATTTCGACAAAATCCCTTGTTTCACACATCGGGATAGGTTTCACTAAAAAGATGTTTCGGAGCAATAAAAGATGAATTTTGGAAAACTGAGAGCGGTTTTTGTCCAAAACATGCCAATTAATAAAAACCTCTTTCACTTTTTACACAGGTGTCATGGTTTTAGAGAAATGTCAAAAATACCGTTGCCTCAGGAGAATTGAATGCACCTCTGAAGTGACATTGGGAAAATTAAGATTTCTCCTAGCATGGTTGGCTAAATGAGTTTCTTAATGAGTCAAAGGATACCTATACACAAATATCTTTCCAATGAGCTATCATGAGCTCAATTTGGAGTTGAGGAAGACCTTCAAAAGTTGACTGCAACGGTGCTCTGCCTTGAGGCAGCCTCATTCTGCTCATTTTGACAAGTTTTGGGAGATTTGATTTCTGACAAGGAAAATGAAGTCCAAATTTGAAAATTCTACTTGGGTTGGAAATTAGACTCCAATAGCTTTCCAACGAGCTATCACACGCTCAATTTTGACACCGGGAAGGCCTCCAAAAGCCTCCTGTAAAATGCACTATGTAGCGCGCTACGCATATAGGAGGCGTGCTACGCACAAGAGGCGCGCTACGCATTGGGCTTCACCGGCCTGTGTAAATTTGCAAGTGCGCTACGCACATGTAGCACACTATGCACTAGGTAAGCATGCTACGCATATAATCTCAGAGCCAAAATTTTTTGCTTTTGCATCCGGTTTCATGCCAAATCGCCTCAATCGGCTTGCAAGTAGGTTCTTCACGATTGCTAAGTGATTTTTGGAACATGATTATGGTGTTTTCAAAGTGGAGAAACAAGTATTTGATGAGGAGAATGTGTAAACCCTATGTCTATTTCCAAATTCATTTCTTAAGGGTTTTGAAGCAAATGATAATGATTGCGTGGGGGTTTGCAAACTTGTGTGGTTGATATATATGCTCATGCCTATATTGTTTGTGGTGTCCCTGCTCATTATTTACATCATCCTCATGCCCTTTCCTTGCCATTACATCACTGCTGTCACTATGATTGCCATCGTCATTTTAGCACTGCTCATTATTCATGTTTTCACATAGTCTCATTTTCACTTGTCCATATCCTCCATTGACATTGTCGAAGCTCTTATTGTCATTGCTATTAAATGACTTTATGGTTATTGTCACACTATTTCTCATTCTCCATTGACGAAAGAGTCTCGTATCCACTTCTCCCTTGAAAAATCTTAACTAGAATTGCAAAAGGTTGTACCCTACACTACAATATTTTCTTCTCATTTGTCAAATCCTCTTACAATCAAAGCGATGTTGTTTTTTCATACCAAACTACACATTTGGCAGAGCCATTACTGCTGTTGGCGTCCTATGATGCTTTGGTACATATGTAACATATTTGGGTTTTGAGCATACATTGAAACTTTTGACTTCACTACACCTATATCAACATACATATTGCAGACATCTTGTTTTCAAAGCCATGTCAGAGACAGATTCAGTTTATGAGCAGGAGTATGATAGTGATTCCAGAGCAGGGCATTACTTGGGAGGATTTCATCTCTCGTGACTTCTTCACAGCGCCACAGCCGCCTCCCGAGGTAGTTTATGATGAGGGAGAGCCTTCACATTAGCTGAACATCCCTGAGGTTGAGAATATCAGTGCTCCGTTGTATGTGACATACCAGTGAGGCCACAGAACCTTATTTGCAGCTACACGACGAGTACTATCTCCACCCGGGGTGGAAAGGGTCTCGTTGATTTCATCAGCAGCGGGAGTATTATCTCCACCAAGGGTGGAAGGGGTCTCGCCTTCTACATCAGAGCAGGTACATTCACAAGATTAGGATAGAAACAAAGACATGTTCCGTCATATGAAAAATCATTATTGGGCCCGTAATCACGTTTGCAAGGCAAAAATGAAGATTTTGAAGAGGAGGTTGAGCAGAGCACTAAAACGGCGGAAAAGGCCTGATCCACTCCGGATTTTGGCCGAGGCTTCGTTGGATGGGCATGATACATGATGGAGGGTCTTCGCTCTGAATTTGAGAAAATTTGGAGAAATTTTTGTCATTTTGAAAAATTTTGGTCTCAAAACAGATTTTTCAGCTATACGAGTAGCGCGTCGATGCGCTCGCTTATGATTGGGACACTTGCTGGAGGAAAAATTTATATTTTGGGTTTTTCATGGTAAGTTATGCATGCTCCAGTATTTCCGAAGCATTTCATCAAGTTCTGGATGATCAAAGGGCCCAAAAACACCATGAAAACCACCTTTCTGCCACCCTTTGCACCAGCAGGAAGTACTTCTAGGAGAATGAAGTTTTGGAGGGGCAAATGAGCTCCAAATTGCGAAATTATACTTGGGTTGGATAGCCAACATCTGGGGCTTTCCAACGAGCTATCATGAGCTCAATTTGGATGCCGGGAAGTGCCCAAAAATCATGCTGAAAGACGCACTATGCATATGGCTCACGCGCGCTACGCATATAGATTTTTGGTCAATTTTTCACCTTCCAGCTCAGGATTCCAACCAGTTGAACCAGTTTTGCTTGTGGATGTAATTTTTGAGTTGTCTTGATGTAATTTTATGGTTGGCATGTAACTTGGACTCAATTTTACCTATTCTAGAAGATTTTCTCCCAAAAAAGTGAAAATCAAGTCAAAGAATCAGTTTCCTTCCTTTTAGAGGCAAGTTGTTTGGATGCCTAGATTCTAGCTCCTTGTTTACAATTAGTTGGAACTGCTCCTAGAAGGAGGAATTCGACCCCTAGAAGCATGGGAAGGGGTTAGGATGGTCTATATGATGTAATTTCTCAATCATTTTCAGAGGTTGGACAGGTTGGACTCTTGGGAAAACTTTGGCACATTATTGTACATATTTTTCATATTTTGGCTAAGGAAAGATCGAGTTTTGCGGCTTTGTTGGGATTCTTGTGGCTTTTAGTTCTTGATGGTGTTTTCTCTCAGTTTATTGTAAGTTCTTACATGTTTAATGTATGCCATTCCCTTCTTATGCTTCTGAAACTAAATGAATGAGTAAATGAGGTTGAATCCATTGTTTAGTGCTCTTGCCTTTAATTTGTTTAGTTTTACATGTTTAAGCACATTTGGAGAGGATCCATGTTCTCCTTGCCCTCTTCTGACTCCTTGTCATTACAGTCCATCCATATACCCAATCAAAAGCATCAAGACTATTGCCTACCTGGCCCAACCTGGATTCTGCAAAGATCGGCCTTATCCCCGAACTTTAAAAATTGTGTTTCCCATTTTTCCCAGCAAGTAACCCAAAAAATCAAAATCAAAAGAACACTATCTCTTTACTAGCCCTAAAATCGGTATTCCTTGTTCATTATAAGTCATCTCAGCCCCTCTGAAAACCTTTTTCCGAGATAGACCCGGAGAGAGCCCTCTCCTGTCCTCGTAGGGCTAGCTACGAGGCTGAGCATGGTTTGATGTAGCCTTGAGTTTTACCTTATTTCAGCCTAAGGTAGATTTGAGCGCTAACAATATACATATTTTTTGAGAGACATGTTGTATCCGGCTATTATCAGACAAACATGTATTTTTTTTGACTTTATCTGATGTACTGCAAACTATTCGACACCTATATCTATATATCTATTTCTGGATGGATCTTTTTACATGTGATGATGTTTTTATAAGTTGCGCAAATGTCTATCTAAAACAAAATTAGCTACTGCATTTGTTAATGTATTCATATGCCTGGGTATGTGTTGATACGTGATATAATCAAAATTTCTTTCCAGTAAATGAATACGTAGATACAGACGTAAAATGGATGGGTTTCTTACTGAATAGTGATTGTTAAGTTGTAATACTACAAGCTGTGAGTCCAGATACAAAATTAAAATTAATGCACGAATGCCGAGGTTAACAGCCTCGGTTAATAATTCTAAAATATAACTATACTCCGCAACATTATTTGTGGTAGACCCTAGACACACCGCTTGCAAATTAACCAAATCACTAGCAGGATCATAGATTACCCAGGCTGCGGAGGACAGATTCTTGGTACTGCGAGAGGCACCATCCGCGAAACCCACAAACATAGTAATAGACATCCGCACAATCAGGAAGACCTGATCAGCAGAAAAATTCTTACATCGCACACCACACCAAAACATGCACACAAATGAACATACACACCTATGTACACACACCACACCAAAAAAATAACTCAAGCGTAGTATTTTTTAAGGTACAACCCATTTCTAGGCTGTGCTAATGGAACTCCTTTGTAATCAATGAGCTCATAAGCCCCATTTATCAATACTCGTTTTACTATGTAAGGCCCATGCCACATGGGTTGTAACTTGCCTGCTCCAATTTTGTCATGTGCTTGGTCGTATAGGAGGATGAGGTCCCCTTCGACAAAGGAACGCGGAGATACAGATTGATCAAAGTGGGCTTTGACCCACTTCTTCTATGCTTCAATGACTAAAGCAGCCAAGCAGCAGGTTTCATCCAACCGTTCCAAATACAAGAGACGCTCTTCTTCAGGAGAGGTGTCGGGCAAAAGTTCCACATCCAACTTTAAGGAAGGAATTTCGCACTCAACCGGAAGAGTTGCTTCTAGACCATACACCAATTGGAAAGGTGTGAATCTGGTCGCACTCTTTGCTAATGTCCGGTAGGCCCATAGAGCTGAGAAAAATTGGAGGTGCCAATTGGACTTATGAATACCAATTTTCTGTTGAAGCATTGTGACCAAAACTTTGTTCATAGCCTCAACCTGGCCATTTTCCTGGGGGTAATATGGCGTTGAGCTATCATGTCGTAAGCCCAATCTTGTTGTCAGCTCGGCCATCATGTAATCTCGAAAATGGGTACCATGATCGGTAACAATGGCCTGAGGGACCCCAAAACGTGCAATAATGTGGTTGAAAATAAACTAGGTAGCTGTCTTACCGTCGGCGGCTAGTGTAGGCATTGCTTCGGCCCGCTTAGTAAAGTAGTCAACATCGATGATTATATATGCATGCCCCCCGGCCGAATGAGGGTCACACGTCATGAAATCTATGCCCCATTTTGCAAAAGGGCCGTCAGTAATGACAGGATGTAGAGGGAGAGGTAGCACGTGCATCTTGCGCTGAAAAACCTGACATGCATGACATTTTCAGACTGCAAGAATACAGTCTTTGAATATCGACAGCTAGAAATAGCCCGCACGCAGAATCTTCTGGGCGGTGGAATATCTGGACATGTGACTGCCACAGGCACCACTGTGATAGTCATTCAAGAGTCTTTCAGCCTCCTCTAGTGTGAGGCACTGGCGGAGCACCGAATCTACTCCAACCTAGTATAACGTATCTCCTATAATGCGGTAGGGTTGAGACTGATGCCGAATCCGATGTCGGGCATCTTTGGTCAACTCAGACCGGAACGTTGATGTTTGAAGATACACAATAATGTCGCCATACCATGGATCACGAGTACTGATAAGGAAGAGGGTTTCATCCGGGATATGTTCCTCAAAGTGAGATGGGGTGGAATCTGTCGAGAGGGAGCAAATGAGATCCACAAAAACCAGTGATTTGGTCGACTTAGCAGTGGTAAACTCTAAGTCAAAATCCTGAAGGATAACAATCCATTTGGAGTATTCCCCCCCCAGTAATTTTTGAGATATAATGTACGTCATGGGGTTGCAATCCGAAACCATGGTTACTGTACGCAGCAGGATGTAGTGGCGAAAACGCTGCACAGCTTGCATTGCGGCTAATGCCAATTTCTCGACATGAGCGTAACATGTTTCTGTGTCGAGAAGATTCCATGATAGATAATAAACAACTTGTTCATTTCCATCATCATCATCCTACACCAGAAACATAGCTATGGTGCTAAACGCGGCGGCCAAATATAGAGTGAAATCACGGTGATAGTTTGGAGGACGAAGCAATAGAGCATTAACAAGTAACGTCTTAAGCTTCTCAAAGGATCGTTGAGCAATCTCATCCTAGTGAAAGGGAACGTTTTGCTTTAAAAGACGCGTGAATCCTTTGGCCACCTCTGCGTAGTTCAGTATAAAGTGTCGAAGGAAATTAGCTTTTCCCTGCAGACTCTGCAATTGGTGTAATGAGGAGGGTGATGGGAGATTAAAAATAGCCTCGAACTTTAGAGGGTCGAGGCGAATCCCGTCCTTGGAGACTATAAACCCCAAAAGACGACCAGAATCCACGCAAAAGATGCATTTATGAGGGTTAAGCCAGATATTATAGCATTGACAGCGAAGGAAAATCTGGCGGAGGTGTTCGGGATGGTCCTCTCGCCAAGCTGAGTGAGCTGGCAGATCATCCAGATAAGGCTGAACGAAATGGCATATGTCGTGGAATGTGTAAGACATAGCATGCTGGAAAGTAGCTCCAATGTTCTTCAAGCCGAATGGGAGTTTTTTATAAGCAAAGGTACCCGACGGACAGATGAATGCAGTATTGTGTTGATCGGCAGGTAAAATATTTATCTGATTATACCCGAAAAAGCCATCCATCAGGGAATAAATACCACTCCCAGCACATTCGTCAATGATTTGATCTATGAAGGGAGTGGGGTAGTTATCCTTAGGACAGGCATGATTAATATCACAGTAATCAACACAGAATCTTATAGTACCCTGTTTCTTATCTATAGGGACAATATTTGAGACCCATTCTGTGAGGGGAATCGGGTAAATGAAGCCTACGTTCAGAATTTTTTCAACTTCTACTTTAATAGAAACGGTTTTGCGAGGATGCACTGGGCGTAGGCATTGGCGCACGGGTTTTGCACCAGGATAGGTAGGAATCTCATGCACTACTATGTTGGGATCAATCCCAGGCATTTCCTCATAGGACCAAGTGAACACGTCTCTGAATTCACGGAAAAGATCAATATAAACTCGTATCTCATCAGGAGAACATGTTACTCCCACATGTATGTTCTCAACTATCCCCGATTTGACGGAGATGTCGATCGGAGTGGTTTGAGTAATGTTGCTCAGGTTTCCTTCCAAAGGACCTCATGTGTCAATATAGGCGTCTGGAGAGGGGGAGTAGGAACTTGAGATGAAAAACGCTCTAGACAATTTGACATTGCCCCCAGGCTGGGCATGAAGGAGGAACGATGATGTCCAAGGCAGCTCCTCAAGAGACATTGTTTCAACAATGGCTTCGTCAGAGGGGAAAATCTCTTTAAGAGGATCAGCCAAGTAGGCCTCACCGAGCCAGGGGGATTGGGAATAGATATCTAAAGCCATGCTCGAGGGAGCATGTTGAGAAGGAGGAGGATCTGATGCGGCAACGATTTCACAACAATTAATCTCTACTGGAGTTAAGGGCATCGATTCTCCAAAATCAGTCACCTGTTCAGGCAAAGGGATGATCCATGCATTGTCATACCTAGAGATCATATTAACTTGAACGGTGTGCGGTGATGGCGCGGGAAAAATACCCATGAGGACGGGGTCTTTTAAGAGACCGGGTCCTACACTGTCAGGGGGATTGGGGATCTGATCCACGTAAGGAAATTTGTTCTTAGAGGTGGAGGTGAAGAAAGACAACTGATCCACATTAAAGATTTTTCCGTCATGAGGGAACTTAAGAAGTCAGAAGAGGGTGGATGGCATGCATAGCATTGCGTGAGTCCAACTGCGGCTGAGAAGCAGGTTGTAGTTAAGCTTGGCGTCAACCACTTCTACTTCTATGTTGACTGTCTTCTCTTGTAACGTAATCGGCAAACTCTTAAGAACACCCAGGGGTTTCGATTCCCAACCATCGAATGCATCTAAGGCATTGGGAGATGATGAAAGCACTGGAGATCCAATGGCCTTCCAGCAGGTGGATGACATGACATAGGTAGAAGCATCTTCATTCACAACGACCCTATGGATGTTAAGACCGTTGATACCGACTTGTATCATAAGAGAAATTTGATGCGGAAGTCGAGGGGTAAATTTTTCTAGGTCGAAGGTGAGAAGACTAGAATCAGTGGGTTCGATTCCACCGATCGCAAACAATAGAGCTTTCCGTTGTGAAGGGAAACTTTGAAGGACTTCCAATGTGGACATAGCAGAAGGCGCCTGTTCCAAATCCTCAACAATAATGTAGTGCTGAGCGGAACGAGCATTTGGATTGTAGGAATACCTTCGTAGAACACCTTTAGAAGGTGGCCCGACAACAGGTTTAGTAGTAGGCTTCTCAATTTCCAAAGGACCAGAGACAGGAGGAGGAGGTCAGCCATCCACAACTTCCTTCCCAGCTGCCTGACGCGATCCAGTGTAATCCTTCGAATGCATAGAAATTGAGACAGGTGCAGCACCATTCATCATAAAGACCTGGGACCCAAATGGTGTAGATGGTGAAGGCTGCTCAACCATTTGGGTCTGCTAAGATGGGAATGGTTCTTTGAGAATGACCAGAGTCCCTTTGGAGCCTTTGAGAAGTTGACTAATTTCAAATCGTCGAGGACAATCCTTGGTATAATGATATCCTTCACAAATAAGGTAAGGGTACTTCGGTTTACGTTGAGAACTGTCCTCAGTATGAGGTTTAGCATACTCTGGTTTTGGGGCGTCGGGTTTGGATTTCCCTTTGCCCTTCTTCTTTCCTTTAGAGGCTTTTTCCATAGGATTAGCCTAAACAGTGTTGACCTCCGCAGTTTTGCTAGAATCTGGAGGAGCGGGGAGAGAAAAATTGTTGGAAGAATTGGACTTCTGCTTCCCATTCGAAGAATTTCGAGAATTTTGAGACACAGAACCAATAACACCATCCACCACGGGGGTAGGTGGAGATTTAGAGGTTCCTAGGCATGGAGCATCAGTCAAAATATCATAAAGCGTGCCGGACTGAGAGTATACCAGATCAAGATACTGGGCACACACAATGGCTTGTTCTTCAGTCACACATGCCCCCATAGCAATATCTTGAGCGATTTTGTTAACGAAGGATGTGGTGAACCAATGGGTTAGTATTTGATCAGGTATATCAAACTTGATCAGCCTACGACCACGTTGCCACTCATGAATATGATCGGATATGTGGGTGGATTTATCCTACTTTAACGAAGTTAGGATATGCATCCTGGCTTCATAGCGAACCGGTAACTGAAAGTGGGTCAGAAAAGCCATTGCTAAAGTATTGAAATCCTGAAATATGCCACGGGGTAGTTCAATATACCACTTAGTGGCAGCACCGGTAAGAGTGCACTGGAAGAGACGTAGATGAATTGAATCATCGACCCAATAATTAGACGAACACCACAAATGGTAGGTCATTACATGAGCTTGGGGGTCTTCACCAGATTTACCTTCAAACTTAGGGCAGTCGCCGGGTACCTTGGTCAGAATCGGAGGCCAATAAGGATTATGAAGAATCAGATCATTAGTTAATTTAGAAACATCCGGTAACTCCAAGGTAGCCAGGAACGAAAATTGCGGATTGAATGGCATGCCAAGCCCTCGATAAGGACCTATACCTGTACTCCACGCTGGTTGAGTGTATCCTTGCCCCCATGGGTTCTGTCCCGAAGGATTATGACCATAGGGGGTATAGGGAATATAACCAGTCTAATTCGGTTGCTGGTAACCAGTGTACAGGGGTTGATAACTAGAGTATGGACCCTGATTATATGTCGGTCCCGTTTGAGCAGTCTGTGGATTTGGCTGCTAAGTATAGGTGTAGCCAGGTTGTTGAGTGTAATAATGGGAACCTTGGGGCAGATTATAAGTCGGTCGAGATTGACCATGAGGGTAGTAACCGCCTTGAGGTTGAGCGGGCTGCTGATAAGTGGGACCGTGTTGAGCACGATAATTAGGATGCACCGGTTGATTTGGTTGCGGCATCGGGTAAATCAGCTATTGAGCAGGGTTGACAGAATGTGCAGGCTGGCCTGGTTGGACAGGTTGACCTGTCTGAACAGGCTGAACTGGTTGAACAGGTTGCCCCGGGTGAACAGGTTGTGCCGATTGCACAGGTTGACCTGGTTGTTTTGGAGCACCAGGTTGTACTGGATGGATTGGTTGGCCTGGTGGTGGAATGGAGCAAGTTGGTGGCTGGTAACCGGTTTGACCTGCCGCAGGACCATAAGATGATCCTGACTGATGTGCAACATTCGAACCAATAGGATACTGAGGTTTCATGGGTTGGGAAGGTTGGACTTGCCCCCCAGGACCATATACCGGCCCTAGTTGGTACCCCAGTTGACCTGTGAGTCCTTGAGGTTGCCCAGGTTGGGCTCCAAGGATAGGCTGCATAGGTTGACCTGTGGGGTTGTAATACTATCCTTGCGGACCATATACTGGCCACTGCTGGCCCGAAGGGTAGCCCTGTAAGGGCTGTCCTTGCGGGTCATAAGGATAGCCAGGCTGGCCAGAAGGTTTGCCTTGAAAAGGTTTTCCTTTAGAATTATAAGACTGCCCATCCTGGTTAGACAGAAAACCTTGAGCATGAAGGTGAGCCTCTGGGGAGGGTAAACATAAAGGATTCCCGTACTCATCATACTGATATGGAAAAACGTACATGGGCGTACCGTCCTGTGCATAATGCAAAAAATATGGGCGGTTGGGATCTTGAGAGGATTGTCCGACCTCGGGGTTCGATTGTTGTAAGGAAAATCGATACTCCTCGAGAGAGATGTTCTCCGGCATAGCAGATGCTATATAGATGTCTTCGGGAAGCGATGTGGTCCTTACGGACTGAGTGGTAACAACAGGTGTAGATGCAACCACACAAACAGTGGACCTAACGGGTACAAAAGTGACTTGAGGGGATGACGTGATGGGTGTCCTAGGAGACATCCCCAATGAAGGAATAACCGGCCTCATAGAAGGAGTTGATATCCCCATAGAGGCAACGGTGGTCATAATCTGACTCAAAGATCTATACCCTGCTGGTAGTGAAGGATTGGGCGAAGACATGAAAGATAATTCGGGGTTGTCTTCTGGGAAAAACTGGTAATATTCAGTAGATGTGGGGATTTCCTCACTAGGAGAATGGCTGGATGCACCCATATCTGAACCTACCGCTAGATCTCATAATAGACGACGAGGACTAGGAGGAATAATAGCAGCTAGAAAAGGCGAACCCAATTTAAGAGGAGGGAAATGTTCCTCTACTCCAAATCCAGACCAAGGGTCGGATAAGGGCCAATTGAACTCAACTGGTCCTCCAAAGGGAAGCTCAGATAGAACTGGTCCCCCGTCAGGAAACTCGGAAACAATGGGCTGCTGATGTTCAGCAGAGGATTGCAAGACCTCTGATGAATCGTCCGTATATGGACTACCAGTAGACGAGACTGAGGGTTCCGCCACTGTGACAGTAATGACGAAAGGAAAAGATCAAACACAACACACAGGCTAAAAAACCAAGGCACACAATCAAACGGCCAACAAGCAAGATCTAATAGGGCGTGTGATCGCGGGTGATTTATTTTACGACATTGAAACTTAGAAACTTCACCGTTTCATGTTTTAAGAGTCGAGAAACGGATGAAAGATGACTATATCTCTTTCAATTTTGAAGAAAGTGTGAAAGGACAAGAGCTTGGTGATGTTTTCAAATTTAAGGAGTCAGATAAGATCAAAATGACTACTCAGGTAATCTAAGCAAAGGGTGTACCAGATATCCATGAACTGCAATATACACCTTGGTTTCAAAATGAAAGAGAAATCAACCAAGGACTTAACGTACGTGCAGGAAATCTCCCTGAATGCAGTGTCCGGTGTATCATGAGTATAAGGTGGCAGACTCGGCTTCCTATGGATAAAGGATAGCAACTTAGTGAGGTCTCCCTTTATATACGTGACGGTACAGGGAGCACAAGTCCGTAATAGTGTTTTCTAAAGCCAAGAGGCGAACGACAGCTACTAGGTTTAAAGATGTCGGAACACGTCTCTAGCCTAGACCTCTAAATATTTTGTTAATGTTCCAATGTTTCCTTAGTGTAAATTGAATAAATTTTAATGTTTATTTTCAATTATGTTTCAGTTTTTAGGTCCTAGCGAGTGTTATGTTCTCAAAATCTCCTAAATTCACACTACATGCCACAGTATATCATTTCATTCAATGAAAGCTAATTACGAGAGAGTTTAGAGCTTTTCACACAATGACAAAATGATCAGACAACAACCAATAACGTCTCTAATGCAGCTAATGGAAACTAAAAGCTTTTCTTTCAAAGTTACAAATCACTAACGACACAAAAAAGATTCGATTTTCATTAACTGATCAAAGCAAAAGAGATTTTTTTTTGTATTTTCATTGTTTAAGAGCAAAGTGCACTAAAAAAAATGAAAACTAATAAGAAGCAACTTGAGAAGTGGTAGAAAAAGAGAAAAACAATCAATTTTCACTCAATGCAAGCACATGATCAGACCTCAAATTGACAAAAAATACCTCAAATCAAAAGACCCTCAAAGACTCAAATGAACCATGTAATCTAGGCCCAAAACGAGACAAGGCAGAATTCAAATGAAGAAGAAGCCAATCACTCAAATAACGCAATGAAACGATAAACAACCACTAAACAAATGCATAGAAGCAATCACAAGGTTGAATGAACAGATAGAAACCACAAACTCCCAAGGGAGGCTCGACGCACAATAACACCTAGATGCCCTAGGGCTAGAATGTAAAATCGATAGAAATGGGCAAACAACCAAAGGATGAAGGTCATAGTCAGTCAAACAAGGCTCTAGAACACTCAAGCAGTCGTAAAAATGAAACTAAACACACAGATCAAGCTCAGAAAGCTTAGAACAGAGCAAACCCTAGCACCTTTAAGGATTGGCGTGACTGTCAGGAGGAAACTAGCGCCAGAACATGATTGGCGCGGGTAGTAAACTGGAAACTAGCGCCAATTGGCACGACTGTCAGGCTAATAAGTGCACCAATCAATTTTACTATGTAAAAAAAAAAAAAAAAGCAATCCAAGAAGCAGACCAGTGATGTTGAAGCTGAAAACAAAATCCAAACACACGAAAAGACCTAGCCAAAAGAGCTGATCAAGCAAGCAAAGTCAAGAATCGACCGAAAGACAAGACAATACTCCAAGTGTTTAGTTCATAAACTAGACCGGAGATTGACTGAAGAAACATTCATCTAATTTCATTAATGCAAATCAAGAGCATTTTGAATGCTATCTGGCTAACTTCAGGCTCCGTCTGTAGTTTATAAAACCAACAACAAGCTAGCTCCCCAGCGGAGTCGCCAATTTTTTGTAGAGGTAAATCCCCTCTGCAGACAGAGGCGATCCGTACTAGCCCAGATCGGGTCTGGCAACAATCGTACCACGCTAAGGTGCAAGTTACTAATTGAAATAGACCAACTAACGATGAAGGCCTACCTCAATTCCAACGTTGTTGTTTGTAGAGAAGATGGCGCTCCCGTTTCCTTGCTCCACCAGATCACAATCCTCTCGCTCGCCGCGATCGAACACCTGCACACACAAGAAACACGACAAACACAAGCGTAAAACCCGATATATGCAATTATGTATCATTCAGAGAAGACATAACTCATGATCATAATGAACAATATGAGTGGAACCATAACCAAAGTCGCTTATCATTAATTCATACAAAGGAAAATACAACCAGGCTCTGACGTTGAATCTTCCTTCGGCGGGTTGTCAGCGGAATACGTCTCGGTAAAGCTCGTCAGGGATGGGACAAGCCTCTCTCTTCGATCATCAATCTCCTTGCTACTGATTTGGCACTATGAGAGCTATTGCATCATTCTTTAGGCTATGAATGCTCTTGGAGACTATCTTGCAAAGGGAAATGTCAACCTTATATAGTTGGTGGAAGGGGAGTTGGGATCCCTACAATCATGGGATTGGCCCTATCCTCAAGGAAGCTTCCATGAGAGGTGGAAAACTACTTCCTCTACATGGAGAACCAGAGCCAAACGTCCCAACTTGATTTAGAGACCAATTCAGGAGTTTGTTGGAGTCAATATTCTGCCATTTATTTTTAAAAAACACTCCTTATTAAGGCTGGCGCTGGTACAACACTGAGACAGTGCACCATTTGGCGCACCCTCTTGGAGGATTTCCCCCATTAGCGCGGGTAGGACACTGAGCAGTCACGCCAAGGATAAAAAGGCTATTTTTAGGGTTTTTCACAAGGAGTTGTCTTCAGAGGAATAAAAGTCCATGTCTAGGTGAACGCCATGAAAGTGTTTTCAGATCATGTCATTGCTCACAGGTCACAGAATAAGCCCTCCAATGTGCGGGAAGGGGAATTGCAGGGACGGTGACAAATTGCTGTGTAACAATTTCAAGGCATATGATATAGAAAATTGGCTTTATTTAGGGCTACTCATCCATATAGGTCTCAATGTGAAATTGATTAACTAGATAATGAATTGTCTTTCCTCGATATATGTGAAATTCTAATTAATGGCTCAACCTATTCTTCTATGTTTCCTACAAGAGACCATGGGTAGGTTTGACTGATGTCTCCTCTGCCATTTTTTACTGTAGAGTAGGTGGTCTCAATAGTGTTATAATAGAGTAAAAAATATCTATAAGCTTGACAACTATACAAATAGGATTTTCCTTAAACTTGGCATATTTACTCTTTGTTTATTATGTTTTACTTTTGGCTGATATGACCAAGGTAGATGCAATTATGCTGAAGGACCCCACCCTTGAAGAATGGAAATTCCTACCTTAAAAACTACCAACAACTAAGGAGCTACAAGAATCAACACCATATTTTATTTGAACCTAAATAGTCTTATTATCTCCGAGTATTTCCATAATCACAATGACCAGTAGTTTCTCCCCATGGATTATTTCTATAATTCTATTTATTAGTAAAATTCACAAAATGTATTCCTTACATTTGAATATTTTGTAGATATGTTATTTTTTCTACCCAGGATATCACAACAAGAAAAATATTGATATTGTAGAAATTGTTTGAGGGCCTCATTGAGGTCGATTTTTCTGATGTCCTATTTGATTGATACTTTCTCATATTTCAGGAAGGCTTTAAATATGAATTATTATGTGCATGAAACAAATTAGATTCAAATTTTATAGATATAAAAGATAAAAACAAATGTCAATGTATTTTTTTGATTGTTACTTGACTCTATTGTGGGAAGGTTACGAGAAATGTGATTGGAAAAAGGATGGGGAAACGATGCATATCACGTCTTGGATATGGTTCATTCGCTTAGAGATTGCTTAGACACCCAAGCCATAGACTTTGGAAATATTTCTAGTAGGAATTCCTATGGTTTTTAATGTTTTGATTATTTCACCTCATGGTTATTTGGGCAAGAAAATGTTTTAGGAATACCAGACATGACATCGGTGGACAGGTAAATTTTTTTTTTATAATTGCAATTTTCATTCCATGATATCCTCTCTTCATTGTTTGATTGTACTTTGGACGTTTCTTTTGATTTTTTTTTGTATTTTAAATATGAAATTGAAAATACTTAGTACCATGTCCATTTAAACAACAACCAAAGCTTGAAGATGAAGTTAGCATTACACTATATTGATTGGAATCCTTATTGCTATTTTTTGTTAAAATATTTTCATGACTATCATAAAAAGTTACTTTCATGTTGTTATTTGAGTACATGTTGTTTATATACTTGACCAATTTCATGCGTTAGAAAATGAAATGTTGTTGTGAATAAAACGACAAGGATTAAACATCACACCTAAGATGATTTGTTTTCACAAGTTATCTACAGCTTGAGATTTTTAGCATATCACTTAGTTGATGTGATTGTTCCTAAGCCTTCCTTGAAAGTTGAATACTAATTTACTAAGGTGTTATTTTCTATATATGGTGATATTTTATTTGCTTTGTTTATACAGGTTATCTGGCCACATTATAGTGGTAATTATCACCCCAATAAAGAAAATTTGTTCCAGTTTCTTACTTGTATGGGGAAAAATGGCTTTGAAATTTCTGATGTTCAGGTATATGTCATATAAACTATTTATAGTCTAATTTAGTTTACATTCTAGTGCTCATTGCCTTTCATTTTGACACTCTGCATTGTATCTTATTTTGTTTTCAGAAAATGAACTTAGTATTGATGGTAATAAGAATGAATTGAAAAAGGAGGGGAGCAATAACATTGGAGCAACAAATGCAAAAAGACAGAGAGGAGAACTGGTCTAGTGATACTCTTAGAGCAAATATCCCACATAAGGTGCATATAAAGACTGATGGTCAAGTCTTCAGAGTTGGTGAATTCACCTGCAATGCCTTGAAAACAAAACGATAATGTTTTGAGTGATGAAACACCATTTCATGTGTAAATTGTAGTCCAGCCAATATTAAGTTGGAAAATGATATTGTAATACTTTAACATTTCATATCATATAATTTATTTGGTTTAAATTATTTATAGTTGCACTTGATATTGTTTAGTGTTGTAATTAAAATATGCAACTTTGTGTTTTCATATTAGATGAACATGCACATTGTATGAAAATTTTTGAATCATACAAATTAATTTATGTTGATTAATAATGAACACAAAATCAATTTAAAACTACTAAATTAGTAGTTTATATTGATTAATGATGAACATAAATAAAATGAATATATGAATAAATTTTTCATTTATAATGATTATTAATGAAAGTAAATGAAATGAATATAAACTAAACTATTCATTTATATAATGAATAAATGACTACTACAAATGATAAATTTGTGACTACAAATGATGACTAAATTTTGCATATATACGACTATTAGTAAATAATTTGCAGTATCTTATAACATGAATAAAATTTATTCATATTTCTTCGGTCATTAATTGGTTTCAAACGATGACTAAAATTTTCATATATATGACTCTTAGTAGCTAATTTACAGTATCTTATAACACGACCAAAATTTTGTTCATATTTCTTTGGTCATTAATTGGTTTTCTCGAGTGATCATATAGTAATATATTTTTTTGTATATTTGGTCATTAATTGTAACAATTAATGACTAAATCAAAGATTAAACCAATGATTAAATCAATGACCAAATCAATGATCAAATCAATGGCTAAATCAATGACTAAATTAATGACCAAATTAAGGACCAAATATACAACTAGAAAACAAAATTGAGATAACCAATTAATGACTAAGCTAAAAATGACCAAAAGAAGGTCGTGTTATAAGATACTATAAATTAGATACTATTGGTCACCAACCGAAAAACAGTCATTTATATGAAAATTTTAGTCACTTTTTTGTAACTAATTAGCCATTTTGTACTACCTTTAGGTTTGGTAGCTAGCCCTACCAAAACTAGAGAAGACTCTATCAATGTCACTTTTGCGGCCAATGATATGAATGGATATGTAATGATCTTACGCTAGTTATGATGCTTAGTAAATTAGGGTTTTTTTTTTGAGTTTTTGCTGGATAGGAATGAAAGTCAAGGAACTAGGTCTAGGGTTTTGATCTGATTTCAAAGGTTAAGTTTCAGAAACAAGGATGAGGCCAGGCAGGTAAAATTAGGAATATACTTAATTTTTCATTTTTTATAGGGTTTGAAAATAGAGAGAGTTAGATTGAGCATGTTAAATGAATTCATTCATCAGAATAAGAAACATTCATGAAAATATTATAAAACAAAGCATGGAAAGAAATATTTATGTTCATAGACTCATAATATTAACATACAAAAGCATGCATGTGATGGCAAGATAACATAACACTCAACTTGATTAGGTTATGGGGAAAAAACAATGCTCAAAATCATACCACTGGTGTCCCAAGATTATAGCTGCAACATTTCTTTTATTTCACTGAAAAAGAGTTTTTACAATAGCTCCACACTGCAAATAACAACAATCCAACCCCTTAAATAACTTGAGTTGGAATACATATAAAAAAATATAAGTCATGACACATCATTGGGTCGAAATACGATCCAAAACACAACATAAATGCACTTTATGAGTCATTACCTAGAATCCAGGGAAGTTATAAACCATCCCCTCAAATTTAGCTAATAACTAGGAGTGTATGTCTCTTGGATTAATTACATGTTTCCTCCACAATGAGAGTAAAAAACAAAATATCCTACCAAATTTTTTAATTTTTCTAGCTTGAAAATTGTCCAAAGGAATCCAAGATGGAATCATCGCATCTGTTAGCAGAAGTGCCATGCCTCCCAATAGAAGCATCACGCCACTTTGGAGATAAATTTGACTGAGTTTTAGGCATCCATTTTCAAATTTGAAAGTTGGGCTAGGTATCTTGGTGTGTATTCTTTCCATTTCATCATTAAAGCTTAGAAAATACCCATTGGAATGCCTTCAAAAACTCACTCTCCCAATGTCACTCTAGAAGTGCCACGCAGAGGCAAAATGAGTGGGAGAAACATGAAAAAGTGGTGTTTTTTGGATTTTTCTTCAAAAATGGAGGGTGAAAAGTTAACATGATATCATATATGTGATGTATAAGAAAAAAGGAATCTATCCATATATATTTTTCTTCATTTATGTGCTCTGAGAAAAAGCGTCACACTACTGCGCGACTCTTCTGCAATGACCCAATTTCCAGAATTTTCAAAAAATCTCAAAAAATGCTCAAAATGCTCAAAATCTTCCAAAATTTGTTTCATGACATCCTTGGATGATAAGCTAAATAGATAGGGATCCCTTAGAAAGCAAGTCCAAATTATCCATCTCCATAATCTTAATTAGGATTTCCTTAAGCTTTTTCCTCAAAATTTTCACCCTCACCTTGGCGATTTGGTTCATAGTGAAACAAAGACTCGTCATATCCCTATGGAGGTTGTTATCTCTTTCTTCCTTATTTAAAAGCTTCTCAAGATGACTGTTTACCTTGTCAAGCCACAACCCTTTATCTTTCTTAATTTCAGCAATTATCAATTCATCAAATGTTAACTGACCTAATGGAGGTGATGGATCTCTTTATTTCTCTTTTTTCTTAGTTAACCCTCTTGTTCTTGGCATCCTTGGATTTTATTTAGCCTGTGTGTCCTCCAGCTACTCAACATCTGCCATTTCTCTGCCTTTACCTTTTTCTGCCTCAATATTTTCCTTTGGTTTGCTTTGGAAGAGTTGTTTTACCTTCAGCTGCATGTTTTCTTGTTGTAGGAAGGTAATCAATAAGTTTTCCTTTGGGAGGTTGTCTTTCAACTCTGGTATATTTGCATATTTTTCCTTTATAATATCCTCGGTTGTCTTGTATTTCACCTACTCTGCCATGTCAACATCCATGGGCGCTTTTTCCTCATGCTGCTGTAATGGTGACTCATCCTCATGCATGAGTGGCTCACTATCATGACTAGGTGGTTGCTCTATTGTTTGGCTTTGTTCAACCGTGGTTTCATATGCAAGCACACCTTTGATGGTCTTAGGAGAAAAAAAAATCCTCTTACCTTTCTCATAGGTTTGAGTGATCTCAACCCTAGGCGTCTTTGGAACCTCTACTTGCCTACTTGAAGAGCCAACCTCCTTTTGATGTGTTGGTGTTGATGGTGTGCTATGGATGATGGGTGGTCTAGTAGTAGGCATTTATGCAACTGTCTCCATGAAATTTTCCCAAGACATATTGATTTATGAGAGATGATGAAAAATAATAAGCTTGACCAAATCATGGTGGAAAAATCTAGGGTGATGATCTTTAACTTTTCTCTTTATCTTTTCAGTCATCTTGACCAAACACCTGAATAAAATATTAGGAAATTTGAGTGGCTTATTAGAAGTGAAGTGCATCAATAATATGACATGGTACTAGTACAGTCTTTAGAATCTCCCTTCACATGTAAAATATTTCATAATTAGCTTCATCAAATGGGCATGTTTATCAAGTAAATGCCTGAAAGGTAATATGTACTCAGGAGCATCTTTGTAATGAGGTTTTAGGAACATTTTGTAGTTCTCAAGGTCCAATTTGATCCCTTTGAACTATATTTATCCATGGTTCGGGATACCTATTGTTGAATCAATAACATCTAATGATATGGTGAATTCAATACCTGGTATGACAACCTTGTCTCTCCTCAAGGTAGTGGCAAAAAGGCTTGTCAATTGAGCATGACAACCTACCTCCTTGATTCTCTCACAAAACCTCAAACAATCACTGTTTTTAAAACATCTCTTGGCATAAGGGGAAGAATCAATTTCTTGCAAGATAGATGGCTCAAACCTGGAATGGTCGCCTCCCTTATGAATCTTCTTTTCACCCTCCATAGTGTTGTGAAAAAAGATAAAACCCTAGCTAGATGTAGTGGTTAGGGAAAGTAGAGATTTAGGAAAATAGGTGATAGTGGTAGGGTGATTTTAGGGAAAGAAATGAGGTGGAAGGAAGCTAGGAAATAATCCTTGTTATGTAGAATTATGAATTACGGATAAATAATTCTTCCCTAGATAGGTGCTAATCTAGAACAATAGGTCAAAGACTTTACGAATATCCTTCCTAACTGTAAACAGACACACATAATGAAATAAGAAGCTTACTTGGAGTCCAAGCACTTCCAAAGTCTCCTTCTGTTGCTTTTGCTATAGCTTGAAATTCCAGCCAGCTGTGAAAAATATTTCCTGCAAGAATGAACACTAAACAACAAGAGATAGTAATAATACGGATGTCTATTCAAGTTATATAGCTAAATCAATAAAGCATAAACCATATACATCAAATAAGAAATCATGATATGGAAAATATAAGCTTATACAAATGCATATAGGGAAAAATAAGCAGTAAAATTTATTAATGATAGAAGGGGAGGTTACAACCCAGTGATTGATTTAGTGTCACCATCTCCAACAACATCCCAACCTCATCACAATGTAGTTATCTCTAGCAATATGCCACTCAAATCAACTCCTCAATTTAAATTCCAACAACATTTCTCTACAAAAATTATTCCTTCTCAAACACTAAGATCTGTGCTCAATTTATAGAGGAGATGAAGGTAGTTTTACAATCAATGAATTTCCAATAATAGGCAAGACATGTTCCCAATATTGTAGATGTCAAATGGACACATGGATTTGAAGTTTTACACATGTGAACTCTTCTAGAAGGAACTGGAAAAGTGGAGATTCCAGAACAATGAGAATTGCGCTCTCAATGTGACCAACGCACCCTTGGATGTTGGGAAGTGCTTTGCAGAGTAGCCTTGCATGGGGCTACCTACATATGCAACGAACTTAGTCCCTTTAGAGGAAGCGTTGATGAGCTCTGATATGATATATTATAAACTTAAAATCTTGGAAACTTTTGTAGATGAAAGCCTTGAATGATTTGTCTTATTCTTCGCCTTAGGGCATATAAAAATTAAAATGATAGGGGATGATAGACCCTATTCATTGGTCCTGGAGATGATTTCCATTTAACCAAGTCATTGGGAATGGTTCCGAAATTGACCTATAACAATTTCCCCCTAAAGCATGAAGTCAGAATAATAATAACAATATTTTGTTTGAGATGGTTTACACTGTGATGGGCTGGAGATGAAGCAAAGTGGAAACCTGCATCAATCTTACAATAAATTACATCATGATATATCCACTTGATCATAATTGATGAGGGTAGGCATTCCGATTTTCAGCACATAAACAATCTAATAACATGTACATAATTTAGAAAGTCATCTACATTGGAATGTTGCCCAATACATACATTCCTACATATATAGGCCCATTTTTGGATGATGATCTGTATGTAAGGTCACCGTACAGATTATGTGTACAACAATCCTAAAATTGTAGCCTATATGGCTGAAACTAGATTCGGGGTCTTCTTATCTCGTTCACTCAATCATTTGTAGTCGAACATGGAAAGACATCTTTTTATTACCAACCAATGATGTGAGTTGTTAACAAATGTGAGAGAACCACAATTAATGTCAATGGTCCTCAAGGTACTGCAGTACATTTTGTAAGGCATGAATAGATTTTTTGATGTCGAACGCCAAACAAAATATTTTGGTTAAAAGTCAGGAAGCGAGGATCTTGTCGATGTTGTAACAAAATATCATGGTAGGAATATAATTTTTCTAAGTGAACTTCCTGGATAATGATTTGTCTTTGTCAGGAAGCCACCTTATTGCAAAGTGGGAGTTATTGTTTTCGGAGACAAAGGTATGACTTGATATAGCAATTTTTAGGGATTACATTCATGATAATGAATGTTTATGAGTATTGCAGAAGGATGAGTATTCATTGGATGACTTCTCTTCAACATATCGGTGACACTGAGATGAGTTGGAAAAATTGAACCAAAACCGAAGTGATGGTAAGATGAACCATAGGTGTTGAAGAGGTAAATCCCCTCTGCGGATAGAGGCAATCCCTACTAGCCCAGATCGGGTCTAGAAACAATCAAACACGCTACAGTTCGGGTTCCTAATCGTAAATAAACCAACTTGCGATGAAGGCTTACCTGGAATCCAACGCTGTCGTTTGTAGAAGAGGTGGTGCTCCTGTTCCTTCGCCCTGGCAGATCACAATCCTCACGATCTCCATGATTGGACACCTGCACATGCAAGAAACAACACAAATGCACGCATAAAATCCAGTATATACAACTATATGTCAGTCGAAGAGGACATAACTCATGAACATAATCAAGAACAAGAGTGGAACCATAACCAATAGTCGCTTATCATTAATGAGTCAAAAGAAGAATACAACCATAGCTTCGACGCCGAATTCTCCTTTGGCGGGTCGTCATCAAAACATGTCTCGATAAAGCCTGTCAAGGATGGGACAAGCCTCTCTCCCCGGATACTTGAAAATAGTCTCCTTGCTTGGATTTGGCCTTAAGGGAATCAAGAAGGCTCTTGCAGCATAAGGATGTGAAAGCTCTTGGGAACTAGCTTGCAAAGGAGATGGGCAAGCTTTTATAGATGGAGGAAGGGGAGTTGGGATCCCTATAATTATGGGATTGGCCCTATCATCAAGGAAGCTTCCATGAGAGGTGGCAAACCACTTCCTCTCTATGGAAATCCATAGCCAAACCTCCCAACTCAAGATAGATATCAGTCCAGGAATTTGTTAGGATGAAACTTCCAGCATTTATTTTTTAAAAACACCTCATAATATGGTTGGCGCGGGTGCGGCTCTATGACAGAGCGCTAATTGGCGCGCCCTCTTTGGAGGATTTTCCCCCTTAGCGTGAGGGCTGAACTGTGGAACCGCACCAATGGAAAAAGAGCTATTTTTAGGGTTTTTTGCAGGGAGATGTCTTCAGGGCAATGAAATATCATCTTCAGAGGGATGCAATGAAATTATTTTCAAGTCTTGTCTCTGCTCACAGGTCATGGAATGAGCCCTTCAATGTGCGGGATGGGGAATGGCAGGGATGGTGACAAATTGTTGTGTAACAGATTCCCCCTAAAGCATGAGGCCCGAGAGAGAGAGAGGGGTGAAATGCTTTACGAGATCATGCCGACTGAAAACACTGCCATCGGAAAACCTGCGGAGCGAAGTACAACTAATATCTCAGATACATGATATATACGTGTGGTATGGGCGCATCCATCCATAACAGAGTATACAATAATCTAGATCCAAGGCATGGACGTAGCCATCCAAAGAGGATCGATAAATAGACTCAGGTATGGTCGCATCCATCCAATCAGTGAGTCATGTAAATAATCATAATAATCCACAAAATCGTAGCCTGGATTACAACAGACACAATCCAGGGTCTTGCGCTCCATCTCAACTCGAAAAAAGTACAATTTAAAGCATGCGAATATGTGAGCTGAAGTTGAACATGTAAGAAC
This sequence comes from Pinus albicaulis, assembly GCA_034641835.2. Lineage (NCBI taxonomy): Eukaryota > Viridiplantae > Streptophyta > Pinopsida > Pinales > Pinaceae > Pinus > Pinus albicaulis. The sequence goes on from CM076575.1 coordinate 1,236,946,183, forward strand.
ATCGTCTAATTACCATCCAATGATGAAAGCTGTTAACAGATGCGAGAGGTATCACCAATAATGACAATGGCCCTCAAGGTACTACAGGTACATCCTACGGCATGTGAATCAATGAGCTGACGACGAACATCCGTAGGATCACTCGATCGGAGGCCAATGATGAAAACCCCACGTCGAATGTGACGAACCTGCCATTGAGGCTTGCAGGCTCCAAGGTACCATAAGGGAGTGTCTAGATCAGCTTCTCGGATAATGAGCTGAAGTCGACAGGAAGTGACCTTGATCGAAGGTGGGCCATAATGTTTCCCACATCATCGACACGAGATAGAGGAACATGATGTTTTTTTTTTGTGAATCGTATGAGAATCAGAGGAAGGTTGATACTTGCAGAGGTCAACTTCTCTTGAACATATAATGGCACAATAGTGGATTTGGCAGTATTTGACATCAACGGATCAGAGGTCATGGTGACAAGGCAATGAGTAGATGAGAGGTCAAAAGGGATTATCCAAACCCACATAGGCAAGTGAAGAACAAGATGAGATGTCCCCAACCCGACACGAATGCAGACAAGTGCCATGTCTAAGAGCGACATACTGCCGACACGACAATGATGTTGGTTCCATTTTTCCCCACCATTTCTGGCGAGTACCCCAATTATTTTTAATAACAAGCTTGAAGGGGATAACATATGCTTGTAATATAATTCCGCCCTTCGGGCGAATCCATCCTAGTACATTTAACGAGCCCTAGGAAGGAGAAACTCGAATAACGTCATTTCGACTGAATCCGATGTCATCAAGGTTTAACGAGTCTGACAAAGGAAGAACTCGGCGTCTTTTCTTATTTAGAGAGTTTGAAAAGACAGCAGAAAAGTAAACTCCAGTGGTCCCTTTTCGTAGATAGTTCCTCGGACATGAAAAGGTAGAAAAAATATCCAAGAAAACCTCCTAGTCGCAATCGGCTAGGGTATTCCTTTTTCGTAAATAATCCATCCCAGCCCGAAAAAGGGGTAAACGTATACTGGGTAGATGTCGATTCATGTCCACTTTAACAAGATCGAAACGACAAGGGCCTTGGCAATATTTTTATGTTTAGAGAGTCAGAAAAGAGCTGAAAGATGACTCCAGAGTGACTTTTTTGTGTATTTACCGAGTCCGAAAAAGTATAAAATACAACTCGTTTCACTGTTTAAGTCGCGTAAAAAAACCTGTGGCTGCACAAAAAGCAAGTGTAAAACCCATTTTTGACAAAATATATTAAAATATTCCGAAAAAATAACTTTCAAAGCCTATTTTGAGTTCAAAAAGCTATAAATATGTCAAATGGTAAAAACAAAATTACTTTTCACTATTTACCTCACTGAAGTGCAACAGTGGTCCATTTTGTGTGCGAACTTCTGACGGCGATTGCGACCGATCCAGACTACCATTCAGATTCCCGTCTGTTCCAGGTAAGAGGCGCTTCTTTGTACTCCATTTAAATCCATTTTTCATGAATTTTTATTGCATATTAGACTTCTTATGAAGAATTTTTGAATTTTTTAGGGCTCCGCCCATTGGCGCAGGTATCCGGCAAGGACCCGTGCCAATGGAATTTTATTTTCAAAGGGCCCGCGCCAACTGGCGCGACTGTTAGGAAAACAGTCATGCCAGCGGTGCAATCCAATTTTCCGTTTGAAATTTTCATACAATGAGTGAATTGCATGAATTTTTAAAGATAGCAAAGGTCTAATTGAAGTTTTTTGACCATGTAAATGCAGGAAACCGGTCAAAATGGTCATTGAGTGGAAAGAGAGGGAGCATGGGGAAGAGGACGAATAGGCCATGGAGAATGAAACTTGCATGAATGCCCTCAAGAACTATGGGCTCAATAAGTTCTTCCTGACACCTTGTTTACGAGCTCAGCCTGAGCTCCTACAGTACCTGATCAGCATATGGGACGAACATGAACAAGTGTTCAGGTTACGGGACCAAGTATTAGAACTGGAGGTCTCTGACGTATTATTCATAACCAGACTATCGCGCAGAGGTCCGGTGCCCATGTTGACAGGGAGCAGACCTTCTGGTGAGAAGATGGAGCAAGTGATGGCACGAGTGTGCCGAGGGGCACGACTGGGATCAGGAAGTGGAAAGGTGGACATCCATACTATTCTTGATCTAGCACTCTGGGTAGTGTTTCATACCATCACGCGGGCCACGCGATTGCAGGCACCACACGAGGTAACAAAGGCCCAACTCTTACTGGCCTCAGAGTGCATGAGTCCCCTATTATTTGACTATGCCACAGCAGTGACAATAAATATCAAGAGACAGCTCACGAAGTGTATGCAGGCCAAACTGAAATAGTTTGGCTACGGTTCTATCCTGGTATCATTGATTCTGGAATGATTACCAATCTTCTAGGGCCAAGGGGCCATAGTAGCTGAGCCGATTCCATGAGAGCCAAGAACGGCTCGCTGGGCAGCACTAATGCCCAGAGCTAGAGGAGGCCAACAGATATCCTGGAGGCCGGAGTTTTTTGGGTGGTTGCGGCGTCAGTTGATTGTAGTGGAAGACTGGCCATATGTAGGAACTGATTTCACTGGAGACCCAGATCTCCCACTGCCGGAGGGAGATGATTGGGATGAGGAGTTGGGTATGACCTCTTCTCTTTTTTATTTTTATATTTTATGATTTTTTGTTAATACATGTCTGTTTTGACACATTTTATATGTATGCAGACGTGGGCCCAGAGAGACCATCTGGTATGTCTTCAATTGTGCGGAGGACTCTCCGCGCACCTGATCCTCAGGCAGACGGTGCAGAGGGGGGGGAGTTGATCCAGAATCTCGAGGGTATTTCCCGAGGGATCCCAGACTACGCCCGGCTGGCAGATGTACCAATGGCGTACCAGAGACATATGGTGGGAGTGCCTAGTCACCTCCACAGACTTCTGAGACACTTAGTGCCTGCAGTCACTTGTTATCATGAGCACCATGCGGATTAGACTCCTAGGGCTTTTATCATGCATATTTTTTTTTGAGAGACATGTCGTCTCCGGATGTATTAAGATGAACATGTATATTTTTGATTTAATGTGATGCACATCATGCAAACATTCGATATCTATATATATACATATCTATTTCTGGATGGATTTTCCTTTTACATGTGATGATGATTTACAAATCGCGCAAATGTCTATCTAGAACCATATTAGCTACCGCACCAGTTAACGTATTCATATGCCTGGGTATATGATGATATGTAATATAGTCAAAATTTCTTTCCAGTAAATGAATACGCAGATACAAACATAAAATGGATGGGTTTCTTACTGAATAGTGTCCGTTCAGTTGTGATACTACAAGTTGCGAGTCTAGATACACAAGTAATTCACTGATACCAAGGTTTACAGCCTCAGTTAATAATTCTAACACAGCACTATATTCCACGATGTTATTTGTAGTATGTCCCAGACACACACCTTGCAGGTTGACCAACTTACCAGCAGGATCGTAGATTACCCAGGCCATCGAAGACATATTCCTGGTACAGCGGGAGGCACCATCCGTGAAACCAACAAATGGATTGATGGACATCTGCACAATCAGGAAGACCCGATCAGCAAAAAGACGTTTACATCACAAACCACACCACACATGCACACAAATGAAAAACACACACCTATGTACACACACCACACCAAAAATCACTTCAGGCGTAGTATTTTTTAAGGTACAGCCCATTTCTGGGCTGCGCGAGCGGAACTCCTTCATAATCTATAAGCTCATAAGCCCCATTTTTCAAAATGCGTTTCACTATGTAGGGCCCATGCCACATAGGTTGGAACTTACCGGCCCCAAGCTTGTCGTGTGCTTGGTCATATAGGAGGACGAGGTCTCCTTCGATAAAGGAACGCGGAGAAACTGATTGATCAAAGTGGACTTTGACCCGCTTCTTTTGTGCTTCAATGAATAAAGCAGCTAAACGACGGGTTTCATCTAACCGTTCCAGATACAAAAGATGTTCTTCCTCAACAGAAGTATCAGGTAGAAGTTCCACAACTAATTTCAAAGAAGGAATCTCGCATTCAACCGGAAGAGTTGCTTCCAGACCATACACCAATTGAAATGGTGTGAATCCAGTTGCACTCTTTGCAGACGTCCGGTATGCCCATAGAGATGAGAACAGTTGGAGGTGCCAATTGGATTTGTGAATACCAACTGTTCGTTGAAGCATAGTGACCAAAACCTTGTTCACTGCTTCAACCTGGCCATTTGCCTGAGGGTAATATGTCGTTGAGCTATCGTGATGTAAGCCCACCTTGAAGTCAGCTCGGCCATCATATAATCTCAGAAATGAGTACCATGTTTAGTAACGATGGCTTGAGGGACCCAAAAATGTGCAATGATGTGGTTGAAGATGAAATGAGCAGCCGTCTTACTGTCAGCAGCAAGTGTAGGCATCGCTTCGGCCCACTTAGTGAAGTAGTCGATAGCGACGATTATATACGCATGCCCCCCGGCTGAACGAGGGTTACATGTCATAAATTCCATGCCCCATTTCACAAAAGGGCCGACGGTAATAACAGGATGCAAAGGGAGAGGCAGCGTGCGCATCTTGCGCTGAAACACCTGGCATGCGTGACATTTACGGACTGCAACGATACAGTCTTTGAATATTGATGGCCAGAAGTAACCTGCTTGCAGAATTTTCTGGGCAGTGGCATATCCAGACATATGTCCACCACAGGCACCACTATGGCAGTCATTTAGGACCCTTTCAGCCTCTTCCAAGGTTAGGCACCGACGGAGCACCGAATCTACTCTGATGCGGTATAAGGTATCTCCTACGATGCGGTAGGGTTGAGACTGATGCCGAATCCCTCGTCGGGCATCTTTAGTCAACTCAGACCGAAATGTGAAGGTCTGAAGATACACGATTATGTCGCCATACCAAGGGTCACGAGTACTGATGAGGAAAATAGTTTCGTCCGAGATATGATCCTCAGAGAGTGAAGGAGTGGAGTTTGTCGGGAGCGAGCATATCATATCCGCGAAAACAAGTGATTTGGTTGACTTAGCAGTAGTAAACTCTAAGTCAAACTCCTACAGGATAATGATCCATTTGGAGTATTTCCCCCCCAGTAATTGTCGAGAAAGAATATATGTCATAGGGTTGCAATACGAAACCACTGTTATCGTACGCAACAGGATGTAGTGGCGAAAACGCTGCACAACATGTACTGCGGCTAACGCCAACTTCTCAACGTGAGCATAACGCATTTTCGTATCGAGAAGGTTTCGTGATAGATAATAAACAACATGTTCATTACCATCATCATCATCCTGCACCAAAACCATAGCTATGGTGCTAAACGCGGTGGCGAGATACAAAGTGAAATCGCGGTGATAATCAGGAGGACGAAGCAAAGGAGCATTAACAAGTAACGTCTTCAGCTTCTCAAAGGATTGTTTAGCAATTTCGTCCCAATGGAAGCGAATGTTCTGCTTTAATAGGCATGTGAATCCTTTAGCCACCTCTGCGTAGTTCGGGATAAAGCGTCAAAGGAAGTTTTCTTTTCCCTGCAGAATCTACAACTGATATAATGAGGAGGGTGATGGGAGATTGATTATAGCCTCGACCTTTAAAGGGTCAAGGCGAATTCCATCTTTGGAGACTATGAATCCCAAAAGACGGCCAGAATCTACACAAAATACGCATTTATGAGGATTAATCCTAATATTGTAGCGTCTACAATGAAGGAAAATCTGGCGGAGGTGTTCAGGGTGGTCCTCTCGCCTAGCTGAATGAGCTGGCAAGTCGTCCAGATAAGGCTGAACGATATGGCGAATGTCATGGAAAGTGTAATACATCGCACGCTAGAAAGTGGCTCCAGCATTATTCAAGCTGAACGGGAGCTTTTTATAGGCGAAAGTACCCCACAGACAGATGAATGTAGTCTTGTGTTGATCCTCAGGTGCAATATTGATCTGATTATACCTCGAGAAATCGTCCATTAAGGAATAAATCTCACTTCTGGCACATTCATCGATGATCTGGTCTATGAACGGAGTGGGATAGTTATCCTTTGGACAGGCGTAATTGATGTTGCGGTAATCAACACAAACCCTAATAGTACCCTGCTTTTTATCGATAGGGACAATGTTGGAAACCCATTCTGTGAGGGGGATGGGATAAATAAAGCCCGTGTTCAAAATTTTTTCAACTTCTGCCTTAATCGTAGAGGCTTTGCGAGGATGCATGGGGTGTAAGCGTTGGCGCACGGGCTTCGCACCAGGGTAGGTTGGAATCTCATGCACTACGATACTTGGATTGATCCCAGGCATTTCCTCATGAGACCAAGTGAACACATCTCTGAATTATTTGAAAAGATCAGTATAGACTTGAATCTCATCAGGAGAACAAGTCACTCCCATGTGTATATTCTCAACGATCCCTGGTTTAACAAAGATGTTGATTGGGATGGTTTGAGTGATATTACTCAGGTTTCCCTCCGAAAGAACCTCGTGCATCAAGATGGGCGTTTAGAGAGGAGGAGTAGGAATCTGAGATGCATAACGCTCTAGACAATCCGTCATTGCCCCTAAGCTAGGCATGAAAGAGGAACGATGATGTCCATCACCCCAAGGCGGCTCCTCTAGAGACATAGTTTCAATTAGGGCTTCATTGGAAGGAAAAGTCTCTTTGAGAGGATCAGGCGAATCGGTCTGACCAAGCCAGGAGGATTGAGAGTAGACATCTAGAGCCATGCTCAAAGGAGCATGCTGAGGAGGTGGAGGATCAGATGCAGCAACAATTTCACAGTAGCTAATCTCTACTAGAGTCAAGGGCATTGATTCTCGAAACTCAAACACCTGCTCAGGCGTAGGGATGAGCCAGGGGTCATCAAACCTGGAAATCATGTTAACTTGAGCGGTGTGCAGTGGTGGTGTGGGAAAAATACCCATGAGGACGGGGTCCTTGAAGAGACCAGGTCCTACACTGTCAGGGGGATTTGGGAACTGATCCACATATGGAATGTTTTTCTCGGAGGTGGAGGTAAAGAAGGACAACTGATCCACCGTAACGATTTTTCCCTCATGAGGGAACTTAAGAAGTCGAAAAATGGTGGATGGCACACATAGCATGGCATGAGTCCTACTGCGGCCGAGAAGTATATTGTAGTTGAGCCTGGCGTCTACTACTTCTACTCCGACGTTGACAGTCTTTCCCTGTAAAGTGATCGCTAAACTCTCAAGAACACCTAGGGGTTTAGATTCCCGACCATCGAATGCCTCTAGGGAATTGGGACATGAGGACAGGGCTGCAGAGCCAATGGCCTTCCAGCAAGCGGATGGCATAACCCAGGTAGAGGCACCTTCATCCACAATGGCCCTATGGATGTTAAGATCGTTGATCCCGACTTGAATAACAAGAGCGATCTGATGTGGAAGTCGGGGGGTGAAATTCTCTAAGTCGAAGGTGAGAAGACTTGAATCGGCGGGGTCGATGCCACCGATGGCAGACAATAAAGCCTTCTGTTGCGAAGGACAACTCTGAAGAAATTCTAGTGCAGACATAGTAGAAGGCGCCTGTGCCAAATCCTCAACAATACTGTAGTGTTGAGCGGCACAGGCATTCGGATTGTAAGAAGATCTTTGGAGAACACCTTTAGAAGGTGGCTTCACAACAGGTTCAGGAGTAGGCTTCTCGATTTCCAACGAACCAGAGACAGGTGGGGGAGGTGGTCCATCCACAACTGCCTTCCCAGGTGCCTACTGCGATTGGTTGTAATCCTTCGAACGTGTGGCAATAGAGATAGGTGCAACACCATTCATCATAAAAACTTGGGACCCAAATGGTGCAGACGGTGAAGGTTGTTCAACCATTTGGGTTTGCTGAGATGGGAATGGTTCTTTAATAACTGTCGAAGTCCCTTTAGAGCCTTTGAGAAGTTGACTAACCTCAAATAGTCGTGGAAAATCTTGGTATAATGATCTCCTTCACAAATGAGGCAGGGATACTTCGGTTTACGCTGAGAACCATCCTCAGTGCGAGGTTTGGATTCTAGCTTTGGGGCATCGGATTTGGATTTACCTTTGCCCTTCTTTTTCCCCTTGGAGGTTTTCTCCATAGGATTGGCCTAAACGGCGTTAACCTCCACGGTTTTGCCAGAATCTGACGGGGCGGGATGAGTAGGAGTATTGTTGGAAGAATTAGACTTCTGCTTCCCATTCGAAGATTTCTTCAAATTTTGAGACACAGAACCAATGACACCATCCACTGCAGGGGTAGGTGGAGCCTTAGAGGTTCCGGACCATGGAGCATTAGGCAAGATATCATAAAGTGTGCCGAACTGAGAATATACAAGATCCAGATATTGGGCACGTACAATGGCTTGTTCCTCCGTCACACACACTCCCATCGCAATATCTTGGGTGATTTTGTTCACGAAGGAGGTGGTGAACCAGTGAGCTAGTATTTGATCAGGTATATGAAACTTGATCAGTCTACGATGGTGCCGTCACTCATGAATGTGATCAGAAATGTGAGTGGCTTTGTCCTGCTTCAAAGAAGTCAGGAGGTGCGTCCCAGCTTCATAATGAACCGGTAACTGAAAGTGCGTGAGAAAAGCCATGGCTAAGGAATTGAAATCTTGGAAGATGCCACGGGATAACTCGATGTACCACTTAGTAGTAGCTCCAGTCAAAGTGCGCTGGAATAGGCGCAAACGAATTGAATCATCGACCCAAGAGTTAGACGAACACAAAATATGATACGTCATCACATGCGCTTGGGGGTCCTCCCCAGCTTTACCCTCAAACTTGGGGCAATCACCTGGTATCTTGGTAGGAACCAGAGGCCAATAAGGATTATGAAAAATCGGATCATTGGTCAGTTTTGAAACATCTGGCAACTCCAAGGTAGCCAGGAATGGCAATGGCGGATTGACCGACATGCTAGGCCCAGGATGAGGACCGGTACCTGTACTCCACGCTGGTTGGGAATATCCTTTCCCCCATGGGTTCTGTCCTATAGGATTCTGATCGTAGGGGGCGTAGGTTGTATAACCAGACTGATTTGGCTACTAGTAACCAGTGTGTGGGGCTTGATAACTAGAGTACGGACCCTGATTATATGTCGGCCCAGTGTAAGCAGCATTTTAATTTGGCTACTGAGTATAGGTAGACCCAGGTTGATGAGGATAATACTGAGAACCTCGGGGCTGGTTATAATGCGGTTGAGATTGACCATGAGGATAATAACTGCCCTGAGGATGAGTCGGCTGTTGATAAGTGGAACCCTGTGGAGCCTGATAACTAAGGCGCAACTGTTGATTTGGCTGCGGCATCGAATAAATCGGTTGCTGGGCAGGGTTAATAGAATGAGCGGGCTACCCTGAGTGAACAGGTTGACCCAACTGAATGGGTTGCCCTGAGTGAACAGGTTAACCCGGATAGACAGGTTGTGTCGGTTGCACAGGTTTCCCTGGCTGTGAAGGAGCCCCAGGTTGTGCCGGATGGGCCAGTTGGCCTGGAGGTGGAACACCAAGTTGTACCGGATGGGTCGGTTGGCCTGGTGGAGGAATAGAGCCAGGTGGTTTCTGGTAATCGGTTTGACTTGGAGCAGGACCATAGGATGGTCTTGGATGATATGCAACGTTGGAAACAACAGGATACTGCGGTTGCATAGGTTGAGAAGGCTGGATTTCTCCCCAGAACCATAGACCGGTCCCAGTTGGTACCCCGGCTGAGGCTGCACAGGTTGACCAAAAGGGTTGTAGAACTGTCCTTGTGGACCGTACGATGGCCCTTGCTGGCCTGCAGGATAGCCTTGCATGGACTGCCCCTATGGGTTATAAGGATAGCCAGGTTGGCTCGAAGGTTGGCCTTGGAAAGGTTGCCCTTGCGGGTTATAAGCCTGGTTATAAGGTAAACCTTGAGCATGGAGGTGAGCCTCACGAGCGCGTAGACGTAAAATGTCCCCATGCTCATCGTACTGATCTAGAAAATCATACACAGGTGTACCATCCTGTGCATAGTGCGAAAAATAAGAGCAGTTGGGATCTTGGGAGGATGGTCCAACCTCAGGGTTCGACTGTTATAGGAACAACCGATACTCCTCTGGAGAGATGTTCTCCGGTATAGCAGTTGCTAAATAAACTTCTTCGGGAGGCGGCATAGCCCTTGCGGAGGGTGCCGTGACGGAGGGTGCAGAGGCGGCCACACAGACAGTGGGCCGAGAGGGTACAGAAGTGACGGGTGTCTGAGGAGACACCCCTGGTGAAGGATCCAGCCTCGGAGAAGGAGATGACACTCCCATAGAGGTTGCGGCAGAAATTATCTGACCCAAAGATCTATACCCTGCTGGCAGTGAGGGACTGGATGCTGACATAACAGCTGTTTCAGAGTTGTCTCCCGGAAATAATATTTGTGGGAAGAGTTGATATTCTTCACTAGACGTTGGGATTTCCTCACCAGAATCACTCATGTTTGAGCCTGCCGCTAGATCTCGCAATAGACGGCGAGGACTAGGAGGAAAAACAACAACTATAAAAGGCGAACCCGATGTAAGAGAAAGGAAATCAACTCCTAATCTCAATTCAGACAAAGGGTCAGAAAAGGGCCAATTGAACTCAACTGGTCCCCCAAAGGGTTGCTCAGAAACAATGGGCTGCTGTGGTTCAGCAGAGGATTGGGAAACCTCTGATGAATCGTCCGTATAAAGACTACCAGTAGACGAAACCGAGGGTTCCGCCACTGTGGTAGTAACGACAAGAGAAAAATATCAAACACACACACGGGCTGAAAAAGAGTCAAGACACACAATCAAACGGTCAACAAGAAGAATCTAACAAGGTGTGTGATCGTGGGTGATTAATTTTTACCACATTGAAAAATAAGAAACTTCACCGTTTCGTGTTTTAAGAGTCGAGAAACAGTCGAAAAGATGACTCTATCTCTTTCAGATTTGACACAAGCGTGAAAGGACAAGCGCTTGGTGATCCTTTCAAATTTAGGGAGTCAGAAAAGATCAAATGACCACTCAAGAATACTAGGCAAAAGGGTGTACCAAATAACCGTGAACTGCAATATACACCTTGGTTCCAATAATGAAAGAGAAATCAACCAAGGACTTTTCGTAAGTGCAGGATATCTCCCCGAATGTTGTGTCCGGTGTATCACGAGTATAGGGCGGCAGAATCGGCTTCCTATGGATAAAGGATTGAAACCTAGTGGGGTCTCCCTTTATATACGCGATGGAACGGGGAGCACAAGTCCGTACTAGTGCTGTCCAAAGCCAAGAGGCGAACGACAGCTACTAGGTTTTAAGACGCTAGAACACGTCTCTAGCCTAGACCTCTAAATGTGTTTCGTTAGATTTCAATGCTGCCTTAGTGTAAATTGAGAAGATTTTAAATTTTATCTTCAATTACGTTTCAGTTTTCAGGCCCTAACGAATGTGATGTCTCAAAAATCTCCTAAATGCAAAACTACATGCCATAGTATATCATTTCGTTCGATGAAAGCTAGCTGCATAAGAGTTAAGAGCTTTTTGAAAGTCACACACACTCCCATCACAATATCTTGGGTGATTTTGTTCACGAAGGAGGTGGTGAACCAATGAGCTAGTATTTGATCAGGTATATGAAACTTGATCAGTCTACGATGGCGCCGCCACTCATGAATGTGATCAGAAATGTGAGTGGCTTTGTCCTGCTTCAAAGAAGTCAGGAGGTGCATCCCGGCTTCATAATGAACAGGTAACTGAAAGTGTGTGAGAAAAGCCATGGCTAAGGAATTGAAATCTTGGAAGATGCCACGGGATAACTCGATGTACCACTTAGTGGTAGCTCCAGTCAAAGTGCACTGGAAGAGGCGCAGACAAATTGAATCATCGACCCAAGAGTTAGACGAACACCAAAGATGATACGTCATCACATGCACTTGGGGGTCCTCCCCAGCTTTACCCTCAAACTTGGGGCAATCACCTGGTATCTTGGTAGGAACCGGAGGCCAACAAGGATTATGCAAAATCGGATCATTGGTCAGTTTTGAAACATCTGGCAACTCCAAGGTAGCCAGGAATGGCAATGGCGGATTGACCGGCATGCCAGGCCCAGGATGAGGACCGGTACCTGTACTCCACGTTGGTTGGGAATATCCTTTCCCCCATGGGTTCTGTCCTATAGGATTCTGATCGTAGGGGGCGTAGGTTGTATAACCAGACTGATTTGGCTACTGGTAACCAGTGTGTGGGGCTTGATAACTAGAGTACGGACCCTGATTATATGTCGGCCCAGTGTAAGCAGCATTTTGATTTGGCTGCTGAGTATAGGTAGACCCAGGTTGATGAGGATAATACTGAGAACCTCGGGGCTGGTTATAATGAGGCTAAGATTCACCATGAGGATAATAACCACACTGACGATGAGTCGGCTGTTGATAAATGGAACCCTGTGGAGCCTGATAACTAGGGCGCAGCTGTTGATTTGGCCGTAGCATCGAATAAATTGGCTGCTGGGCAGGGTTAATGGAATGAGCGGGCTGCCCTGAGTGAACAGGTTGACCCGACTGAACGGGTTTCCCTGAGTGAATAGGTTGACCCGGATAGATAGGCTGTGTCGGTTGCGCAGGTTGCCCTGGCTGTGAAGGAACCCCAGGTTGTGCCGGATGGGCCAGTTGGCCTGGAGGCGGAACACCAGGTTGTACCGGATGGGTCGGTTGGCCTGGTGAAGGAATAGAGCCAGGTGGTTGCTGGTAACCAGTTTGACCTGGAGCAAGACCATAGGATGGTCTTGGCTGATATGCAATGTTGGAAACAATAGGATACTACGGTTGCATAGGTTGAGAAGGCTGGATTCCCCCCCCAGAACCATAGACCGGTCCTGGTTGGTACCCCGGCTGAGGCTACACAGGTTGACCGGAAGGGTTGTAATACTGTCCTTGCGGACCGTACGATGGCCCTTGCTGGCCCGCAGGATAGCCTTGCATGGGCTGCCCCTATGGGTTATAAGGATAGCCAGGTTGGCTCGAAGGTTGGCCTTGGAAAGGTTGCCCTTTCGGGTTATAAGCTTGGTTATAAGGTAAACCTTGAGCATGGAGGTGAGCCTCAGGAGCGGGTAGACGTAAAATGTCCCCATGCTCATCGTACTGATCTGAAAAAGCATACACGGGTGTACCATCCTGTGCATAGTGCGAAAAATAAGAGCGGTTGGGATATTGGGAGGATGGTCCAACCTCGGAGTTCGGCTATTGTAGGGACAACCGATACTCCTCTGGAGAGATGTTCTTCGGTATAGCAGTTGCTAAATAAACTTCTTCGGGAGGTAGCATAGCCCTTGTGGAGGGTGCCGTGACGGCGGGTGCAGAGGCGGCCACACAGACAGTGGGCCGAGAGGGTACAGAAGTGACGGGTGTCTGAGGAGACACCCCCGATGAAGGAGCAGCCAGCCTCAGAGAAGGAGCTGACACTCCCACAGAGGCTGCGGCGGAAATGATCTGACCCAAAGATCTATACCCTGCTGGCAGTGAGGGACCAGATGCTGACATAACAACTGTTTCAGAGTTGTCTCCCGGAAATAATCTTTGTGGGAAGAGTTGATAGTCTTCACCAGACGTTGGGATTTCCTCACCAGAATCACTCATGTTTGAGCCTGCCGCTAGATCTCGTAATAGACGGCAAGGACTAGGAGGAAAAACAACAGCTATAAAAGGTGAACCCGATGTAAGAGAAAGGAAATCAGCTCCTAATCTCAATTCAGACAAAGGGTCAGAAAAGGGCCAATTGAACTCAACTGGTCCCCCAAAGGGTTGCTCAGAAACAATGGGCTGATGTGGTTCAGTAGAGGATTGGGAAACCTCTGATGAATCGTCCGTATAAGGACTACCAGTAGACGAAACCGAGGGTTCCGCAACTGTGGTAGTAACGATAAGAGAAAAATATCAAACACACACACGGGCTGAAAAAGAGTCAAGACACACAATCAAACGGTCAACAAGAAGAATCTAACAATGCGTGTGATCATGGGTGATTAATTTTTACCACATTGAAAAATAAGAAACTTCACCGTTTCATGTTTTAAGAGTTGAGAAACGGTCGAAAAGATGACTCTATCTCTTTCAGATTTGACACAAGCGTGAAAGGACAAGCGCTTGGTGATCCTTTCAAATTTAGGGAGTTAGAAAAGATCAAATGACCACTCAAGAATACTAGGCAAAAGGGTGTACCAAATAACCGTGAACTGCAATATACACCTTGGTTCCAATAATGAAAGAGAAATCAACCAAGGACTTTCCGTACGTGCAGGCAATCTTCCCGAATGCTGTGTCCAGTGTATCAAGGGTATAGGGCGGCAGAATCGGCTTCCTATGGATAAAGGATTGAAACCTAGTGGGGTCTCCCTTTATATACGCGATGGTACGAGGAGCACAAGTCCGTACTAGTGCTGTCTAAAGCCAAGAGATGAACGACAACTACTAGGTTTTAAGACGCCGGAACACGTCTCTAGCCTATACCTCTAAATGTGTTTCGTTAGATTTCAATGCTGCCTTAGTGTAAATTGAGTAGATTTTAAATGTTATCTTCAATTATGTTTCAGTTTTCAGGCCCTAACGAATGTGATGTCTCAAAAATCTCCTAAATGCAAAACTACATGCCACAGTATATCATTATGTTCGATGAAAGCTAACTACAGAAGAGTTAAGAGCTTTTTACACAAACGAAATGATCGGAAGACAATTAGTGATATCTCTAATGCAGCTAATGAAACTAAAAACTTTTCTTTCAAAGTCACTAATTACTAATAACACCAAAAATATTTTAATTTGCACTAATCAATCAAAAGCAAAATAGATTTTTTTTTATATTTTCAATGTTTGAGAGCTAGATGCACTAAACAAACCAAAAACAGACGAGAAGCAATTTGAGGAATGATAATAAGAGAGAAAAAACAAGCAAATTTCACTCAATGTCACAAAAAATTAGATCCCAAATCGACCAAAAGTCTCTCAAAACCAAGAAAAGTCCCAAAGACACCAATGAGCAGTGTAATCTAGGCCAAAAATGAAGCAAAGCGAAATTCGAATGAAAACAAAATCAGTCACTCAAAAAGCGCAATAAGATGATAGAAAACTATCAAACGAATGCAAGGAAGCAATCCCAAAGTCGACTGAACGAACGAAAACCAAAAACTCCCAAGGGAGGCTCGACTCACAAAAGCACCTAGATGCCTTAGGGCCCGAATGCAAAATCGAAAGAAATAGGCAAACAACCAAAGGATAGAGGTTACAATCAGTCAAACTAGACTCTAGTGCACTCAAACAGCCAAAAGAATAAGATCAAAATCACAAGTCAGTCCCAGAAAGCATGAAACACAGCAAACCCTAATAGCTCACAGGATTGGCGCGACTGTGAGCTTGAAATTAACGCCAGAAAGGCGATAGTGCGGGTGATACACAGGCAACCTGCACCAATGGGCACGACTGTCACGCTGAAAAGTGCGCCAGCTGAGTTTACTATGGGAAAATGAAAAACAAGAAATCTCAGACATAGACAAGTGATGACAAGGCTAAAACAAAGCCAAACAAACAGAAAAAATAGTCCAAAGAGCTGACCAAGAAAGCAAGGCTAAGAAATTGACCGAAAAGAGAAGACAACACTCCAAGTTGTTCAGTCTGTAAACTAAACCGGAGATTGACTGAAGCAGCGTTGATCTCCTCCGCTAATGCAGAGAAAAAGCGTTTTGAAGGCTATCTGGCTGCACTTCAGGCTCCGTCTATAGCTTACAAATCAAACAACAAGCTGAGTCCCTAGTGGAGTCGCCAAATTTTTGAAGAGGTAAATCCCCTCTGCGAAAAGAGGCGATCCCTACTAGCCCAGATCGGGTCTATCAACAATCAAACATGCTACAGTGCAGGTTCCTAATCGTAAATAAACTGACTTGCGATGAAGGCTTACCTGTAATCCAACACTATCGTTTGTAGAAGAGGTGGTGCTCCTGTTCGTTCGCCCTGGCAGATCACAATCCTCACGATCTCCATGATCGGACACCTGCACATGCAAGAAACAACACAAACTCACGCATAAAATCCAGTATATACAGCTATATGTCAGTCGAAGAGGACATAACTCATGAACATAATCAAGAACAAGAGTGGAACCATAACCAATAGTCGCTTATCATTAATGAGTCAAAAGAAGAATACAACCATAGCTTCGACGCTGAATTCTCCTTTGTCGGGTCGTCAGCAAAACATGTCTCGATAAAGCCTGTCAAGGATGGGAAAAGCCTCTCTCCCCAGATACTTGACAATAGTCTCCTTGCTTGGATTTGGCCTTAAGGGAATCAAGAAGGCTCTTGCAGCATAAGGATGTGAAAGCTCTTGGGAACTAGCTTGCAAAGGAGATGGGCAAGCTTTTATAGATGGAGGAAGGGGAGTTGGGATCCCTATAATTATGGGATTGGCCCTATCATCAACGAAGCTTCCATGAGAGGTGGGAAACCACTTCCTCTCTATGGAAATCTGTAGCCAAACCTCCCAACTCAAGATAGATATCAGTCTAGGAATTTGTTAGGATGAAAATTCCGCCATTTATTTTTAAAAAACACCTCTTAATATGGTTGGCGTGGGTGTGGCTCTATGACAGAGCGCCAATTGGCACACCCTCTTTGGAGGATTTTCCCCCTTGGCACGAAGGCTGAACTGTGGAACCGCGCCAATGGAAAAAGAGTTATTTTTAGGGTTTTTTGCAGGGAGATGTCTTCAGGGAAATGAAAGATCATCTTCAGAGGGATGCAATGAAAGTATTTTCAAGTCTTGTCTCTACTCATAGGTCACGGAATGAGCCCTCCAATGTGCGGGATGGGGAATGGCAAGGACGGTGACAAATTGTTGTGTAACAATAGGTATGAATGAACCATCAAGACGATTAACCAACCCAAATATTCATGGACATGGAGTGAAGTGTCATGTTCAAGAGTGACTTGCTACCATAAATAATTCTGCTCACTTTTCCCAAATTTCCCCCAGTCATTTGTTGACCAGTACCTCTTTATTTTTTAAGAAACTTGAGGGGGATAAAATTTTCTTGATCTATAATTAAACCCTTCGGGCGAATAAAGTATCTCTATTTAATAATTTAATGAGTCTAGCGATGAATGAAACTTGATTCTTGCCATGTTTGACAAGCCCGTCGCTATTTTATGTTTTAACAAGCCTAACGACAGTGACAACCTAGTCCTTTTTCATATTTAAAGAGTTTGAAAAAGAGGACAAAAGAAAGAGGAGTCGCCAATTTGTTATGGGGAATTATGAATTATGGATAAATCATTCTTCCCTAGATAGGTGCTAATCTATAAAAATAGGTCAAAGACTTTATGACTATATTTCCTAACTATAAACAGACACACAGAATGAAATAAGAAGCCTACTTGGAGTCCAAGCGCTTCCAAAGTCTCCTTCTGTCACTTTTGTTGTAGCTTCATATTCCAGTCGACTGTGAAAAATATTTCCTACAAGAATGAACACTAAAAAACAAGAGATAGCAGTAATACAAATGTATATTCAAGTTATTTAGCTAAATCGATAAAGCATAAACAATATACATCAAATAATAAATCATGATATGGAAAATAAAAGCTTATACATATGCGTATAGGGAAAAATAAGCAGTAATATTTATTAATGATAGAAGGGGAGGTTACAACCTAGTGATTTATTTAGTGTCACCATCTCTAGCAAAATCCCAGCCTCATCACAATGCAGATATCTCCAGCAATATGTCACTCAAATCAACTCCTCAATTGAAATTCCACCAGTATTTCTCTACACAAATTATTCCTTCTTAAACACTAAGATCTGTGCTCAATTTATAGAGGAGCTGAAGGTAGTTTTACAATCAATGAATTTCCAATAATAGGCAAGACATGTTCCCAATCTTGTAGATGTAAAATGGACACATGGATTCGAAGTTTGACACATGTGAACTCTTGTAGAAGGCACTAGCAAAGTGGAGATTATGGAACAATGAGAATTTCACTCCCAATGTGAGCAACCTTGCATGGGGCTACCTGCATATGCAATTCACTTAGTTCCTTTAGAGGCAACGTTGAGGAGCTCTCATATGATATATTATAAACTTCAAATCTTGGAAACCTTTTCAAATGAAAGTCTTGAATGATTTGTCTTGTTCTTTGTCTTAAGGGATATAACAACTGAAACGATAGGGGATGACAAACCCTATTCATTGGTCCTGGAGATGATGTCCAGTTAACCAGGTCATTGGGAATGGTACCTAAATTGACCTATAAAAATCCCTAAAAAATTGAGGAGAGAGGGCGATGAATTGGATTTAAGATACAAGTGGAATTTTTGGAAATGGGCATCAGGAAAGTGTCGAAAAGGTCAAAACACATGGATATCCTAGTTTTCCTACAAAAATGCAGTGAAAACTATGGTTTCAATGAAAATGATGGAAAAGAGGGTTTTCAGTGATAGGGAGTGTTATGATAGGGTTTATGGAGGATGTATGAAGGTTTTAGATGTTACAATTAGGGTTTTATCTGCCAAAACAAACCATATATGGAAAACACCAAAAACATATTGGAGAAAACCTAGGGAAGGAATCCATTCATTTTACTAATGAATTGACTTGAGAGAGGTGTGGAGAGTGTTCAATTACTAGTTTGGAGGTGTATGAACCTTTTTTCAGTTGTTTTGAACCTTGTATATCTTATTTCGAGCTAAAAAATCAAAAGTGTATCACATGCCAGAAACGTAGCACAACACCTCCAGAAGCATAGCACAACACCTCTAGAAGCGTAACACAGACAATTTTGCAACAATTTTCTTGTTTTTCTTCAACCCTTGGCAGTTGTGGAGTGTGATGATGAGAAGAGAGGAACTCTTTCGAAAATCAAAGGATGAAATGAGTTGAAGAAGCCTCTTTTTCCTTTTATAACATCATAAAATTGCTTTTTTTTTGTCTTCTAGTGAAATCATACAACTTTGAGAAAAAAAATTTCTTTTTTTTAACAAATTTAATGAAGAAACATAATTTATGAGGAAAGGGAAATTATCTTTACTTATTTTCGTATATTTTCTAACTCCCTATTTAAATGACTTATATGGTGAAAATGAGATTTTATCTTATGGCGGAAAAAGAAAAGAGACCTAAACTCTGACCTAGATGAAGGTGTGGTGAATGACCTTAGACCCAAAATGATAATGGATGACATGAACTCTAAAATGGTGATGATCATGAATGGAGTAAAGGGAGTAGCATTTTATACCTAAACACATTTAGTGAACAAAATTTTATTTGAAAATTGACTTTGAAAACGTGAAATTTTGACCTAGGACCACTACCAAGTAAACCTGAAAGAGTATTTTTTATCATTGAACATGAAGACACTAACAACAACCAATGAAATAGCTAAATCCTTCTTTCACAAAAAATATTTCAACATGAGAATATTTTAGGATATGTAAAAATTTTATGAACAATGAAATCTTCACTAATAAATATGCACTTTACCTAATTTATAAATTTCTCCATAATTCAATGATGTTGGTGATTTATCACATAGAGATTTCAACTTTAGGAATGAATTGAAATATGAAAAAACATCCAAATGTCTGAAATTCATCTACCACTAGTCTATGCAAGTTCAATACCTAACCAATACAATAGTCCTTAAGGTGTGATCTAATAATGTATACAAAATTATATTCATTAATGAGACATAACGACACATTTTAGAAATAAAATTTCATCTAAGGAATTCCAAATCACTTATCATTTTAGCTTATGTTGTTCTAATAGATCAACATATCAATAAAACCATGGAACTTGTTCAAAAAACATGTAACCTAGTTATGAGAATAATATATATAATAACAAAATTTGGGACAAAAATGGTACAAGTCCTTATTATTACAATATGAATATAAAGTATGATACCTCTACTTTTTTCAAAGGTGGTATAATTGCTTTAACGTTTTCTTAGGAAAGGGATTTTTCAAAGCTTCCCAAATGTTATAAAGGAAACTATAATTATGTTAAATTCTAATAAGAAATATCAAGGTCCAAAGGGGCATCCTACCAACCTATACTAGCCTCTCCAAGAGCTTAACAATAATTTAATATCACATCAATTGTCTAACCATTTATGCACACTTACATCTCATTGGTTTTACAGTTTATTTGCATTACCTAAGTCGAGGAAACCTAGCACATGCCTCTAGGATAGTGTTATCCTTTTTATAAGAGTAAATAATTATTATTACAATATCCTCCAATAGCTAGCATCATATCAAATACCACATACCTAATATAGATATGAGTTATAACAAAGATGTTTGGGAAAACATAGTATTCCATATAGGATAAACACCTTTACTAACCAGTCACACATCTAGATCAAAGATGATAACAGCCGTATTTTTATGAGATTAAATCCCTCTAAGAGGGAAAAAGTACATAGCCACAACTAACATGGCTAATTGAGGAAAATTTATTAATGCAAATGAAAATTTTCAAATAATAGAGTTTCTCACAATCGATCATTAGAAATGACTCTCCATGTTCCTTAAATAAATATCATGAACCAATCGAGTGTTAAGCTACAAAAAAATAGTTGTTAGTATTGAGGATGATATGAGCCATCAGATCAATCTATGCCTAGAACGTAACATGAACATCATATTACAATACAGCTAGTGCATACTAATGAAACACACTTTTACCTAAATACACATTAGACCAAGTTGATATTAACTAAACTCTAAGTATCTAAATATCCTAAAATCCCCCCTTACAAAAAACTTGGGATAGGATTGAAATATATGAAAAGGTGACACAATAAGAGAAGGAAGGAGGAATTAGAGCCTATCCACCCTCTATGACAACTTCCTAAACTCCTAACATAAATCAAACTTTAGAGAACTT
This sequence comes from Pinus albicaulis, assembly GCA_034641835.2. Lineage (NCBI taxonomy): Eukaryota > Viridiplantae > Streptophyta > Pinopsida > Pinales > Pinaceae > Pinus > Pinus albicaulis. Next base: position 1,236,967,122 of record CM076575.1, read on the forward strand.
TGTTTTTCTAAGAGGCTTTGTTAAAATGTATACAATTTGATAATCTGTTGGGAAAATCGCACTTTAATAACTTGATCCTGAATGAGATTTTTAGTGAAGTGCATTTTCATCTCAATGTGTTTTCTACATTTATGTTGAATTGGATATTTAACAATATTTATTGCGCTTTGGTTATCGTACTAAAGAGTGGTCAAATGTTTTTATTGGAGTCTAAACTCTAAAAGGATCTACCAAAGCCACAGGGCTTCTTGACTTGCATTAAAAATTTCTTTGATCCAGATTTATGCACGAATGCAAAATAATATGCATATAACCATAAATACAAATATGCAGTAGAAATAACACTTCATTTCATTAATATCAAAGAACTGTAATTTGCTTATACACAGAATAGAAATAAACTAGCCAGGGAACTAGTAGCTTATCTCTGAGAAGAGATGTGGTGGATATAGGACTTTGAATTATGTTACAATGAGGCTTGAGGGCCTATTTATTATTGAGAAACAATAGAAAACCCTAAACATCCAAAAACCTAACTCTAGGAGATGAAGCACCAAAATTATGGGCCCCGTTTGGGCAAATTGGTACATTAACTTCTCGAGGACGTAACTTTAGCATACGATCTTCGTTTGACATGAACCATACCTAATTAGAAATATTTATTCGAGTAATACAACAATTAAATGAGAAACATCGGACCATGGATCCATGTTCCTCCCTTTTTTTCCAAAAAACGTCATTTAGGGCCTCAAAACGGCTCTGGAAGTTCAAGACCCGAAAAACCACTAAAAATAGTAAATTGTGCTATAGTTAAGGAAAATGAAAAACTGAAAGAGATAATGGTGCGGCCCCAAGTGGAATAGGTGGGTGGCCACCAATATCCACCTAGATCATTCCTTCCATTTTAGGAAGCAATGTTCCCCATTGCGTTGAGGTACTCCATGAGATGAGGAAACTTCTACTGAACTTGGTCCCTGGTGAACCACTTGCCTTGGTGCAGGAGTTTTCCAGCTTTGACAACTTGATACAATTGGATCTTCTGCTGGCGAGTGTTCTTGATTAGCATGTCCATGATACAATCTATGGTGGCATGTTCCATGCAGTTTGGGTTTAACTATGTTGGTGTGAGTTGTTCTGCAATGTTGGAGGTGTCCAATAGAGGTGGGAAGTAGGGCCGAAGGTGGTCCACATTGAATACTGGGTGAAAACCAAGGAATGGTGGAATATTGAACTCGAAGGTATTGTTACATATAGCCTTGGTGATGGTGTACGTCCCATATTGGAGCGGGCAAAGCTTGCGGTGGGGTCTAGTGAGGCGCTCCTTCTGCAAATTTAGCCACATGTTTTCGCCCACCTGGAAGTTCTGTGGCACCCTATGTTGATCATTTCATTGCTTCTACTTAGCATTGGCTATGTCCAATATGTCAAAAACCAATTGGCGGATGTGCTGAATGTGCTCGATGAAGTTGTTCGCTTTGTTAGCTTCAAACTGGACATGAGCTGAATTGGCCTGAGTAGCCGCAAATGGCATGGCTATGCCAATGGGACATAGTGGCTAGAATCCAAAGCCCACCTGAAAGGGGATGTGGCCGGTTGAGATGTGGAGAGCTCGTTTATAATTATGTTTTAAATAGGGGATGCTCTCATCCCATGTGCGTGGATGATTTGAATTGTACATATGCAAAATTTGTACAATCATCCTATTGACGACCTCTGTCTAGCCATCAGTTTGGGGATGGAAAGTTGTGGACTTGGTGAGCTTGGTGTCAAGAATTGTCTAGAGGTTGGACCAAATTTTGTTGAGGAACCTGTTGTCCCAATCTAAGATGAGAGGGTGTGGGATCCCAAAGTGCACCCACACTCATTCAAAGAATATTTTAGCAGTGGATTTTGTTGTGGTATTCTTCTTACAGTCCACCATAATGGCCATCTTCAAGAATTTGTTGACGACAATGAAAAAAAATCATTTTCATGCCTAGTAGAAGGAAGGCCCAACATGTAATCCATGGAGATGGATTCCCAAGGTCAACTATGGGTAGGCATCGGAGTATAGAGGCCTTGCTTCTTCATGGTTGGTTTGGAAATGGCACAAGCAATGTAGGATCTGATGTACTTCTCAACATCCTGTTGAAGGTTCGGCCAATAGAAATAATTCTGTAGTACTGCCACTATTTTCTCGACCCCAAAATTCCTAACGACTTGACTATAGTGTGCTTCCCAAATCATCTTGGCATGCTCGCTTGAAGGAACACAAAGGTGTCCCAGGTGACATAGCAGTGAATCTTGGAGGTGAAAATTTGAAACTTGCGTACGCTCCAAGAGTGTCTTGTATGTGTGGTCGAATTCTGGATCGCTCTTGTAGAGAAGTGGCCAATCATAAGTTTTGTGCCCATAATATTTTAGAACGGTGGTTAGCACCATGATCGGTGGTCATCTGAGGAAGTTTGAAACATTATTGGTGCTACCCTTATTGTACTTGATGTTCAAATAAAATTGTTGTGGATATGTGGACCACTTCTGATTGTGATCGTTCTACAACTTCCATTGTGTCTATATGAATGGAAAGGGTCGGTGATCTGTGTGGATTATTTTTTCCTTCCTCAAAATGTAATGCTTCCATTTTCGACAATCCTGCACAATGGAATACATTTCTTTTTCATATGTAATATTCCTTTTCAGGAATTTCAACAATATCTCCAGTGAGGACGCTGTATAAGGAAATTAGTGCAAGAATAATGTAGTCCATGGATTGTACCCTCAAGAATATGTTTTATGTGGCTTAAATATTGAATGGAATCAGAAAAAAATAACTCTAGCTATAATAAACATATCTCCCCAACTCAAATATGAAAAAAGGCATCATAACACCATTACATCATAAAATAGAAATGCCGGAGGCAGCAACAATATTATTCTTATTATGTAACCTATAGAAATGGATGGAATAACATATATCTAGATATTTCATTCATTATAAGATCAGAAATGAGAGGATTGACCTCTTTTACAAACACATTGGAACCTCCCAGCAAGGGTTTCCAGCAAAATAGCAACACAAGATATAGCACTGCAGAAAATAACGTTGTACCCAGCAACTCTGTATTGAGAAATATTTTATATGCTCAAAGAAGGATACACAATACAAGAATAGGCTCAAGACCTCCAAAAATAGAACTAATGGAGTTTAAATCACCTCGTCCTCTCCTGAAATAAGCTCAAATGGGTAGATACAACCCCAGCTACTACAACAACTGTAGAAATAACACACTCACTGGGAGTGGCTGCACTGTCAAGGTTAGAGGATGGCTTCCTCAAGTTATCTAATGAGAATGGAACTCAAGACCTCCCCCTTGGATCTCCCAATCAACTGTAACAACAATGGAACTATAATTCTTGCATGAGAACTCTTGCACTAGACAGTGCTGCAACTTTGGCTAAACAGCTGAAGCTTGCAATTAGTCATAAGACTGAAACAAGAAGTATGAATGAATGAATTCCCTTTCTGCTATCCCTTTATTTTTATTCTAAGTGAGCTTCTCCATCTCGGGCCCCACACATTGGTGATGTAGCTTCCTTGAGAAGTTTCCTCCTTCAAAACTGCGCTGCCCTAGTGGCTTTCCTTCCCTTATGACATCGCTGATTGACTTGGTGAACTATAGCTAGCTCCTTGATTTCTCTCCTCTTCACACTCAAGAGGCTTTATTTTATCCTCCTACCTCAATCCATTTTCACACCGGGATAGATTTTATTGTGTTTCTTACATCTTATTTCAAAAATGGAGTAATTATAATGTTCCAAGTAGCTATGGCTAATTAAGAACATTATAGTCCTCCCCACTCAAAATTTGCTTGCCCACAAGCAACAGTAAAGAAGGAAGCTGCAAGATCTTCTCCCCCTCCCAAGTGGCATCATCATCTGGTAGATTCCTCCATCGAATCAGATATTCTTTGATGACTCTGTTTCTCAACTTCCTCTCCCTTCCTCTCCCTTGTGTCTAGGATTGCTTCTGGCTGCAAGATCAAATGACCCTCATCATCAGTAGGAGGAAGCTCCAAGTTAGCAAATACATTCCTCCCAATGGCCTTCTTGAGGCAAGATACATGGAAGATATTGTGGATCTTGCTCCCCTTAGGAAGCTCCAGTTCATAAGCTACCTTACCGACACATCTGTTCACCTTGTATGGCCCATAGAAACATGGTTTGAGCTTTTCAGATCCCTTCACCTTGAGTGTGGAATGTCTGTAAGGTTGAAGGCGTAGGTAGACAAGATCCCCCACCTCAAACTATCTCTCTATCCGACCACTGTATGCATACATATTCTGCTGGTTCTGAGCAGTGGCAATGTTATCTTTGAGGGCCCTGAGTATGTCCTGGTTCTCTTGAATCTAATCTCTTGCCCTTGGATCTTTACTTTCCCCAAACATAACATCGGAAAATGAAATTGCCTCATATCCATACAAGGCTCGGAATGGTGTCATACCAATAGAGATATGGTGAGTAGTGTTGTAACAATACTCCCCCAGGTGGAGCCACCACAACCAAATTTTTTTCTTCTCGGCCACATAGTTTCTTAAGTAGCCTTCTAGCCACTTGTTCACTATCTCAATCTGCCCATCAGTTTGGGGGTGATAGTTGGTGCTGGGGGTCAAATTAGTTCCCACTAATCGGAAAAGTTCCTGCCAAAAGCCACCCATGAAGAGGTTGTCCCGATCACTCACTATGTTCCTAGGGAGACCATGGAGTCTAAATAAATCTCTGAAGAAGAGTTCAGCTACCTGTGAAGCAGTATAATGTGCAGAGATGGAAAAGAAATGAGAATAATTTGTTAGTATATCAACAACAACATAGATACAGTCCTTACCCTGCACTGTCGGTAAGCCGGTGATGAAGTCCATAGAGATGCTTTCCCACTTCCCATTTGGAATAGGTAGTGGCTATAACAACCCAGCAGGATAAGTGTGCTCTCCCTTATTCTGTTGGAAAGTGGTGCATTCCTTGACATGCCGAATCACATCCTCCTTGAGACCCTTGCATGAGAATCTCTCCCTAATATATCTATAATTTTTTGTGAAACCTTGATGCCCGGAAAGTGGGGAATCATGTGAGGCCACTAAGATCTTCTCCTTGAGCTTAGAATTCTTAGCCAAGTAGATCCAATCCTTGTAATAGATAACCTCATCCATCACTCTAAATCTCTCATCCATTACCACCCCATCAAGTATCCCACATGCAAAGTCATCTTTGGAGTACTCAATTAAAAGTTGAACCTTCCAATCCACGTCCATGCCCCTCAAGGACAGTGTCGTAGGCCTCCTGGAAGGTGCATCAGCTACTATATTTCTCTTCCCCTTGACATATTCTATGTCAAAGTCATAGGCCTAGATTTTTCTCACCCACTTCTGTTGTCTTTCCTGAAGCTGCCTCCGTTCAAGAAAGAATCTAAGGTTGTTGTGATCAGTCTTCATCTTGAACTTATTTCCCACCAAATATTTCTGGAATTTGGCTAATGCATGCATGATAGCCAACATTTATTTATCATAGATGGGGTATATATTCTCATGAGGGAGAAAATTTCTGCTCTCAAAGGCTATAGGATGCCCCCCTTGCATCAAGACTGCCCCAATACCTTCACCTAATGCATCACATTCTAACACAAAAGGTTGAGAAAAGTCAGGTAAAACCAAAACAGGACAACTACTCATTACCTCTTTGAGCTTATCAAAAGCTCTCTGTGCTGTGGGTGTCCACTGGGAAGCCCCCTTCTTTGTCAAGTCTGTAAGTGGTGCTGCTAGTTGTGAGAACCCTTTCAAAAACTTCTGGTAATATGTACAGATGCTCACAAACCGTCTGGGTTCTGTAACATTCCTAGGTTCAAGCCAATCTCTGATAGCTTGAATCTTCTTTTCATGTACCCTTACTCCATCCATACCTATGATATGCCCCAAATACAACATCTCTGTGAGGCAAAATTCACATTTGGAGAGCTTGGCATAGAATTTTTTCTCCTTGAGGATATGTAAGACTATCTCAATATGTTGTAAGTGCTCCTCCCAAGTGCAGTTGTAGATCATAATATCATCAAAGAAGACCAATACAAACTTCCACAAATGACCCCAGAAGATATGATTCATATAGGATTGGAAATTTGTTGGACCATTAGTCAATCCAAAGGGCATTACTAGAAACTCAAAATTCCCATAGTGACATCTGAACACTACCTTGGGGATATCTTGCTCCCTCACCTTGATTTGATGGTACCCAGACCTCAAATCAACCTTGGAGAAATATTTGGATCCCCTCAGCCCATCCATGAGTTCATCGATCCTGGGTATAGGGTACCTGTTCTTCAAATTCTTCTTGTTCAAGGCCCTATAATTGATGCACATCCTCAATGTGCCATCTTTCTTCTTTACCAAAACCACCAAGGAAGAAAAAGGACTAGTACTAGGCCGGATGCGCCCTAGTGCTATCAGCTCATGGATAGCTCTTTCAATCTCATCCCTATAGGCCTTGGGATGTCTATAAGGAGTGGTGATCACTGCTTGTACCCCTTGTTCCAACTCAATCGTGTGTTCAAACCCTCGTTCAGGAGGTCTCCTTGGTGGGATATCCCCAAATACTGTAGAATACTGGTCCAAAAGGGATTGAACATCTGGATGCATCGATGTGTCCTTGCCCTTCACTTAAGATACATGCAGCTCCAGTACCCATGCAATGTCTCCTCTACACAGATCTGCCTCCATCCTATGTGCTAAAACAACATGAGGAGGATATGTGTTCATACCCTTGATCTTTTGTTGTTGGCCATCCTCTCCTCTAGTCCATTCCATATCCAGAATTCTCCAGTTAGTGGTAATTCTCCTAAGAGTGACTAACCACTGGACTCCCAATATGAAATTGGTGTCTGGAATATCTACCACAAAGAAGTGGTCTGTCAAGGTATAGGTACCCATAGTAATGGTCAGCATTGGAACATACTTGGCACATTGCAGAGTCATGGTTCCTAGGACCAAAACTGAAAATCCCTCAAAATCCTCCATGAGAATTCCTCTCTTGTGTACCGGCTATGCATCAATAAAATTGTGAGTGGCTCCACTATCTATCAATACAGAAACTCTTTGCCCCATGATGGTGCCTTTTACTCTCAAGGTTAGATATTTTGGGACCCCTCTTAACACTGCAATAGCTCCTCCTCTTGGAGCAAAGTCTTCTATGGGTTGTATAGCACTGGCATCCTTCTTGGAGAAGGTCTTGATAGGATGTGCTTCCCCTATAACACATTTATCCTCCAATTCCTGAACAAGTATTTTCTCCCTTGGCCTTGAATGGGTATTTTGCTGTAAAAAGGTTCTTTCCCTGGGCAAGATGTGTTGTAGATCTCTAGCTTTCTCCACAGCTTCAAGGAGTGTAGTTGGTTTTGTAGATTTGACCAACCCTTATAATGGTTCAGCCATCCCATTCAAAAACATGCATACCTTCTAGCTCATAGTGAGGTTGGAGACCATCACTAAAAGCTGCAGATACTCAGCAATATAATCCTCAAGATCTCCCTCTTACTTGAGTTGGGTTATCTTGGCAAAGTGGGCTTCCCTTGGATCAAATCTCTCCACTAGCTTCTTGGTGAAATCTGAGTATGAAGTGATATGATGATGCCCTATTGTGGTCAGTCCATGGAACCACCAGTATTGAGCCTCCCCTTCTAGATGCAATGCAACTATCTTGATAGCTTCCATTTCAGAAACTTGTGAAGCTGGAAGTATGTGTCCATCTTCTCTACCCATGCATTTTCTATGTGCTTAGGTGTCCCATAAAATTTGGGCAAGAAGAACCCTACCATACTGTGTTGTAGGGATGATCCCTGCATCAATTTATCCTCCCTTTTATGAGAATCATTCCTCCTTCCATCCTTGATCCGGAAAAACTCCTGAAAGCTCAAGTGCTCCTTGAATTTTTGAGACTGGAGCTCATATTATTCAAAATATTCTCCTAGAGAACCCTCCTTATCTCCTTCAGTTAAAAATGAAGGCATGGTGGAGCGTTGTGATGGAGTTGAATGTCCCATGCCATTTGAAGTGCTGGTACTTGCCTTAGGTAAAAACCCTAAAGAGTCTTCTTCCTACCTCATCTCCTTGAGATCCCTTACAATGTTCTGCAGGGTTTGAAGTAAGAGCCTTGATATGTCTTTCTTATCCATGCTGAATATAAATCCCCCCCCCGTCCCCCCCACAAGCTGAGCTAAGAGAAGAGCTCTGATACCACTATCATATTCCTTTTCAGGAATTTCAACAATATCTCCAGTGAGGATGCTATATAAGGAAACCAGTGCAAGAATAACACAGTCCAAGGCTTGGAACATCAAGAATATGCTGTACGTGGCTTAAATATGGAATGGCATCATAAACAAATAACTCTAGCTATAATAAAAAGATCCCCCCAACTCAAATATGCAAAAGGCATCATAACCCCAGTACATCATAAAATAGAAATTTAGGAGGCAGCAACAATGTTATTCTTATTATGTAAACTACAAAAATATATGGAGTAACATATATCTAGAGCTTTCATTCATTATTAGATCATAAATGAGAGGATTTACCTCTTTTACAAACACATTGGAACCTCCCGGCAAGGGTTTCCGACAAAATAGCAACACAAGATACAACACTGCAGAAAACAATGCTGTACCCAGCAAATTTGTATTGAGAAATATCTGATATGCTCAAATATTGGTAATGTGACCACTGGGGAAAAAAAGAGGCGATGTTTCAATTCTATGAATGCCTTCTTTTGAGATTCTGACCAAAATAATTTTACTTTTGTTCCTCCCTTGGTGACTTGACTCAAGGGCCAAGTGATATGAGAGAATCCCAACACGAACCTGCGATAGAAATTAGCAAGACCTAGAAAGCTACGAATCCCTGTTAGAGTAGTTGGGGTTGGCCAATCCCAAATGACTTAGACCTTGGTTGGATCCACAAGCATCCCCCTTTCATCAATAATGTATCCCAAATACTGAACCTGGGTCATGCCAAAAGTGCACTTCTCCAAATTGGCACACAACTTGTTTTTCCACAGTGTTTGGAGGCCCTATCAGATGTGGTGGAGGTGCTCTTCCCAATTTTGGTTGAAGATCAAAATTTCATCCAAGTACACCACTATAAATGAGTTGGTGAATGGCCTCAAGATGTTTTTCATCAACCTCATGAAGGTTGTGGGAGCATTCGTCAACCCGAAAGGCATGACCGGACATTCAAAAATGCCCTCCTTGGCTTTGAATGCAGTCTTCCACACATCAGAGGGTTTGATTGGTACCTGGTGATACCTAGGCTTGAAGTTGATCTTGCTGAAAAATTTCACCCCTTTGAGTTGGTCTAGGAGGTCATCAAACCATGGGATTAGTGCCTATTCTAGATATGATATTTTTTAACACTCGATAGTTAATAAAAAGTCTCCTAGTCCCATCCTTCTTCTATACCAACACAATCAAGCACCCAGAGGGCGATGAAATCAGCCGAATGTGACCTTTCTGTAGTACCTCCTGAATCTTCCTCTTGATTTCATCATTATCTAGAAAAGAGCGCCGATATATTGGTCCATTGGGTAGCGACATACCTAGGGTTAGATCAATGGGGTGCTTGTCCTGACAATGCAGAGGCACCCTTGTGGGTGAGGTGAATATTTCCCCGTAATCCTACACGACCTTGTCCATTTTTTGTTGTTGTGTGAAGGAGCTCTATCTAGAGTTCGTAGCCACAATACTAGGGGCAGATCATTAGGAAAATAAATTTCCCGATTTTGGAAATTAGCTTACTACCTTTTTTTGTAGTAACCAAAGAGATAGTGGCAGTTGGAGGTACCTCTGGTATCCTGTACAACTTATTGCCCAAAGTAACAATAATAGCACGAGGTTGGGACTCATACACAACATGTTGCTTCCACAAGTATGGTTGGCCTAATAATACATCAGAAACATCAAGAGGATAAATGTCACATAATACCTCATCTGTGAAGGGCTTGATGTTGTAGGGAAGGTGCCACTGCTCACTGACATGGAGATCCTATCCTTGGTGAAGCCACTTGATGGTGTATGATTGTGGGTGTGTTGTGGTCAGAAAGCCCAACTGTTTCACAACCTTTGCTGAAATTAGGTTCTTTAGGCTCCCATTTTCGATAATGAACTATAGCAAGGAACCCTTTACCCACATCTGGGAATGGAAGAGACGCTCCTCCTCCTCTCAATCTTTCGGTTCCTCCTTCTAGATCTTTGCAGTGGCAATGGTGTCGTTTGGCTACACATCAATAATCTACTTCCCTTTGTCATTCCCCTTGTCATGTTATGATTCAGAGTCGAAGCATGCATATGATTCAGAAGCCCTCATCTCGGTCACCAGTGATTGCTTGGCCTGTCACTCACTTATGTTGTGAGTGGAGCTCTTATGGAACTCACACCACATTCCTGTGTCCTTATTTTTCTTTGTGGTGTTTTTGTTTGCTTGCGACTTTGGAAGGTTGCCTTAGGCTTCCATACCTTGGATTTGAAATTTATTCTTCACTTTGGGGGCACCTTTCCATTAATTTTTATTCACAAATACAAAGTCTCCATTATTCTATTTGAATTTCTACTCAATCTTGGCAGCATACCGGTATGTCGTACTAAGCGAGGAGATGTCGAGGATCTCCATTTCCTCCTGAATGTATCTATGTATACAACTGCGATACTTTAGCACCAAATGTTTCTCTAAATATTTCATACCCAACTTGTGTGCAGGGTATGGAACATATTCATTAGCTCATGCACATCTTGATCCCTTTACTACCGCAGCGTGGTCCATTGTGTGTACTTGTTCTCATAGCTCCCCACAGGATAGTATTGTTCCTTGATGGCGTATCAGAAATAATTCGAATTGGGTAGGGCTAAGAATAAAGAGGGTTCCATCTCGTCCTTTTTATAACAGTGGCTTTCCCACTAGTCCTTGACATGTGGGGTGGTTTTGAAGAGCAAAAAAATAATCTTCTCCCAGTCAGAAAATTCATGAACCAAGAAATATCCTTCTAATAGATTCAAACATATATTTACAACATCTGCATCTATTTAGCCCTCAAATATGGGAATTTCATAGTTTACTTGTATCTTAAAGGGAGTCATGCCTCTAGAGTGGCTGTTGGATGTAGATGCGCCACCAGTGGGCAGTTGTTGAAGGATCTGGGAAAAGTTATCCATTATCTCATTCCTTTGTTTCTCGAGGGCCTCCTCGAGAAATATATTGATAGGATATCCGTCTCCCTCATCTTTATTTTCATTCCCCCATGGGCAGTCGTTGGGTCTTGTGAGGCTAATCTTGCAAAGGTTCAACCAGATTGAGCCCTAACTCCCACTAGTACATTTGGCGGAAATTCCAACACTTGGTTCCAACACTTTTGACCAAAAGTCGAAAATTTCCTGAAATGTTTTCAACTTTTTCAAATCCCACCCGAAACCGTCGCTATACCGACGTTTAGAGGAGAGTGTCACAATACTGACACTTAGAGGCAAGTGTTGGTCTTGCGATGTTTGCAAAATAGCGTTGCTCTTGTGTCGTTATTGCAACATTGTAGAGACAATGTGTCGCTATTGCGACGTTTGGAGGAAACTGTCGCTATTGTGACATTTAGAAGAATGTGTCGCTATTGGGACGTTTGGTGGCAAAGTGTCGCTCTTGAGACAGTTGGTGGCGATGTGTCGCTCTCGCAACGGTTAGGCGATATGTCACTCTTCCGATGGTTGGTGGAAAAGTGTCACTCTTGCGATGGTTAGGCGATATGTCGCTCTTCCGATGGTTGGTGGCATAGTGTCGCTCTTGCAATGGTTCGTTATGATTTGAACTTTTGATTCGAACTTGGTTGGTTATGGTGCGAGAACCTAAGGCAACCATTGAGTTATGATTCAAACTTTTTATCATGAATTGTCCCATAATTGAAATGTGGACTAGATATTAATTTATGTTGGTGCTGGAATTTAAATTAATGTCGCGGAGGTTCCATGTAATTTTTGTTGATATACAGTGGTAAGTTCATGCCAGTGTAAATTAAAAGAGAAACCTTGGATATGGGATCTATTTGGGCTTTAATAGAAGGGAAGTTATAGGTGTAAATGAGTTATGTTATGGTTTGAACCATATATGTAAGATCCGCATTGAGAATTGAAATTCTGGGTTGGTTGGTGTTATAACCAGTAAAAAGAGAAAGGGATTCCGAAGGGAGTATTGAAATTGTCAGCATTATGTTAAACTGGAATTAGAATATTCATTCAATTTATTATAAAATGGGCTATCACAAGGGAGTAAAATAAAATATAAAATTGATTCATACACTTTTATTCATTCAATATTAAATATAAAATTTATATACACTTTTTTAATGGGAGTAAAAAGCCCAAAATTTTATTAAAAATATAAACAATTTGTAAAAAGCCCACAATTTTGTAAAAAGCCCACAATTTGTAAAAAGCCCACAATTTTGTAAAAAGCCCACAATTTGTAAAAGCCCACAATTTGTAAAAATCCCACAATTTTGTAAAAAGCCCACATTTTGTAAAAAGCTCACAATTTGTAAAAAGCCCACTTTTATTTTCTTTTTGCTTATTGAGCTCCCATTGAGTTCAACACATCTTGGGTTTTCTACACCATTGAGAGAGATAATTTCTAAATATAATTATTATTTTCTTTATAGCATAATTTGCATCAATGGAAGAAAACATTAGAGGTGGAAAAAAAATTCAAAAGGGTGAAAGGGGTGATCGTAGAGTTTATTACCCTTGCAAAAAATGTTGTTTGAGAAATAATGTTAGAGTTTTAATAGCAACAGCAACAATACATTGTAGGAAATATGGGCACATTGATGGTGGATCGAATGAATATCATCCAGTGGTAAATAATTATCTATCTTCATTTTGATTATATCGTAAAATTTTATATTATTTTTATATTTTTATATGCACACTAATGTTTAATGATTAATGTTTTTGATTTTCATAAAGGCACAGTTGCCCCCCAAATTTTTGCAGATGATCAACCAGCTTCCACAACTAAATAGTAGTAGATTAGATGATGTTGCACCAGTACACGAGAATATTGAAGCAAATATTAGTATTGGAAATGATGTTGTACAAGGTGAAGAACATGAAGCAAATGATGAAGGTAATTTTAATGATCCCATGGAGGTAGATCATGATGACAGTAATGAGACAATTCACATTAATGATGGGACAAATCAAATGCTCCAAGACTTGTATGGTGAGTCAGATGATGATGGTGCAGATAGCAGTGACGATATTTATGATGTACCTCTGATTAAAAGGTCAAGTGAACGACTTTTTGAACACTCAAATGCAACTCTTCTCTCTACTACATTGTTGCTGGTGAACTTAAAGGTTATGAATAATTTGTTGAACAGATGTATGAAACAACTCCTAAGGTATGCAATATGTATATATGATCACATATATGTAAATGTTGATTATTTTCCCTTTTTTTACTCGCAATAAATGTGTAAAATAATAATTTAATACTTTTATACATACATACATACATACATACATACATACATACATATACATATATATATATATATATATGATTAATAATCTTTACATTAACTAGTTTTTGTTTATGTTGTAGATTGTTGGGTGAATATTTGTTACCATCGCCAAATACTTTACCTCGAACATATCGAGATATACGTGCTATTATGAAACACCTTGGAAGGGAATATAACAATATAGATGCATGTCCTAAAGATCATATTATATATTACGGAGAACATGCGTTGAAAACAAAATGTCCGAAATGTGGTACTAGTAGATATCAAATAGATCAACTAACCAAAAAGGTGCCTCAAAAGGTTCTTCGTCACATTCCCATAATTCCATGTTTGCAGCGAATGTTCAAGTGTAATAGAATAACACAGTTTATGGATTACCATTCAAAGAATAGAAGTGGAGATGGTGTTCTTTGAATGCCTGCAGATGGTTATGCATTTAGAGAAATCAAGGAAAAATATGTAGATTTTAAAAATTAACCTCGTAATGTCAGGCTTTCATTGGCAACTGATGGTGTTAATCCATTCAGAGAGCTTAGATCTACTTACTCAGTGTGGGCTATTTTCATTATCAACAATAACATTCCTCCTTGAATGTCAATAAAGAGGGAGCACATAATGTTGACTATGATTATTCCAGGTATTTGATACATTATTTTTTTGAATGTAACATTTTCATTTCTCTCGTTGTTTGCATAAATATATATTTTATTTATTTACTTACTTATATATACATATATCATAGTAGTAATTATTATGTACTGTAATTTTGAACAATTAGGTAAGTACCAGGTCAAAGATATGAATGTATATATTGAGCCTCTTATCGATGAGCTAATACAATTATGGCATGGCATCACTATGTATGACATCACTAAACCAATCAAGCAGAAGAGATTTCAATGTCGTGGAATGCTTGTATGGACAATTCATGATGGCCCAGGACTAACACATGTTTGTGTTATGTAATATTTCGTTGCATGTTAATATAATGCATAATTATCTAAATTAGATATACCATGTTGCATGTTTTAAAAATGATCTCATAGTATAATTGTTATTGATCCATCTATTGCAGGTCTTCAGACAAAGGGCAGATTTGCATGTCCAGTTTGTGGCCCTAAGATGAAGTATCGTCATTCGCCAGAATTAAGAAAGATGGTGTTTGATGAGTTTAGGCACTTACTCTCTAGGAACCATAAGTATGATACTACTAAAAAACATATTTTCAATGATAAAGAAGAAACTGGATTAAAACCACGAAGAATGACACCTCAGTTGTGGATGTTGGAATATAACAGAATTAATAATTGTCAAGTAGCTGGTACGTAATTTGTGTGTGTGTGTGTGTGTGTGTGTGTGTGTGTGTGTGTATATATTATTTGTTTATGTAATGTTTGGAATTTTTGTTTTAACTAATGAATTTGTTTTATTGTAGTTTATAATTAATATTGTTCTGATTTATTTTATTCTTTGATATCAAGGTCATCGTCACGGTGAAAGTACTAATATTTTACTTCCACCTGGAATGAAATGTTATCCTTCTCAATTCACAAGGTTTCCCTACTATGAGGACCTAAAAATAGCTCATTTGTTTGATACAATGCATGTCGGGAAGAATGTGACATAAACGTTATGGTGAACCATATATGGTGCACATGATAGAGATAAAATTGACAAAATTTGTGCTGACATTGAGAAATCGAATCATACAATGAAAAGTGTGATCGACAGATCAAATAACAATGGAGGTCAAAATTATAATAATATTCCATGGTTATTAAAATAACAATAAAGAAATGATGTAAAAGAGGTCGTTAGAAGAATTAAATTTCCAACAGGTTTTGCTTCAAACATAAATAATATCTTAACGAAGAAAGGTGACTTCATTGGGGTGAAAACACATGATTGGCATACCTTTGTTAAGGTAATTTTTTTGGTATACATTTTTGTATGTTATTGCTTGAATACATACTTTAAATTTTCCTTTTTTCTGTTTAATTTTGAAACCAATAACGATTCAATTTTTATTGTTATTGTATGTTCTACCTGTATCTCTCCCAAATGACTTCGACAACAATGTCAAACAAGTTATATATGGTCTTAGTAAATACATGAGGTAAGTATTTTTTATTTCTACGCAAAATCTAATTGCTACAATTTCTTTTCGTACTTAATGAAATGATGTATTAATTTACTTGTAATGAAATATATATTATGTTTCATTGAAATAACCTTGCGTAATGATTTGCAGATGGTTGTCATTGAAAGAAATCCATCAAGATGAAATAAAGTATTGGAAGAGATAAATTCCTCTGCTAATGTGTGAAATGCAAAAGTATCTACCTCCAACATTTTTCAATGCACAAGAACACTACTTGATACACCAAGTTGAGGAGATTGAAATGTGTGGACCAGTACACACAAGGTCAATGTGGATGGTCAAGAGGCACTTGAAATCCTTGAAGGCTTTGGTTAGACAAAGAGCACGACCTGAGGGTTCTATGGTGGAGGGAAATGTGGTATATCAATGCATGGTGTATATTAGTCATTATCTTCCTATATTAGCTGTGCCAGCTATGAAGGCGGTGGATTGCATTTGGGATGTGAACTCCATCAAAAAATTTGAAGTGGAGCACCTGTTGGGAAAAGGTAGAATGAAGAAAATGAGAGGTAAAATATTTATTATGTATAATACATATAATGTTTCATTTTTTTACATCATGTATATGATCATTATATTCATTTAGGTATTATTATTTCATATTTTATTAATTAGTATAATTTACCATGGTTATAAGTAATATTTATTAATATTGGTGAATTATTGTTTTTTTATTCAGGTGCTCAAGATTATGAGGCACTACTTCTATACATTACAAACAATCTTGAGTGGATGAGTGAATGGATTGAAACATGTAAAGCACGTAACGACGGTAGGTTATCATGGCAACTACTGTCTGAATTGATTAGAGAAGTGTATCGTAGTGGAGATGGAAATGTTACGGATAGGGAAATCGATTTAGCATATGGTTTGAAAGATAGAAAGGTAAGAAATTAATTCACCTATTTTATTCATTACTTATTTTATACTATATTTATAATGTGACAACAAGTTTGATTTTTCAGATAATTTTCATGTTGTGTATATTATATGATTAATTATTAATTGAGAATGCATATTTTTCATGTTTGGCATATTGCAGTTGAAACACCATAAGGCTATGTGGTGCAATGGTCATAAATTTCGTGTTAAACAGTTGGATGATAACAGGAAAAATTTTGATAGTGGGATAACTGTAGTATTCCAGGTCACTAATGTTTCCTCCAAGAGTGACAGACATCCTTGAGAATCTGAAAATAGATATTATGGGTTTTTAGATGATATAGTTGAGTGTGACTTTAATTCCTTCAAAATAGTTTTGTTCGATGTCAAATGGTATAGGCTATGAATGAATGTACGTGATGATGATAGAACACTTATTCAACATGACAATGGATTTCCAATGGTTAAAACATCGCAGTTTGAAGTAGGAAAAGATCGCTATGTTTTTCCAAGCCAATGCGAACAAGTCTTTTACTCAGAGGTTCCAGGTGAGAACGAATGTTCATTTGCTATTAGATATGATCCAAGAGGAAGGCCAGTAGAGTAGAATATAGAGGAAGAAGATGATATTGATCAAGAAGAAGATGATGTAGTGGCAGACGAGAAGAAAGATGCATTGACAGACGAAGAAGATATATTAGAAGATGAACCAGGCATAGGAGATGAGGCAACAATTATTGATGATGATGTCGATGAGGATATTATTGAAAATGACATAATTGATGATGATGATGACATGGTCGATCATTTCAACACCGTTTCTGAATCAGATGTCGGTATAGATGTCGATCAGTTGGATGAAGATCAAGAAGACACATAAGAATAATATTGATACAGATGTTATGTTCAAGTATGAGCTGATATGTTATAACTTTATATTTTAATATGTAGGAATTATTGTCTTTAAATAATTTAATAATTATGTGGGTTTGTTGCATGTTGTTTATTATTTCAAACCAATAAATAAAATCCTTACTATAAGTACTAATAATTAAATTCTTTATATGTCTTTCAAACTTTAAACATTATAAAAAGTAAAACACATATATACAATTAGTTACATAAAAACCTCAAGCGATGGATGTCACAATTTCACAATGTGCATGAAAGGTAGAAGTTCATGTGCAACTTACAATGTGTAGTAAAGAAGGGGTTAATGTCTCAACCTAGAGGGATCAATTGTAAATCATATCGATAAAACACATATGGTCAAAAACACAGGAGGAATTGTATGAAAATACTTATCCTTATATACTAATATCGAAGGAATGTACCATATATCTAGTGGATGTCACACCAAACCAATCCATTTCATTACCCACGTGCCTTTTTTACAAAATCACACCAAACCAATCCATTTAATTACCCATGCGCCCTTTTTACAAAAATTCTTACAAAATCGATTTCATTATCTCTGCAACGGCGCTGAGAGTTCGATTCTCACCTAATAAATTTCATATCTCTAAAATGGTGCTGAGAGTTCGACTATTTGTTCAACCGGTCAGCTGTTTGTTGGTTCGAGGGTTTAGCAGGTTCGGGGGTTTAGCAGGGGACCCGTTGGTTTGACCACCAAAATGGTAAGCATACACCAATCCTTTAGCTGTAATGTTCCGAATGTTATAAAAATTTGCAATTTATTGTTAATATGGATGGAGGGTTTCAATACCTGGGCTTTATATTCAAACCAAATGTTTACAAAATATGTGATTAGGGTTGGCTCATTTATAAAATTGAGAAGGGTCTCAAACACTAGATAAAAAAGTGGATATGTCTTGGGGGTAGACTTGTTTTGATAAAATCCATCCTTCATATCATCCCCATCTACTCGATGTGCATCTTCAAGTTACTTAAGGGTGTTATCAACAGATTACAAACCATTATTTCTCAATTTTTTTGGGTTGGCACAAGTATATAAAGGAAAAATAATTTGGTTAGCATGTATTTGATTAATCCTCCTACTGCCCTTGGTGGTTGGGGGAATAAAGACACCATGACTTTTAATATGGCTCTCCTCTTAAAAACTTTCTGGTGAGTAGTATCCATCAAAGGACTTTGGAAACAAGTAATTTGTGTTAAAAATATGCAAAATAGGGAATTTATTATGTGGTTGTGTAATGCTGCTTTGGATTCCTCACATGTCTCGTATTGTTGGAATATCCTTCTATCGACAAAACATTGGTTTTATGGTAATCTAAGGTGGGCAGTTGGTTTTGGATCCACTCCTACAATAGGCCTTGACTCACTCTCATGCATGATTGGATCACATATCCTATCTGTTAAACACCATGTTAAAGCACACACATGGTGTATGAGGAAGATGAACACACACACACAAGAGAATCAACACAATGAAGGATAAGCGTGAGGCTTTCTTATTTTTCCATTATACATGATGTACATTTATAGTGCAATGGTGTGACTCTTGGTTTCATATTCCAAGGTCACTTGGACTCCATTGTGACTTTTCGCATTCCACACCTACCCATGTAGGATTAGGTGTTCCAACATCCCCCCTTAATCCGAAGGGGTATGTGTGAGTCCAAGAAAAGAGTTGTAATAAAAATCTGCAAAGTATGCATGGCAGCACTTGGGCTGAATCAACTCTCTGAAATGTTGGAAAAAAGAGGTGGTTTTAGGATGACCACAAACACTGGAACGCAAAACTTGTTGCAGTTCCCGGAACTCTTCCAAAATTGGCAAGAAGCTGAAAGCTTCTGCTAGAGGAATTGTCCCTCATAAAAAAGGGAGACCTTCAACCTAAAAGAAGGGAGGTCTACTACCTGTGATGGTTTTAGGATTACCAACAACTCTGGAATGCTTGAAGCATTTCCTGGAACTCAACCAAAGCTGGCAAGAAGCTGAAGGCTTCTGCTAGAGAAAGTGTTCCTCATATATGAAAGGGAGACCTTCGACCTAAAAGAAGGGAGGTCTACTACCTGTGATGGTTTTAGGTTATCCACCAACCAAAGATGATGGTTTAAGGTTTTCCACCAACCGAAGGCATGCTCATGGGCATCCGTGTCTCTGGCTACATCTCTGAATCTGGAATGACGAATTGTGGCTCAGGCTCGCTTGAACTGCTGTGTCTCTGGCTACAACTCTGAACATGGAATGAGAGATTGTGGCTCAGGCTCACTTGATCTGTCGTCGAAGCTTGTACATGACCACCATTTCCCCCCCTGTCAGGGACAAGGTGAGATGATGGAGAAAACTCAACTGCAAGTTTGCTCAATATCCGTGAACAAGTTCTAACATGTGTCGTAAACATCTTCTTGGCTGTTGATGCCCATTGCCAAGAAGCGATCCATCCAAGATGAATCTTTGTTCTTGCAGGAGGCTTGTGTCTGAAGCATCTGTTTGAAGAATGGGTGTGCCGACCACAATTCTTGCATGGATGAAGATCAAAACAATGATCTTTCATATGTTGAACTCGATCACATTGTTGGCATTTTTCAATCTGTTGTTGTTGTTGTGGAGCAGGATCTGGAACTGCTGCAGGTGAAGTGTCATACAGGAATCTGGCACTCTGAAATATGATGGGCTTTGTGTAGTCTGGAATATAAAAGGACACACCCTTGTCATATCCAAGGCTATTTCAGTGCTTGTTGTGGACAAGCTCTTCCCAAGGTCTGATGATGGGCTTGAGAAGTGCAGGTTGAACTACTGCATCTGCATGTACATCTGCTCTAGTACAAGGAACTGAATGTGGATCAACTGCAACTTTATCTTTTTTCTTCTGATGAGAGTCCTTCACAATGTTTTGAATAGAAACAGGTTCAGAATGGTGACTCTTTTGTTGAAGTTCGTCTTGTTGGAGCTGAGATTCCAACTGCAAAAACTCAATCTTTTCTTGTGCATTTTGTAAACAAGTCTGAATATTACAAAGAGCATTCTTGCTCATTTTTATCATGTCACCAACATTGGAATGAATGAGGTCATTCAACAACACTAATGCCTCATTTATTTTAGCCATTTTAACAACTTAGGCTCAAAAATGAAAGGGTGTCGGCTTCAACCGAAAATGCACCCGTTTACAATGTGACTCAACAAGAAATACAAATGACTCAAGAGATCTCTCAAAGTACAAAGTGTGCTCCTCAAATGATGGAGGGAAATCAAAAATCCAACAACTCAAATTTACACTTCAAGTCTTAATTGCATCTATGAATGAAGAAGCAATACAATACAATATTATAGAATATCTCTGCAAAATATGTGCAGCTGAAAACACTATGCAAGAGGCCTTTAAGACATCTGAATTTTTTCTTCAAAGCGTTGTTTTCAATGATGGAAAACTTGTCTTAAAATGTCAATTTCTTCAGAAATCACCCTTCAAATCAATGCCACAAATCACAATGAAAATCTGCAATTTTCTCTATATATAGTCCATGCCATTTCTTCAATTTTGCTGTTCATTTCTTCTTCTGTGCTTTCTCTTTTCCTCTCTCTCTGTTTTTTTTTTTTTTTAATTAAAAATTAATTAAAAAATGAATTAATGGGAATTAATTAAAATAATGGAAAGAGGGATATTTATTGAAATGGAAGGGGAGGGAAATATTAAAATGGGATTAAAAAAAGGGATTATATAAAAATGGAATGTGGGAACGAATTTAAAAGTGAAGGGGGCTATTAATTTTTTTTTTTTTTTTAAATATAAAGAATGAATTTAAAAAGGATGGGGTGGTATTTTAAAAGTTTTAAAAATTAAAATATGAAACCAAAATGGTGGGGTGGAGGATTTATTTTAAAATGGGTGGGGAATTTTTAATAATAGAAAAATTACACTGCAAATGAATCTACGTAAGGGAGGGATGGAGTGAAGTGGGAGGGGTGAGAGGAGTATGGTAGGGGTGTTGTGCGTAGATAGGAATGAGAGGTCTGCGTAGAGTGGGGAGGGGGTATAATAATAAAGGGAGCCGTGTATTGAATGGAGGGAGGGACGTGAGCTTGAGGGCAGTCGTGTATTGAATGGAGGGGGGATGGGGCTATATAAGGGAGCTGTCGTATGTGAGTTTGGTTAACGCAGAGAGGTGTGTGTTGAGGGCTGGAGTGATAAGGGGCAGCGTGGGGTTGGAGGATAGGGTTAATTAATTTTTAATTTAAAAATTGCAGGAGCGTGGACTAGAGTGAGAGTTTGTGAGGGAAGGAAGCGTGGGCACAGATAGGGGAGCGGGTTTATGGGGGTGCAGGATAAGAGGGCGGCCATTGCAGAGTGTAGTGAGGTTTTGTGGGCGTAGAGCCGTATTTTAAAAAAGGGAGGGAGAGTATTATAATAAGGTGGGGGGGGGCGGGGGGGCGACCTTGCAGTGTATTATAATAAGGGGGGCCGAAAGGCTCAGAGCAGTAATTTTTTTTTTTTAATTTTTTATTATTTTTTAATTTAAACAACAGAGTAGAATAAAGGATTTTAGAATTGTAGCAGAATTTTTCTTCCAAATACACAGCAATTTTTTTTTCTTCAAATGTATAGCAAAATCTTGTAGACTCGGCGGAAAAATTAATTTTCTCAGCAGCAGAGAATGAGAATGCAGAATTTTCCAGAAAATTTCAGCAGTAAAACCCATAAATTTGCAGAGATTTTTCAATGAAAAACTCAAAAATTTTCACTTAAAAAACTCATAAATCTTTTCCATTAAAAACTAGAAATTTCTTCTCAATATAAATAGTATCCAGCAACACTTCAAATTGCAGATTTTAATGAGAAGAAATTGCAGAGAAAATTTAGAATGAAAACCTTCAGATGGGCAGTGCTGCCTTTCTTCAAAGTCAATGCTTGAATGCTGCCAATTTCTGAATGCTGCTCCTTCTCCAAAACCACTTTCTGAATGCGGAAAAATGTCTGCTGCAGAAAATCTGAGTGCTGCAAAAATTTCAAGAATTTTTGCAGGTATTCACAGGCCATAAACACAAATGGCTCACTCAAATTGGAGCAGGGCCAGCAATCGCCCGCTCTGATACTATGTTAAACACCATTTTAAAGCACACACATGGTGTATGAGGAATATGAACACACACACACAAGAGACTCAACACAATGAAGGATAAGCGTGAGGCTTTCTTATTTTTCCATTATACATTATGTACATTTATAGTACAATGGTGTGACTCTTGGTTTCATATTCCAAGGTCACTTGGACTCCATTGTGACTTTTCACATTCCACACCTACCCATGTAGGATTAGGTGTTCCAACACTATCATATGATCTCATTATATGCCTAAAAAAATGGGTTTATATGTGATTAGCCAACTATTTTGACTTTGATAATTAGAAATACCCAGAAAACAAACTGACATTAAACCTTTATTTACCACTAACCATATATGAAATATAACTATGCTAGAGATTTGATTTGTGCAACATAGTTTATATGAAAGAAACTAAACTATTTCATTCACTTATGGCAATTCTCCTTTTATATCTTAACGTCAAATAACATAAAACCAAGGTATAAAGGAAATATATAGAAAAATACAGAGTGTAAAGACAACTAAACTAGATTGCATGTAGATAAAATACACCATAAGAAAATCACACTAGATACGGGATTAAAAAACCACATGATATTATTCTAATGGAGGCATGTCAAGCTTGGTTTGTTGGGCCTTGACCAACCATCTTGCACCCTCTTAAAGCGATATTAGATTACAGAACACAATAGATCATCACATAAAAAATGACAATAATAGAGAAGAACCTAACATTTAGCTTATGTATTAATGGAGTTCAGTATGTCAATACATGATGAGCTTAGTGATTCATACCCAACTGATAAAAAGTGATACCAGAATTCAAACTAACAATTCAACCATACCATAACATCACTAACCTATCTCTAAGCTTTAACTCATGTTATAAAATTTGATTACATTACAAATATCGCCAAAATGAAGCCATTCACATATAGAGAAAAACAGGAAACAACGTCCCTCCAGTGATCAATCTGGTACAACCATTATCTAACTAAAAATATTTGATCCATTGTGTGAGGGTTTCTTTGGAAAAAACTTACTTCCTCCTCAGGCTACTATGTTGACTGCAGGGGTGGGGTAGGTGCACACATTCCTTCAATCTCATTTCATAGATATATTCACAAATATTCAATCATCCAGTTGGCCACGATCCCATTTATATATCTCCAATAACCAATAGTCTTGTGCCTTGACTGTGGTGCACAAACTCTATAATTGGTGCAAGAATCCCGTAACATGTGCATCAATCCCATGACTAGTTAAGGAACACCAAAATGAGTACAAGAGCTACACCTACTTAGGTAAGTGACTTGTATAAGTTTTAAACTATAAAAATATAATAAATGAGGCATTTTGATCCAAATTAAATATGTACCTACCACATTTCGAACAATAAGCAACTTGTACTCAAATCCTCCAGATTACATCAAAAGAGCATGGAAATACTAGGCATATCCTTCAAAATTGGTCAAATAGGGGAGTGGTGAGGGTATTAAATAAAAAAAATGAGACATTTTATAAGATTTACATCCCCCAAACCCGACTTCATTGTGTGTCCTCACACAAATAGGGGTGTGCCAAATGACTCCATAAAAAACCAAAATTTTGAAGCCCTAACTCCATCACTTTTTCATTAGGATGTTGATTTCTGATCTTGTGCCTTGAATCTTCTTCAATTTCCTCTTGTCCCTCCTATATTTAGTTTTCATATATGCTACATGCATCCTCTAACATTTGACTTTTTATTTTAAATATTATGTCTCCTTTACCGAGTCTTCATTTCTAGCCCTCAACAAAGAATTTTAAGACTTCAGGTGGCGGTCCAGAATCACAATTAATTCCACTTTTCTCTTCAAAGTTTGAATTCTATTCTCATATTGAATTTTTCTCATCAAATACTTAAGTGGAACCTACTCTTCCTTTTATTCAGAGACTTCATACATATAATTGTCACCACAGTCATCCAGATCAGCTGATACAAATCCTAAAATGGAGATTTCTTCTTTATCAAGTATAAGTTCCCTACCAAACAGTAGTCAGCCTAGTAGTCAGTCATTAATATAGGGTCATATACAGAATTTTCTTCATATAAGGTCTTGATTTTTCCTCCTTCCCAATCTTCATGTGTTTTATGTTGTGGCTCTAATGTATCAAAATTTATATAGAGGTTGACATCCACTAGGTGTTGCAAGAGGATTCTTTACTACATCAAGCTCAAACCTCTATCTAATTTATTTCTTGAAGCTAAAATTTTGTGTGAACCTTAGGCATCATTGCACACTAAAGAAGCCCCGAGCAAAGGTAATTAATAGATACCAAATAATTATCTCTACATGGAGTTACAACACAGGAGAACAAAAAACGTATTAATATAGGTCTAATGGGAAAATAATGTTAAACAAGAAGAGAGGCAGGTATTAGAGAGAATAATGGAGTTATTAGAACCACAAAAGAATTGATATCATGTCATATAAAGGTGTAACTCCAAACTTGGATCATATTCCATTAACATGAATCCATATTTAATATGGTAATATGACTCTTGATTTCATCTTTCAAGAGGTTAATTATGAAGATGATTTGTTTCGATAATTAATATACCTTTTGAGATTTTAAAATTTCACTACAAATAACCCAGTTTAGTCTCATTGTCAACTCGTCTCTTGTTTGGGTGCCTTAATATGCAATGACATGTTTCCAGGACTGAATTCAATGCAAGGCATATTTGAAACTCTAACTTTGTCTTCCAGTGTCTTATTAGAAATTATTTCAGTTTTCATTTTGTGTTTTCAAGTTAGATATTGTTTTCAAGTTTTTACATTTATAATTTTATTGCACTGTGGCAGACTGATTAGGGCAGTACAGGAACAACCCCGAGACGGGATGATCATAGAAAGGGGCCGGCGAAAGAACATGTAAAGTGCCAACATTGCTCTATCTTCAGGTATTTTAGTTATTTACATAATTGAAATAATATTAATTTTGTTCAAATATGCAGACACCTGGCCATGGTATGCCTGATGATTCCCTCTATGAGGAAGAGCTTTCTTCATCCCTATCTTCATTTCTCTTGTTGCAAAAAAAGGCGCAAAAAGCAAGGTTGGAATTTGATACTTTGATAGACGCGCCTCAAACACCTGAAACAGAAGAGAGGATAAAACAACTTATGACCTTGCTAGAAACATATCAGGTAATAAGAAAAAATCAAAAGCATATTTTTTTTTTTCTGCATGAGATGAATTGTGATAGTTTGATTTTTAATTTTTACATTGACTAAACTAAAAAAAAGTTCTTTTGTATGTAGTGTTATCTGACACTTGCTGAACCCGGTGTCCGTGCTAGTGGGACACAAGGGCAAGAGATTGCCCAAAAACCCTCTCATACACCTTCTACTCCTTTAGGTGCCAGCCAAGAAACACACCCTGCCCAAGCAGACACCTAGCCAACTGCTGAATGTGTTGGTAGTGATGAGGCTGATATGGCCAACTTCATTATTGCGTTTCCTGGAGCTACATGTGTCAGCTCCACGGGGACCATTAATGGCACATTGTTGGTGAATGATGAAGGTGTCCCTATAAAGCACGTACAACTCCTAGGTAAGTTTTAATATTTTAACTATTTCATGTACTCTATCTAAAACATATTTTATCATGATTTTTATTTTTAAATTAATGATAATATATTTTTTTTTGTGTAGGAAACAATGAGTTCTACAGGTTTTTGGAGAGCCATGCGTTGGTAATTTTTGGCCAAACCATATGCACAAGGTGGAATTCCCAGAATTCCAACCTAAAAAGAGAACTTCTAGATTATCTAGAAGCCCTTTTTGGGGTGGGCACATTTGACAGAACAACGGTGGCTCAGGTAGCTGGAAAATATTTGAAATATACCAGGGACACCTATAGGATGCAATTGCAATTTAACCCTAGATACGAGCATCCTCTCACAGTTCCAGAGAGTGAGTGGAGAGCACTCATCCATGATGGAAAAGTAAAAAGGGCAAAGAAAGAAGAAAAAATGCCATCTGGACCCGCAAGGTAAATTACAACTTTAATTCAATAGCTTTAATTTTCTCTATGTCTAAAATAAAAGTGTGCTACGTCATATCTGACTTCAATATTTTTATGATAGGTTGTCTGACACCTCGAAGGAAACCAAAGCTAGGATTGAAGAAAAGGGCCATCACAAGCTAGGCCAGGGCGGCTACTTGAAATTAGCGGCAAGAATTATAAATAGCTAAACATCTTATAATTAATTGTATTGCTTTCCAACATTTTTGTAATCCTATCAAATAAAATTAAAAATACACAATCATATGTAATGCAGGGTGATCACTTCGGAACATAAACTATAGGGGAAGATAAAAATATTGCTTTCCATTTCGGCTATCAAGCCGTAGTTGAACGTCGCAGAAGCTTGGGGCAGGTCCCAAGATCCAGAATGCCTGATAAGGTAAAATATTAACCTTTCAATATGTTTATTTTCATCCATAAATTTAATGTCTAACAACTTTGTTTAAATCAGGGGAGCGGCACTGTCGACGAGGCAAATAACCCAGTTGTAGAGACAGATGTAGATGTTCCTCATGTGTAACTTGATCATTGTAGTGGGGACCAGGCCGACAATGCTACTATCAGTGAGGGCCGTGACGGTAATTAATTTCCACCTATAATTTTTTCTAATTATACCTTGATTTTTGTCCTTATAACGTTTTTTGTTTAAATGACAGAGAATGTTTCCCTTGAGGATCTTACCACCAGAGAGGAATCCAGGGCAAGAGTCCCAATGGCAACAACTAGTGCACCAGGTAAATAATCTCATTTCAATTTTTTTTATTAATATTACCGAACTAGTTCAATGATATTTAAAAAATAACAATTAAAATTTAATATTATCTGTTTTTGTAGGCGATGCCCCATCACTGGATGAGACCAGACATCGTGAATATGCAACTAGGTCAGCAATGTGGGTCGAAAGGCACAAAATAGGAGTAGAGTACGATGATATTGATGATGTAATTAGGAGCTTTAGAAATAGGAAGAAGAAAAAGAAAATTTGACAATGTAAAATATTGTATTATTATAAGACAAACGTTACCATACTTGGAACGTTTTTTGCATTATAAAAAAAACTCTTTTATCATACTATTTTTATGTCAAGCACTAATTTCAATGTTTCCTTCCGTACTTCTTATTGAATTGTTTTTTTTATTAGTTATTGAATATTTTTTTTATGCTCATGAAAGTAAAAAATGAAATATAGATTGGGTATTGGGGAATTGAGAGTGATGTGAGGGGGGGGGGGGTGCGGGGGGGGGAGGGGCCATAAGAGCTTCCACCTTCACGTGGTTGGCCCTGTTTAGTAGAGAATAATTTATTGGAGTGATTTAATCTTGGAGCAAATCTCCCTCAATCCAACATAGAAACAAAAAAGTCATTGTTGACTTAGTTGCTACTCTTTCAGATCATGGGAGGCTTGTTCCTAGTTCATGCAACTCCGATAAATTGTTCTTGAAATGAAGAGGAGCTTATTCAGGTATGTTTTGACATTTTCAACATATGTTCTAACATTATCATAAAAATGCATCTTAGAGTAAAAAATACTACATCAATTACTTGTATTTATTGTATAGATAATGATGGATTTTGATTGACTTGGCAGTGAAGGTACAAATCCTCTTGCATCATGAGCAATAAAACTTGTCAACCAAGGTCTTGTCTAGGATATTTTTGCTTGTGCACTTGACTAGGTTCGTAATGTCACATTTTGTAAGTTCCTTTACAGTTCATAATTCAATATTAAGCTTGTTCATGATTATTATCTAGGTTTTTTGTATGTGTTTTTTCATCTATTTGATTGTAAGCAACTCTGCATGTTTCCTGTTGTTCACTATGATTTCTCCCATTACCACTCCCAGGATGAATTCGACTTTATTTTTACATAGGTTACTTTATTGTTACTATGATTTCTCCATTTATGATTTCATAGGTTACATCATGTAAAGTTGTCAATCTCAGGTTGGTGATGAGCTTTAGTTCTCCAAATTTGGGGCTTTTCTGATATTTTCTCCCTCATGTCATTCTTGCATCACCTCGTTGTTTCAGCATGCCAATTTTCTACCACTTGTACCAATTAGCACATGTCAATCTTTGAGTGGTGCCACATTTCACCTATTTTCGGCCTACTTGACCACCTGAAAAACTCAAATCCACACACCATGTGTCTTTATCATGGAGTGCCACATGTCCTAGATATTTTAGATGCTAACATCATGCTTCTAATGTGTTATGTCAACCAATCACAGTGGTCCATGTGGCCTTGTGCCATTCACCAGTCTGGAAGAGAGATTTGAGCCTTTTCTTTTCCTGATTTTTCTATTATAATTTTTTTCTTCAGGACGGGAAATCCCTTTTGCAATAGATGGGGATTTTCCCATTTCCCTGGATTCATCTCCTAGGACACCCTTCAAGCCATCATCCAAGAGGCAATCTGCAACTCTCTGTTGTTTCCCTCTTGCCCTTGAATTATGCGCTTCTAGAAGACTAGTTAGGGCACTCTTCTAGCCCTTATCCCATTGCTTCATCATTGTATCAACTTCTCCCACATGATGCTTCTATTTTTTGTCCACTTAAAGGAAGAAAACACTACCTTAGGGTGAGGTTTCTCCTCAACTATCCCCACTGCACTTATCGACCAACCAACAATATGAATGTTTCCCTTACTTATGGAGACACCCCCTATGCTACTACACATTAAATTCCAGGAGCTACTTGCTAAGGAACACTCATACACTATGCCTAATGACCCTCCAAACAATCCCTCTAACTATTTTTGTATCAACCTCCCTTTTTGGTCTTTTAGACAAAGGTGAACCTCACACCATCAAGCACATAATGCTATCACAAGACTCAAACTGAATCCTACAACTGTTCTCCACAAACTTCTCTTCCAATTCCTTAAAATGTGATTTGAATTTTTTGAAGAACTCGGCCCTAGTAAGGGCACCTATCCCTGCTCAAAACCACCCTTCCTCCCACCTGTAAGCCTTCTTCTTTATGTGTTCTTGTTGGAGACACTTGTGGCCTTATTGTGGCTTGTAAGTACCTCTAATGGCCTTTCTACAGGACAGTAGCACATTTATATTTGTAAATGAAAATGAGCAGACATAACATGGACCTAATTTTCCCCAAGGAATAAGGTTTAGACTTGGACTTCTCCTCCTAGCCATGATAGTCCATGGTGAGTAGAATGGAATGGTTAGAGATGCTTTTATTTTGCGCAACAATTTGGGACCTTGCCTAGTCTTGAAATTTCAATGACATTGGGGCTATGGCAGCCTCCTACTCTGCCTCTTGGGCCTTGGTACTGATGCATACAATAAAATTGATCATATAAACTAAGCAAGCCCTCTACAAACATATTTACAATCTCTTTTGTTCTTGGGAAAAATATACCTCTGGCAGAAACTAAATTATTTATAAGGTTAATTTCTGGTCCTAGAAACATTGTATTAATTTTACTCCCAAAGTTTCAATCTTAACTAAGTTTGAGCAACCAGATAATATAATTAATCATGCAGTCTATAGTCACACATAAATTTGATACTTTTAATGTCTCAGCTACACTATATAATACAACTATCTAAAACGTTAAAAATCAGATCGTGTTCTAAAATGCTAAAAATCAGATCCTCTAGATCTTGCTGGCATCTTGTGCAGGATCACCATTCAGTTCTGCTTTAGGGACAACTCCATAGGTATGCTGCACTTCTTGGTGACTCGTGTATTTGAGTTTAGCGAAGGTATGATTACTTCACTCTGGCCTCTACAACATAGCTTGTCCCACAGTGTACCCTTCAAGACTCTAAGT
Source organism: Pinus albicaulis (assembly GCA_034641835.2). Lineage (NCBI taxonomy): Eukaryota > Viridiplantae > Streptophyta > Pinopsida > Pinales > Pinaceae > Pinus > Pinus albicaulis. Next base: position 1,236,997,644 of record CM076575.1, read on the forward strand.
TCCACTTCAGGACCCTCCTCTTACAGCGAGAATGCTAGGGCTTCTTCGAGAATGCTAGGGCTTCGTCCCAAGGTGTGCTAGATTTATGCGAGGGTCATCCATTTGAATCTTCCAAACTCTCCGACGTTCACTCATGCAATCTGACACAACTTCATATTTTCTTTCATGCATATGTGTTCGAGTTTAGAATTATAGATTAGCACATGGTTAATTGCTATAAAGTGTTGATTGTGGTACTGTACAGTTACAGTAGCAATGGATTTTTGTTTTGAAAGGAAATCCTTGTGTAATCCCCTCTCCTTCCTCGACACATCTGGATAGAGGGCAGCTTTTCTGAGTCAGTTAATTTGATTTGAAACCATGATCAATGTGCTGATGTTTACCATAAAATTGCATTGTCCTGACAGGTCTATGTGAGATGGCCTGTCAACGTGCCTTTATTTCTCATCTTGCAGGTCCAAGCTAGGCATTGAGTCCAATTTTTCTTCCTTTATTTCTCATCTATTCATTTTTTTTCATCAGGCAATACAAACTCTTATCAAATTGCAAGGTGTAATTCTAATCTAACTAAGATAGGGTGGACAACATGCCATGAACATACAATTCAAAAGTTCTTGTTAGGGTTTAAGTAGCTTATAGTTCTTGTTCCTAACATTAGTTTTTGAAATATCAATTTTCTAAACTTTTTTAACCCAATTTTCTCTTGATTTTATGGAAATTGGGTGTTTGGATCTAGAAAATTTAATCTCTATTATTTTGGCTTCTCTTAGTATGAATACAATTTTAATATGTAAAAAACATTACAGTAAGTAATCAAGTGTTCACTGGAGAAGAAATACTCATGCTCTCCTCCTTAGTATGGTAGTTCACTCAATTCCTCCTCCTCCTGCATACATACTGACCACTGAATCAATTAATTGTGAGACTATCATGCTGGGATACACCATGTTCAAAATCTTTGCCAGAAGAGCAAACAAATTCATCTCCATATGGGTAGAGAGGAAGAAATTGCAGGTTTAAGGTTTAGTCATTGCAAATGGAATCACCGCACTTTTGACTATTTTTCAATCCTCCCAAATGCTTTTTAGGAAGCAAAATTAAGTATATTGTTGATCCATGGAATCTTGTTAAGCCTTTCATATAGTTGGAAGAAACCTACTATTTGAGAGGCTGAAGGTATACCTCTCCTATGCTTGGTGATCTCTATAATTATGACCCTATATGAGATTCAAATGATCATCTCTAGGGTCTATTATATAGATTAACATAGTAGTCAAGCAAGGGTGTCGACTTCCTCACATTATTTGGACTTCATATTTATGGATGAGAGTTTCTCATTTCAAAATCCATGGGTGGTAAAGGTGGAGGCCCTCTATGGGATCTCCATTTCACTATTTTTTGACAATATTGTGCTTCTATCTCAAGAATCCAAAAACAAAAGTATATTTTGAGCTCATTTTGGGATGAACATGGTATTCAAGTCCACCTTGCAAACACAAAAGCATGTAAGTAATCTCTCCTTCTTTTCAAGGATAACAGGTAGAAATGGTGACATCCTAGTCTTTCCTTTGAATGCTATTATTTGGTTCATCTTTTAACTTGTTTTAAACATTTGTATCAATGTTGAATAGAGGATTGAAACATTAAAAACATTGGAGAGACGATGTTTCCAAATTTAGTTTTAGGATATTCAGGATAAGTTCTGGTTTCCTGAAGTCTTTTCATAATACTTTGTTACACATGACTTTCATTTTCTTCTTGCAGAATTTCTAGAAATGAATGGATATCTTGTGGACTGTTGTAAACAAATTTAGTTCTATTACCATGCTCAAGAGAATTTAATGTTTGTCATTATTGGAGGATAGAGATATACCATAAGAGCTTGGTTCTGTGTTGTAGCCTTTTATTAAGACTTCAATCAGTTAAACCCTTGGACCTACTGCAACCCTATATTAAGGCTTGGTTCTATTGAAACCGCCATACTTTGGACCTCTTCATTGCAGTCTCAGGCCAGGGATATAGCTATTGGATTTTGACATATTTTATGCGGTGAACATCTATTAAAATCTTATATTATCTCCTATTTACTGATTCTTGGATAGAACTTTCGAATTAGCTAAGTCACCTATTTACTTAAAACTAGCACATTTGGCGGAGTTTTTTTTAACATATTTTAAACCAAGATTGAATGTTATTTACTACATATAGAAATCTGGAGGGGAATGGAGCATTCAAGTTGTACAATGTATTACTTCAGTCTTATGATTTATCAATGTCCTATTGGAAACTAAGTTGATGGCTGGTAGAGTTCTATTGCATTATTCTGCTGTAAATTAAGTTGACCGCTGGTAGAGTGCTGTTGCATCGTACCTTTTGTTGAAATTTGGTTACCGGAGGATAGGTGGTTCCCTAAGGCTTTTATCTTTGGCCTAGGGAAAAGTGTCCAAAAGAATTTAATTTTTCTCCTAAAGTGACTTTATAATTTTTATAAAGTCAAATCTAATTTAAAAGTGACTTTAAGTGATAAAGTTACTAAAGTCTAATTTTAAAGTGACTTTAATAAAGTCAATGTAAAATTAGAAAGGAAAAGTGACTTTGGAAATAAATGACTAAGTGGATCTTTATTAAAGTGGGGTGAATTAAAAAAATAGAAAGTGAGATTTAAATGAGCATTAAATCTCAGCCCTAGATCTCAATCTATTTCATCCATTGGATTTAGGGATTCCCCAAAAGTCACTTAGGGTTAGGTTAAAGGAGGGAAAGGAGGAAAAGGTCATTCATTCTTTCATGAGCAGATTGAGAGAGGAGGAGAAGGAGAGTTGGAGACTTTTTATGAAGAGAGCTTGAGAAGGTGAAGGAGAGGAAAATACAGCAAATTCGTACAGCAGCGAGGAGGGAACGGTTTTCGAGGCAGTAAAAGGTTGCACGAATATCGAGGCAGCAAGGCCGTACAGTAGCACAAAAACTGAGACAATAGTTTGTACAGCTGTTTTGTGGCACATTTTTCGAGGAGAAAGGTAGCACGGTTTTTGAGGAAAAGTACAGCAACAAAGGGCTCGATTTCCAAGGTTGATGGGCACACTTTTCGAGGCAGCCAACACACTTTTCGAGAAAGGAAGTTTGTCGTAATAAATTTCTGTTTTGAGTATTTTGCTGTTCTGGCACGTTTTCCAAGGCAGAGGCAAGCACAGAAAACCAGATAAGTCTATAATTAATTTGCTGGATTTTTTCCTGTATATTTCACCTCTCTATAAAAGCATTTTCCAGAAATAAGAAGGAGCTTTCAAACTGGTTTTCCCCAAGAGTTTTAGGGGGTTTTTCAGGGTCATGTTGACCAAAAATCACTGTGTTATCATGTGTTGAATGGCTATTTGTATTTGCTAATTTTTATTTTTGCATTTTCTATCATTCTATAAATTTTCCAGAATTTGTGTTTTCAGCAAAAATTATTTTCCAGTTTGTTGAATGTAAGGATATGGGAAAGGGCATTTAACTATTTGGAGAAATAAGGTGAAACTGAAAGCGGGTGGGAAACAAGAAATTTCTACATGGTATCAGAGATTGAGTGCTGAAAGTGCAATTTGGGATAGCAAGGAGAAAAATACAGCCTGCTGATTTTTTCACTCAGAAAATTCCAGCAAGCTGATTTTTCATAAACAGAATTTTTATCTTTACTACAACAGTGCTATTTTTCAGTTTTAGTACAGCAGGATGTCATTGGGATTGAGGGTGGAGGATAGGTTGGATGGGCATACCAATTACAACATTTGGAAGGAGAGAATGAAGAGTATATTTGAGGAGGCAGAAGTCTGGGACATCATGGTGCATACCACACAACAGCCTGTTAATGTGCCTACTGATGCTGTTCAGTTGGCAGCATATAATAGAAAGAACAACAAGGGTAAGAGACTGATCCTAGAGTGAATCAAAGACCATTGCATTCCTCATGTGAGAGGAAAGAGAAATGCTCATGAGATGTGGACATCATTGTCCAATCTCTACCAAAGTACCAATGAGAACCGGAAAATGGTCCTGAAGGAGAAGCTGAAAGCCATTAAGATGGGTAAGACTGATAGTGCAGCTGGATATCTCACAAAGATTACTAATGTGAGAGATGAGTTGGCAGCAATTGGAGAGGTCATTCAACCCACTGAGTTGGTGCAGATAGCAGTGAATGGCCTCCCCAGTTCATGGATGAACTTTGTTGATGGGGTTTGTGCACGTGAGACCCTTCCCACATGGGAGAGGTTTTGGGATGATTGCATTCAGACAGAGATCAGGAAAGGTCAGCTTGGGGCAACCAAGCCAGTTGAGTAGGATGAGGATGTAGCACTATTGGCAGGAGGCAAGAGAGGCAAAGGGAAGAAGCAGGCTTCCACAAGTAATGGTGGGGGAAAAGGCAAAGGTAAAGGTAAATAGGGTAACACACAGAATGACTATTCCAAGGTGAAGTGTTGGAATTTTCAGAAGATGGGACACTATGCAGTTGTGTTTCCGGAGAAGAAGAAGAAGAAGGGGAAGAACCAGAGCATGGCAGCATCAACAGAGGTTGAGGACTTTGCAGATCGCTTTGACCGGGAGTTTGGGTTCATTGCATGTGAGTTCTCTAGTGCAGGAATACCTGCCATAGAGGTTCAGAGGGAGCATGCATTTCCCTCGACTAGCGGAGTATCTTCAGGTATCTGGTATGTGGATAGTGGGGCTTCACGTCATATGACAGGAGTCCGTGAGTACTTCTCAGAGCTTTTAGAGAGTGGCACTAATATAGAGGTAGTAATCGGTGATGACAGAGTTGTTAGAGCAGTCGGTGTGGGAACACTGACATTTCAGAGGGAGTCTAAACCTCCCTTGAAGGTGTGAGATGTTCTTTATGTGCCAGGGATGAGGAATAACCTCATATCCATCTCAGCTTTGGAGGACAGAGGATATGAGATATTTTTCAGGGGTGGACAGGTGCTGATGTATCCCAGGGGTGCTCCAGCTGATTGAGCTAGAGTGATAGGTGTACGCCATGCAAAGGTGTACAAGTTTGCATTTCAGCCCCTTTTGGCATTGAGTAGTAGTACCGACAGCAGAGCTAGTAGTTCTGAGCTGTGTGACTCCAGGGGTTGCCATTTTTTTTGTGGGCAGAGGCCTACAACACTATTTTTTATTTGCATAACAGGAGTTTGCATCGTGCCTTGGGGCACATGACTCCAGAGGAGGCTTTTTCTGGGAAGAAGCCTGATATTGGTCATATTCATATCTTTGGGTGCATCACATACTCCTACATACCCAAGGAGAAGAGGACCAAACTAGAGCCCACTGCAGAGAAGGGTATCTTTGTGGGCTACAGTGAGACCTCAAAGGCCTTTCGGATTTACATTCTTGCACAGAGGAAAGTTGTTGTCAGGCGAGATGTGAAGTTCGAGGAGGATAGGGCCTTTAGGAGGTCACGGGAGTTAGAGTATCTGGATCAGCCAGACCCTCAGAAGTAGTTGAGTCAGTCACAGGGATCCAGTGGGTAGGGATCAGGAGGATCCAAAGGTACATTTATGACGATGTCAAGTCCGTCAGTGAGCAGTGGCTCACAGAGTCAGAGGGGTGGTGCTTCGGGCAGCATGCAAAGCAGTCCACAGAGTAGTTCACTAGGGAGTTCACTAATGGACAGTTCATACGGTACCTTAGCTTCTACATGTTCAGGTGCAGGCAGGAGGACAACAGACAGATAGTCAAGAGTTCAAGCTCCTGATGATGATGAGGAGGAGTTTCATTCTCCAATGGGAGAAGTATGCTCAGGGAAGGGGAAGCCCAAGTGGCTTCAGGACACCTTGAGAGAGGCCACATCTATTGCTGGGACTAAGAGGCCGGTCAGAGAGAGTAGAGCACCTGAGAGTTTTTGTAGCTATATGGTAATGGCTACCAGCATCCTTGACTCTGAGCCTTCTAGCTATGAGGAGGTAGCTAGCCAGTAGGTCTAGAGAGAGGCCATGCAGGAGGAGTATTTTTCTATCATGAAGAATGATGTTTGGGAGGTGGTGCCGAGGCCTGAGGGAAAATTCGTGGTTACTTCCAGATGGCTTTACAAGGTAAAGCATGTTGCAGATGGCAGCATTGAGAAATTCAAAGTGAGGTTTGTGGCTAGAGGGTTATCCCAGGTAGAGGGAGTTGATTATGAGGAGACCTTCGCTCCCGTGGCTCGATATACTTTGATCCGCTCCATTATATCGATAGCAGCAGAGATGGGTTGGAAGATCCACCATATGGATGTGAAGACTGCATTTCCCAATGGCTTCATACAGGAGGAGGTGTACATTGAGCAGCCACAGGGCTTTGAGGTGCATGGGAAGGAGTCCCATGTGTGCAGACTGAAGAAGGCCCTTTATGGCCTGAAGCAAGCTCCCAGAGCTTGGCACTACAGGATAGATACATACTTGCAGGGGATGGGTTTCACAAAGAGTGAGGTAGATCCGAACCTTTACTATATTGTGATAGGTGAGGAGCCTCTCATTCTGGTGTTTTATGTGGATGACTTAGTCATTACAGGTGCAGAGGAGACTCATAGAGCACTGCAAGAGAGATCTTGTGGCGGAGTTTGAGATGAAGGACATCGGCTTGATGCATTACTTTTTGGGTTTGGAGGTGTGGCAGGAGGAGGGGCATTTATTCCTAGGGAAGGGGAAGTATATTGTGGATATCCTTGGCAGATTCCACATGGAGGATTTTAAACCCATGTTGACACCGATGATCACCAACTGGAAGAAGCTTCATGCTTCAAATTCCAAGTTGGTGGATCCCACATTGTACAGACATATGATTGGTTCCTTGAGGTATTTGGTCAACACTAGGCCAGATATTTGTTTTGTAGTCAACACGATGAGTCAGTTTATGTGTGGGCCTAGGAAGGTTCACTGGGTGGCTGCAAAACACATTTTTCGGTACTTGCAGGGGACAGTGGATTATGGTCTGGACTACAGGCAGGGGGATGGAGTGAGATTGGCAGGTTACACTGATTCTCATTGGGAAGGTTGTGCTTCTGATAGGAATATCACTTCAGGGTGCTGTTTTGGGTTGGGTTCGGCAGTGGTGTCATGGTTCAGCCGAAAGCAGCAGTCAGTAGCATTGAGTTCAGCAGAAGCAGAGTATATGGCAGCCAGTCTAGCTAGTTGTGAGGCCATCTGGCTTCGCAAGATGTTGTTTGGCTTATTTGTTCAGCCATTGATACCTTCAGTGATTTATTGTGATAATCAGAGTTGCATTAAACTCATGAAGAATCCAGTATTTCATGACAGGTCAAAACATATCGAGATCAAATATCATTTCATCAGAGACTATGTTTAGAAAGGAGCTGTGAAGCTTGAGTATATTCCCACTGATGAGCAAGTTGCAGATATTCTTACCAAAGCCTTACCAAGGGGCAAGTATGTATATTTCAGAGACAAGATGGGTGTAGTGAGGAACACCTTCCTCGGTAAGAGGGAGTGTTGAAATTTGGTTACCAGAGGACAGGTGGTTCCCTAAGGCTTTGATCTTTGGCCTAGGGAAAAGTGTCCAAAAGAATTTAATTTTTCTCCTAAAGTAACTTTATAATTTTTATAAAGTCAAATCTAATTTAAAAGTGACTTTAAGTGATAAAGTTACTAAAGTCTAATTTTAAAGTGACTTTAATAAAGTCAATGAAAAATTAGAAAGGAAAAGTGACTTTGGAAATAAATGACTAAGTGGGTCTTTATTAAAGTGGGGTGAATTAAAAAAATAGAAAGTGAGATTTAAATTAGCATTTAATCTCAGCCCTAGATCTCAATCTATTTCAGCCATTGGATTTAGGGATTCACTTAGGGTTAGGTTAAAGGAGGGAAAGGAGGAAAAGGTCATTCATTCTTTCATGAGAAAATTGAGAGAGGAGGAGAAGAAGAGTTGGAGACTTTTTTTGAAGAGAGCTTGAGAAGGTGAAGGAGAGGCAAATACAAAAAATCCGTACAGCAACAAGGAGGGCACGGTTTTCGAGGCAATAAGAGGTTGCACGAATATCGAGGCAGCAAGGCCGTACAGCAGCACGAAAAATGAGACAACAGTCTGTACAACAGTTCGTATAGTTGTTTTTCGGCACGTTTTTTGAGGAGAAAGGCAGCATGGTTTTTGAGGAAAAGTACAACAACAAAGGGCTCGATTTCCAAGTTTGTTGGGCACACTTTTCGAGGCATCCAACGCACTTTCGAGAAAGGAATTTTGCTGTAATAAATTTCTTTTTTGAGTATTTTGTTGTTCTGGCACATTTTCCAAGGCGGAGGCAAGCACGGAAAACCAGATAAGTCTGTAATTAATTTGCTGGAATTTTTCCTGTATATTTCACCTCTCTGTAAAAGAATTTTCCAGAAATAAGAAGGAGCTTTCAAACTGGTTTTCCCCAAGAGTTGTAGGGGGTTATTCCAGGGTCATGTTGACCAAAAATCACTGTGTTATCATGTGCTGAATGACTGTTTGTATTTGTTGATTTTTATTTCTGCATTTTCCAGCATTCTGTAAATTTTCCAGAATTTGTGTTTTCAGCAAAATTTATTTTCCAGTTTTTTGAATGTAAAGATATGGGAAAGGGCATTTAACTATTTGGAGAAATAAGGTGAAACTGAAAACCGCGGTAGGAAACAAGAAATTTCTACACCTTTGAGGGTATCTCTATTTTCGGAGCATACAGGAGAATGCTACTGTTAATTCTAGAGGCCTCTATTGAAGGCATTTTTATGTTGAAGGCATTTTTTTGAATTCTTCATGTATCTTCAAATAATAGGGTTTTACTTGAGCGAGGGCTACTTCTGTGTTATTGAAAAGGTGTCTCTAAAATTTTCATCATTATGTACCTTTTGACATTCATTTCAGCACAATGAATCAGGCCACAAAGAATCATATAAAGAGAGAGATATGTCATAGAACTCAACTACCACATATGCATAATGCCACAAAGATTTCAAAACTTGTATGTCAGAGCGTCACAAAAATTCAGTATACTATAATGCCATAAAAGATTCAGATGCCACCAAAGAAGTCATAGGTTCAGATCTATCATGAATGCTTCTTGTGTTTTTCTATTGTAAACAATTATCCCAATATTTTGAGATTAGATGCTTCAACAAATTTATTTTCATATGATCTTTGATACTTCAGATCACATGTCACATATATACGGTACTCTTACAAATTCTGTTCTGCTTCATTTTCTACCTTCATTTTCCCATAAAATATTTATCCTTTTGTAAAGATGATTATCATAAAGTTGACCTTCAACCTTAAGCAAGAGAGAGTTATAATAGATGGTTAAGAGGTTTCAAACTTCATTGGATATTCTTTCATCTTCTTCCATAAATCACAAATAATATTGTATCGAATGTCATGTATAGTCACATGTAACTGTTTGGTGTCATCATAAGTGCTTGTTTATGTAACTTGGTTGAGAGATTATCTTCAAAGAGATGTAGGATTTATTCTTTCAATCTTGGTCCTAGATTCCTTTAGGATTCAACCTATAGAACTTTTGGAAATGCTTCAGAACATAGTCTCAAACTAGGATATAGAATTTTGGATTGCAGACATAGAGCATAGAGGATAAATTACTTGTAAAAGGAAAGAGAATCTATCAAGAGTATTGATTTGGCTTCCAATAACGTCTTTCAATGATGGCTACTATAGAGAAGATGATCTTCAAGTCTATTTGTTACAATAGCTAGCATTCATACATTAAGAATTACTTACACAGGTAAGAATTACTTACTTAGCTAGAATTACTTACGCAGGTAAGAATGATATCTAGAAAGGGATATAACTGCAGGGAAGAAGCAAGAGGTTCCTTAGCTTCTCATATGCAAACCAACCATAAAGATTTTCGTCCCAGGACTTAAGAATTAGGTCAATAAAGGAACCTTATTTGGCACAAAATTGACACCGAATCTCGAAAATCTTCTCTATCTCCCCAAATCATTCATGGTATTGTGGATAAAATATAACCCTATCCTTTTCCCTTGCTTTGTCTTATAGTTCCCGAATCCTTCTTGAAGCTTATCAATGAGTCTTTTACCCTGTTCTTGACCTGCAGCTTCTGAAAATTCAAAAAATTATTTAGAATTCGGCTCCATGTCCCTTGTTTTGGCCTTCATTTCTTTGACATCCTTGTATATTCACAAATATTCATAGATTACTGCTTCCATTATTGATGAAATTCACATATTTATTCACTGGAGAAGTGAAACAATACTATGCATTGCTTACCATATATATGTAATTTTCCTACAGGCATTGTTCTGATGGTGACCTTTTTCAGGTCGAAGTCTTTACAAAGTTGAATGCACTTGAAATGGAAATAGAAAATGTAGTTTTTCATGCCACAGTGTGTCATGGTTATGTGGTAACATTTTCTATGGAAGCTTTATGTACTATGTGAGAGTTGTGTTATTCTATTGATGCACCAGAAAATATGTATAATATTATTTTTATCAAAGTGGGTGCACCTCAGTGTTTCTATTTTCATGTGTATTGTGTTTATAACAAACTGAATTTTGCTGCTCCATTTCATTTCACGCGTTTCCAGGAAAAATCAAACAGGTTCTTGAAAATGGTTGCATGATTGGTGTAAACCCCTCAGTTGAGATTTTGTTCTTATTTTTCATTCTGGGAAAATTAAAGAGTTTGCAATTATAAAGGGAGTATGTCCATAAGTACAGGTGTGAAGGTGCCAAATATAATTTTCATGTTGGGAAATGTCTCACCTAAAGAAACAATGATGAGATTGGAAAAATTGAAAATCACATGTATTTTTGGAAAAATTGATGGAGATTGGGAATGCAGATCTTTCCATTGAGTTATCTAATATTCATTCATGTTAATTGTTCAAATTCCCATATTTGTTTTTTGATTGGATGTTCTATGTAATTAATCATTATGGTCTCTTCTATGTGGAAAAAAATTGATATAGAAGCCCATTCTTTATTACTGATGGAGTAAAATCCCCTCTCTAAATTCAGAAATATGTTGGTTCATATGTATTTAATAGGGTAGCCAAATCATGATTTCCCCAGGGATTTAATTTGCTCATGGATTCCAATCGCATTCCAGACCTTCAGTGCATGTTCTCTCTTTTTAAAAAGGGTGAGTGCACTTGAGCTGCTTCAGTTGGCTCTCAGTGCATACATTAAAACTACTGGGCAAGGCATTGTATTGGATGAAATGAAAGACAAGGACATGGTGTCACCACTTCTAGACATCAAAGCACGACTTTATACAATATGGGAAGAAAGTTTTTTGAAGAATGAGGCCTTTTCTAATACTATCAAGGATGCCTTTGAGCATCTGATAAATCTAAGGCAGGTTAGTTACTATATGTTTATGCTCATTTTATTTCTGTTTATACAGATTTAATTATACAGGTTAGTTACTATATGTTTAAGCCCATTTTCTTTCTGTTTATATAGATTGTTCATTGAATTTGTGCTCTTGATTATCAAATTAAGTGAGACAGAAAGTTTAAAAGGATTAATGACAAAACAACTAATGCTATGACATATAGCTTCTTCGCTCTAGGTTTTGTAGAGTGTGGTTACATAGCCCTTCCTTCAACATTCGAACAGAGTTAAAAGGACTCTGTGCCTCCATTACAACAAAATATCTATATGGAATTCAAAACATAAATTGATATTAAAATCGGTTCTCCCTTCACATGTGGAGCCTTATTTAATGTAATTTTATCACATATCTATTCACAACTGGATATGAAACTCAGAGACCTGTACAGAGTCTCACATATAGTTTCCCATATAATTAAACCTCTCCACACAGAGTTCAAACAAATTCCTCATTATGTTTACGAGCTCAATTATAAACCCTTCATACATTTAGTCCTAAATCATGGCCCTTGACATCAATTCTTCCACTGAACCAGAGCATGTTCTAGCCCTATCATAGAGTCTTAATTTCATACACAATACCCAAGGACGCAAGGCATTATTCACACAAAATAAATCAACAATAAACATACATTCGTGAACAATTTCCTTCATTCATATATTTATAGCCCCTTTAATGCCCTCGTCATTCCCCTTGAGTGGAGACATAGCTCCCCATTCTTTTGTCTTTCTCTTCTGCAACCTTTGATGTATTTTTTCTTAATTATCGTTCATTGTACAATTCTATATATTACATCGATTGGATTTTGGCCATTCAAATACAATGTACATATACACAATACTGATCTAGGAATCAAATATGGGGTATTGTATTCCAGGCTAGTTAATTGCTTGAAGTTGTTGAGACTAATTAAGAGCTCTGCAGGACAATCACTTACCTGCACCCTTGTCCCAAAAATCATTCAATGTATGAAAACCTTGATATTCCATCCATATTCCTAAAAAGGAATTATCCCAAACTTCCCTCTTTCCATTAAGAAAGTCCAAATTGATCGTGCAGCCGAATCCCATCCAGGGCAAGAAGCCACATAGTCCAAATGCATTTGTTTGGTTACTAACTATTACCAAGCTTGCCATTTTATATTGAGAGCGCATGAACTTGAGATCTTAAATGGTTTGAATAGACCAGTTATGTCAGTGAGACCAAATGGTTTAGGATCACTATTAACCTGTATAGAATGTTGGAGGTGGTGCAGAAAAATATCTTTCAAGATGCATTAAAGGTGGAGGTGCATTAGACAATGTTTTCATTTGCCTTGGTGTTTTGGTTTTTAGTTTTTTCTCTAGTGCCATCCATTGTTTAAGTCCTAAGTTGTTCACATTTTCTTGCGTCATAATTCTTTTTCTATGTTAGATACTATCATTCTTTGTTGATATTAGCTATTTCTACTAATGTACTAATGTTTATACCCTAAAGTTTTTTGCATGTGTTATTTCCTCGTCATTCATTTCCCATGCTTTACAGTTCCTTTAATTGTAATACTCTCAACTAGTCAATATTTCACTAAGTTGAGGAGATGTAATTAATATCAATAATGTTGAGTGTTTCTTCAGATGTTCATTGTTTACCATGAAATGTAGCTTGCACTGCTACTGCTACTTAGGAATGAAATGAAATGAAAAGGGGATAAAAGTTAGGGAATATCAAATAAACACTGGTTTGTTTTGAATCAGATTATAGGGATTATGCAAAGATTTCTTGTGATGGGTTAACTAGAATTTTATTACTATTAAGATCTAGGACTTGGTTAGGTCCTGTAAGGCACTTTTGTAATGATATTTCCTGGCGAGTTGGTATAAGCGATTGCTCTTTTCCCAGGCTTAGCTGCAGTTATTGATTGAAATGTTTCCAGATTCATCAACATAGAGTAAGTTTTGGAAAATGGTAAATTGGCAGGGGCTCTTAATTTGGCCAAGCATAATTGATCTTAATTAGCTCTACGATTATTCTTACATAGAACATCCTATCAATAAAATTTAATGTTTTTCTGATGAACAATGGACATTAAATTTTTATTTCCATTTGAAATACATATGAGAGACATGGTGATATTGATGCATGATTTAAAACTTTCTTCACTTGTTTTTCATTTGACAAGATTTGGCAACTGTGGTTCCAGGTCTTCAGCCAGCGGGAATTGATCTTCTCTCGATAAGGACAGACATTATATTTCCTTCTTTGGAATATGATCAAAGGATGCCAGGTTACAATTATTCTTAATGCTGACAACTTTGCTGTTGGTTTCTTTGTTTTTCTGCCACCATGTTCCCTCCCAGAAAATGTTGTGCCTGGAGCCCAGTAGACGGATCACTGCTCATAGTGCTCTGGAGCACGAGTATTTCAAAGATCTAGGTTTTGTACCCTGACCTGTATATTAACTGTGGGGATAAGAATATTATTGGACTGTTGTAGCATAGCTTGCATCTTCTCACTAGTGGGTTTCTCTTTGGAGACTGGTAAACTAGATGGAAACCTGTATAAGTAACATGATTAAGTATACCATATTTTTTTTGTATTTTGTATTTTTCCACATTTGTTAAGGATTTGCACCTTTGGTGTAGATGGATTGTGGTGGTTCTAGTGATTCAAGACTATTGAACAAAACTTTATTTGGAAACCAAGTTGTTTACGATTGTCAAATATGACTGATCATTTGAAATTCTTTGCCATATTTGTTACTGATGGGGTATTTTATAATATTGTGCAATCTCGTTTTCTATGATTTATAGTGCAAGTATTTACTTGTTATGGTTATGTGTAGAGGATATGGTATTCAAGAGTTTTTTATGCTAGTTTTGATGAAAAAATCTCAATAGTGATGAAACCCTTGCTTTGAATCATGCAAGGTTCTAATGGTGATGAAACCCTTGCTTTGAATCATGTAATGTTCCGATGGTGAAAGAGAATGCTTATTTTGGATTCCAACCACGAAAATTTTCTGAAAAGTCCAGCCCATAGAAAAAGGTGAAATGTTGTTTATAAATGTCTGTTGCTATGCAATAAGTCTTGTTAAAACATGCAATATGATATATCCATGTGATTTCATTTTTGAAGCACGTTTTTTGATTGGGAGGCATAGTTGTTTTCCAGTTATATTTCAAAATTTAAACTTGCTTGTTCGTGACGATTGTACAAAGGATTTTAGTGACATTGTATTAGCTATTTGTTTATGGATAGTTGGTGAATGGTTCATTTTGTACCTACAATCTTATTGTAGGTACGAGGACCTTGGTCCCTAGGAATTAAGGGCCCCACTATTTTCAAGAGATCTTCCTTGTTACATGAATGCTAGGGTGCCTTGTTGAGAAAAAGTAAGGGTATCTTCTATGATATTGATGTCTTTTCTTCAATGGATTTGACGCATAATATGTATGCATTGATGATGAAGTAACTCTGATTATCTTGATCTACATGGATAGCTCATTGTTGGTGTTGTTTTCTCATGTGTATCACTACATTATTGATCTCTTTGGATTGATGATGGGGATGATCCTAGCTAATTGCTTCATGTGATCCTATTCTTCTTTAGAAGAGGTTGGTTAAGTAGTTGATCATTGTTTTTCCAACACGGATGGTGAATTTTCTTATTTGTGTAAGCAATTCTCCATGAATTTAGGTTCTTACACTGTTTCATTGGTGATTGGCATGTCTTCTTGCTAAAGTTGTTTTGGTTATGAGCAAGTTGTGGGTAGTTTCAAGACCCTCTCAGTTGCTTCTTTGAGTTTAGGTGCATGTTCCCTTGACTCCTTCCTTTCCTGGTCACGTACTGCAACTAGTCAGGCATGAACACCTCTTGGGAAGTGTATCAAGAACTGGTGGTCACGTACTATGGAGCATGTATAACTGTCACGGTCAACCATCTGTAGGCATATGGGGTCCCTGAAGAGTTGCTCCTTTGAGTTTAGGTGCATGTTCCCTGAAGTGATTGGATTTCACTAAAGGATTATATGGGCTAGATCTTGTTTGATTATTTAATCTTTGCCTCTTTCATTAAAATTTCCTTTGTTGATAGATCCCTCACAGTTAATGATAGTTTTTGATTGAATGGCAGCGAAAGGTTGAATTGAGAAACTGTCTTCTCTGTTGAATAAGATTTAAGCCTTATTTCCTAACTGTGTATGTGCTATTGACATTCTCCGAAGAATTACTCTTCTAAATTGTGAACTCTGTGTATAATTGGAAGAAGAACAATTTTTGTGTTAAATCTCCAGTGGCCCTCTCTGTCTGTGGTTGAACGCAAGTCTATGTGATTAATGTGAATGTGTAAACTTGGTATATAACCCCTGTAAGAGGCCGAGAGTGAGTTGTAGTGGTTCTCAGTCCAAGTGAGGATATTAAACCTTTGTATAAGGCGTTGAGTTCTGTGCGTTCGAACAAACTTCATAGGAGTGAAACCCTGTTATGCTTTGGTTGCCCAAAGAGCTTTGAAACCCTGTCGAAGGCGGAAAACCCTGCCCATTGAAAAATTTAACGTGTTTTATTGTGAGTTGAATGATATCATTGAGGCTTAACCCCAGAGTTAATGGGGTGGAGGTTATACAAAGAAATGTGCTAACCATAGTAGAAGCCCGGTCGAGTACTATTCAAAACCCAGGAGTTGTTTTGCGAAACAAAAACAGCCCTCATCATGCATCTTTTGGTTGGAGGCGAAACCATTCAAAAAAAACACGATCCTATTACATGATGCCATGTCGCTAGGGTAATACTGCCCTCATCGCGTTTTTTTGAACTGTTAAAGTTAGGCGAGCAAAAAAACGTGATATTATTGTGCGTCGTCTGATATGGAGGCCAAGAGATCTGACGAATATCGCGCGTTCAATTGCATGGAGGTTAAATTAAGGTATGAACCATTGAATCATGTTGAAAACTGCTCGTTTACAAGTTTCGATGTGTGGGGCCCGTAAATACAATACGTTATAAAAACTCCACGTTAATTTTATAACCTATGGTTGAATGTTATATGCGTTGGTGCATATGTTAAAGTCGTCAAACCATTGGTTTAATGATATGTGATAAGGTTGGAATACGAAGTGGTTGTTATGTTATGATTCAAACCTTAGAGAGAGGGGGTTAAGTAGTGAATCGGCTAATACAGTTGACAAAACAAAATAAAGGAAGGGGTTCACCTATGATATAAGTGCTTGGTTAAGCTGTGAGCCTCGGGATATTTGCCTTTTTATACAGTATATAAGGGGAGGATTTATATTATAATTCGAGCACTTTATAAAAAGGGCCAACCTTATAACATAAGATATATATCTGGTTCATGCATGATGGAATAATAATTTTCATTTTTTTTAATTTAACTCATCATTGGTATGCCGATGCTTTATAAGCGTCAGTCTTGCGATGTTCCATTTATAAAAAAAAATTGTTCGTCGGTATTGCAACACTTCTTTCTGGTTTCGGTCTTGTGACACTCTTGCAAAGCATCGATATTGCGACACTTCAGAAAAGCATCGGTTTTGTGACACTCTTGAAAAGTGTCGGTATTGCGACATTTTTATAAGTGTCGGAAGAGCGACGTTCAAAACATTGGACCCCATATCGTCGGAATTGCGACACTTCAGAAAAGCATCTGTCTTGTGACACTTTAATAAGTGGCATAAGAGTGACGTTCAAAAATTGGACCCCATATCGTTGGAATTGTGACAGTTTACAAACGTCAGAAGATCGACAGTATTGAAAACGTTGGAAGAGCGACGTTTGTTTGGAAACGTCAGAAATGGTGTCGGTATTGCAACACTTTGGAAAAGTGTCGGAATTGCGACGTTATGGCTAACCACATTTTTTCTGGCCTCAAACTGTCGCTCTTGTGATGACTATTTGTTGGACTAGCGATGAAGTGGCCGTCGAAAATTGGGCCAAATTTTCTAGTGTCCTTATACCTCAACCTTGTTGGAGACATGCAAAGAAGGATCGAGAAAAGTCAGACCGCTCTGATACCACTAATCCAAATTTATGCAGGAATGCAATAGAATACACATATAACCATAAATACAAATATGCACTGGAAATAACACTTCATTTCATTAATATCAAAGAACTGAAATTTTCTTATAGACAAAATGAAAATAAACTAGCTAGGGCGCTGGTAGCTTATCCCTGAGAAGATATGTGGTGGCTAAAGGCCTCTGAAATATGTTACAATGAGGCTCGAGGGCCTATTTATTATTTATAAATGATGGAAAACCCTAAAAATCCAAAAGCCAAATCCTAGGAGATGAAGCGCCAAAACTTTGGGCCCCGTTTGGGTAAATTGGTACAGCAACTTCCCGGGGATGTAATTTTGGCATATGATCTCTGTTTGACATGCACCATACCTCATTAGAAATATCTATCTGAGAATTACAACTTCTAAGTGAGAAACATTAGTATAGGTACCCATGTTTCTCACGGTTTTTCCAAAAGACCCTCGTTTAGGGCCTCAAAACGGCTCCGGAAGTTCATGACATAAAAAACTGCTAAAAATATTAAATTGTGCTATAATTAAGGAAAGTGGAAAAATGAAAGAGAAAATGGTGGGGCCCCAAGTGGAATAGGTGGGTGGCCACCAATATCCACTTGGATAATTCTTAGTACTCTAGTTCTACTAAAGAAAGAGAAATGTCCCGTTACTTTTAAAAAGACTTAATGATATGTCATGAACCAATATTGTAAACATAACCTAGCCCATCATGAATTAGTGAAACTAACCAAAAAATGAGTCTGCCTTAAATTTTAATGCATCATGAACTAAACCATGCCTTGGATATACTAAAGTATTTTCTTTTAATTTATAATGAATTTAATGGGGTGTTTCCATATAATGGGAAATAAGATCAATAGTAAAGGAAATATTAAGACATGTGTGATTCCAATATAACATGATACCAGTGGATGGCACAAATTAGTATCAACTTTAGGTGTAGTGAAAGTGGCAACAAGTTTGAATATATATTATAAGGGAGGGGTTTGTTTACAATCTTCCATGTGAAAGTGATGAATAAGTGCACATGCATACTTAGATTGGGAAAGAATAATTCCTTCCTTGATTTAAAATACTTCAAGGCCAAGGAAATAATGCAAACATCCTAAGTCCATTTCAAATATTCTTAAATATTGATTTCACATAGGTTAAGACTTTAGAGTCACTACTACTGAGGATAAGGTCATAAACCTAAATAACATATATTATGAGATGGTTTCCTATTTTCTTGGTGTATAAATTAGGGTTATAACAACATCTAGACAAGATAATGTTAAGAAGAAATGAACTTGTCTAGGACCATAGAGAGACTTCTTAAGGGGAAAAGAAAGGTTGGAGTCATTCTGAACATATCTATGAGGTTTTTCCATGTAGATTTAATATTTTATAACCCCATATAAGAAGTAATATTTTACATCCATCTAATGGACCTCTGATCCATGTGAGAGAACATGGGCTAGAAAAAAGGTAGATGGAATTCATTTTAGTGAAGAGGAAAAATGTTTTATTGTAGTAAATTCCTTCAAATTGAGATAATCCTTTAGAAACTAACCATGCCTTATATATCTTAACAATTCCATTTGATGCATACTTATTTCTATACACCCATTAACATCTAACAAGTTTTTTTCATTTTGGAAGAGGGGCATGTTATCAAGAATTGTATACCATTAAGGAACAACATTATTCATTCATTGTTGCATCCCAATATGGATATATTGAAGCTTCTTCAAATGTTTATGGATCATGAGTCTCTAAAATTTGAGCCAGAAGAGAGGATGTTTGTTCGAACTATGAATGAGTATGATTCTAATTTGTAGGATCACCTGCAAGATCACAAACTGCTTCTTATGTACAACAAACCCATCTTGGAAGTTGTGGTGCTAATTTGGATTCATTTCTATTGGAATAGTTTGGAGGAAGGTGAGTAGGAAGAGAAGGATTTTCATTCTCACTATCATTTCTCGAGGAAGAATAAAAAATAGGAACAAAATGTTATACAAATGTTGATATGGCTTGTAGGCCAAAGATGGCACAAACAACAAATTATGCTTATAGGCCAACAGATTTTCATCAAAATTAACATATCTTCCAATAATTATTTAATTGTAATGAGGTTATAGAATTTATGAAATTTTAGATCTTCTTAATATCTAACAAAAATACACTTATGAATTTTAGGTTGTAATGTTTTCATTTTCTCATCAAGAATTTAAGCCCATGCTACACTACGAAATAAACATAATTGATTCACATCTATCTTAATTTTAGTCAATATTTCATCTGGCGTTATATTTTTAAATACTTCGTGAGAGTGTTATTTATAATGTAATTTAAACAATCAATTGCTTCCTCCCAATAATTAAGACTTAATCCATTAGATTGGATCATACAATTGACCATTTCCTTTAAAGTGTGATATTTTGTCTCGATAACACCAATTTTTGTGATGTATATGAAATAGTATGCTACATTTGAATTTCATGTGAAAAGCAACAGGTTGTGAATTTATTGCTTTCATATTTTCCATATTCATCTTCATGTTATATTCTTAGTCCTTGTATTTTATTCCAATATTATTTTTATACAAGGGCCTTGTAAGACAAAAACATGTCAAAAATTCACTCTTAATTTTTAAGTAAAGCCAAGTGCATTTGGAGAAGTCATCAAAGAAAGTTAATAAGTACTTGTGCCTAGAGAAAGAAGGAGAATAAAGTGGACCACACAATCACTATGAACAAGATGAAAATGGGTCGAGGCATTCCAAGAGGTATGTTTTCAAAAATGTTGTGATGATACTTGTCGAGAAAACAAATGGCATAGACACAATCTCTAGAAGAAATTAGAGGAATACCAGTCACTATATTTTTATTACATAATTGCTACAATTAGCAATAGTTTAGATTAAAAAACTACCCATGCCAAGGTCTACTCAAGTCATTTTTGTGAGCAATAAAAATTGAGGGAAAATAAGATGATCCAAATTTGTTAAAATTATCCAAACTAGTAATATCATCAACAATTCTATTGACAAGGATATGCATAGCATATTTTAAATCCTTAATTAGAAATTGGTGAGGTGAAAACTTTATTTTTTTAGTTTCACTTTAATGAGTGATATGATACACTAATAGAAAGTTGCAAGAAATACTTATAACACACAAGATATCATTGAAATGACCATTTTCTACTTGAATTTTCCTAGACCTTACAATGTTAGGAGATCTAACATCACCAACAAATATTTTGTTGGTGTTACAATAATTAAAATCAGAGAAAATGTCAATATTCTTAGCATACTATACGCTTCTCAAAAATCAATAAGATACTAATAAGAAGAAGTAGATGTTGCATCGAATTATAAACCAAAAGAAGAAGGAATGTTTCCAGAGAAGAAATATTAGATGAAAAAGAACAAAGATTTCTTTTGTCATTTTTCATTGCTACTTCTAAGGCCTCCATCATTTTAAAACATTTGATGAACTTCTTTCCCACACAAATTGTATATTTTATGATCCTCTTACTCTTTAATTTTAGTCCTTCGTTGTAACCACCTCCTCCCACATTTACCCATGTTCACTAGTTCGCCTGGGGTAAACACGAGTTGAGGGTCACTATGATAAGAGTCAACCTCATATATAAACTTAAGGAAATGGAGTCGACAACTTAAGATTTTACTGATCTCCCTTAAGTGCTACAGGACCTCAACGATCCACCCAACCCTTCCAAGTGTCCAACCCTTGAGATAACTCTATTTTTCACTTATCTAGAGCCTCACTCACTCCCTTGTCAAGGCCTCTATGCAACTGTAGCTCTCCAGTCGCACTCCTAAGCCTACTTCCTAGTGACTATGGAGTTTTCTAGTTAGTTCTATGCATGTGAATCTGAATTTTGAGGCACTTTTTCAAGACTATATCTCAGGTCACTTTCCATAACTCAATCAAACTTTAAGAAAATATAAATACCATGGAAAAAAAGCTTCCAAACCAAAACTTGAACAAGGAATTGACCTCACCCTTCCCAACCAGGACTGGAATTCCATGAAACACACGATGAACATGCAACCTACAGGTCATGAATGAAATTTGAATAGAGGAATCTGAAACGTATCTATGGTTTAACAAGAAGGAATAATGCCCTCTCACAGTGGTTTTTAGAACACCAATTAGGTCATGTATTCATTATTCATTCATTTACTAATCAAAATGTGATGAGATCCATGACTAATATCTGTCATAAAACCATGCTTATAACCAAAATATAACCAAATAATTAATAATGATAGAATAGCTATTAAAGAAACATGCTTAAAAATCCCACCAATTCAGAGACTTCCACGTACCACCTAACCATAGATTGGGTTGAACCAAACATTTTTTTTAGCCAATCACCCCTGTTCCATATTCCAATCATGAATGTGGGATCTCGTGGCATAAATTAATCCATAAACAACCAAGGGAATTTATAGGTTAAACCACCCCCACCCTCACCATATCATGATCTCACGTAAGTCGGTTCTAAGATAACAAACCAAACCGAGCTTGGATGCTTGAGAATTACTCCATCTTCCCTTGAGGAATTCTCTTGTCTCAACCCACCTGTTGAGGTCTGCCTAAAGAAAACCATCTCCACCCCCAACACTTGGGATTTTCCTGAGACCACCTCACCCAAATCCAAAACCTTACAACAATACAAATCTCAACCAATAATGAACCCCATCACACCATGGCTATCTGGAAATCACACGGCAAGGCTAAAACCATTGTCGATACTCGACAAAACCCATGACAATGACAAAAAAAGAGCCAAATATCCACATGCACATACCATGCAATCCAAAACCATCTAGGAAATTGTACATGCAACCCGTTATCTGCAATTATTCCCAATGAAGCTACTTGATCCAACCTTTCCTTTCTTGATACTTTATTTCCTTATCCTTCCTTTGCTTTCCTTCCTTTCTTTCTACTCCTGGTGTTCTTATTCTATTCGAAACCAATTCTAAAAATGAACTTACAAAAGGATATGAATTTATCCTCATAATCCTTTTTATCATCGATGCCTCTATTTTCTTCAATTTACTCTATTTTCCCTTCAACTTCCTCCTCACGTGCAACCTGTGACCTTTCACCTCCCTTTTCTCCTAATTTATTTTATTTTCATAAATAATATGCCAATTAATACCTCTTTTCCTTTTCAAAGCCTTTTCCATTTCCCTTAACCATAATAAACGACAAGTGATTTCCACTAGGATTATTTTTCCAACATTGAGTTTAGAATACATGTCCCATGACCTTGGTATTATTTTGCCTTTATTAACTCTATTACATGAAATTTTAACTTGAGTTTGTTACATACCCTTCCCCCTTATGGGAACACCATTCTCGATGTTCAATGACACCTAAAACCAACA
This sequence comes from Pinus albicaulis, assembly GCA_034641835.2. NCBI lineage: Eukaryota > Viridiplantae > Streptophyta > Pinopsida > Pinales > Pinaceae > Pinus > Pinus albicaulis. Next base: position 1,237,020,455 of record CM076575.1, read on the forward strand.
AAATATCTAAAAAGCAAAACATACTTCCCATGGAGCTTTATAACACATCTCATTGTAGTATTTACAATGATAACTATTGAAAACATGACAACATACTGCTTACTGGAGTGTTATATTACAAATAATTGCAGTATTTATAATAACAGCCACATATAATCATGCATATTTGCTTTGACCAACAATTAACCATACTATCTATGGAGTTTTATAACCACAACTTGCTACAATATTTACAATAATATACACATATGAGAATTTTATCTAACCAGTAAATAAAAAGATATGGTGCTTGTATCAACATCAATGGAATCTTTAGGCTCACACCTCCACCCTCAAATTAATATTGGGGTTAACCTCCTTCCTAAGAAGTCCAGAATCCACTGCCAAAGTCAACCTGCATCCAATGTCCAATGCTATGATCCTTGCACTACTTGTTCCTTTAGTGAACATTTACCAATGCATTTTCCCAAGGCACACTCTGAATGTTCATTTGATTCCATCTAGAAATGATAATTAGCAAAAAAAGTCCATTCCCCAACCTTGCCTTCTCTGCTACACAATCCCTTAGGTAATTTGGTCATCCCCTTTTGTACAATCACTCACCTTCTAAGTTCCTCGTCATCCCCTTTCTTGGGTGATCCATCCCTTTGCAAGGATTCCTCGCATCAGAAGGTCCAAAAACCAAGGAATATCCCTAACTCAAAACCTTCATACTAGTCATAACATGCTTATGGAAATAAATGGACACTATTGGGTACTAGTGTCCCACAATATCCTTGCTCTTGAAGTGTTTTACCAACATAGTGTTGTTTGTTCGAATTCCTTTTGTTGTTGCTTCTAATTCTTGCAGTCAATTTCAACTACCAAGCCCGACATTTCCATGCTTCCCTATACCAAGCACATAATTTCCATTAGACTCAAAAGGAATTGAAATAAATTCAAATCATACCTTATTGGTGGTGTAAATAAGGTACACTTTCCATTCTGTTCACTTACTATCACTTGAAAATCAAGTTAGCTCTTGATCAAATCGTCATGTATAAACATATCACACCAGGTTAGCTCAAAACACAACCATCATAAATAACATGTAACCATCATAAACCAAAATCATAGATCATATGAAAAATTAAAACTGAAATAAAATATTGATACTTATCTTTCAAATGGTTCTTTGCTTCTACCTTTGTTCTTTATCATTTCCGTACGCACACTAAATCAGTTTCCAAACTTGGCAAGTGCTTGATTTTATTTTTAAGCAACAAGGGAATATGAAGACTAAACCACCTCCTCCCTCAATATCAGAAATAAGGATATCTTGGGACTAAACCACCTCAACCTTCAATATCAACAACAAGGGAATCTAGAGACTAAACTACCTCAACCCTCAATAGCAACAAGGGTGTCTCGATGTAGAAATTAGTATACATTAAGCATGCATACATCCAGATTCCCCTGATCTCACAATATTTAACTTCTTGCAAAATATAGAATCATTCCACTGTTAATATTTTGCAGAAAATTAATTTCAAACACATGCGAAGCATAAATAAAAATAATTGCACATAACACAGTTGTTTAACGGGAAATCCTGAAGATGAAAACCCCAACTATCATATATTATGTATCATGGAGATCATGTAACAATATCATACAAAGCTTAGTATATCAAGCTCTTAGTACAATCAATCGTCACACACTAACATAGAAGAAATATGCAAATCCATGCAGTGATTTCTACCCTCCAGCTAGCCTGCCTCCACTGCGCAATCCCTGTTGAATAATAGATCTGAATGAATTCAAATTACCCTTTCCTTGACTGTGTAATTCTCATTGGCAACTCCAATGTGTGTGTGGTTCAATCAATGCATCACTATAGTAACAACAGATAGTCCATCTTTCCCTTTCACCTATCTCTCCACTGGGTCTCCACTGGAACTGACATGCACTGTAGTTAACTATTGTATTTTTCAGTTGATTAATGAGTTATTATTTGTGAATTAATTAACTGATTAATTCACTCCACTCTCACTAGTGTATCATTCAGTTAGACTAGATACAACTAGCTCAATTGAGTATAACTAAGTTAAACTGATACAACTCCATGAACTATTGTTCCAACTCTGTCATAACTTTTCAACTTCAGTTCTAACTTAGTCCTCCATGCATGAACCACCAGTAAACCCTAGGAATTGCGTAATTCCTTCAACGCACTAATTTTCCAAATCTGTGCACTGAAACTAAATGCTCCAAGAGAATAGGTTGTTGTTTATTTTCGGATTATTATTAAGAGCTAATAATAATCAACACTTCTATTTTTAGATCGACGATATATAAATAGACTTTGACCAATATTCTAAAAATATAATTTCATCTATTTTTCCAACTTGACCAACCATCCACAAATAGCATCTTACAACTTCTGAAATATGATCACCATGTCTAAAAATAGACTTGCGCAAAAAATAGCCTACGGGCCCACTTAGTGAAGGAGAATATTTTCACTAAGCTCATCATCTAGTTGAATCTCAAAAATCCCTCTCAACAAGATAGGGATTATGTTTCATCCCAATCCTACCTCTATGGTATTCGTATTTTCTCTTGGTGAGTGCCTTTGTCAGAATGTCTGCATCCTAATCTTCCATAGGAATGTACTGAAGCAACATGATCTTCTGCTGCACACAATCTCTGATATGATGATATCGGATATCAATATGTTTAGATCTATCATGAAACACAAGATTAATCGAGAGTTTAATGCAACTCTGATTATCACAATGTATCACTGTAGGATATAAATGTGAACCTAACAAACTGACCAGGATCTTCCTCATCTAGATAGCCTCACATGCAGCTTGAATTGGTGCCATGAATTCTACTTCCACTGAACTGAGTGCCACGGATATTTGTTTCCTGTTGTACCAAGAAACTGTCGTAGATTCAATACTAAAAATCCCTCCTGATGTGCTCTTTCTGTCTGTTGGGCTGCCTGCCCAATCTGCATCTGTGAAGCCATACAACTTCACCTCATTCATCTGTTTGTACCATAATCCATACTCAGATGTTCCCCTGAGATATCTTAGGACATGCTTTCCTACCTTCCAAAAGAGCTTGGTAGGCTTAACCATCATTTGTGAAAGCTGGTTCACCGCATAGCATATGTTCGGTCTTGTATTAACTAAATACATGAGTGAACCCACCAACTGTCGATAAACAGTGGCATCCACTACCTCTGTCGATGTAGCATCATCTTTCCTCCAATTTTCTAGAAGAGGAGTGTTGATAGGCTTGCATCCTTGCATGTGAATCTTCTCCAATATCTCCCAGGCATACTTGCCTTGAGACACAAACAATTCACCTTCCCCCTGCCATATTTCCAATCCAAGGAAATAATGAAGGAGGCCCAAATCCTTCATCTCAAACTTTTTTACAAGATCTGCCTTGCATGAGTGTATCAACTGCTCATCACCCGTTATTATTAAATAATCAACATAAATAACAATGATTAAAAGCTTACCCTCCACCACAATTTGGTACAGGTTTTCATCCGCCTCACTCTTGGTGAAGTCAAGTCCAGTGAAATAGCTGTCGATCCATGTGTACCAAGCACGTGGTGCTTGCTTCAGCCCATACAACGCACTTTTGAGCCTGCATACATGCGACTCACTGCTAAAGATATCAAATCCTTCAAGCTGCTCAATGTACACATATTCCTTAATGATCCCATTAAGGAACGTAGTCTTCACATCCATCTGATGAATGTGCCAACCCATCTACGCTGAGAGAGCAAGGATGGTCCTTATGGAAGAATACCGTGTGATAGGTGCAAAGGTTTCTTCATAATCAATCCCCTCGATCTGTGAGAAGCCTCGGGAAACAAATATTGCCTTATACTTCTCGACGCTCCCATCAACAACTTTATTTACCTTGTAGATCCATCTTGATCCTAGAACTGATTTACCAGTCGGCCTTGGAACAATCTCCCAAGCACTGTTTCTGACAATGGAGTCATACTCCTCCACCATGGCATCTACCCATGTGGGCTCCTGCACTGATTCTTCAAAAGATGATGGCTCTGTCATGATACACTTACTCATAAGAGCCATGTATCCAGTAAATCGGTCAGGTGACTATCTCTGTCTGCGCTGTGATGTAGGGACTCCTACGTTCTGTGCCACATCAAGCTTTAGTCTCTTAGCTTCTATGGTATTCTTTCTACCTTGTCTGATGTTTGGTTCTGCATGAGTGGACTCCCCCACTCCATGAATCTCCTCCTGTGGCTGAACCACATCTAGATGCTCATCTTTGGGAACAGGAAGTTCCTCCTCTGCATGCAAGTGTAGCTCCCTCTCAAGCGACAACTTCATGGCTTTTACCTCATTCAATTTTATATCCCGTTGCACCATAGTCAGCCGACTATCTGGAAAATACACATGATAATTATGGGGTGTTTCTGTGTACCCCACAAATATCCCAACTTCTGCAGTCGACTCCAACTTCTTCCCAACGTCCTTTGTCACATGAATGTAAATAGATGAGCCAAAAATCTTCGAATGAGAAATATCAGGCTTCTTACCAGTAAAAGCTTCTCCAGGTGTACTCATTGTAAGTACTCTATGAGGACAACAATTTTTAACATAAACCGCAGTGTTGCATGCTTCTACCCACAAGCGCATTGGTAGTCCCTGATCATGCAACATCGCTCATGCAACACCCACGATTTTTCTATTCTTCCTCTCTGTGATCCCATTTTGCTGTGGGTTATGAGGAACTATGAGTTCTCTTCGAATTCCTTCTTTTCTACAGAAGTATTTTAATTTTCCTGAGATGTATTCACCACCATTATCGCTCCGTAGAGCTTTCACTTGCTTCCTTGACTCCTTCTCCATTAATGCTTTGAACTCACAAAACTTTGAGAACATTTCGTTCTTATTCTGCATGAAGAAGATCCAGCATATACGATAATATTCATTAACAAATACAACATAATACCCATGTTTTGCTATTGAAGCAACCAAGAAAGGTCCACACACATCTATGTGAATTCTCTCCAGGATCACTGAAGCATGGTTCTCCTTCCCATGAAATGTGGTCTTCACAAACATACCCATAGTACATACCTGGCAATGATTTGACTGCATAAGATTACCCTTGGGAAGTCCAATAGAAATTAGCTGCAAAATATTCAGACCACCATGGTGAAGATGGCCCAATCTCCTATGCCATAATTCGCCCTCATCCCGGCTCATCACTTCTTCTACTTTTCCCACCATTGCAGTGTAGCCAAATACCTCTAGCTTGTAGAGATTCTTAATTCAAACCCCTATATTCTTGGTTTGACCCGTTGTTTATGTCGAAGGAAAGCTTTTCCTTCATCGAAAATAACATCATAACCTTTGTCTTCCAACATTGTGACTGAGACCAAGTTCTTCTTCAGACCTGGAACATGCATAACATCCTTCAACAAGAATGGATTACCAGAATTCCTCTCAAAGGTAATGGTCCCAATGCTAGTCGCACTGTATCGACCATCGCTGCCCATCTCTATATGCATCTAGAGTTCCTTCTCCTCCAAGTCACTAAACAACTCTTTGTCTCCCGTCATATGGAAAGAAGCACCACTATCAAGATACCACACCGATCCCATATATCTTGAAACCAAGCATGCGATCAAAGAGAAATCAAGTTCAAATTGTGAGGCTAAGGCCTCTCCAGCTGCAACTCCAATAGCCTTCTTTTTCTTCTTCTTCTGTGGGTAGTTAGTGGCGAAATGCCCATGTTCGTGACAGTGAAAACACTTCACTTTGGACGAATCCTGCTTCTTGCCTTTAGATTTGGATTTTGACTGAAATTTCTTCCCCTTCCCTTTCCTTGCTTTGGCAGCCAAAGAAAAATTCTCTTCATCTTCATTCTTCGATGAAGAGCCATCCCTAGTACCATGCCTTATCTCCTCCTGCACAAAATCCAACCAAAGTCGCTCCCACCCCTGCAGTTTCTCCCGTCCATTGACAGAATCTTCGTAGCTATGCCAACTCTTCAGAAGCCCAAGGACAGCCAAGCTCACTAATTTTTCATCATCAACAGTAATTCCCATGCTTCCCAGTTCATCCCTACAGTGGACAAACTTCATGAGATATTTTGGAATACTGTCGCCCTTCTCCATTTTTATTTTTTTGAGCTTGTATTTCAGCGCCAACTTCCTCTAGTCTCTACTACTTTGGAACAAGTCTATCAAAGCCTTCCACATTAAGAATGGAGTGGCTTTCCCATGAAGGCTGGACACAATATGGTCCTTCACACCTTCCAACAAAATTCTTCTTGTCTTTGCTATCTTCTTTTGCCATGCGTCAAGTAATGCAGCATCGCTAGATCTTGAATTAGGAACATGACTATCGATGAACTCCTTCAGTCCATTATCCTCCAGAACCACTTCCATCCTATCCTTCTAGGCTATTTAAATCAAGCTCCCATCAAGGGCATACTCCAATCGCAACCCATTGAAAGACATTTCAATGTATACTCAACTTCTGCACCAAGAATTTTCTGAAGAAAATTCGAATTGTCCACCAGCACAAACTCAACAATTCTTCACAATTGCAATCTTCAAGAATTATAACTGCTCTGAAACCATGTAGAAATTAGTATACATTAAGCATGCATACATATATATTCCCCTGATCTCACAATATTTAACTTCTTGCAAAATACAAAATCATTCCATTGTTAATCTTTTGCGGATAATTAATTGTAAACACCTTTGAAGCATAAATAAAAAAAATCACACATAGCATAGTTTTTTAATGGGAAAGCCTGAAGCTGAAAACCCCAACTATCATATATTATGTATCATGGAGATCATGTAATAATCTCATACAAATCTTAGTACATCAAGCTCTTAGTACAATCAATCGTCACACACTAACATAGAAGAAATCTGCAAATCCATTCACCGATTTCTGCCCTCCAGCTAGCCTGCCTCCATTGCAAAATCCTTGCTAAAGAATAGCTCTGAATGAATTTGAATTACCCTTGCTTTGAGTGCGCAATTCTCTTTGGAAACTCCAATGTGTGTGTGGTGCAATCAATGCATCACCATAGTCACAACAGATAGTCCATCTTTCCCTTTCACCTATCTCTCCACTGGGTCTCCACTGGAACTGACATGCACTGTAGTTAACTGTTGTATTTGTTCGGTTGATTAATGAGTTATTATTTGTGAATTAATTAACTAATTAATTCACTCCACTCTCACTAGTGTATCATTCAGTTAGACTAGATACAACTAGCTCAACTGAGTCTAACTGAGTTAAACTGAATACAACTCCATGAACTACTCTTCTAACTCTGTCATAACTTTTCCACTTCAGTTCTAACTGAGTCCTCCATGCATGAACCACCAGTAAACCCTAGGAATTGCGTAATTCCTTTAGCCCACTGATTTTCCAAATTTTTTCTCTGAAACTAAGTGCTCCAAGAGAATAAGTTGTTGTTTATTGTCGGATTATTATTAAGATCTAATAATAATTAACACTTCTATTTTTAGATCAACGATATATAAATAGAATTCACCCAATATTATAAAAATATAATTTCATATATTTTTCCAACTTGACCAACCATGCACAAATAGCATCCTACAACTTCTGAAATATGATCACCATGTCTAAAAATAGACATAGTCTAAAAATAGACTTGCGCCAAAAATAGCCTACAGGCCCACTTAGTGAAGGTGACTCTTTTCATTAAGCTCATCATATTTTTGAATCTCAACACTCGAGACTAAACCACCTCAACCCTCAATATCAACAATAAGGGCATCCTGAGACTAAACCGCCTCAATGCTCAATAGAAACAAGGGTATCCCAAGACTAAACTTCCTCACCCCTCAATAGCAACAAGGGTATCCCAAGACTAAACCACCTCAACCCTCAATATCAAGAAAAAGAGAATCCAGATACTGAACCGCTTCAACTCTCAATAACAAAAACAAGGTCCCAGACAATCCCATACTTTCCTATCCTATCACATTGTACAACACGTACACACACAGTATACAATGCAACAAAAACACCTACACCCAGCGTACAACATGACACATACAACCACATTCGGTGTACAACATCACATATACACCTACACCTGGTGTAAAACACAACAGATACACCTACACCCGATGTAAAACACAACACATACACTTGCACCTAGTGTAAAATTCAATGCATACACCTAAATCTGGTGTACAACACAACACATATACGTGCACATCATACAATACCATGAATATGCGTGTCATGATACAATGACTACATAATACATATAACAAAAAACCACATGTATATAACAATACCTTCGAAACATGTACACAAAACCACACGTATCACATGTACACAACACAACATGCACACGGAACCATCTGTACAACATGCACACATCACCATATGTACATAGCACCACTATACAACATGAAGGCAACACCATATGTAAATAAAACTGCTATACAACGTGTACAACATATATACAGCAGTAGTATTGCACATCCAGAGACAACACCATCTCTACCAAGAAACCTTGCTTCTAGTGTACCTTTATTATCCACGTTTATTCCAGCATGTCACAAATCACACTTCTTTCATTTTGTTGATGTATCCTTCAAAATTACCTACTATAACATAAAATAGGCATAAGCACATAATATCAAATCATATCCATGTGATAGTAACCTCAAATATTTGTTGGGGCTACTCTTCCCACTTGACTCCTCATAAGACCAAGAACCTCTTCATGCCATTCACCTGCATAAGAAATCACTCCTCCACACTAGTAAAAAATAATGAAATTAATGACTAGGTGACTAAAAATTCTAGTCACCACAATTATTTCAATTGAATTACTACTAAATTTGAGCAATTTTATGTGACCGAACTAAAAATGACTAACTTAAATGACTAATTTAGTCTTGGAATAAAATATACGACTAGATAATAAGTGACTAAACTAAAAGTGACTAACTTAAATGACTAATTTCATCTTGGAATAAAATATACGACTAGATAATAAGTCACTAAACTAAAAGCGACTAACTTAAACGACTAATTTAGTCTAGGGATAAAATATATGACTAGATAATAAGTGACTAACTGAAATGACTAATTTAGTCTAGGATTAAAATATATAACTAGATAATAAGTGACAAAATTAATAATTATTAATGTAAATGAATATTATAGTCCAAGAATAAAAATATGGCCAAATAACAAGTACAACAAGTATATGAAATAGTGATTTATGTCAGTAATTTTTAATTGTGTAACTCCATATATGGAAAATTGCAATTTTGGTACCGAAGTGTTACATTTCACTATAGGTGTCTCTAAATCCATTTGCAGTGTTAAAATTTAGAGACAAAGGGGTCTCTAAATTTACAGTGTTAAAATTATGAACACCCTTTTTTCTCTAAAGTTTAATAGTGCAAATGGATTCATCTACAATTAACATAATTGCATGTATCATCTATCAACTTTACACTAATGTATTCATTATAATTTTAGTAAAGGTTATAATTATATTAATTAGATAGCCAAATTAATATTTATATTTATATTTAATATTTGGCCATAAAGTTTAATTTTTAAACTTCATTGATTTATGTTAAAAGTGAGAGTTGTTTTAAATCTAAGGTTAAATATTCATATTTACATTTAATAAATAGATAAATATTAAATTTCTTATGTTAAACACGCAATTCATTTAGATTTAGTATTAAATCATCATATTTACATTTGATAAATACTAAATAGATAAACCTAAAATATATATTTATAGACCTATTTAGTAAATGGGTATGGAAATTTATTAATTTAAGTATGAAACTTAATTAATTTTTTAATGATGTATGAACCTTTGTTTTTTTGTAAGTCAATGTTATAATCATGTAGGAAAAAAGGACTACATATAGCGAGTTACAAAATAGGTGGTCTCGCCTCGACTCATTTTGTTGACAAAAAATTGAACCAGATGAAAAAAACACAAAAGAGGGACTAGGGACATTGTCCATAAAAAGTTGGCCCAGAGGGACCAAAATGCATATAAAACATAATTAAAGAACACTAAATAGCATATTAGTCATCCAACGTGATGAACACAGGATTGTTTGGGGTTGTTCCTAGATGCGGTGGAGGACAGAAGTCACACTTACCGTGGCCTTCAAAGTGTGCCAACCAAGTCTCCAGCTTTTCTACTTTCTCAATGAGTTGATTTTGGCCTCGCAAAACCACTACTAGTCTCTCTAGAACTTGGAACTATAAATAGTGAATTTGGTCCAATGTTTCCATCTGCTCCGCATGCTCCTCATGACATAATCTTTCAGTTGTGTCCACTCTTTCCGTTAGGTTGTTGATAAGTGAACGACAATTCTCTAGGCATAAATGTTGGATAACTTACCCCTCATTTACCTCAAATCAATCAAACCCACAATTTCCCTTGCCACTATGACCTCCTCTACCCCAACGAATTTGATTTTGACCCCTCAAACCCCCACCTCTGTTATCCCCCTGCTTACCTCCTCCATAGCCTCCATGCACACCCACACTAGCAAGTCGTGCATGCCCTATAATATTTCCACCCTATCGTGGAGCTTCCATGATTATTTCTGATTCTGCCAGCCCCACAGGGCCATGGACGACGGGGGAGGGAGAATACCCACACCACACCAGTGGCTTCATAATTTTCCAAGGTCGAGGAGTCCTGCCATATGCAGAGTCTAGAAACCAGACCCCCCACTAAGCCACTATAGAAAACAAACACCACCAACAAAGGGGCCAAATTTCATCTCCCACCACCACAGGAAAGCACAGAGACACCTCCCACTACCAGATAAATACTCCCACCACTAGCAAAACTAAATACCATCACCCACCAAACCAACACAAGAAATTGAACAACAAACGATGAAAAAGTAGTCGATGCCTGAGCGTAACATCCCCTAGGGCAGTGACCAGCCTCCAAATTCTCCACATATAGATCACATAACAATGCACCAAACACCATCACACCCATGCTGGAGGGCACAAAATTTGGAAAAGGAACTAGTTTTCCGCCATCACCCTCAAGGTTTTCTGGACTACAAATTTTAGCTTCTTCTCTTATCACAAAAAAATAGGTTCATTGAAAGCCAAGAAAAATGGGAACCAGTGAGCTCACTTCCCTTTAACTTCCTATCCTTAACCTAGACATAGTAAATGGCTTAGAAACCAAGCAGCAGGGACCAGTTGAACACACTACACCAGCAAATGGCCACGACAAGCACACACAAACCACTCCCTCCATAAACCTTCCTGCGACATTTTCACTTCCTCTTCAGAGGCCACCATCAGGACCGAAACCAAACCATATTTATGAGTCTAATGTTGGGCTCCATCATTTCCCTTGTCTTATCCTTTCACCACCTCAGAAATCCAATGTGTAGTTATTTTTCACATGAATTTCAAACATGAAGCCAGTTGGCAGTAAATCTCCCGTTGCATGCGTTATGGTGAAGGGACCAGGAGTACCGTCCCTCACCCTTTATCTTTTATTAAATATCTTTTTGCAAAAGAGCTCCCCTCAAGTAATGTATAATAGGGACTTTGAAGCCCTTTCCTGTAGCTATAATAAAGTCCTACATAGATTTGTAATAAGGTAAGAGAGAAACATTAAATGGGATATCTGCATGATACCACCATCTAGCAATGTATTGAGAATAAGATTCTTTGCACAGTTACAAGACATGCCATATAACCCTCGATGATGGAGAGCATGACCTTCACATTTTTGTTTGATAGCTCAGATTTCCTGATGGGGGAGATGGTGAAGGGGGTTTATTAGCATATATGACAGCACTAATGAACCCTGATTTTTTAGGAAAGAATGGGAAGAAGGATCCTTTTGGAGGACCGACGACTTTGGTACATTGACAGAGGAAACCAAATATGTATTAGCCAATGTCTTCATAATTCCATTTCTCTACTGAGATTTATTCAACAAATACTCATAATGTCCCTTAACCTGATATGGTTCCAGGTTTATGTACCCAAGCTCACGTAGTGGACCAGAGACAAGATAAAAATTCCTACAATGTCACCATTTTAGAGCTCAAAGGTGTGACCGTGGATTGGAGACAAGATCAAAAACCCCGTAACATCACAATCTCAAAGCTCGAAGGTGTGACTTGCAATAATGAGAGGGTTTTCAAGATTAGTTTTGGAGAGGTAAATCTGCTCTGCAGACAGAGGTGATCCCTACTAGCCCAGATTGGGTGTAGCAACAACCGAGTCACGCTAAGATGCAAGTTCCTAATTGAAAAATACCAAGATGCGACAAGAGGCCTACCTTAAGTCCTACGCTGCCATTGTTTGTGGAGAATATGGCGCTTTCATCCCTTGCTTTGGCAGATCACAATTCTCCCGCTCGACGCGATTGAACACCTACATGTACAAGAAGAAACAACAAACACACAAGCGTAAAACCTAATACATGAAATTATGTATCAGTCAGAGAAGATACAACTCATAACATAAAACATGAACATCTGAGTGGAACCATAATCGAAGTCGCTTATTATTAATCAGAAAAAATAAAGATACAACCTGAACTCTGACGCTGGATCTTCCTTTGGCAGGTCGATAGAGGAGTATGTCTCAGTAAAGCTCGTCGGGACAAGGACAAGTCTCTCTCTCTTCGACTGTCTGATGATAATCTCCTTACAATTGATTCGGCTCTATTCAGGCTACCAAGACTACTAAGGCTCAACCATTCAGCCCCTTCATCAATGGAAGATGGCTATATTTATAAAGGAGAGAAGGAGGTTGGGATCCCTAAAATAGTGGAAGGGAGGCCTTATCCCTTCAGAGGTTCCCCATAAGGTGGAAAAAAGAGGCCAAAGGAGGAAGGTCGTGGTTATTCAGTTGAAACCACTCCTCATGACTCATCCACGAAGTTGTTGTAATCGAAACTTCGCCTCTTTTTAAAAAAACATTTCCATAAGTAGATTGGCACAGGTGCTTAAATGGGATAGAGCGCCAACTGGCGTGGGCTCAGTATTAATTTTCCTCATTGGCGTGAGGACATAACGGGCTACCAACGCCAAGGAAGAAACAGGTGTTTTTAGGGGTCTGCTCAGGAAATGATCAACAGAAGGAATGTTGTCCTCATGGAAAGGGATGCAATGATGGTATTTGCAAGGCATGAAACTACTTATTGGTCACAGAAATGACCCTCCAATGGGCGAGATGGGGATTGCAGGGACGGTGACAAATTACTATGTAACAAAAATACAAATGATATCTCAAATACACGATATATACGTGGTATGGGCACAACCATCCGTAACAGAGTATACAATCATCAATATCCAAGGTATGGACATGGCCATCCAATAAGGATCGATAAATAAACTCAGGTATGGTCATAGCCATCCAACGAATGAGTCATGTAACCAATCATAATAATCCACAAAGTCGCAGCCTGGATTCCAACAGACAAAATCGAGGGTCTTGCGCTCCATCTCGACCCGAACAAAGTACAAGTTCAAGCATGTGAATAAGTGAGCTGAAGTCAAACATGCAAGAACATCGTCTGATTACCAGCCAGTGATGAAAGCTGTTAACAGACGCGAGAGGAACCACTAATAATGATAATGGCCCTCAAGGTACTATAGGTACAATCCACGGAATGTGAACAGTGAGTTGGCGTCGAACACCCACAAAATCATCCAATCGAAGGTCAATGATGAAAACCTTGTGTCGAATGCAAAGAACCTGCCATTGAGGCATGCAGGCTCCAAGGTACTGGAAGGGAGTCTCTAGATCAACTTCCTGGATAAGGAGTTGAAGTCGACAAGAAGTGACCTTGATCGAAGGTGGGCCATAGTGTTTCCCACATCATCGACGCGAGAAAGAGGAAAATAATGTTTGTGAATTAGGATCAGATGAGAATTAGAGGAAGGTTGAAACTGCAAAGGTCAACTTCTATTGAACATATAGGCGGAACGACAGTGGATTTGGCAGTATTTTACATCAAAAGATAAAAGGTCATGATGACGAGGAAAAGAGCAGATGAGAGGTCAAAAAGGATTACCTAAACCCACGGAGGAAAACAAGTAATGAGATGAGATGTCCCCAACCCATTTACAAGTCAAATTTTTTACCACCATTTCTGGCGAGTACCCCAATTATTTTTTAGAACAAGCTTGAAGGGGATAGCATATTCTTGTAATATAAGTTCTTCCTTCGGACGAATCCATCCTAGTACATTTAATGGGCCCTATGAAGGAGAAACTCGAATATAGTCATTAAGACTAGATCAGATTTCATCAGGGTTTAACGAGTCTAACAAAGGAAGATCTCGGTGCCTTTTCATATTTACAGAGTTTGAAAAGACAACAAAAAAGTAAACTCCAATAGTCCCTTTTCGTAAATAGTTCCTCAGATTTGAAAAGGTAGAAAACTATGTCTAAGAAAACCTCCTAGTCGCGATAGGCTAGGGTATTCCTTTGTCATAAATAATCTATCCCAGCCCGAAAAAAGGGGTAAATGTATACTGGGTAGATATTTTTTCGCATCCAATTTAACGAGATCAAAACGACAAGCGACTCGAAAATATTTTCATGTTTAGAGAGTCAGAAAAGAGCTGAAAGATGAATCCACCTAGAGGAACGAGTGGTATAAAGGGTAGCAACTGGTTCCGGCAATGGTGGAACTGCTCTGAAAAAATAAAGGTTAAGAGGCTGGCTCACAAGACCACTCATCCCAGCGGTTCCTCAGGAATGGGTAAAACAACCAAGTGAAGGCATATGATCGACCAAGTAGATAGTGACGATGGAGTGAGAAAAACAAGGCTCATCTAGAAAAAACAGGCTGATAAAATGGCAATCAAAAGAGGTAAAGGGAATGGTTTCATTTTTTACACAAGCTTGAAATAAAAAAACTCTACTTGAAGTTGGTTTCATTTTTACACAATCTTGAAACAAAGATAAACTATGCTTGAAACCGGTTTCATTTTTACACAAGCTTGAAACAGAAACAAACTATGCTTGAAAAAGTAAGCATGACCCCCAGCATGGTGACTCAATTCGAGGTACATGCCCCCCAAGCTTAAATCCATATCAAAGGTAGATGGAGTGAAGGTTCAAAAAACGAGACCAAGAGAAAGACTCGACTGGGATTTTACGAGAACTTATCAAAGACTCGAATTGAACAAGATCGTGTTTCATTATTTTAATGATGTTGACACACTAAAAGAACTATCCTCATAAGAGCTAATTCATTTTTTAACGAGGTTGAAATAGAAGAAAAACTATCCTCTGACACCTTGTTTTATTTTTGTAAGGAGCTTAACACAAGAAAACGAACTATGCTCCGGACACCTTGTTTCATTTTTTAACGAGCTTAACACAAGAAAACAAACTCTGCTCCAAGGGTCTTGTTTCATTTTTTAAGGATATTGACACAAGAAAGGAACCATGCTCTGATGATCTCATCATAATGAATAAGAAGTCATCGCTTCCAAGAGTTCCACTTTCGATGGAAGGAAAACATCCTGGAAGTCAGGACCCAATGCCCCCAACACACGATGTACAATGACACTCACTGAGTACAGGCACAGGGTAGGTAGCCACATAGTTTGCCTGTGGCGGGGCAGATACAATAGGTGGATAAAAACCAGGAAGGGATGATGGCAAGCCATCTGCCAAATCAAGACTAAAGAACGAAAGCTAATCAATGGTCACGATGCGTCCTTCATGTGGAAAAAATACCACACAGAAAATGGAGGAGACAAGCGCTCCCATGGCATAAGTATAATCTTGGCCCAGAAGAAAATTGAAATCCAAGGGGCCTGGAACAACCATCATGTCTATATGGAAGGTTTTACCTCCCAAAGTCATAGGTAACCTTGGAAGGATCCCTAAGGGTTGACTAGTTCTTTTGTTAAACACCAACAGATTCTGCGTAACAGGCATAAGCGGTGGCAAACCGAAATCTTTCCAAGTAGTTGAGGACAAAATACTAACAGACACGCCTTCGTCTATAATAGTTCTGGGTATGACCAAACCAAAGGCTTGTACCATTATCTCAAAAGGCACATAAGATGGAAGGAGGTATCTTGCAAATTGATTTCAGTCAAAGGAAGTGACCAAACTACTCAGAGGGGCTACCATCAAACTGATATGGTCTTCCCCTGGTGTTATGATCGAAGAAGGAGCATCCTCCATGACCTCCATCTCGAAGGCGGGAGGAGTATCCTTCGGCGGCTCCATCACTGGAGGTGGAGGAGCAACTTCTTGAGGTATAGGGACAGGATAATATTTCTCCAAGTCTGAATAATTTGAAGAAACCAGAAGAACATGAGGCGTGTGAGGTCCTCTCTCAACAGAAAAGACCTGGTGCACCACAGACGGGGCCAGTTCAACCGATCCCACGACCAATGGTTGGTTGGGGATGGATTCCTAAATTTGAATTTCCGAGGGAGCGGGATTTACCAAGGATGACTCTTGACCAATCGTAGGATCAACTGGTGGAGGACTCAAAGAAAGTTGTTTGTAACCAGCCAGAAGGCACGGTGTAGAAACAGTCAAGTTGTCCAAAACTCGCTTGGCTTCATCGATGTATGGACAAAGGTGAATGGCATGGTGCCCTTCACACAACTTATAGGGATTAGTGAGCTTACCCTGCTTCTTAGGAGATTTACCAGCACTAGCTGAAGGCATGCCCACAACCTGAATCCTAGAAGGCAAAGGCAACGGCGGGCGACCGTTGGACCATACTTCTAGCACCTTGGGAATGGAAGGGCAATCTCGAAGAAGATGGTCTCCTGTGCACAAAATGTAAGGGAACTTGACTTTCCGCAGAGGGTTGGAAGGTTTATCAAGAGGAGGTGCTTTAAAAGTAGTAGATGCAGCCTTAGCCTCGATCTTATCATACTTCTTCTTATTCTTAGCCATCTAGTTACTCGAATCCAGACTTTCACTAGGCGAAGTAGAAGAGGAGGATGCAGAAACAGACGAATAAGGGGAGAGGTCCACCTTGGAATCAACATGACATTGTTCAGGTGGAGGAACTGATTGAACAGTAGGTGGGACATTCAGAACCACAGAGGTTGAAAACAACCAAACGGGCAACGCAACAGTTAACCCAGGAAGGGACAACGTTGCCATATAAGGAGCGCCAACATTTCCAAAAGGAGGAAAATGACCAAGATTCCCATTGGAGGAGATTCCTTGGTTGGTGAACTCTAAAAAAATTTCCATTAGAAACAACTCAACACAACACCCTAAGGAAACTAACTTTAACCAGGAATTTTTCGTGGGCAGTTAATTTTTAAAACATTGAAACAAAACTCTACCGTTTCATCTTTTAAGAGTCGAGAAACAGGCAAAAGGGGACTCTATCTCTTTCAATTTTGAAACAAGCGTGAAAGGACAAGCGCTTGATGATATTTTCAAATTTAATGAGTCAGAAAAGATCGAAATGACTACTCTGGAACTCTAGGAAAAAGGGTGTACCAGATATCCGTGAACTGCAATATACACCTTGGTTTCAAAATGAAACAGAAATCAACCAAGGACTTGATGTACATGCAGGCAATCTCCCCGAATGTTGTGTCTGATGTATCACGGGTATAAGGCGGTAGAATCGGCTTCCTACGGATAAAGGATAGCAACCTAGTGGGGTCTCCCTTTATATACGCAATGATACGGGGAGCACAAGTCCGTACTAGTGCTGTCTAAAGCCAAGAGGCGAACGACAGCTACTAGGTTTAACGACACCGGAACACGTCACTAGCCTAGACCTCTAAATATTTCGTTAATGTTTCAATGATGCCTTAAGATAAATTGAATAAATTTTAATGTTGATCTTCAATTATGTTTCAATTTCAAGGCCCTACCGAATGTTATGTCTCAAAATCTCCTATGTGCAGCTATATGACGAAAGAAATATTTCAATTCGATGAATGTTATCTAGTTAAGGGAAGAGTTCCAAACAATGATGCAACAAACAACAACACTGCAAACGAAATTTTTCCAAACTAGATGACTTTCACTATCCAAAATTAATTTCAAACATTCAAGGATGCGAATAATGCAATGTAATCTATGCAAAATCCTCTTTTTTGAAAGCTATGCAATTGTAATCTATGCAAAATTTCTTTTCCTTTTCAAATGATAAGAATCCACTCAATGCATTTTTCGATGAAATGAGAATCTACATAATGCACGCTTTTATTGAAAGAGAATGCACTCGAAGCAATTTTTATTTTTCAATCATTAAACAATGTAATCTAAGTTCAACGATAAATCTCAAAAAACATTTTTCAATGCAATGTGATCTAATGCATTTTAACAAAAGAAAACTTTGAGATGAAAACTAAATAAATGCAAATATTCTTAATTAAGGATGAAGGCAAAAGGGATGAAAACAAACACTAAGAATGCAATCACTGTTTCAAAACACTTTGTAACGAAATTCCTCAAAAGGCTACAAGACATATGAGGTCAAGCACAAAAAGGACTTCTAAAGCATGAGATCAAAACAAGACATTCATTCCCTTTTACATCAAGCACTCAAGAAAGAAGACTTTCTATTTGAAAAATGAGCAATGTAATCTATGCTCATACAGAGAAAATAATGAAAGTGAAAGACACACTGGTGAAGGATTTAGGGAAAAATTCTCAATTTTCACACACCCTGAAATTGGCACAACTTTGGTAGGTGAAACTAGCGCCAACTGGCACAACTTGCTCACTGACAACTAGCGCCAATGGCCAATTGGAATGGGTTACTAACTGAAAACAAGCACCAATGCCTGAAAATGAAAAAGCAAAGAATTTCTCCCAACCAAGACCAGACTCACCACTTCAAGAAAAATCTAGAACTAACCGAGAAGCAAAGTACTGACCCAAAAAAAAATTTGAACAAGGGAAAACCTTAGCACCTATAGGAGATGGCATGACTGTGTGGCTATAATCTGTGCCAGACAGGGGATGTCACGAGTGATGAAATGGCAACCTGCGCCAATGGGCGCGACTGTCAGGGTGGAAACCACACCAATCAAGCCAACCATGAAAAGATGAAATTTCAGAAAAAAAGAGGTCAGATTTGATCCTCTGGGGGCTGAACAGGGGTTTAACACTAGAAAAAGGTGAACCAAAAGAGCTGATCAAGTAGACAAGGACCAAAATCAACCGAAAATACAAGGCAAACTCCAATCAATGTCTCCCCAGCAGAGTCGCCAGTTTTTTGGAGAGGTAAATCCCCTCTGCGTACAGAGGCGATCCCTACTAGCCCAGATCGGGTCTAGCAAAAACCGAGTCACACTAAGACGTAAGTTCCTAATTGCAAAATACCAAGATGTGACAAGAGGCCTACCTTAATTCTTACGCTGTCGTCATTTGTGGAGAAGATGGCGCTTCCGTCCCTTGCTTTGGCAGATCACAATTCTCCCGCTCGACGCGATTGAACACTTACACGTACAAGAAGAAACAAAAAACACACAAGCGTAAAACCTAATACATGAAATTATGTATCGGTCAGAGAAGATACAACTGATAACATAAAACATGAACATCTGAGTGGAACCATAATCAAAATCGCTTATTATTAATCAGAACAAAGAAAGATACAACCTAAGCTCTGACGTTGGATCTTCCTTCGGCGGGTCAGCAGAGGAGTACATCTCGGTAGAGCTCATCGAGATAAGGAAAAGTCTCTCTCTCTTTAGTTGTCTGACGATAATCTCCTTACAATTGATTCAGCTCTATTCAGGCTACCAAGACTACTAAGGCTCAACCATTCAGCCCCTTCATCAATGGAAGATGGCTATATTTATAGAGGAGAGGAGGAGGTTGGGATCCCTACAATAATGGAAGGGAGGCCTTATCCCTTGGGAGGTTCCCCATAAGGTGGAAACAAGAGGCCAAAGGAGGAAGGCCATGGTTTTTCAGTCAAAACCACTCCTCATGACTCATCCACAAATTTGTTGTAATCGAAAATTCGCCTCTTTTTTTAAAAACTTTCCATAAGCAGATTGGCGCGGGTGCTTAACTGGGAAAAAGGGCCAAATGGTGCGGGATCAGTGTTAATTTTCCTCATTGGTGCGAGGACATAACGGGCTACCAACGCCAAGGCAAAAACAAGTGTTTTTAGGGGTCTGCTCAGGAAATGATCAACAAAAGGAATGTTGTCCTCATGGCAAGGGATGCAATGATGGTGTTTACAAGGCATGACACTACTTATTGGTCACAGAAATGACCCTCCAATGGGCGAGATGGGGATTGCAAGGACGGTGACAAATTATTGTGTAACAATTAACATCATGGGATTTGGCCTCGACAGAACAATCTTTCCTTTTAGTTTCATCTGCAACAATTTAGACTCCCTCGACTTGTTGGAAATTTTTTTGGTTGGTGAGATACCAATGAAGCTCCAATATATGGTCAATGAAATCTAATTCCCTTGTCGTGAATCATATGCGCTTATCTAGATGTCAAAGATTTCCACGATAATAGAATCATGGGAAAAGGTGGTGGACTTTGGACATTCAAAGACTAGATCCAAAGGTAGTTTTGGCCCTTGGGTACCTTGATGTTGAATACTTCAGAAGGCAGCAACTGACAGATAAATTTGATGTGTATTATTTTGGAGTAGTATTACTGGAGTTCTTATGTGCAAGGGAAAATCTTAATCTTGTTTTTCCCAGTGAAAAATTCAATATAGAAGAGTGGGAAATGCACTGGTAGAAAAAGGGCAAGCTTTAAAAAATCAGTGACCCTCACCTTGTTGGGACCATCAACTCTGGTTCTATGAAAATGTTTAAGGAGACTACCAAAAAGTTATTGGAAGAGATGGGATTCGACAGGCCTTCCATGGGAGATGTTCTATGGAACCTGGAATATGCATTTCAAATCCACGAGATATCCATGCAAAATGATTTAGATGAGAATAGTACAAATCATATTGTAGATGATCCTTTGCGCTACCCAGATCCTGAGCCTTTTGGTCGAAGTTCAGTATGACTTCAAGTCTTCTACGGAAGTTCTCAATTTATAGTTTTCATTAATGAGCATGTGGAATTTTGGATTTCTCAACATCCCACAGAGGGATAATTGTGAGAATTTACCTATTGTTTGGAACATGTTCTCCTTCAGTGGATATGACACATAATGGATCCATACTTTGGTGCAAGAGTTCCTTACCTCAGGCTGTTTGCACAAGATTTAGGGAAAAGTGAACACACAACACTAGTTTCTTTGGTTTGGAAGGATAGCTACAAGTATGTAGAAGATATTGAGGGCGCATAAATTATTTTCCTTTTCGCTGCCTAGAGCCTGAGAATTTTTATACTAGTGTTGTTGGGTGAGGTGTTTGCGGAAGTGACGATGATTTATAAGATGCAACCACAAGCGTTGTGTTCTCACAATTGGTGAATCCTCGTGGGAGGTGATCACAAAAAAAGAATCCTTTTGCATGTTCCAAATTTACCAAATTAGCACATGCAGAGAGAACATTGGTGAATGTGAAATGGTTAGGTTTGGTACTTGTTTTTTGCATATCACATTAAAAATATAGTGCTTCCTCGTAAAATCCTCTCCTCGTATAATCAACCACCATTACAGATGATTACACCACATTTAGTTTAGGCATTTAGTTAGGTAGGTAGGGTGCCCCTATCTCCCATCTCCCTATAGAGTAATTTGCTCACATATTATTTCTTCTATGATACTGGTTCCTCTCTCTTAAGTCCTAGATGTCGTCCTTCTTCTCTCTCCCTTTCTCTCCTGCCTCCCTCTCACTTCCCAATGTCAGGTGGAGCAAGAGTATAAGAGCCAACTTTCTCATGAATGTGGGACACTCGAACTTAAGATTTTTGTAGCAGTCATGAGGTGCACCTTGGTTATTGAGACTTCATCACATGGCCATTCTCTGGACTAAAATTATGTTACAACACTGTGGTTGAGTTTGAAATTGGAGATTGAACATACATTTGGTTTAATTGCAATAGACATTTTCATTAATAAATGTAAAGCAATGGCTAACAAATACTAAAAATTAATAAATAGAGAAGACATGGAAACAAGAAATAGTACCTACAAAATTGTTACATTAAGACACAAATAATAAGCAACTATTGTGCACAAACAGAGACCAATGAAACTATCCCCTTAGCCCATTAAACACTAATTCCCAACCTTATCCCATTTAACCCCATAAACCTCTAAACCCCTAAAACCTAAACCTATAAACCCTTAACCCCTAAACCCTTAACCACTAACCCATTTAACCCCCTAAACCCTAAACCTCTAAACCTTTAACCCTTAACCCCTTAAACCCTAATTCCTGCTAACCCATTTAACCCCCTAAACCCTTAAAACCTTAAATCATTTAACCCCCTAAACACTAACCCCATTAATCCCTGACCCCTAACCCCTAAAATCCTTAATTTCTAAATCCCCTAACCCCTAAACCTCTAAACCCCTAACCCATTTAACCCCCTAAAACATAAACCTCTAACCCCTTAAACCCTAATTACAAACCCCTAACCCATTTAACCCCCTATACCCCTAAACCCCCAACCCATTTAACCCCTAAACCGTAAACCTCTAAACCCCTAACCCATTTAACCCTTAAACCTCTAATCCCTTAACCCTTAACCCCTAAACCCCTAAACCCCTAACCCATTTAACCCCATAAACCCTAAAACTATAAACCCTTAACCCTTAAACCCTAATTTTTGACCCCTAACCCATTTATCCCCCTAAAACCTAACACATTTAACCCCCTACCCTAACCCCATTAACCCCTAGCCCCTAACCCCTAAAATCCTTAACTGCTAAATCCCCTAACCCCCTAAAACTCTAAACCCCTAACCCATTTAACCCCCTAAAAAATAAACCTATAACCCCTTAACCCCTTAACCCCTAACCCCTAACCCCTAAAATCCTTAACTACTAAATCCGGTGACCCCCTAAACCTCTAAACCCCTAACTTATTTAACCCCCTAAACCCTAAACCTCTAACACTTAACCCCTAACCCCTTAAACCCTAATTTCCAACCCCTAACCCATTTAACCCCCTAAACACCTAAAACCCTAACCCATTTAACCCCCTAAACCCTAACACTATTAACCCCTAACGACCCCTAACCCCTAAAATATTTAATTGCTAAATCCCCTAACCCCCTAACCTCTAAACCACTAACCCAATTAACCCCCTAAACCCTAAATGTCTAACCCCTTATCCCCTTAACCCCTAATTCCCAACCCTAAACCCATTTAACCCTGTATACACCTAAACCCCTAACCCATTTAACCCTCTAAACCCTAAACCTCTAAATCCTTAACCCTAAACCCATTAAACCCTAATTCCCAACCCCTAACCCATTTAACCCCCTAAACCATAAACCTCTAAGCCCTTAAACCCCTAAGCAAATAACACCTAAACCCCTAACCCCTTAACCCATAAACCCCTAAACTGTTAACGCTTAACCCATAACCCATTAACCCCTCACCCCTAACCCCTAAAATCCTTAACTGTTAAATCCCCTAACCCCTAAGCCCCTAATACCTAATCCCTTAACCACTAACTCATTATTTACCTAACCCCTAACCACGCCTAAGTCCCCTAATCCCTTAACCACTAACTCATTATTCCCCTAGCCCCTAAATGCGCCTAAATCCCCTAACCCATAACCCCCCAATCCCTAACCCCTTAAAAACTAACTCATTATTCCCCTAACCACAATCCCTAATACCTTAACCACTAACTCATTATTCCCCTAACCCATAATTGCACCTAAATCCCCTAACCCCTAAGCCCCCAATACCTAACCCCTTAACCACTAACTCATTATTCCCTAACCCATAAATGCGCCTAAATCCCCTAACCCCTAAGCCCTCAATTCATATCCCCTTAACCACTAACTCATTATTTCCCTAACCCCTAAACCCTAAACCTCTAACCCCTAAGCCCCTAATACTTAATCCCTTAACCACTAATGCATTATTCCCCTAACCCTTATAACAATCCTTAAAACCTGTTGGGACTAGCCATTCCAAACAAGAGAAGGTCTAGTTGGGACCTACCATCGGGTTAATTCCCCCTTGTTGGCAAGGTGGAATACCATGAGCAAAACCATGGGTTGCAAAAACCTCTCCTAAATTTACTTTTTTATCTCAATTTTATTTTAATAATTAATTAATTAATTTCTTTAAAAACTCTTCTCGATAAATCACATAATTTTTTTAAGGTCGGACGCCTTTCAAACAACTCATTGTATGGTTCATCATCAATGTTTATAAAATAAATTTATTAGAATGAAATTGAATTGATTTTTGAAGCTTGTTTTTAAATCAATTATTGACATTACAAGGAATCACAAGTGTGCTCAACTTCCATCAAACAATAATGGGTATGATATTAAAAATGATATTTGGAGGGCATAATATTAAAAATGAAGTTTAAAAATGATGTTTGGAATGATATTTGGAGGGCATAATATTAAAAATGAGATTTAAAAATGATGTTTGGAAAAATGGAGGGAAAGAGTATTCATTTTTAATTTAAATTTCAAATGTGAGTTAAAATAACATTTCTCTCGCCCAAAACACATCACTTTGTTTTTGTCATCTCCGGTTAGCTTAATGATTAGGGATTTTTTTTATGGGTCTTGTTCTTGCAACTGCCTTACTACAATTCCTTCTGGGGGTGTTTTTAAATATCCTCCTACTGAAATCTCATCTTGGCACAATTTCCCATTCCCTAGTCTTGCAGCGACGTTCATGGCCCTCGTGTACTTATCGTGGAAGCTCTTGCCACTGGTTACTGTCATTTGATAAATCGAAACAAACCGAGTGATGAGGGTAAAGAGATGGTAGTTAATGGCAAGGATTTGCATGGTCGCCCCATAGACGATGATAACAAGACTGGCCATGGCGTCATTTCTCAGGTAAAATCTATGAATTTTATTATAATACATATAATTTCCATCCTCACATATCTCGATATCACATTTGAATAAAACATAAACCGCAAGGTATTTCAATTTTAATCATGTAACAATATACTCAGAAAATACAAATTGGCATCATCCATATTAATTTCTAATAAACACATGATGCAATAAAACAACAATTTTCTCAATTTGTGGAACTGTGGGTTATCGGCCCACAATCTAAACAAAAAATTCCCCTACATAGCAATACAATTCTTCTTAATGCATCCTGGTACTAACTCTTGAGCATGCACATGACATGGCTCTCAAATTACATTTCGGGTCTACCTAAAACCATTCAACTCTTCAATGCAGCATCATCTCACGTCCACCACCACAGTCAAGATTCGGCTCACGCTTGACAAAAAATTGACGAACGAGTGTCTTATCCTTGCTATTAAACTCTAAAAACTCAACTGAAATGGAAAAGAAATGTGCATCTGGATGAGTTCGAATTCCTTTATCATCGGGTAGAAACCGTTCACCATATTGCAAAGAATATGAATTACATCCACTAAGACACACCTCCCACAACACACAATCCCACACAAGTTCACTTCTGCACGACAACTAAAATGGGTGTTTGATCTATTTAAAAAATAGTCTCACGGGAATTCAAGAATTAATATGTCTCATATACTCAATGACAGAAAAAACATAAATTATATTACTTCCAAACTCAAAATACAACACGGCTTATATGAGCTAGGTCTCCCTCTCGGCGATTGATGTTACATGACGTCTGGCCTCCCCTACAAATGCACAAAGAGTATAGTTTATATTGAATGGAGAAAATAGGATTGGATCATTCTAGATTCGATATTTCCTCATAAAATATCTAAAATCACTCAACAAACGCTATCGATAATACATAGTTAATAAAAATATTGTCTTTTAGACACGTCGACTTCTGGAAGGTTCAAAAAATTAAATTTGATTTGCCCAGGTTGATTCTCCTGCATCAAAATTCCAAGGTACAAAAATTCTTATGACCTCCTGGTCATATGTATTCTTCATCTATTAGAAATTCTACCCACATCTTCTGTGGAATTGACCTCTGTGATCTTCCTATAAAAAAAATTCTGAGCAATTCTACCCATCCCCTTTGTGGAATTTCCCTTTATGAGCTGCAACAAAAGCTCTGCAATAACAAGTCCTCCCTGCTACCAGATACCTCACCAAGCTTCTTTCTTCTGAGCACAGTATTTCGACATCTCTCTGGTTCTCTTCTCTAGAACCATTTGAGCACTCCTACTCTAGGTTGCTGCAATCTTCTCACCTTCCTCTACTGCTACCTTCAAAAAATATAAAAACCACAAGATTTACAAATCTTCAATAGAAATGTACCTCTTCTTTCTTTGCAAAATTTGTTTTTCTTGTAGGAAATATTTTCCTTCTCTGATACCACTTTGATGCAGTAAAAGTGCACTTTTCTCAATTTCTGGATCTGTGGGTTATGGGCCCACGATCTAAATGAAAAATTCCCCTACGCAGTAATACAATTATTCTTAACGCATCCTGGTACTAACTCTTGAGCATGCACATGACATCGCTCTCAAATTACATTTCGGGTCTGCCTATAACCGTTCAAATCTTCAACACAGTCATCGTCTCACATCCACCACCACAGTCAAGATTCGGCTCACGATTGACAAAAAATTAAAGAAAGAGTGTCTTATCCTTGCTATTAAACTCTGGAAACTCAACCGAAATGGCAAAGAAACGTGCATCTGGATGAGTTTGAATTCCTTTATCATCGGGTAGAAACCGTTCACCATATTGTAGAGAATACGAATGACATCCACTAAGACACACCTCTCACAACACACAATCCCACACAGGTTCGCTTGTGCACAACAACTAAAATGGGTGTTCGATCTATTTAAAAAACAATCTCATGGGAATTCAAGAATTGATATGTCTCATATACTCAACAACAGAAAAAACATAAATTATATTACTTCCAAACTTGAAATACAACAAGGCTTATATGAGCCAGGTCGCCCTCTTGGCGATTGATTTTACATGGTGTCTAGCCTCCCCTACAAATGCACGAAGAGTATAGTCTATATCGAATGCAGAAAAGAGGATTGGATCATTCCAGATCTGATATTTCTTCATAAAATCTCTAAAATCACTCAACAAACGCTATCGATAATACAAATTTAATGAAAATATTGTCTTTTAGGCCATGTCGACTTCTAGAAGGTTCGAAAAATTAAATTTGATTTGCCCAGGTTGATGCTCCTGCATCAACATAAAGGATATTTCTATTGATGAAGTTTAAAAATATGTATCTATTGCCTGAAAAGGTTATATGAATTTTAAAATTAAAATCCGTGTCTGGTTTTTTAACATTGGCTCTGTAACTCTTTTCAAAGTCCTTTGGGAGAATAAAATAGTGGTTTTTCCGCACTGCATGCATACCAGCTTCTTGAAAAATTGCAGTTATCTCTACATCACTAATTTTATCAGGACAAGATACATAGTATTCAAGTTATACCTCGTCACTGAGGTTCATTTTCGCTATACAAACATAGAAAAAAAGACCTTTCTGCCTCCTATCAGGTAAAGGAAACTCAATTTTCCTATCAAGTCTTCCAGGATGTAAAAGTGCAGGATCCAGTGTATCTTCTCTATTGGTTTCCATAATCACCTTCACATTCACAGTATGATCAAAGCCATCCATCTGATTTAAGAGCTCCAAAAAGACCCTTTGAACTTCCCTAATCTTCCCTATCAGCTCCAGTTTTATCATCAAACTGTGCTGTTGGGATTTCATCCACCTCATCAATGAATATTATTGCAGGTGCATTCTCTTCAGCAAGGCGAAGGACATCATGAACCATCCTTGGCGCCTCTATAAGATAATTTTGAACAAACTCAGAGCCAACGACCTGAATGAAAGAAACCGTAGTGAAGTTCATGATAGCCTTGGCAAGAATGGTCTTCCCTATACCTGGAGGGCCATAAAGAAGAACAACCCGGGGAGGGTCTATCCCAATTTTCTTGTAAATATTGTGGTGTGTGAGTGGAAGCTCCATGGCTTCCCAAATCTCATATTTATGTATGTCACAACCCCCAATACCATTGTAGTTTATGTGTAGTTTCTTAGACTAGGAGAGGAGTGAGATAGAGGAGCATGCCTCAGGTGGGAGGATTTCCACCAGGGCATTCGAATGGCAATGGAGGGATACTAAGGCAGAGGGCTTCAGGAGATCCCTGTTTATTATGCTCAAAATCCTCACATAGTAGTTCGATTCCGTCATTGAACCCACTATTTCGTTGTTCTATTCAACCATCTCCATGAACTGCCCAATATCCAAAGGCACCGATTGGATCCCCTTCACCTCCTCCTGGGCTCTCAACAGTTATCTCTTTATATTTTTTTCTCTTCCTTCACATATTCTTCTTGAATGTTGATGAAGTCTATCTGTCTCTGTAGCAATTTCAATCTGTTGTACAGATCTCCTTCATCCATGTCAGAATGGGATGAGATGGGGAGGAGGAATACTCATATCTATATTTCTCGTTGGACCCTCAGCCAAGATTTAGCACCACAGCTGATGCAGCCATTATCGCCTTACGTTGCATTTCCCTTGCAAAAAACTGAACAGAGCCGAGGCTTTCTTCACCTAAAGGAAATCATGTCACATAAAATATAATACATTAATGTATCATATTCTTGAGAAATAAGTTTTAATTTCTATTTATTGCCTAAGAGTTAGGAATCTCTGGATGATAATGGGTGTTGAGGTTTGTTATGATATATCATAATTTATGAATCAGGTGTTGGAATTCGAATTAGGTCTCTATTATAAAAGTTTCTCGGAAGGGAAGAAGTTGCAGGTCTGAGCAATAGGCTATGGTTTTTCTGTTGCACAAATCTAGTTTTCCCAAATGTAAGTTTACGTATCCCTCTACTATAATATTGTCTCATTTTCCTCTTATGTGTGTTGTTATTCATTGTTCTATTGGTTATTGTTATAGTGTTTTTTTTTCCAATTATGATAAATCATTAGGATAAATCATTGTTACTTGGTTATATCCCCTCTTTTTCTCCCAAGAGCCAAGCCACTCGCTCGTTTTTTTCCAATTAGGAAAAAATAATGGCTTTTCTTCCAATTTTTTTGTACTTAAATAGACTGTGCCTCAGTAAGCTTACCAGGGCACAATGTTTCTCATGAGGTGTGTTGCTGAAAGGAAAACTTATGCAACAATTCCTTGAATGAGGATAGTCCTGACATGCAATCTGATAACTTTTTAAAGAATGATCAATTATCAACATTATGATATCAAAGTTGAAAATCGAATATTAAGGTGTAAACATATGCATCACAAAATCCAAATTGAAATGTTAATGCACAGAATTGTTCATCATAAAACCCAAGTGCAATACTAATGCACAACATTACCCAGCACATAATAAACCTTAAAAACTTATGTAAAGAGTCCACTAAACATCCATCATATAGACTCAAGTCTAAAATTGCCATGATAAGATGAGCATTTTAAGAACTGTTCAGCTCAAAGATAGAAAAAGAAAAAACACACATGGTAGAATTTTTTCAGTATTAATTTTTTTTTTTGAGAGACAAGCATATTTTACTAAGGCAACATAAAACCCTCAGTTGCATTCCTTGAGAGAGAGAATGGAAAATATTTCTCAATTGTTATAAATTTATGAGTTGCACTGAAAAGATCCTACAACATGGACTAAACCAAGATAAACTAAAATTATCATACAGGTTCAAGTGAATATTTTTTAAATTTGAGCTTCACTACAGAGCTTACTGGAGAATAAGAATATTTCTCAAAAAACAATAGTATTTAGGACCCAACAATACAAGAATAAAAAGCATAAACACAATAATGTCCAACTGATGTTCATTTTATCTTTCCAATGGTCTTCTGATGAGCTATTGAAGACTATATTAAATGTAATAATTAATGAGGTATAACCAATCATCATAAATGAAATTTGACATGTAGCTTATTTTCCTATAAAAAATGGACAATGGAAATATTTCCATGATCTCCATTTGCGTGACCACATTTTTTATTGTATTGAGAGAGCGAAAGAAAGCTTTTCGAAACTACAAATGTTTGAAGCTCTCCACTCATATCTTGCTGCCTGTAGCTATGAGTGTGTGCTACAACTCTCCGTTCTCACTGCGCTCATATTTTTCTTCCTCCCGCCATGAGTGCGTGCCGCATCCCACTGCTCTCATAATTTATGAGTTAAGCGTTGGAATTCAAAGCAGCTCTCAGATTGAAATAGAAATATAGGGAGTGGCAGTCGAAGCCTCTTTCCCATGCAGATCTTTACATCAACAGGTAAGATCATGGCAAGAACTCTTTATGACACTAAGAAAATCTATTTTCAAATCGAAATTTGTTGTTTTCACCCAGAAGATCATCATTTTCTCACTGGATTTACATTTCCCACCATGATCTTCTTAGCTCAGTAGTGTTTGGGTATTTTTTTTTTAAATTAGACTATTTATTTTCAAAATATTTAAAGTTAATTATTTGACTTCACTTATATTTATTAGAGGATTTTGCAATAGACTCATAGGTAGAGTCAATTATTTGATCTCACTCATGTCTATAATAGGATTTTGTAGTGACTTAAGTTCAGGAGTAGTTTTTAGCATCCTTAGTTTTTTTATGAGTTGAATTAGAATCAATTCTTTCTTTTGAATTTATTGTATAAGTAGTTTTAGTGTGGAAGTTTCATTGATGTGATTCATCTTCAGAATCCATCTTTTATAGTTAGAAACATTGACACTATTTATCTTCAAAAGCCACGTTCAAAAAATAAAATCATTAGTATTATCTGAAAACCAATGTGAAGCATTAATATTATCTTAAAACCAATGTGAAGCATATCTGATAGTATGGAAAAATAATACTTTTTCCACCAAAATTACATTTCGGGAAATAATTGTGAAAAGAAATTGAAAAAATCTTATGTTAACACTTTATTGTTTCAGGGCTGCAATGCATCCGTTCTTCTAGATGGCTATAATGGTAACCAGCCGACATATTTGATATTATGGAAAAACAATACTTTGGCCACCAAAATTACATTTCAGGAACTTATTGTGAAAAGAAATTGAAAAAATATTAGGTTAACACTATATTGTTTTAGATTTGCGTGCATCCATTCTTCTGGATGGCTATAATGGTAACCAGCCAACATATCTGATAGTATGGAAAAACAATACTTTTTCCACCAAATTACATTTCAGAAACTTATTGTGAAAATAAATTGAAAAAATCTTAGGTTAACATTGTATTGTTTCAGGGCTATGATGCATCCATTCTTCTGGATGGCTATAATGGTAACCAGTCGGAGAAGAAGGCTCCACAGAATTTGGGTCTCAGGGCATTCGATGTGGTTGATG
The DNA here is from genome assembly GCA_034641835.2 of Pinus albicaulis. Lineage (NCBI taxonomy): Eukaryota > Viridiplantae > Streptophyta > Pinopsida > Pinales > Pinaceae > Pinus > Pinus albicaulis. The sequence continues at coordinate 1,237,051,885 of CM076575.1, forward strand.
ATACAAAGGCTGTGCTGTAAAAGAAATGTCCGAGTGTTGTGTCCTGTGCTGATATTCTAACTTCTTGTGCCCATTATTTTCATTTCCACATTGAAGTGAAGCTATTTATATTTCCATTTATATTATCAATGCTTTATATTCTTGTCATTCCTTGTATTCTTTTTCCAAGGCTACGATTCCTTGTATTTCTTCTCCAAGACTGTGATTCCTGGTAAGACTGTGATTCTTTGTATAACTTTTGCAATTGACTCTTTATTCATGTTGTTTTCAGTCTTTCAAATTCCATTGCAACCCTCACCTAGTCTAATATATCATCATTTCGATATGAGTCATTGATCCACATTGTAATTTTCACTTATCAATGCTCATTAAATTGTACTTTCTCAATTTTGGATTTTTGGCCATGTTATTAGAACCCCATTGTCTAGGTTCCTAGTGTAGTCAATGTTCTTTATCCATGTTGTGTTCACTCTTTCAAATGCAAGTGCAACCCACACCTAATCCAATATACCATCATTTCGACATGAGTAGTTGATCCACATGGTAATTTTGACTAATCAATACTCATTAAATTGTGCTTTGTTAATTTTGGATCTTTGGTGATGTTATTAGAACCCCATTGTCAAGGTTCTTAGTGTGCTTGATTTTCAAGGTGATCAAAGGTTATAGATATTTTTCCACTTTTAGTGGTATGTAGAAGTAATTGATTCATTTCTAGTAATAAAGTTTGTTCCAATTATATATTGTGCGAGATTTTAAAAGCCAAAAAAAATCTATATCACTTTTCGGATAATATCATTGGATTATTTACATATATAATCACAAGGAATAAATGAGACAAAAAAATAGATATGGAAGGCAACAACCCCCACAAATACTCTTGGTTTTCTAACACTTGTGGAATAAGTTGGAGAGCCTCCTTGGAGAGCTTCTCTGCTAGGGTATTGAGTTCATGGTATATATGGCCACAAGAAAACCAATCCAATTTTTTGTAGACTTGTTTGATACCTTGAAAAATGTGAGCCAAATGAGGGGCCACTATGTTGACTTTGTCGCAGACTCAATCCACAACAAGTTTTGAATCCCCCAAAATATTTAGTTTTTTGACATCTCTTTGGTTGACCATATTAACAAGAGCTTAGAGAGTTGAAAATTCAAATCTCATGTATGTGCACATACTTGGAGCATATTTGATATGCAAAAAATTAGAAAGTTTTGCATATTTCTTTCCACAATGATTTTATTTCATTGATTTGATCTTTGATGTTGTGTCATCAATTAAAGATTCCATTCCTCCATTAGTAGGACTGCCTACATATAGACCTCCATTTTCAGGTTCTGTTTCTTTAAGTGGTTCATGCCCAATGAATTTCTATTCATCGATGATAGCTGGGTCATATGATAACATTTAATCTACTTTTCATCAACCTTTAAAGACAAAAACTAGCATATCAAATGATTCACGACCGTTAACAAGAAAAAATAAATTGTCTACAATCTATTCTAGTGAGATGCTGGGTATATTGAAACCATTCCCACGGGCTTCAGAAACCACTCTAGCTCCAGTTCAAGTTATGGATGGAAAGAAAAATTCCTTGCCAAAATCTCTTGGCAATCAAGCAATTTCTCTTGTAGTTTCATTTGTCAACAACAAAGATAATTTTAGTTTACAGTTTTCCATCAGTCCTACATCTAAAGTATTGACTATAGATAAAGCAGATGGAGTTAAACTGTCACCAGTGAACATGTCTACTGTGACAACATGTGATCTCTGTGATGGTATGATTTCAAATTGTTCTTTAGTTTCTGCATTTGAGTCTGGATTAGATCATCATACTAGTGAGAAGAAGAAAAACATGTCCAAAAAACAAGCAGGTCTTTCAATAAATGAATGTTCGAATAGGATGACAAAATTTGAGCACAAGCCTAAAAAGCAGCAAATGCAACAACATGTGTCATTCATAGGAATCTCTTCAAATGTAGAAAGGGATTCAAAAGGAGAGGTGGTTGCAGAGGAGTTTAAACTTAGTGGTTCTCACAGGCAGGTGGAGGAGTTACTTTTGAGTCAAACTTCATCATCTACCTCAACAACTCCTTTAATGACAACCCTACAGAAGATAGTTAAAGTTGATGATGGAGGAGCTAATTCTGACCTAGCTATAGAAACAATTCCGCATCCTTCACTGCCAGAGCCTAATTCTGCAACCCATCCTTGTGGTTCATTTAGCAATCCCACAAAATTTGAAAAGATACTATTGCCAAATAAGTCATTAGGAAACATGGTTAATGTTGTGGACACTCCCTCATTAAGGATATCATGAGATTCATCTTCTGTAGATGAGATCATCGAAAAAAATATTTCTAGGGGAACCTTGGAACCTTTACAGGATTCAAAATCTGTGAGTGAATTGATCATTGTTGATATGTCTTCATCTTTGGGAAGCTTTAGTGAGGGATATGAATGAAAAACATAAAATTATGGGCTAGTTATAGAGTTTTCTACCAAGGATGCTAGAGTAGTAAAGAAAGTAGCAGAAGATATGAAGTTTTATGACAATAATGTTCTTGTAGGAACATTGAAGAGCCCAACATGCAATGAGGATGGCATTAAATCAGATTCAAAACTTAGAAATGTGAAAATTAAACAATCTGAATAAACAAATGATAATGTTAGACAAATATACAACAATAATTTTGTTAATTCTGTAATTAGAGAGAAGCAAGATCTTGGAAATGTTCTCCATATTGAGCATGGGACTGTTGTGTTTTTTGATTCCCCATCTAAGTTGTGAAGTTCACCTGATGCTGACATAAACAAAGAGCTGACTTATTTTTCCAATTCTTTCATTGGAAGAGAAAAAGCTAGTTTGCATGTTGGGTAGAGAAAATCAATGGAATGCATGAGAGTAGGTTGGCATCTCAACTAGCTACACATGACAATGACATAATGGTTTTTGATCAAAATTTTCTCAAAGATAAAAAGGGTGAAGTGTTAGTTGTATCTGAGCAGTCAATATCAAATACAAGCAAGGTGTCTGAATGGCAATTACAATTAGAAGCTACAACAGTCGTCCCTAAAGCCGATATGGCTATTTTGGAGGAAAAACCAAGTTTTATGTCTGTTAAAAAAGTTTTTGACTGTAAACAATCTTATGGATATAGAAACAAAGGTAGGGTTAACCATGATAGTGCTAAAGTACTTGGGGAAGGTTCAAATTCCAATCTGAAGGCAATTGACACACAAGATAAGGGTCAACTATCACCACTAATAGTGATATTTGTGAAATGTCTCCTCAAATTTAGGTGTCATATTTTCCTGTTGAAAGTGAAGGCAAGTGGGATTTAGTAGCTAGATTGACAGAAAAGGAGAATAAAATTTCTTCCAATGTTTTTGTGAAGAATAATGTTGCAAATATTGGTGATGCTTCCAAGATAGTAGTTTTCAACAAGAAGAAGAAAAAGAATGATTTTCCATTAAGGAAAAGGTTGTGGCTCTCACTGGGATTTATATAATTCTTATAAGGTTTAAGAGGAGAAGGAGGAAGATTTGAACCTTCCAGAACCATCCAAAATAGTAACTGATGTTGTCAAGAGTAAGAATTCTTCAAAAGAGCCTGAGAAGTAGGTCCTGAAAGAAGTGGATGACTGGGAAGATGCAGCTAAGCTTTCAACTCCTATGAATCAAGTAGCTATTTTAGTTATTGAATTTTTAGGAGACAAAAATTACTCCATAGATTTTTTGTTGACAACCAAGGACCGGTGCAAAGATCTACCAAAAAATTTTGAAATTTGTCCAGACATTATTGAATTACTTGGAAATTCCCAAGCACTTACAAGTCATGTAGGAGAGGTTGATGCATTAGCATGCATTGTAAGAGGACTTGACATGCAGCTGAGTGGTAATTATCTACTTGAACTTCGTGGGAGAAATATGGCCAGTTTGGATGATGATAGATGGGCCAAGCTGGTAGATGCTTTTGCTGATGACTGTGATATGCAGATATATGTAGATCTTACTAGTTCCTCTGCTATGTTTCAACCTGGCCAAGGTTATAATACTTTCTTTTCAAGAAATACCTGTGAAAAAAAAATGAGTATGAATGTCATCCTTCTTGGAGGGCCTTATGTGCAAGCACCACTTCCATAAGATGGACTAGTGAGAAATAATTCTAATGCTGATAGGTGGCAGTGTGATCTTGGTTTGTAGAAGGGTTTAATTCCTCCTCCACATCCTTCTCTTCCTACAACTCATATATCAGAGAACTGATATGAAGTGGCAAAGGTTTATGATGAGGATCAGTTGAAACAAAGACAAATTAAATCCATCCTTAATAAATTAATGCCCTAAAACTTTGAGAAACTTTTTGAACAGGTCAAAGAAGTGAATATTGACTTGGCATCATGTCTTCATGGTATAATGTCTCAAATATTTTACAAAGCCTTGATGGAGCTGGATTTTTGTGAAATGTATGCAAAATTAAGTTTTCAGCTTGCTGCAAGAATACCAGCATTTTATGAAGATAATGAGAAGGTTGTTTTCAAGCGAGTTATTTTGAACAAATGTCAGGAAGAGTTTTAAAAAGATAAAAGAGAAGAGGCTAAGGCCAAGAAAGCAAAAGAGCATGGTGAAAAAACCTTTCAGCAGAAGAAAGATAGGAGAAGAAGGCTGCATCATCATCCACCATTCACATCCTTAGTAATAGACGAATAGGTGCATGTCCAATTTCAGGTTGCGGTTCTGATTGGATGCAAGTTGGTATGAGGGATGAAATTTTGACAAGGACTTATGCTGTAGAAAAGCCTTTATTTGAAAAATCATGTGTCCATAAAAGAAATGTTTTGGATAATTACATAAGAGAGCTTAAGAATTCCTACTCATCAGGTGACAGAGGTGGGAAGACTGCAAATGTTGAATTTCAACTATAAGAACATTCTTCTCAAAGAACTTTTATTTCACAACTCATTGAGGTTCAACTTAGGAAAAAGGTTGAAATGGCAACCAAAAAATATTACAAGTGCATTCCTTTACAAAGCTTCCCTGAATTTTCATTATGTATTTTAGAGAAGTCGACAAGTTTCCCTGAATTTTTCTTAATTTTGCATGACATACCATCTAGTGTAAGAGATTTGAAGGAGGTAACTTTTTGTGTAGATGACATTAAAGCACCATTTTTCCATTCAATTGTGGTTTCACTCTGGATATTAGATTCTTTTTTCAGGAAAGATGTTGAAATTGATATGTTGGGGAATCTACTTACACATTTATGCAAGTCTAAGCCTTTATTGCTAAATCAAGGACAACTTACTGAAGGGTAATGTGAAATTTTGTGTTTTTTCTTATTCAAGTTTGAATTTATGTAAGGACTACTACAGTTTATGGTCATTTTTTATTATGAATTATAACTATACATAATTTTGCTGTTTCTAGGTTGGAGATTCTACTATTTTCATTGGAGGATGCTACTGTTGATTCTCCCAAGGCACCTAAGTTCCTTGGTCATGTAGGGTCAAAATCCACTAAGCTGATTCCATGTCATTAGAACATTTTTGGATCCTTCTTGGGAAACAAATCCAGTACGGAATAGGAGTTGCCTAATAAGGAATTTATAACATGGAACCAAAAAATTACAAGAAATGTTAGTCTGTCTTTCCAAGGCATGTGATAAATAAAATTGGCTTTATTTAGGGCTACTCGTCCATATAGGGTTCAATGTGAAATTGGTTAACTAGATAATGAATTGTCTTTCCTCGATATATGTGAAATTCTAATTAATGGCTCAACCTATTATTCTATCATGCCTACAAGAGACCATGGGTAGGTGTGACTAATGTCTCCTCTGCCATTTTTTTACTGTAGAGTAGGTGGTCTCAACAAAGTTATAACAGAGTAAAAAAGAACTATAAGATTGACAACTATACAATAGTATTTTCCTTAAACTTGGCATATTTACTCTTTGTTGATTATGTTTTGCTTTTGGGTGATATGACCAAGGTAGATGCAATTATGCTAAAGGACCCCACCCTTGAAGGATTGAAATTCCTACCTTAAAAGCTACCAAAAACCGAGGAGCTACAAGAATCAACACCATCTTTGATTTGAACCTAAATAGTCTTATTATTTGTGAGTATTTCCCTAATCACAATGACCAATAGATTCTCCCCATGGATTATTTCTCTCATTCTATTTATTAGTAAAATCCACAAAATGTATCCTTACATTTGAATCTTGGGAAAAAAAACATATAATTGTTATAATTTAAATTATCCATATCTCTTGGAGCCCAACAATCCATTTGATTTGGAAAATTTTTATTTATAACCTCAAAAGAAACCATATTATAAGATGAAGGACCATTATGTCCTCTTGAGTCTTGACAAAGTATGATGGAATGAAATTGGGTGAAGACTAGATCTAGGTTTACCATGTCAGAACCTAGGTTCATTGAGATGATGACCTTGGTTTGAAGATATCCACCATACAAACTAGGACCATCCATACTTATCGTTACCATCTCTCTTTCATCATCATGATTAACATACTCAGGACCTATAGCACATGGAGGCCCATGGTAGTCATTCCAATGTAATTTATTAGAATACATGCCATTTCTTATCATGAGATTTACCAAATCCGAAAATGGCATCATTCACCTCATTTTGAAGAAGTCTACAAATTAGGTCAAGATAATTTTTTTCACATTTACAACTTCCCTCACATTTGTTGGTTCTTGAAGCTCGAGCACTTTCATAAAAAAATATGCAAAGTCAAACAACAAAAATGGTCCACTCTCTTTTCATTTTCTAATATTATAATGAAGTTTTATTAGAGATATTGTTTGTTTGTTTGTTTGTTTGTTTTGGTTAGAAAAGGGTTTGCTTTTGGTTTTATGTGACTTTCAATTTATCATATGTAGAATGTTGAGAAATGGGAAAGAATAACGTGTGACATTTATCTTGTAGAAATTGATGCTGAATGAAAGGATACACAGTTTAACCAAGCTACAATTCACTTTGTTAAAGGCCGAGGAACATCTTAAAAAACTGCTTAAGGACACACCATATACAAAGTTTTACCATAAGTAATATATGCATTTTAATTTTGTAGATATGTTCTTTTTTCTACCCAAGATATCACAACAAGAAAAATATTGATATTGTAGAAATTGTTTGAGGGCCTCATTGAGTTCGATTTTTCTGATGTCCTATTTGATTGATACTTTCTCATATGTTAGGAAGGCTTTAAATATGAATTATTATGTGCATGAAACAAATCAGATTCAAATTTTATAAATATAAATGATAAAAACAAATTTCAATGTATTTGTTTGATTTTTACTTGACTCTGTTGTGGGCAAGTTAAAGGAAATGTGATTGGAAAAAGGATGGGGAGACGATGCATATCACGTCTTGGATATGGTTCATTTGCTTAGAGATCACTTAGACACCCAAGCCGTCGACTTTGGAAATGTTTCTAGTAGGAATTCCTATGGTTTTTAATGTTGTGATTATTTCACCTCATGGTTATTTGGGTAAGAAAATTTTTTAGGAATGCTAGACACAACATCAATGGACAGGTAATTTTTTTTTTATAATTGCAATTTCCATTCCATGATATCCTCTCTTCATTGTTTGATTTTATTTTGGACGTTTCTTTTGATTTTGTTTTTTATTTTGTCTATGAAATTGAAAATACTTAGTACCATGTCCATTTAAATAAAAACCAAATCTTGAAGATGAAATTAGTATTACACTATATTGATTGGAATCCTTATAACTATTTTGTGTTAAAATATTTTCATGACTATCAGAAAAAGTTACTTTCATGTTGTTATTTGAGTACATGTTTATATACTTGACTAAGTTCATGCGTTAGAAAATGAAATGTTGTTGTGAATAAAATGACAAGGATTAAACATCATACCTGAGATTATTTATTTTCACAAGTTATCTACAGCTTGAGATTTTTAGCATATCACTTAGTTGACATGATTGTTCCTAAGCTTTCCTTGAAAGTTGAATACTAATTTACTAAGGTGTTATTTTTTATATATGGTGATATTTTATTTTCTTTGTTTATACAGGTTATCTGGCCACATTATAGTGGAAATTATCACCCCAATGAAGAAAAAATGTTCGAGTTTCTTACTTGTATGGGGAAAAATGGCTTTGACATTGTTGATGTTGAGGTATATGTCGTATAAAATATTTATAATCTAATTTAGTTTACATTCTAGTGTTCATTATCTTTCATTTTTTACACTTTGCATTGTATCTTATTTTGTTTTCAGAAAATGAACTCAATATTGATGGTAATAAGCATGAATTGAAAAGAGAGGGGAGCAATAACATTGGAGCGATAAATGAAAAAAGAGAGAGAGGAGAACTAGTCCAGTGATACTCTTAGAGCCAATATCCTGCATAAGCCACATATAAAGACCGATGGTGAAGTCTTTAGAGTTGGTGAATTCACCTGTAATGCCTTGAAAACACAACGATAATGTTTTGAAGTGATGAAACACCATTTCATGTGTAAATTGTAGTCCAGCCTATTAGAAACCTATAATATAGGGGTCATAATTTTGACTTGACTGTTGATAATCTTGTAAATATGTACATACTTTGCCTTCTACAAGTTGTATTCACATATTTTTGTAAAAAGATAAAATCAAAATAAAAAAATCAAAAAGAGGGTAAAAAGTCCTAAAATAATAATCAAAGGACTTAGAAAAAATAAAAGACCACAAAAGAAAAAAGAATAAAACATGAAAGTGAGCAAGCATAAATGCCACTACTTTTACTTTTTGACTATGGCAGAGTGTCAATAAATGCCATTATTCCATGATGAGTTAAACAGTTCAATCTTAACTTGTCATTGTTTCAATTTCCTTTGTTGTAGATAGAGAATAATGAGTTGTTAGACAATTTAATCCTAACAATTCAGTAGCTAGGTAGAGAAATAAAGTGAATCCAATAGTTTAATCTGGATTCAGTGTAGAGTTAGATAGTTTACTTGCTTTCATAAAGAATAAATGCTGTGAAGGTTACTAGCTTAAATGCACCTTATTACAAAAGAAGAAAAAATGTTAGCATGGTAAGATGGGTAGGTAGAAGAAGGTGAAAAATATCATTGTAAATATCATTCATCATGGGCTTTAGAATAACTAATTTCCCCTTCCCATAGTCAAGAAACATTCTAAACTATCAGTTAGAAAGGCTCAAAGCATTTCCTTGAATTTTTTTGGGACCGGACCTAAGGCTCTATGACTAATTAGTTAAAAGTGTGAAATTTCTATATTAATCCCTTAATCACATCATTTACCATTCATGCACTCATTCCCTTGAAAAATCCTAAGTAAAATCTCATTTTTACTTAAAGGCATTTGTAATTCCTATTTAGCTAACTTCCTACATCATTTCAATGCAATAAACCCTCAAAATAACATTATATCATGAGCAAAGTGATAAGATCAATGAAAATTATCTTGTAATTCACTTTACTTGTTATGAATATGTGTTTTGAGTATACCATGTCCTATTTTCATACTAACTTTAACTTATATATTAACTCCCTATACAACTAATATTTTCCTATTATATAAATCCTTTTTATAAATAAATCCCAAAAACCCACTTATTATAACTTAAGCCAAAGTTATTTATTCTCACATTTTTAAATAAAACCCCCCTTTATAACCCCTTTGACTAAGTTTATCCTTATATGTAATCCCGCCCCTATGGTAATTAAGTCCTCCCGATTTAATTAAAAATATAATAAAAAGATATGAAAAACCTTGTAAAACATGTTTCATATATGTTTTAAACAAAAAATATATCGAAGTTTAATTGAAACTAAACTTCTAAAAACCATATCCCTTGTATATCTTTCCCTGACCCCCTAAACCTTAGATAAAATCTTGATTAAACCCTCCGATCACCCTTTCCATTGGAGAAAGCCAGTTTTTTACATAAAACTCATTAAAAGGACTGTTTCCGTCCAGATGAATGTCAGCCCTCCGATCCCATCTATCCTTTTGATCGAATGGTTGTAAGTCAATGTGATAGATTATTACTACTCCATCCCTTCCCCATCGCGATTGAATTATAACCGTTGATCTTTATTTTACTCCTAAGATCTACGACCTATATTGCACCCGATAAATGACTTTTTCCCACACCTCCCCTTTTAATCCTGATCGTCCGCTTCCCGAAGCCAGATCTGACAGTGATAAAGCGTTTTTGCATCCGTAATGTAAACGATGAAAGTTTTGTAAAAGTTGCGCGAAATGGGTGGTTTTTTCAACCACCCCGTGCTGATGTGTCGAGATTTGATTGCATTGCGCTCAAAAAGGGTATTACCACTTACCACAGTTGAGCCTCGAGAATACCACTGGCAGTATTCCAAAAAGCCACTCCCATTTAACCGTGAGTTAATGTAATTCGACTATGGTTTCCACTACGGTTAATTCATAAAAACTCATAGTTTTCAATGAATTTTCAACTTTTTACGCTTTATACTGTGAAATCCTTTGTAGAGCTATTACCTTTGAAAGTGCACCATTTAACCTCTGAGAGCCCGCGCAGAGCCTTTTTACTTGTTTTTAACCATCCAGCACCATTTTTGAAGCCAAAGTGCCCTGCAATTCGACCACAAATTACTACATTACCCTCCAAGAGACTAGTTCAGCATTGAAGATTGAGTGCAACTGCTTAACATTTTCAAACCCCAATTATACTGGTTTCAGGTACTTTTTGTCAAAAATTACCCACTGAACTTCAAAATTCCTACTATTACATGTAAATACTTGAATTGCACAAATAAAATTGCAGAAAAACATCCATATTACAGGGGAAACTCTGTCGAAATTTCCCCAAAATCCCTAATTTCCATTTCTTGCATTTTTTTCCTAAACCCTGGTCTTTTTCACTGCTAAAATTGATCGTAAAATACATTCTGAGCATTAAAACCCTTGTTTTATCCAAAACCCTGCTCAGAAAACCTATTTTACCAGTAAAATTAACCAATAAGCCCTTATTTCTAATAAAAGAACTTAGCAAACCATCTAAGCTTGCTTTGTTCAATTTAAAAATGACAAAGAAACAAGTAACCCCTAAAAATGGAGGCCCAAATCCTCAAAAGAAAGCCTCTGCAAAATTCCCTCAGCCTGAATCTTCCAAAATTGACAAACCAACCCCTACACTCATTGTTGATTCCACAGAGGTGGTCAGGCCAGTCCAACCTCCAGTCACTTCCCCAGAGAATAGTCCCTTAGTTGACCTTGACTACAGAATAATGGACCCTTCATTAGAGTTCAATTTTCTTTATGTATATAACTCGTGTTTTGGTAAATCTGTAGAGAAAGATGACAAATATATACCAGTTTGGGATTCCAATTTTCCAAAATATATTGTTCCTCAAACTCATCCATCCCCTGATTTTGTCATATTTTGTCAATCCTTTTATCTTCCAGATCAAAGATGAATTGTGAATAAAGACAGAGAGGTCTTGTTTTACATCAATGAAGAATCTATAAACTCTATGCTACAACTGAACCTTGATCCCAATACTGCTTCATTATCCATAGAGGAGTTGACTCAAAATTACCTAGAGCTTGAATTTTCTTCTAAATTAAAAGTCTTCCAGACTTTTTGTCCCAAGCAAGTTGATATCCCCAAGCTTAATCCTCCATTTGATACCTTTTATTTCCCAGATGAAACTAGACAAATTGTCTCAATGATATCATTCATACTAGGATACACCAATGATGAATTCACTGATGTGGCTATCTTAGGTTTTTTTTCAACTCTTAGTCCTGGCCAGTCTCCTTCCATAGTGTACAATTTTGCTAACTTCATTGCAGAAAACATGCATGATCACTTGTCAAGATTATCAAAAGGAGTCTTCAAATACACATCATATCTGCTTCACCTCTTTTTGTATTATCAAGCAGATAAGTTTCCCATTGAATTTCAGAAAGTGGATCCAGAGGGAAATGTTATTTCAGTTTTGTTTTGGTCATCAATTGTAAGAAAATGGAATAGAGAATATATATTTGCAGATTTCAATGACCTTTTTTTAGTGCCTGCTATGAATCTGTTGAACAAAGAGCAGACCCCTAGAATCAATGAAGAGACAAAGAGAATTCTACAGCTATCTGAGAGCTGTAAAATAGGGGTCTGGTATTTATACAAAAGTTACACAGAAATCAGAGTATATGGTGCACTCCTAGCCCCATATAAACTACCAATATTTGTTACAATAAGGATATTTGCATTGGAATATTTGAGGCATCTATTGAATGCTGATGAAATTAATTTCATAGTTTCCAGGAAAAAGACCCAGTTTAAACTGAAGAATCAAATTGGGCCATTTATTTTAAATAATAGAGAAGCAGCCAATGAAATCAATGTGAAGTTGAAAGAGTACAAATTCCCATATAGTTTCATGTGGAATTATGATCCACAAGGTATTTTAAGCACACTGAGAGTGAAATGCAAGTTTCCTGTCTTCTTGCATGATTCCGAGCCCCATATTGAAAAGTATGCTAACAAACTTGAATGGGAGCCCAACACTCTAGTTGCTGATGATTCACAAGAAATGCAGAGAAATAGTGGAAAAGGTAAGCAAGTTGATCAAACACAGGTATTGGCAGTTAATAAAGAATCTGACATTATTCATAAGAGAAGCAGAAAGGAAGATAGTTTCATAGATGAAACTATTCAGGATAAAAGATTCAGAATTCCTTACAGCAAGAAAATTAAATTGACAGTTGAAGAAAGGAATAAAGTTGTTAATATTGAAGATAATGAAATTAATGATGAATCTACAAGAATAGTGACTGAAACACTTAAAGAGCTTCAAAATGTCAAAATTGGAACACAACAAAAGGATACAGTCATGGTGGATAATCAAACAAATGTTGATCTGCCTTCTTCTTCTAAGGAACCTGACAACACAGAGTCAGAAATTCAAATCAGGTTCAGACAGATCAAAGAGAAGAATGAAGAAATCAAGAATCAAGCATATTCTAGATTCCTTAAGGAAAATCCTGGAAACAAGGATAAAATTCTTTCAACTTTTGTTTATTCTTCTAATAAATTAGTAATGTCATTTTTTAAGCCTACAGTGGCTGATCCAAAAATAGTAGCATATTATTCAAAAACAGATCTTGAAGTTGATGCAGATGCTATCCATGAATTGGACCAAATAGAATTTCATAGGAGCAATATTGAAATGCTATATTCTAAAATTGTTAGTAAGACTATGAAATCTATTAGGCTTGAGAAAACAGTGCTCAACCTTCATAATCAAATGAAATTGGACAAAGCCTCACTATATGCCAACAATTTGAATATCAAAGCATTCGAAGATTTGGTGATTGAAGCAGGAGTTGATCCTGCTAACATGGAAATTGCAAAGGCTTTGATTAAAAAAAAAAATCAGGATATAGCTGGCCTCAGGAAACAACTCAAATTGCCTCAAATTGAAAATTTTCAGGCAAAATAAATTCTTCAACAGAAAATAGAGAATGATGAATTGAAACAAATTGTTCTTAAAATGACAGGTTAGATAAAATAAATGGAAGGTCAGATAGAAGCTTTCATGCAAGAGAATGAAAAACTAAAGAAAGCTCAACAGGTTGTCATCCCTACAGTGATTCCAACTATAAGTACAGTTGTTCCATCCACATTAGCAGAACACTTGACACCACAAGGAGTACTGGCCACTGCAGTACCAATAACTTCTCATGAAATCTCTGCCTCTTCTTCCTCAACTTCATAGGTAAACACAATACAAGACAAAGATACCATAATCAGAGCCATGGAAGACATGTCAATTAAAGAGAAAGAAATACATAATTTGAAAGGCACTATTAAAAATCTAGAATATTCCAAAAGAGATGCCTTGATCACTTCCAAAGGGCATGGACAGAGGGAAGATAGACTGCAAGAACAAGTGAGAATTCTTCAAGTATAGGTAAATATTACTAATCAAGTTGCATATATTAAAAATCATTTATGGAAAAAAATCATTGAAAGCATTCACTCTCAATGGCCTTCAATTCAAAAAAATTATGAGAAAAAAGAGTTACTACAGGCTGCTAATGCAGAAATTGACAAAACCAAGAGAGAGATTGAAAATAAGCCAGCTCAAGCAGTTCAACTCATAGCCTTTTTGAACAGCAAAAACAGGGAAGAGTTAGAAGAGCTGAAAATTACTGATAGGACAGAGGCCATCCTACAAATCAAGAAAGTCCTGAATAAGAGGAACATAATGAATAACTTGGAAGACAGGTGTAAAGACATGAATTTGGCCATCTCAAGATTTTGGGAAAAATACAAAGTATTATTAGAAGCAGCTTTGCCAGACATTCATGCATTAAATGATAAATTGATGCCACAAAAAGATTATGATCTGAAAAATCAGAACTCATGCAAAATAGCAAGCTAAACTACCACTGCCATAAGGATCACCAAGTGGCAAAGTACTTCTCCATTATTTTGAAAATCTTTTCTTTTTGGAAAATGAAATCAAGCATATGTTCACTGTAAAGCCTAACTTTGCCAAATATACTGAAGCTGATGAAATTTACATGAAACTGAATAATATGAAGATTCCCATAGTAGAACAGTGGCAAGAATTCATAGATCTGCTGTGAATTTGATAGAAAAATTACTTGGAAACTCATATTTTACTTTTACCTTGTGGTAAAAAGTACAAGGTTAAAGTGTATCAATAGGTTAAAGAATATCAGTGAAAATAATGTTATTGTTGGTTACTTTTTAATTACGACAATAAGACAGCTAAAATCAGATGAATAAAGAGTATCAGTGTTAAAGGAAGGAAATTTATTCAACCATTTTCCATGATAATATGCACATTATGCCAGCAGTGTTCACAACACATCAAAAGTCTTTTTAAATTAGAATAAACAGTTCTATTTTCCCTTGTAAAAGAGAACAACTTGCAAACTGTTTTGCAGTTGTCCCTCTTCTTATGCTCTTTTTTCTATTTTTCCTTAAAACATTATCTCAATTTCTGAGATATTTTGTAAACAATTTTTGTGTATAAATACTTCATAATTCTACGTATTCAGGGTGGAATAAAATTTCTCAAGACTACTATAGTCATTTTTCTGGATATATTGAAGTTGGTGTGAGTCAATTAGCGAAGCAGCAGATTGGAAATGAGATTAGAGACATCATAACTAAGGATTCTCGTGGTGACAAGATAAGTCTCGTCTTTTTCCTGTTTTCAGTGTTTTTTCTTTAAAAGTTTGCATACATCTATTTAATGTGTTTCTATTCTTTAATGATCAACTAAGGAGAAATTAAACAGGATTAGTGATAATAAGCTCCTTGTTTTAAAATAGTTGGCATTTTTATGTTTTCTGCTTGATAACCGGACCATAGAATTCTTAATTTCTCTAGGTTCCAATTTGATCCCCTCCTTCAATCCTCTTTTCTGTAACTTAAGGATTCTTAAGTGCCCTTTTGTTCATATTTCACCCAATCCATCAACAAAGCCTATTCAAAGCCTTAGAAGGTCATCTATCCTGCCCTTAGTACATTTGCATCTTTAAGTCTTATTTCTTAGCTCTATGTGCCTAGAAAGTTGACTCCATAGCCCAATGTTCTGGTAGATCTCTCTGGTTTACCTTGAAACACTTTTTATTCCCACCACTCTTACAAAACAAGTCCCACTACCCACTCATATCTAGCCTAAAACCCTTTACCAAAACAAAGCTAAATATTTAGGGGAGATCCCTCTCTGGAGTTCAGGAAGGCTAGATCCTGAATTCCCAAAGCGGTTCTTGGTTACCCCTGGTTTTCTTAACTACAAAAATCCTCATCCCACAACTTGAGAATTACTAGGGTGATAACATAGCCAATATTAAGTTGGAAACTGATATTGTAATACTTTATTTCATATAATATAAGTTATGTGGTTGAAATTATTTATAGTTGCACTTGATATTGTTTAGTGTTGTAATTAAAATATGCGACTTTGTGTTTTCATATTAGATGAACATGCACATTGTATGAAAATTTTTAAATCATACAAATTAATTTATGTTGATTAATAATGAACACAAAATTAATTTAAAACTACTAGATTAGTATTTTATATTGATTAATGATGAACATAAATAAATTGAATATACGACTAAATTCGTCATTTATAATGATTATTAATGAAAGTAAATGAAATCGATATAAAATACATTAGTCGTTTATATAATGAATAAATGACTACTGCAAATGATAAATTTGTGACTACAAATAACGACTAAATTTTCATATATATGACTATTAGTAAATAATTTACAGTATCTTATAACATGATTAAAATTTAGTCATATTTCTTCAGTCATTAATTGGTTTTAAACGATGACTAAAATTTGCATATATATAACTCGTAGTAGCTAATTTACAGTATCTTATAGCATGACAAACATGTTGGTCATATTTCTTTGGTCATTAATTGGTTTTCTCGGGTGATGATATAGTAATATATTTTTTTGTATATTTGGTCATTAATTGTGACATTAATGATCAAATCAAATATTAAATCAATGACCAAATGTTGTGAAACCAGCTCCAAAAATAGAAGAAAAGAGATATCAACGCCTTAGAAATAAGCCACTTCGAGGGGGAAACCTCCAATACATTACATGAATGAACAATTATTGAATGATACAAATTGCAAAACTTCCTTTCTATATATAGGAGTCCATGGGGCCACAATGTAATCCTAGCCGACCTAACAATAATAATTTAAGGGCACAATAATAGCAATATGGGGTTTATAGGGGTACAATAATAACAATAAGGGGGTTACACTAACAACAATAAGGGACTATACTAGTAATATAGGGACCTAACATGCCCCTCTCCTTCGAAAAAGTGTTGTCCTCAATGTTTGAGTAGTTGTGGGTGCTTCTGTATAAAATTATCATCCTCCCATGTAGAATATTTAGTGGGTAAGTTCTTCCACTTGACGAGATACTCTGAAACTGATCGATTCCGTAGCTGTCAAGTTCCTATTTCCATGACTACTTCAGGTTCCAATATGATTTTTCCTTCCTCATCAAGTTCTGGAAATATTGTTTGAACTGGAAGATTTTCACCTATAACCTTATTTAAGCATGAAACATGGAAAAATGGATGCACTCGTGAAGAAGCAGGAAGCTCCAATTTGTATGCCATAGTACCAATCTTTTGCAACACCTTGTAAGGACCATAGTACTTTGGTGATAATTTATTATCCTTCTTAGCTTGCTTGAGGGACATTTGTTTGTATGGTTGTAGCTGTAAAAATACCCAGTCTCCTACATCAAAACTTCTCTCGCTACGATGTTGATATGCCTGTTGTTTCATTCGATTTTGTGCCAAATTCAGGTTATCCTTTAAGAGTTGGAGAACTTCTTGTTGATGCTCGATGTGATCTTCCACTGCTTGAACCCTTGAATTTTCTCTTAAAGATGATGTGATGGATGGTGGATGATATCCATAAAGTGCCATAAATGGGGTCATTTTTGTTGCAGTATGGAAGGAAGTGTTATACCACCATTCAGCAAGAGGTAACCACTTGACCCATTGTGTTTGTTTATCAGATACCAAACAACGAAGATATCCTTCCAAACATTTATTTACTATCTCAGTTTGACCATCAGATTGAGGATGATAAGATGAGCTATGAGCTAATTGAGTACCCAAACAAGAAAATAACTCCATCCAAAAATTTCCGGTAAAAATGGGATCTCTGTCACTCATAATAACCCTTGGGCTTCCATGTATCTTTTGAATTCTGTCCATAAATGTAGTAGCAACTGTACTTTCTTTAAATGGATGAGATAATGCACAAAAGTGTGCATACTTGGTAAGTCTATCAACTACCACCATGATGACACTCTTTCCTTTGGACTTACGTAAACCTGTGATAAAATCCATTGAAATCTCCTCCCAACGTTGACTTGGAATGGATAAAGGTTGTAGAAGTCCCGGGGTCTTAATTGTTTCCACTTTATTCTGCTGGCAAACCAAACATTCCGCCACAAACTTTTGAATATGAGATTTAAGGCCATCCCAAAAAAATTCTTTCTTCACCCTGTGGTAAGTTTTTAAAAATCCTGAGTGTCCTCCTAAAGGAGAAGTGTGCAATTCCAGAAGAATATTTTGTTTTAGTTGGGAATTATTATAAAGATATAAGCGATCTTTGTACCATAAGGAATCATTTTTCCAACTAAATGTATCAGATGTACTAGGATCTTGCTGCAACTTTTGAATGAGTGTCCATACATCTTTGTCCTTCTTCCAATCATCTCTTGCTTCGGTTATCCAATCTGGTTGGATAATAGAAATGGCACAAAGCAATGCTTACACCTCTTCATTCTTTCTTGAGAGTGCATCTGCAACAACATTAAGCTTTCCTTTTTTGTAGATTATTTCAAAGTCATAACCCAACATCTTTGTGACCCATTTTTGCTGCTCTTCTGAAGATAGTCTTTGTTCCAAAAGTGTTTAAGACTATCATGATCAGTTTTTACCTTGAAGTGTCTTCCCATTAGGTAAGTTCGCCATTTCTTTAGTGCATGTAGTATTGCTAACATTTCATTCTCATAAATAGGTTTCTGTAAATACTTTCCTTTGATTGGACGACTTTCAAAAGCAATGGGTCTTCCTTCCTGCATTAAAACTGCACCAATTCCATTTCCTGAGACATCACATTCCACAATAAAGGTTTTTGTGAAGTCTGGCATAGCTAAGACCAGTGCTAGGCACATTGCCTCTTTAAGATGTTCAAAGGCCTTAGTTGCTTCAGGAGTCCATGAAAATGCATCTTTCTTCAACGATGTCATTAGAAGTGCTGCTATTATCTCATAATTCTTAACAAACTTGCAATAATACCCTGTTAACCCGAGAAATCCTCACAACTGCTTTATGGTTGTGGGGACTTTCCATTCCTTAATGGCTTTAATTTTGTTAGGGTCTACCTTAAAACCCTCATGAGATACAATATGACCCAGATATTCCACCTCTTGTACTCCAAAGAAACATTTGGATGTTTTTGCATATAATTGTTTCTCCTGCAATAGTTTGAGCACCCTGTCAACATGTTCAACATGATCCTTCCAAGACCTGCTGTAGATTAGTATATCATCGAAAAATACTAGCACAAATTTTCTAAGGAAGGGTTTGAAAATGGAATTCATCAACCCTTGAAATGTAGAAGGTGCATTGGTAAGGCCAAAAGGCATGACCAAAAATTCATAATGACCCTCATGAGTTTGAAATGTTGTTTTTGGAATATCTTCAGTCTTCATTCTAATTTGAAGATATCCTGAACGAAGATCCAACTTGGTAAAATAAATTGCTCCATGTAATTCATCCAATAATTCATCAATCATAGGAATGGGGAATTTATCTTTAATGGTGAGCTTATTGAGCTCCCTATAATCCGGACACATTCGCCATGATCCATCCTTCTTGTGTACCAATACTACAGGAGCAGAGAAAGAACTTTGACTAGGTTGAATTATACCCGCCTCTAACATTTCTACAATCATATGTTCAATTTCGCTCTTTTGGAAGTAAGGATATCTATAAGGCTTGATGTTTGGAGGAACACTTCCTGGAATCAAATGAATAGGATGATCATGATCACGAATAGGTGGGAGTCCTTTGGGAGTTTCAAACACCTTGGAATGATTGTCCAAGACTTGTTGGAGATCTGCAGAAATAGATGATTTTGATGTCGGAACTTCTAGTGAGCATAATTGTGCAATTACGCCTCGTTGTTCTTTCTTTAGAATATTTGTCATGAAATTAGAGCTTATTATCCTTCCCGGCTTCCCTTCAATACCCCGTAATTCGACTTCCTTTCCTTCTGAAAAAAATTTCAAGAAAAGTTCTTGAAAATTAAAAGCTACCGTCCCCAAAGATTATAACCATTGTACTCCTAGTACAACATCAGCACCTCCCATAGGAATGGAAAGCATTGGACTATTCAATACATATTCCCCCATGGTTATCTTGATATTATGGCATTTTCTAGAGAAATTTATAGTTCCTCCATTAGCAACCATCACTTGACATTCTGGTGCTAGGGATAGGAAACAATTCAATTCCTTGGCTACCTTACAATGAATAAAATTATGGATGCTACCTGAATCAATCAACACTATTACCTTTTACTTTTTGATATGTCCTTCTATCCTGAGAGTTTGAGGAGTGGTAATTCCTACCAATGCATTACACGATATGGTTGGACTCATTTCTTCCTCTTCTAGGGCTGGTTCCTAGTGTATATCCTATTCTTTTGAAGATTCTTTTTCATTTTCTTCTTCCTCTTCACAATCTATGTAAAATAATTTCTTCTCAGCACACTTATGACCTTTAGTGTATTTTCTATCACAACTGTAGTAAAGCCCTTTTTCTCTTTTTTCTTCCAATTGTTGTGGTGTCAACCTTGTAGGTTGTGGAAATCTAGGAGTAGCAACACTTCCATATTTATAGAAGTGAGTGGTAGGCTTCCTTGTCGCCATAATTTTACATTCAATTTTTCTTGCCATCTACCTTAGCTTCCATGCCATTCCTAAAACCATCCATCTTAGATTCCATGGCTTTATTCAAAGCATCCATCTTAGTCTCCATGCCTTTCTTCAAAACTTCCATGTCATTTTTTGTTGCTCTTTGTGAGAGCGAAATTTGTTGCACTTGCTCTTGTAATTTTGATATGTGATGTTTCCATTATTCGTCTTCATGAGTCATATTAGAGCCTTATAAATGCTTAATGGGTGTTTAATTATTTTTAGGGGCCATTTGAGAATCCAATACTAATATCTATTCTACAATATGCCCTTGGAATCAATTCAACTTGATTCTTCAAACAAGACCTATGCAATTCGGAAAAAACAATACACACCTTTTACTTGCTTTTGAGGAGCTCGATATTGAAATTGACTTATATCTATACTTGCATATCTTAAATATCTTAAATTAATCCCTGTAGTATTCCTCTTAAGCTTCTTTCAAATGCCATAGGTCTGACTTGATTTGGATTCTTCAAGACAAAGTTATGTCCAATCTCCCACAATGACCTAATTATGGACTGGTTCAGTAGAGCGAAATTGCACGACTTGTCATGTGTCACTGTTTTCTCCTTTGGCTATGAAATTCATAGACAGGAAACTACAGTCCATGTATTTCCAATCATGTTTTACAAAATTCCAATCCGATGCTCAGAGAGAGAGAGTTATGAATATTTTCCCATCATCACCTCTTTGAGATTAAATTCAGGAGCCTAAAAAAGACCTAAATTCCATAGATAATATCTCCAAAAATATTGCGAACCAAGCACTAAAATTGTGCAATGATGTTCCTCAGGATTTTGGCTTCATGCTATAAAAATTTCAACTTCTGAACCTTCGTAGAAACAAAGTTATAGTGAAAATTTTGCGATGACCTATTTAAGTGAAATTGAGGAGCCTACAAAAAGCCCTAACTTCCACAGATCATATCTCTGAAAATGTTGCGAACCAAGCTCTGAAATTTTGTGAAGATGTTTCTCAGGATTTCGGCTTCGCACTCTAAATATGTCCAATTTTTAACCTTCATAGAAAAAATTTTATAGTGAAAATTCCATGATGAACTCTTTGGAGCAGCAAAACCCTAGAATCCAAAGCTTTGATACCAAATGTTGTGAAACCAGCTCCAAAAATAGAAGAAAAGAGATATCAACACCTTATAAATAAGCCACTTCGAGGGGGAAACTTCCAATACATTACATGAATGAACAATTATTGGATGATACAAATTACAAAACCTCCTTTCTATATATAGGAGTCCATGGGGCCACAATGTAATCCTAGCCGACCTAACAATAATAATTCAAGGGCACAATAATAAAAATATGGGGGTTACAGGGGTACAATAATAACAATAAGGGGGTTACACTAACAACAATAAGGGACTATACTAGTAATATAGGGATCTAACACCAAATCAATTAGCAAATCAATGACTAAATCAGTGACTAAATTAATGACCAAATATACAACTAGAGAACAAAATTGAGATAACCAATTAATGACTAAGCTAAAATCGACCAAAGTAAGGTTGCACTATAAGATACTATAAATTAGCTGCTATTGGTCATCGACCGAAAAATAATTGTTTATATGCAAATTTTAGTCGTTTTTTTAGTAACTAATTAGCCATTTTGTACTACCTTTAGGTTTGGTAGCTAGCCCTACCAAAACCAAAGAAGGCTCTATCAATGTAAATTTTGCGGCCAATGAGATGAATGGATATGTAATGATTTTACGCTAGTTATAATGCTCAGAAAATTAGGGTTTTTTTTTTGTTTAGAGTTTTTGCTAGATAGGAATGATAGTCAAGGAACTAGGTCTAGGGTTTTGATCTGATTTCAAAGGTTAATTTTCATAAACAAGGATAACTCCAGGTAGGTAGACATAGGAACATACTTAATTTTTCATTGTCTATAGGGTTTGAAAATAGAGAGAGTCATATTGAGCATGTTAAATGAATTCATTCATCAAAAGAATAGAAAGATCCATGAAAATATTATAAAATAGAGCATGGAAAGAAATATTTCTATTCATAGACTCATAATATTAACATACAAAAGCATGCATGTGATGGAAATATAACATAACAATCAACTTGATTAGGTTACAGGGAAAAAACAATGCTCAAAATCATACCACTGGTGTCCCAAGATTATAGTTGCAACATTTCTTTTATTTCACTGAAAAAGAGTTCACAATAGCTCCACACTGCAAATAAGAACTATCCAACACCTTAAATAATTTGAGTTGGAATACATATAAAAAAATATAAATTCATGACTCATCATTGGGTCGAAATACGATCCAAAACACAACATAAATGCACTTTATGAGTCATTACCTGGAATCCAAGGAAGTTAGAAACCATCCCCTCAAATTTAGCTAATAACTAGAAGTGTATGTCTCTTGGATTAATTACATGTTTCCTCCACAATGAGAGTCAAAAACAAACTCTCCTACCAACAATACACCTCATGGGACAACTAAACCTCAAATTTTGTAATTTTTCTAGCTTGAAAATTGTCCAAAGGAATTCAAGATGGAATCATTGCATCTGTTAGCAAAAGTGCTGCGCCTCCCAACAGAAGCGTCACGCCACTTTGGAGCTAAATTTAACTGGCTTTTAGGCATCCATTTTCAAATCTGAAATTTGGGCTAGGTATCTCGGTGTGTATTCTCTCCATTGCATCGTTAAAGATGAGAAAATACCCGCTAGAAGGCCTTCAAAAACTCATTCTCCCAACCTCCGTCTAGAAGTGCCACGCAGAGGCAAAATGAGTGGGAGAAGCATGAAAAAGTGGTGTTTTTTGGATTTTTCTTCAAAAATGGAGGGTGAAAAGTTAACATGATACCATAAATGTGATGTAGAAGCCAAAAGGAATCTAACCATATAGTTTTTATTCATTTATATGATCTAATAAAAAGCGTCACACTACTGCATGATGCTTTTGCAATGACCCAATTTCCAGAATTTTCAAAAAATCTCAAAAAATGCTCAAAATGCTCAAAATATTCCAAAATTTTTTTCATGACATCCTTGTATGATAAGTTAAATACATATGGATGCCTCAGAAAGCAAGTCCAAATTATCCATCTTCTTAATCTTAATTAGGGTTTCCTTAATCTTTTTCCTCAAAATTTCCACCCTCACATTGGCGATTTGGTTCCTAGTGAAATAATGCCTCGTCATATGCCTATGGAGGTTGTCATCTCTTGTTGCCTTCCTCAAAATTTTATCAAGATTAATTTTTACCTTGTCAAGCCACAACTCTTTATCTTGCTAAATTTCAGAAATTATCAATTCATCAAAGGTTAACTGACCTAATGGAGGTGATGGATCTCTTTCTTTCTCTTTTTTCTTAGTTATCCCTCTTGTTCTTAGCATCGTTGGATTTTCTTTAGCCTTAGTGTCCTCCAACTACTCAACATCCACCATTTCTCTGCCTTTACCTTTTTCTGCCTCAATATTTTCCTTTGGTTTGCTTTGGAAGAGTTGTTTTACCTTTAGCTGCATTTTTTCTTGTTGTAGGAAGGTAATCAATAAGTTTTCCTTTGAGAGGTTATCTTTCAACTCTGGTATATTTGCATCTTTTTCCTTTATAATATCCTCAGTTGTCTTGTATTTCACCTGCTCTTCCATGTCAACCTCCATGGGCGCTTTTTCCTCATGCTGCTGCAATGGTGACTCATCCTCATGCATGAGTGGCTCACTATCATGACTAGGTGGTTGCTCTATTGTTTGTCTTTTTTCAGCCATGGTTTCATATGAAAGTACACCTTTTATGGTCTTAGGAGAAAAAACCATCCTCTTACCTTTCTCATAGGTTTAAGTGATCTCAACCCTAGGCACCTTTGGAACCTTTACTTGCCTACATGAAGAGCCAACCTCCTTTTAATGTGTTGGTGTTGATGGTGTGCTATGGATGATGGGTGGTCTAGTAGTAGGCATTGATGCAACTGTCTCCGTGATATTTTCCCAAGACATATTGATTTATGAGATATGATGAAAAATAATAATCTTGACCAAATCATGGTGGAAAAAACTAGGGTGATGATCTTTACCTTTTCAGCCATCTTGACCAAACTCCTGAGTAAAATATTAGGCAATTTGAGTGGCTTAGTAGAAGTGAAGTGCATCTATAATCTGACATGGTACTAGTACAGTCTTTAGAATCTCCCTTCACATGTAAAATATTTCATAACTAGCTTCATCAAATGGGCATATTTATCAAGAAAATGCTTGAAAGGGAAGATGTTCTCAGGAGAATATTTGCAATGAGGTTTAGGAACATTTTGTAGTTCTCAAGGTCCAAGTCGATCCCTTTGAACTAGATTTCTCCATGGTTCTAGATACCTATTTTTGAATCAATAACATCAATTGATATGGTGAATTCAATACCTGGTATGACAACCTTTTCTCTCCTGAAGCTAGTGGAAAAAATGCTTGTCAATTTAGCATGAAAACCTACCTCCTTGATTCTCTCACAAAACCCCAAACAACCACTGTTTTCAAAACATCTCTTGGCATAAGGGGAAGCATTGATTTCTTGCAAGATAGATGGCTCAAAACTGGAATGGTGGCCACCCTTATGAACCTTCTTTTCACCCTCCATAGTGTTGTGAAGAAGATAAAACCATAGCTAGATGTAGTGGTTAGGGAAAGTGGAGATTTAGGAAAATAGGGGATAGTGGTAGGGTGATTTTAGGGAAAGAAATGAGGTGGAAGGAAGCTAGGGAAGAATCCCTGTTATGCAGAATTATGAATTATGGATAAATCATTCTTCCCTAGAAAGGTGCTAATATAGAACAACAAGTCAAAGAATTTACGACTATATTTCCTAACTGTAAACAAACACACATAATGAAATAATAAGCTTACTTGGAGTCCAAGTGCTTCCAAAGTCTCCTTCTGTTGCTTTTGATATAGCTTCAAATTCCAGCCGGCAGTGCAAAATATTTCCTGTAAGAATGGACACTAAATAGAAAGATATAGCAATAATACAGATGTCTATTCAAGTTGTTTAGCTAAATAAATAAAGCATAAACCATATACATCAAATAAGAAATCATGATATGGAAAACAAAGCTTATACAGATGTATATAGGGAAAAATAAGCAGTAATATTTATTAATGATAGAAGGGGATATTACAACCCAGTGATTGATTTAGTGTCACAATCTCCAGCAACATCCTAGCCTCATCACAATGTAGATATCTCCAGCAATATGTCACTCAAATCAACTCCTCAATTGAAATTACACCAGCATTTCTCTACACAAATTCTTCCTTCTCAAACACTAAGATCTGTGCTCAATTTATAGAGGAGCTGAAGGTAGTTTTAAAATCAATGAATTTCCAATAATAGGCAAGAAATGTTCCCAATATTGTAGATGTCAAATGGACACATGGATTCTAAGTTTGACACATGTGAAGTCTTCTAGAAGGCACTGGCCAAGTGGAGATTCTGGAACAATGAGAATTTCGCTCCCAATGTGACCAACGCACCCTTGGATGTCAGGAAGTTCTTTGTAGAGCAGCCTTGCATGGGGATACCTACATATGCAATGCACTTAGTCCTTTTAGAGGCAATTTTGATGAGCTCTCATATGATATATTATAAAATTCAAATCTTGGAAACCTTTGCAGATGAAAGTCTTGAATGATTTGTCTTATTCTTTGTCTTAGGGCATATAAAAACTGAAATGATAGGGGATGATAGACCCTATTCATTGGTCCTAGAGATGATGTCCAGTTAACCAGGTCATTGGGAATGGTGCCAAAATTGACCTATAACAATTTCCCCCTAAAGCATGAAGTAAGAATAATAATAACAATATTTTGATTGAGATGCTTTACACTATGATGGGCTGGAGATGAAGTGGAGTGGCAACCTGCATCAATCTTACAATACATTACATCATGATATATCCTCTTGATCATAATTGCTGAGGGTAGGCATTTCCATCTTCAACACATAAAAAATCTAATAACATGTACATAATTCAGAAAGTCGTCTACATTGGAATGTTTCCCAATACAAACATTCCTACAGATATAGGCCCATGTTCAAATGACGATATGTATGTAAGGTCACTGTACAGATGATGTGTACAACAATCATAAAATTGTAGCCTAGATGGCTGAAACTAGATTCGAGTTCTTCTTATCTCATTCACTCGATCGTTCATGTACAAGTCTAGCCATGCGAATATATGATTTGTAGTCGAACATGGAAAGAAATCGTTTGATTACCAGCCAATGATGTAAGCTGTTAACAAACGTGAGAGAACCACCATTAATGTCAATGGTCCTCAAGGTACTGCAATACATTTTTTAAGGCGTGAATAGATGATTTGATGTCGAATGCCAAACAAAATCTTTCGGTCAAAAGTCCAGAAGCGAGGATCTTGTCGATGTTGTAACAAAATCTCATGTTACTGGAATATAATGTTTCTAAGTGAACTTCTTGGATAATCATTTGTCATCGACAGGAAGCCACCTTATTGAAAAATGGGAGTTATTGTTTTCTGAGACAAAGGTATGACTTGATATAGAAATTTTCAAGAATGAAGATCATGATAATGAAGGTTTACGAGTATTGTAGAAGGATGAGTATTTACTAGATGAATTCTCTTGAACATATCGGTGACATTGAGATGAGTTGGCAACATTTACCCAAAACTGAAGTGAAGGTATGATGAACCATAGGTATGAATGAACTGTGAAGAAGATTACCTAACCCAAACAGTCACAGACATGGAGTGAAGTGTCATGTTCAAGAGCAACTTGCTACCATAAATAATTCTGCTCACTTTTCCCAAATTTTCCTCAATCATTTGTCGACCAGTACCTCTTTATTTTTTGACAAGCTTGAGGAGGATAACATTTGCTTGATCTATAATTCAACCCTTCGGGCGAATAAAGTATTGATATTTATTAATTTAACGAGTCTAGTGATGAATG
Source organism: Pinus albicaulis (assembly GCA_034641835.2). NCBI lineage: Eukaryota > Viridiplantae > Streptophyta > Pinopsida > Pinales > Pinaceae > Pinus > Pinus albicaulis. The sequence continues at coordinate 1,237,079,440 of CM076575.1, forward strand.
AAACTTGATTCTTTCCATGATTGAGAAGCCCGTCACTATTTTATGTTTTAACGAGCTTAACGACTGTGACAACCCGGTCCTTTTTCATATTTAGAGATTTTTAAAAAGAGGATGAAAGAAAGAGGAGTCTCCAATTTGTTATGTGGAATTATGAATTATAGATAAATAATTCTTCCCTAGATAGGTGTTAATATAGAAAACAGGTCAAAGAATTTACGACTATCTTTCCTAACTGTAAATAGACACACAGAATGAAATAAGAAGCTTACTTGGAGTCCAAGTGCTTCCAAAGTCTCCTTCTGTCACTTTTGCTATAGCTTCGAATTCCAGCTGGCTGTGCAAAATATTTCCTCCAAGAATGAACACTAAACAACAAGAGATAGCAATAATACAGATGTTTATTCAAGTTATTTAGCTAAATCAATAAATCATAAACCATATACATCAAATAAGAAATCATGATATAGAAAATCAAAGCTTATACAGATGCATATAAGGAAAAATAAGCAGTAATATTTATTAATGATAGAAATGGAGGTTACAACCCAGTGATTGATTTAGAGTCACCATCTCCAGTAGCATCCCAACCTAATCATAATGCAGATATCTCCAGCAATATGTCACTCAAATCAACTCCTCAATTGAAATTCCACCATCATTTCTCTACACAAATTCTTCCTTCTCAAACAGTAAGATCTGTGCTTAATTTATGGAGGAGCTGAAGGTATTTTTACAATAAATGACTTTCCAATAATAGGCAAGACATGTTCCCAATCTTGTAGGTGTCAAATGAACACATGGATTCGAATTTTGACACATGTGAAATCTTCTAGAAGGAACTGGCCAAGTGGAGATTCCAGAACAATGAGAATTTCGCTCCCAATGTGACCAATGCACCCTTGGATGTTGGGAAGTGCTTTGTAGAGCAGCCTTGCATGGGGCTACCTGCATATGCAACACACTTAGTCCCTTTAGAGGAAATGTTGATGAGCTCTCATATGATATATTATAAACTTAAAATTTTGGAAACCTTTGCAGATGAAAGTCTTGAATGATTTGTCTTTTTCTTTGTCTTAGGGCATATAACAACTGAAATGATAAGGGATGATAGACCCTATTCATTGGTCCTAGAGATGATGTCCAGTTAACCAGGACATTGGGAATGGTGCCCAAATTGACCTATAACAATCCCTAAAAAATTGAGGAGATAGGGTGATGAATTTGATTTAAGCTACAAGTGGAATTTTTGGAAATGGGCATCAGGAAGGTGCCCAAAAGGTCAAAACACAAGGATTTCCTAGTTTTCGTACAAAAATGTAGTGAAAACTATGGTTTCAATGAAAATGATGGAAAAGAGGGTTTTCAATGATAGGGAGTGTTAGGATAGGGTCTATGGATGATGTATGAATGTTTTAGATGATTCAATTAGGTCTTTATCTGCTGAAACAAACCATATATGGAAAACACCAAAAACATATTGGAGAAAACCTAAGGAAGGAATCCACTCATTTTGCTAATGAATTGACTTAAGAGAGGTATGGAGAGTGTCCAATTACTATTTTGGAGGTGTATGAACCTTTTTTAAGTTGTTTTGAACCTTTTATATCTGATTTGGAGCTCAAAAATCTAAAGCATATCACATGCCAGAAACATAGCGCAACACCTCCAGAAGCATAGCACAACACCTCCAGAAGCGTAGCACAGACAATTTTGGTTCTTGTTTTTCTTCAACCCTTGGCAGCTGTGGAGTGTGATGATGAGAAGAGAGGAACTCTATAGAACATCAAAGGATGAAATGAGTTGAAGAAGCCTCTTTTTCCTTTTATAACATCATAAAATTTCTTTTTTTTGTCTTCTAGTGAAATCATACAACTTTGAGAAAAAAAATTGCTATTTTTTTCTTAGAAAATTTAATCAAGAAACATACTTTATGAGGAAAGGAAAATTGTCTTTGCTTATTTTCCTATCTTTTCTAACTCCCTATTTAAATTACTTATATGGTGAAAATGAGATTTTACCTTATGGCAGCGAAAGAAAAGAGACCTAAACTCTAACCTAGATGAAGGTGTGGTGAATGACCTTATACCCTAGATGATAATGGATGACATGACCTCTGAAATGATGATGATCATGAATGGAGTGAAGGGAGTAGCATTTTAGACCTAAACACATTCATTGAACAAAATTTTATTTGAAAATTGACTTTGAAAACATGAAATTTTGACCTAGGACCACTACCAAGTAAACCCGAAAGAGTATTTTTTATCATTGAACATGAAGACGCTAACAACACTAAATGAAATAGATAAATCCTTATTTCACAAAAAACATTTCAACATGAGAATATTTTAGGACATGTAAAAATTTTATGAACAATGAAATCTTCACTAATAAATATGCACTTTACCTAATTTATAAATCTCTCCATAATTCAATGATGTTGGTGATTTATCACATAGAAATTTCAACTTTAGGAATGAATTGAAATATAAAAAAACATCAAAATATCTCAAATTCATCTACCACTAGTCTATGCAGGTTCAATACCTAACCAATACAATAGTCCTTAAGGTGTGATCTAATAATGTATACAAAATTATATTCATTAATGATACATAACAACACTTTAGAAATAAATTTTCATCTAAGGAATGCCAAATCACTTATCATTTTAGCTTATGTTGTTCTAATAGATCAACATATCAATCAAACCATGGGACTTATTCAAAAAACATGAAACCTAGTTATGATAATAATATATATAATAACAAAATTTGGGACATAAATGGTACAAGTCCTTATTATAACAATATGAATATAAAGTATGATACCTCTACTTTTTCCAAAGGTGGTATAATTCCTTTAACATTTTCTTAGGAAAGGGATTTTTGAAAGCTTCCCAATTGTTATAAAGGAAACTATAATTATGTTAAATTCTAATAAGAAATATCAAGGTCTAAAGGGGCATCCTACCAGCCTATACTAGCCTCTCCAAGAGCTTAACAATAATTTAATATCACATCAATTGTCTAACCATTTATGCACACTTGCATCTCATTCGCTTTACAATTTATTTGAATTACCTAAGTCGAGGAAACCTAGCACATGCCTCTAGGATATTGTTATCTTTTTTAGAAGAGTAAATAATTATTATTACAAGATCGTCCAATAACTAGCATCACATCAAATATCACATACGTAATACACATATACCTAATACCAGTCACACATCTAGATCAAAGATGATAACACCCGTATTTTTATGTGATTAAATCCCTCTAAGAGGGAAAAAATACATAGCCCCAACTAACATGGCCACTTGAGGAAAATTTATTAATGCAAAATAAAATTTTCAAATTATAGAGTTTCTCACAATCAATCATTAGAAATGACTCTCCATGTTCGTTAAATAAATAACATGAACCAATCGAGTGTTAAGATACAAAAAAATAGTTGTTAGTATTGAGGATGATATGATCCATCAAATCAATCTATGCCTACAACATAACATGAACATCATATTACAATACAACTAGTGCATACTAATGAAACACACTTTTACCTAAATACACATTAGACCAAGTTGATATTAACTAAATTCTAAGTATCTAAATATCCTAAAATCCCCCCTTATAAAAAACTTGGGATAGGATTGAAATAATTGCAAATGTGACACAATAGGAGAAGGAAGGAGGCATTAGAGCCTATCCACCCTCTATGACAACTTCCTAAACTCATTACATAGATCGAACTTTAGAGAACTTTGTTTTTCTAAAAGGCTTTGTTAAAATGTCTACAATTTGATAATCTATTGGGAAAAATAGCACTTCAATAACTTGATCCTGAATGAGATTTTTAGTGAAGTGCATTTTCATCTCAATGTGTTTTCTACGTTGATGTTGAATTGGATATTTAACAATATTGATTGCGCTTTGGTTATCGCACTAAAGAGTGGTCAAATGTTTTTATTGGAGTCTAAACTCTAAAAGGATCTACCAAAGCCACATGGCTTCTTGACTTGCATTAACAATTTATTTGATCTATATTTATGCATGAACCCAACATAATACACATATAACCATAAATACAAAAATGCAGCGGAAATAACACTTCATTTCATTAATATCAAAGAACTAAAATTTTCTTACGGACAAAATAGAAATAAACTAGCTAGGGAGCTAGTAGCTTATCTCTGAGAAGAGATGTGGTGGCTATAGACCTCTAAACTATGTTAAAATGAGGATCAAGGGAATACTTATTATTGAGAAATAATATAAAACCCTAAACATCCAAAAACCAAACCCTAGGAGATGAAGCGCCAAAAATATGGGCCCCGTTTGGGTAAATTGGTTCATCAACTTCTTGGGGACATAACTTTGGCATATGATCTCCATTTGACATGAACCATACCTCATTAGAAATATCTATCTGAGTAATAAAAAAATTAAATGAGAAACATCAGTCCATGCACCCATGTTCCTCCTGTTTTTTCCAAAAAACGTCGTTTAGGGCCTCAAAACAGATCTGGAAGTTCAGGACCCGAAAAAATACTAAAAATAGTAAATTGTGCTATAATTAAGGAAATTGAAAAACTAAAAGAGACAATGGTGGGGCCCCAAGTGGAATAGGCGGGTTGCCACAAATATCCACCCAAATCATTCCTCCCACTTTAGGAAGCAATGATCCCCATTGCGTTGAGTTACTCCATGAGATGAGGAAACTTCTACTGAACTTGGTCCCTAGTGAATACTTGCCTTGGTGCAAGAGTTTGCCAGCTTTGACAACCTGATACAGTTGGATCTTTTGTTGGCGAGTCTTCTTGATTTTCATGTCCATGATACAATTTGTGGTGTCATTTTCCATGCAGTCTGGGTTTAACTCTGTTGGTGTGAGTTGTTCTGCAATGTTGGAGGAGTCCAGTAGAGGTGGGAAGTAGGGCCGAAGGTAGTCCACATTGAACATTGGGTGGAAACTAAGGAATGGTGGAAAATTGTGCTCAAAGGTACTGTTCCCTATAGCCTTGGTGATGGTGTACATCCCGTATCGGAGTGGGCGAAGCTTACGGTGGGGTCTAGTGAGGTGCTCCTTCTACAAATTTAGCCACACGTTATCGCCCACCTGGAAGTTGTGTGGCACCCTATGTTGATCATGTCGTTGCTTGTACTTAGCATTGGCTATGTCCAATATGTCATGAACCAGTTGGTGGATGTTCTCTATGAATTTTTTCACTTTTTCATCTTCAAATTGGACATGAGTTGAATCGGCTTGAGTAGCGACAAATGTCATGGCTATGCCAATGGGACATAGTGGGTGGAATCCAAAGCCCACCTAAAAGCGGATGTGGTCGGTTGAGCTATGGAGAGACTTTTTATAATTTTGTTGTACATAAGGGACGCTATCATTCCATGTGTGTGGATGCTTTGAATTGTACATACGCAGAATTTGTACAATCATCCTATTGAAAACCTCTGTCTAGCCATTAGTTTGGAGATGGAAAGTTGTGGACTTGGTGAGCTTGGTGTCCAACATTGACTAGAGGCTAGACCAAATTTTGCTGAGGAACCTGTTGTCCCAATATGAGATGATAGGGTGTGAGATCCCAAAGTGCACCCACACTCATTCAAAGAATAGTTTAGCAGTGGATTTTTCTATGGTATTCTTCTTATAGGCCGCCATAATGGCCATCTTTGAGAATTTGTCGACGATCACGAAAACACAAACATTTTCATGCCTAGTAGAAGGAAGGCCAAACATGTAATCCATGGAGATGGATTCCCAAGGTTGTGTATATAGCTTTACACAACTCAATATTTAATGTACCACAACTTATCAACCATAATATATATGACTTGTACAAGACCCAATTTAAAATATGGTTATGTGGGCCAACCAACTCAAATATAATAATATGACCCCATCTAAACATTCCATTCGATTAATTACAATTGCAATTAAACCAACCCTTCATGCACTTATCCCATGTAAATATATCATTCAAGCTTGGCTTTTGGTTTGAAATACAAAGCACTAGCATGTATTAAAACGAACTTCGGGCCCACCGATTAATTTACCTCATTAACCACTACGCACCTTCAAATGTAGATATGGTTGGATCTCCATGGCTGGAATCGGATGGAAATCGCGTTCATTAATTCCCGAAGGTTATCACTCCAAAATTATGTGATAAAAGTGGTAAATTAATACCACTTGTTGCTACATGTCAACCAAGGGCTGTCATTGCGTAAATTTTCTAAATACCAATTACCAGATTTTTTCTTGCGCAAAAGCTGGTTGTGGATTTTGAAACCTACCTTCACCGTTGAACTCACGGTTCCATTCACCAGTTCCAATTTCACAATTCCGCTATGATCAGAAATTAAACAATTCTATTGGTTTAAAAACACTCGCACCATTTCAAGGTCCGAGCATCCCACTTGTAACTGTAGTGATTCCGGTATTGTGGCTTTAACATTAAAATCGATTTAAATTTATGCCAATCAAACCCGTATTGCAATTTCCACTGCGTAGTTCAGGTTTAAGCTTTCAATTTGATATCCAGTACCATAACTTTGCACACTTGGTGGTAAATGAACCAACGAATCTCACATTGAAGTCTTGCTCTAGTTCACTGGTTCTTAGCATGAGGTTTCCTCCATTTCTATAATCAATATCGCTCCTTTCAACCTTGGCCTTTCGCTTAATGTTGTGGATCGACCTCACTGGTGTTGATTCAACAATGTTGTGACTTAATTCAACCGATATTGAATTAACAATCAGTATATCCAATGTAGATTTAAACATGCCCAAAAATCATATACTGTGGTATTGCTTGCGCCCTTCATCAACAGATGAAAACTCATCGATTCTATGTATTGAGGCTTTGACACAAAATCGATGTAGATTTAAGCAAATTGAATCACTTATTTTCCGTGTGCAACTTAATAACATGGATCATATATTAAATCGATCTTCATCATTGGAACGCGGAGAGAATTAATTTAAATTCCTCCATAATATAATAACTCGGGAAATAAAAAAGAAATGAATCCTCTTTCAATTATATAGTGGTTTTGTAATTTCAATTCATTTCAAAATGCATCCAACTTGTCATATAAATTAAGACAGGCAATTAAATACTTTACTGGAATCGATCCTTTCAGTGATCGATTCACCCAATTTTCAAGTCAGATTGAAATACACACAGCCTCATACACAAATCAATCTGACTCTGAATTCCTCTGCATAAATAAAAATAAATTAATTACAAAACTTACTACCTTTGTGGCCTGATATTCAATTTGATGGCCCTTCTATCCTCACTACTCTGCCTCTTCCAATTCTCCCTCCTATCTTCCTGTAGGCTTAAATTTATACAAAATACTAAGGAATCAATTCAGTTTCCCTAACAGCTCACCCAAGACTCTTGGAATTCTCAACATCCCAAATTTAGACTCAATCCCTAAAATAATTTAAATTGATCCTAATTCGACTGTCCCTTCACATTCCTAACTAATCACCTTCCCCTCATGTTCTCTAATGGTTCGAGAACATTTACAATTCCTAACTATTTTATTCAAAATACTAATAATTACATGAGAATTTAGAAACATAAGACCCCCCTATGTATTATAAAAATACAAAGTATTTCTTCAGCCTAATGCCCCTGCATCATCAACTAAGGGTAGGTAGCGGAGTATAGAGGCCTTGCTTCTTCATGGTTGGTTTGGAAATGGCACAAGCAATGCAGGATCTGATGTACTTCCTGACATCTTGTCGAAGGTTTGGCCAATAGAAATACTTCTGCAGTACTGCCACTGCTTTCTCGACCCCAAAATTCCCAGCGACTCGACTATAGTGTGCTTCCCAAATCATCTTGGCACGGTCACTTGAAGGAACAAAAAGGTGTCCCAGGTGACATATAAATGCATCTTGGAGGTGAAAATTTGGAACTTGCGTACCCTCCAAGAGTGTCTTGTATGTGTGGCCGAATCCTGGATCACTCTTGTAGAGAAGTGGCCAATCAGAAGTCTCATGCCCATAAGATTTGAGAACGGTGGTTAGTGCCACGATCGGTGCTCAGCTGAGGAAGTCTGCAAAATTATTGGTGCTACCCTTCTTGTACTTGATGTTCAAATGAAACTGTTGCAGATATGTGGACCACTTCTGATGGCAATATTTCTACAACTTCCCTTATGTCTGTATGAACGGCAGGGGTTGGTGATCTGTGTGGATGATTGTTTCCTTCCTAAAAATGTAATGCTTCCATTGTCGACAAGCCTGCACAATGGAATACATTTCTTTTTCATAATTGGGATACTTATGAAATGCTTCAGATAATGTCTCACTATTATATGCCACTGGATGCCCTTTTTGAGTAAGAACTACCCCAATATCATAGTCAAAGGCATATGTATCGATCTCAAATAGTTGTTGCATGTCTAGTAATGTGACCACTAGGGTAGGAAAGAGGTGATGCTTCAATTCTATGAATGCCTTCTTTTGAGATTCTGACCAAAATAATTTTTCTTTCGCTCCTCCCTTGGTGACTTGACTCAAGGGCCAAGTGATATGAGAGAATCCCAGCACGAACCTGCGGTAGAAATTAGCAAGACCCAGGAAGCTATGAAGCCCTATTAGAGTAGCTGGGGTTGGCTAGTATTGAATGACATATACCTTGGTTGGATCCACATGCACCCCCCTTTCATCAATAATCTATCCCAAATATTGAACCTGGGTCATGCCAAAAGTGCACTTCTCCAAATTGGCACACAACTTGTGTTGCCGCAGTGTTTGGAGGACCTTTCAGATGTGGTGGAGGTGCTCTTCCCAAGTCTAGTTGAAGATCATAATTTCATCCAAGTACATCACTACAAATGACTTGGTGAATGGTCACAAGATGTTTTTCATCAACCTCATGAAGGTTGCAGGAGCATTCATCAACCTGAAAGGCATGACCAACCATTCGAAAAGGCCCTCCTTGGCTTTGAATGCAATATTCCACACATCAGAGGGTTCGATTGGTACCTGGTGATACCCATACTTCAAGTTGATCTTGCTGAAATATTTCTCCCCTTTGATTTGGTCTAGAAGGTCATCAAACCATAGGATCGGTGCCTCTTCTAGATAGTGATATTGTTCAACACTCGATAGTCAACACAAAGTCTCCTAGTCCCATCCTTATTCTATACCAACACAATTGAGCTCCTAGAGGGTGATGAAATCAGCCGAATGTGACCTTTCTGTAGTAGCTCATGAATCTACCTCTTGATTTTATCATTCTCTATGACAGAGCGATGATAGATTGGTCCATTGGGTAGCGCTGCACCTAGGGTCAGATCAATGGGGTGCTTGACCTGACAGTGCAGAGGCACCCTTGTGGGTGAGGTGAATATGTCCCCGTAATCCTTCATGACCTTGTCCATTTGTTGTTTTCATGAGAAGGAGCTCTGTCTAGAGGTTGTAGCCACAATATTCTTCTTTTCCTAGGGGCGGATCATCAGGAAAATAAATTTTGCAGTTTTGAAAATGAGCTTACTACATTTTTTTGTAGTAACCAAAGAGATAGTGGCAGTTGGCAATACCTCTGGTATCCTGTGCAACTTATTTCCAAAAGTAACAATAACAACATGAGGTTGGGACTCATACATAGCATGTCACTTCCATAAGTATGGTTGGCCTAATAATACATTAGAAAAATCAAGAGGAGAAATGTCACATAATACCTCAATGGTGAAGGGCTTGATGTTGTAGGGAAGGCGACACTACTAGTTGACGTGGAGATCCCATCCTTGGTGAAGCCACACGATGGTGTATGGTTGTGGGTGTGCTGTGGTCGGAAAGCTCAACTATTTCACAACCTCTACTGAAATGAGGTTCTTTAGGCTCCCATTGTCGAAAATGAAATGTAGTGGGGAATCCTTTACCCACATCTGGGAGTGGAAGAGATGCTCCTCCTCCTCTCGATCTTCCAGTTCCTCCTTCTAGATCTTCGTAGTGGCAATGGTGTTGTTTGGCTATGTATCAATAATATGCTTCCATTTTTCATTCCCCTTGTCGGATTATGATTCAGAGTCGAAGCATGCATCTAATTCAGAAGCCTTTATCTCGGCCACTAGAAACTTCTTGGCCTGACACTCACTTATGTTGTAAGTGGATCTCTTATGGAACTCACACCACTTTCCTGTGTCCTTCTTTGGCTTCGCGGTGTTTTTATTTGCTTGCAACTTTGGGAGGTTGTCTTAGGCCACTATACCTTGGCTTTGAAATTTATTCTACAGTTTGGGGGCAACTTTCAATTACTTTTTATTCGCAAATACAAAGTCTCCATTATTCTGTTTGAATTTATGCTTAATCTTGGTAGCATACCGGTATGTCGTACTAACCGAGGAGATGTCGAGGAACTCCATTTCCTCCTAAATGTATCTATGTAGACAACTATTATACTTTATCACCAAATGTTTCTCTAAATATTTGATACCGAACTTTGTCTGTAGGGTATGGAACATATTTGTTAGCTCATGCACATCTTGATCCCTTTACTATCGCAGCGTAGTCCATTGTATGTACCTGTTCTCATAGCTCCCCACGAGATATTATTATTCCTTTATGGTGTATCAGAAATAATTCCAAGTGGGTAGGGCCAAGAACAAAGAGGGTTCCATCTCATCCTTTCTCTCATAGTAGCTTTCCCACCAGTCCTTGACATGGGGGGTGGCTTTGAGGAGCGCAAAAATAATCTCCTCTTAGTTGGAAAAGTCATGAACCGAGAAATATCATTTTAATAGATTCAACCGTATATCTACAAAATTTTCATCTATTTAGCCCTCAGATATGGGAATTTCATAGTTTACTGGTACCTTAATGGGATTCATGCCTCCATAGTGGTTGTTGGATGTAGATGCGCCACTGGTGGGTAGTTGTTGAAGGATCTGGGCAAAGTTATCCATCATCCCGTTCCTTTGTTTCTCGAGGGCCTCCTTGAGTAATATATTGATAGGATCTCCTGCTCACTCATATTTATTTTCATCCCCCCATGGGCGGTCGTCGGGGTTTGTGAGGTTGATCTTGCAAATGTTCAACCAGATCGAGCCCTAACTCCTTATACCTCGACCTCGTTAGGGACATGCAAATAAGGACCGAGGAAAAGTAGACTGCTTTTATGCCACTGATATGGATTTATGCAGGAATGCAATAGAAGACACATGTAACCATAAATACCAATATGTAGCGGAAATAACACTTCATTTAATTAATATCAAAGAACTGAAATTTTCTTATAGACAGAATGAAAATAAACTAGCTAGGGTGCTGGTAGCTTATCTCTGAGAAGCGATGTGGTGGCTACAGGCCTCTAAATTGTGTTACAATGAGGCTTAAGAGCCTATTTATTATTTAGAAACAATGGAAAACCCTAAAAATCCAAAAACCTAACCCTAGGAGATGAAGCGCCAAAACTTTGGGCATCGTTTGGGTAAATTGGTACATCAACTTCCTGGGGATGTAACTTTGACATATGATCTCTGTTTGACGTGCACCATACCTCGTTAGAAATATCTATCTGAGGAATACAACTTTCGAGTGAGAAATATCAATATAAAAACCCATGTTGCTCAGTGTTTTTCCAAAAAACATCGTTTAGGGCCTCAAAACGGCTCCAGAAGTTCATGACCCGAAAAAACTACTAAAAATAGTAAAATATGCTACAATTAAGGAAACTGAAAAAATGAAAGAGACAATGGTGGGGCCCCAAGTGGAATATGCGGGTGGCAACCAATATCCACCTAGATAATTCTTAGTACTCTAGTTCTACTAAAGAAAGAGAAATGACCCATTACTTTTAAAAAGACTCAATGATATTTCATGAACCAATATTGTAAACATAACCTAGCCCATCATGAATTAGTGAAACCAACCAAAAAATGAGTGTGCCCTAAATTTTAATGCATCATGAACTAAAAAAATACCTTGAATATACTAAAGTATTTTCTTTTAATTTCTAATGAATTTAATGGGGTGTTTCCATATAATGGGAAATAAGATTAATAGTAAAGGAAATATTAAGACATGTGTGATTCCAATATAAGAGGATACCAGTGGATGGTACAAATTCGTATCAACTTTAGGTATAGTGAAAGTGGCAACAAGTTTGAATATATATTGTAAGGGAGGGGTTTGTTTACAATCTTCCATGTGAAAGCAATGAATAAGTTCACATGCATACTTATATTGGGAAAGAATAATTCCTTCCTTGATTTAAAATACTTTAAGCCCAAGGAAATAATGCAACCATCCTAAGTCCATTTCAAATATTCTAAAATATTGATTTCACGTAGGTTTGTTGAACCCTTAGTTAAACTGAGGAGGAGGGGGGGGGGGTGAATCAGTTTAACACATTCATGGAATTTTGAAACTTTTCATTAAACCTTATTTACACCTTCATTTCATGTCCAACTTAACATGTGAGTAATCTTAGAATGTGAGCAGCAAGTATTAATATAATATAACAGTAGACTTAATATGCGAGCAACATGTATTAAGAAGATGATATAAATTAGATCAACACATAAACATCATGCACAGAGACACCAGATATATGTGGAAACCCATAAAGGGAGAAAACCACATCTTATTATTGTTGTGATGCAAAGGAAAGCTCCAACTCCCTCTCACCACTATTTTTCTGCAGGCACCAACCTACAAGAGGCTCCAACCTCAATTCTGAAAGCTAAAACTTGCAAGGAAGCACCAACTGCCTTCAATTTTTTGCAGGCACCAACCTACAGGAGGCTCCAACCTCAGTCAGCTACAACTGATGGCTATCAAGCTGCAACTTGATAGGGAAGCTCCAACTTCCTCAATTTATCAAACTGAATGTTTGCTGATTTACCTCAGATATCAGCTCTGTTATGTAGCATCTCTTTCTACTCTTCTTTTCTTAATATTCTCTGCCTCACTCTTCTATACTCTACATTATATATATTTTCTCTCTCTCTAACCTTTCTATGCATATCAAGATGATGTTACTTATAGAGAATTCTTGATGACTGTTTGTATTTCTCAAGGAATTCGAAATGGATAGACATACCTCTTAGTCTTCTACCTTCTCATTTCTTTTTCAGCTTACTCAGAAAAATGTAATTGTAGGTGCTTATTTTAATATTACAGTGGGATTTTGTTTTCTTCCAGAGACTTGCCAATGCATCACAACAATATAAATTAATTAAAAAAATTTACAATCAATTACAATGAAAACTTCAGCTCACTTATTCAGCCTCTTGGTTCACTGCGCTTGTCTTTTCTGTGACTGTGCTATATTTGGCTTTTCTGCTTACTGTCGCAATGTAACTGTTATACCTATGTAACTACCCTTTTTATACATCACAATTTAACTCTCGGCACGATAATAATTGATTTTAACATCTAGACTGCTGTTTTATATAACATATGTAACTTCTGACTTTAAATCTGGGCGAATTCCAACACTTTACCCATAGCAAGTGTCTTGTTGATGTGGTGATTTCCGCAAGCGGAACATACATACACCACGCCTTTGTTTTATGGCCCGATGCGATTGCACACATCGTAATCGTATTCTATTAATAATCGCCCTCCACCTTAAGCTGAGGCCCGTGGGTCCTCAGACCACGTAGCACATTTCAATACAATCGCAACTACGTTTTATATATATAACAACTCCTTTTATATATATAACCCAATTTCATTTCTCAGCATAATTATACAGAGTTTAATCATACAAGCTTCCTTTTTAATATGCCTTAAATCAACTCTCGGCGTAAATAATAAAACCTGTTTAAACATATAAAAACCCCTTTCAAGCCCACCTACCATGTTTTCCAATGCGATATACTACTCCTCCAACGATTTTTGATTGCGATTGATCGCAATCGCAAAATTCATTAACTTGATCCATTGTGTTGCCTTGCTCCTATGCGGTTGCTTTGATGCGATGCGATTACTCCTATTGCGATCAATCAAAATCACAACTTTTAGTTGAAAGTCTCGCTGCCATGCTTTCACTCCGATGCGATTGACCACTGTTAAGTTCTTTCGATTGCGATTAATCGCAATCGCAACTTGCGTTTGCATGTTCCGATGCCCATACTCCGATACTCCGATGTGATTAGGCTAGAATTCAAATACATTTGAATTATAGTTCATATATCCATCAGGTCCGAAACTCAATCGGAACTCTTGTCGATATGTTCCGCTGCTTAGTTTTTCTCCGATGCGATTGGGAAAGGGTCCCACCATATAAAACTTTGTTTGTTTTAAAACCAAGCATTAAGACCTTTGGTTCTTTGTCCACAAAGTGCTCCATATATATATATATATATATATATATATATATATATATATAAGCTTTGAGCCAATGCGATTAAGACAAAACTCAAACCTATCAAGACACAGTTTATATTCCCATCGGGTCCAGGCTTCAATCGCAATCACAACTTTCTGTTGATAACCTATTCCACTACCCTTATATTCTGCAATGCGATTGGGTGAGGGTCCCACCTTATGTTACTTTGATTCTTTGTTAAAAAGGTGCTCCATATAGATTAATATATATGCTTTGGACCTTTGTGCATAAAGCATAATATATGTAATGCGCTGCATATATACTCCAGCATGGGTAACAATTCCCAGAATGAGATATATATATATATATATATATATATATATATATACTTGCCGCTTGGGTTATACGATTCCCAGAATTGTGTTTATGTATCCTCCAGCTAGGGTAGCGAATCTCGAAATTAAAAATGGCTCTGCCTCTGCTTGTGATAACGGCTCTTCCTCTGCCTCTGCTGTGATAACGGCTCTACCTCTGTATTCGCTGCCTCTGTCTCAGCCTCTGCCTTAGCTGCTTCTGCTACTCGACCTCTTCCTCTACCTTCGTTGTACATATTACCTGCTGCTATTCTTTGCCTATCTTTGCATCTGCTGCCTTCTTTGTCTGTCTCTGTCTTTGCTGCCTCCATTGCCATCAATGGAAATATTTCCAACAGTCTCCCCCTTTGACATTGATGGCAACACACTTCCTCTGTTCTCCTGTTAGGATCCTTTCTCCTGTTGCTTGCTCTTCCTCCCCCTTTGACATCAATGGCAAGGGGTTTGAACTCTTAGTGTAGATTCTATTCTTTGATCCTGTGTTTTTATCCTTTTTCAAAATTTCGTGCATTTCCTCTCCCTCAAATGTTTTGACTTTGTACACTGATGCTTCAACCTTTGGATTAGATTCACGTCGGGTTCACTACTCTTCCATGTTCGGTTCACGTCGGGTTCACCACTCTTCCACTGCACCACTGATATTTTCGCCCTTTTATTGATTCTTTTATGCTGAATGTATTCTTGCCATAATCCTTTTGATCCTGAGGACCTATTTTCATGCTTCCCTTGCTGGTTGATCTCCCCCTAAGAATGATATTTCCGTTTCTGTTCTCCCCTTGAAACTGTTCTTTCTCTTCATATTAGAGAGTAGCATCTACAGATACTACCCCTAGTTTGTCTCTCAAATATTCAAATGATTCTCTGGCAAGCGGTTTAGTAAATATATTTGTTGTCTGTTCTTTTGTTGGTACATACTCCAGTTTTACTATCTTCTAAGCTACTTGTTCTCGAAGAAAATGATACTTGATTGGGATATGTTTAGTTTTTGAGTGAAGCACAGGATTTTTAGATATACTTATAGCACTTGTATTATCACATTTGATTGAGATAGGTTCATCAATGCTTACCTTCATGTCTTGGAGGATTTGCTTCATCCACATGACTTGTGTACAACATGCTGTTGCTGCTATATATTCTGCTTCTGCTGTAGACAGAGAGATAGATGTTTGTTTCTTGCTTAACCATGCCACTAGACTTTCTCCTAGATAGAAAGCACCTCCACTTGTACTTTTTATATCATCCACACAGCTGGCCCAATCTGCATCTGTGTATGCTGTCAAAGTGAAGCTTTTGCCTTTAGGATACCAAAGTCCATATTGTGCTATTCCTTGTAGGTATCTAAATATTCTTTTGACTGCAAGAAGGTGATTTTGTTTAGGTGTTGCTTTATATCTAGCCACTAGTCCTACTGCTAGCATGATGTCTGTTCTTGATGCTGTCAAATACAGTCGGCTTCCTATCATGGAACTGTAGAGTTTTTGATCTATATCTACAGACCCATCATCAACACACAGCTTGCATCCCGTGATCATGGGAGTTGACACAGGTTTGCAGTCCTCCATTTTGAACTTTTTCAACATTTCTTTCAAGTATTTTTCCTGTGAGATGAATGTTCCTGTGTTCTTTTGCTGAATTTGAAGTCCTAAGTAGAAACTGAGTTCTCCAATCATGGACATCTCAAACTCTGATTTCATCTCCTCAGCAAACCCTTTTGCTAGTTCTTCTCTGTTGCTTCCAAACATAATGTCATCAACATATACTACAACAATGAGTAGTTCATTTTCATGGACTTTTATGTATAGATTGTTGTCTACTCCACCTCTCTTAAAGCCTTGTTTTTGCAAATATTTATCCAGTCTTGAGTACCAAGCACGAGGAGCCTGTTTCAGTCCATAAAGGGCCTTCTTCAGTTTGCACACATAGTCTTCTTTTTCTGTTAAAGAGAAACCTTCTGGTTGTTCCATGTAGACTTCTTCTTCTAAGTCTCCATTCAGAAATGTAGATTTTACATCCATTCGATATACCTTGAAGTCTTGGTAGCATGCAAAGGCCAGAAAAATTCTGATGACTTCCATTCTAGATACAGGGGAAAATGTTTCATCGTAATCAAGTCCTTAGATTTGTGAATATCCTTTTCAGACAAGTCTGGCTTTTTTCCTGATTACCTATCCTTCCTCATTCATTTTATTTTTAAAT
This sequence comes from Pinus albicaulis, assembly GCA_034641835.2. Classification (NCBI taxonomy): domain Eukaryota; kingdom Viridiplantae; phylum Streptophyta; class Pinopsida; order Pinales; family Pinaceae; genus Pinus; species Pinus albicaulis. The sequence goes on from CM076575.1 coordinate 1,237,096,327, forward strand.
ACCCATTTTGAGCCTATGAAATTTTTCTCAGTGGGTCTAGGAACTAGTTCCCAAGTATTATTTTTCTCAATTTGGTCCAATTCATCATTCATAGCATTCACCCAAGACTTTTCCTTGCTAGCTTCTTCAAATTTCTTTGGCTCTATTTGTGACAACATGGCTATGTATATCTCTTCAGTTTTTTTTTATAGCTGCCTTCTTTTTTGGACCCCTACTCTCTTGTCACCAATTATTTTATCTTCAGGATGGTTCTTCTAAGTATATCTTGAGGGAGCTTTAGAACTCAGCTCTGTATCTTCTGTTTTCTTGCTTGCTTCCTCATCATCTTGGTTTTCTTCTTCATGGTTGTCTGATGGGCTGCAACAGTTTGTATCTCTTGCATTGTCTGGAAGTTCTTCATCAAATCTCACATCAATGCTTTCTACTATTTTTCGAAGAGTCTTTTTGTAGCACCTGTACCCTTTACTTTTGGATGCATATCCTAGAAATATCCCTTCATTTGCTCTTGCATCAAATTTTCCAAGATTTTCATCATTATTCTTTATGTAACACTTGCTTCCAAAGATTCTGAAATGTTTGATTGAAGCTAGCTTTCCATGCCATATTTCATAGGGAGTCTTGTCACTGCTTGGACTTAAGTGAGATTTATTAAGGATATGTACTGCTGTGTGTATCGCTTCTGCGCAGAAGGTTTGAGGAATATTATTCTCTTGCATCATGGCTCTGACAATTTGTTGAACATATCTATTTTGTCTGTCTGCTACTCCATTCTGCTGAGGTGTCCCTGCAATAGTAAATTGTTGATTTATGCCATGTTCATTGCATAGGTCAGCAAAGTCATAATCTGTGAATTCACCTCCTCTGTCTGATCTGATGCATTTCAGCTTGCATCCTGTCTGATTTTCTGCTAAAGCATTGAATATTTTGAATTTTTCTAGAGCTTCCAATTTATTCTTGAGAAATGAAACCCATGTCATTCTGGAGAAATCATCTATTATCAGCATGAATTAGGATTCTCCACTTGGTGTTTTAGTTCTTGCAGGTCCGCACAGGTCCATGTGCACAAGTTTTAGAGGTCTTCTTGTTGATAAATCATCTTTGGCCTTGAAGGCTGTGCAAGTCTGTTTGCCTAATTGACATGATTTGCATATGGTATTAGAAGGCCTCTTTATTTCTGGCATGTATCTGACATCTTTCTTCTTGCTTAGTCTGATTATGTGATTGAAGCTGAGATGTCCCAACCTTTTATGCCATAACCATGACTCTTCTAGCTTGCTAAGATGACATGCTTCATCTTCCTCTTTCACAATGTAAACATTACTCTATGTTTGAACTCCTTTGAGCAGAGTCTTACTTGTGGTGCTTGATCTAACTTCACAATCTTGTGCTCTAAAAAGAACTTCACATCCTTTGTCACACATCTGACTGATACTTAAGTAAATTTTCTTTCAACCCATCTACAAATAGTACATCTTGGGCCTTTCCTCTGCCATTTTCTATGCTGACTGAGTCTTTTCCCTTGATTTTACCTGATTTATCATTGCAAAAAGTAACATTGCCAAATTTCTTTTCATCAAGAGTTATAAACTTGCTTCTGTCTCTAGTCATGTGTTTTGAGCAGCCACTATCCAAATACCACTGGCTTTTCAGGTCTTGAGCAGTTAGAGCCAAGTCACATTTATTCACCTTCTTTATCCACTGGAGGCACCCTTTTGTTTGGTATCTTTTGTGAGGTGATGAACTACATCTTCTTAGAGGACATTTGGAAGGTATATGTCCAACTTGATTGCATTCACAAAATTTGATCATAATTTTTGTAGAATTATGAGTATGAACAAAATTTCTTTGATTCATAAACCTCCTTGAGGTGTTAAACATCAATATTTGTCCATACTTTCTACACTCATTGATTTTATGGCCAAATTCCTTACAATAAAAACAATAGCCATAGAAACTATTTGCATACCTAATGTAAGGTTGTCTCTTCCATTTGTTTGCTTGAGGCAGTCTCTTCAATGTTTGCATCTTTTGCTAGTTTGAATTACTCCTCCTTGTATGAAAATATGTAGCAATGAGTCCCAGCTTGTGGCAGACATAACAGGTGGCATTCTTCATAGGAGGGAAGAATCTCCTTTGATGGCTTCAAAATTTTACATATTCAGAGGCATATGACCCTTTTTCTGTTGTCTTAGTATTTATTGCCTTCTTTGTTATTAGAGGTTTCTTCTGATCTCTGTCTTCCTTATTACAGGTTTCTTCTTTTGTAGGAATTGTTTGATCTGCTTCATCATTCTTCTTTTCTTTTACAAAAATAATCTCTATGTTTTCCTTTTCTTTGCTTTTACTTGATTCTCCTTCATAGCCTATTCTAGTTTTTATCATAGGAGATCTTTGAGCACCAAGAATTTCGTTCAACTTACTAGAGCTTGTTGTTTGAGAAGAGGTTATAACCATTTTCCTTTGAGAATTTTCTAATTTCTTCCCGAGACATACTACTTCTTCTTCCAACTTTTCTTGTTCCTGAGTTTTTTCTTTGATTTGCTTAAGTAACATGTCCTCTATCTTCTTGGCTTCTTCAAGATCTATCTTTAGCTGCATCAGGACTTCTGAATTCTGTTCTTCTCATACATACTTGAGGAGAATGCCCTTTTGTTTTCTACATTTCAGCTTGAGTCTATCAATCTCTTCCAGAGCACTTCTTAGCTCCCCCTCAAGGTCGACTTCACCTTCTTCTTCTTCATCTTCTAGTAGGAGACCTTCAAGTTCTTCTATAGCCATCAATAAAAATTCAGAGGTTCCATCTTCACTTTAGAGTTCATCTGGATCTTCGGATGTAATGTTGTCTTGTTGAGCATAGAAGGATTTACTGCTGAACTTCTTTCCTTTCTGCCAGTTCTTTGATGTATTTTTCTTTGACTCTTGAGCCTGATTCCTTACTTTCTTGTGAGGACACTTAGCAGCATAGTATCCAAATCTTCCACAGTTAAAGCATTTGAAAGGAATTTTACCTTTGTATTTACCTGAGCCTCTATCCAATTTCTTGAAAAATTTCGCCTCTTCTTCATTCGAGCAAGAGCATATGTCTTCCTCTTCTTCTTTCTTCTTTTCTATTTTAAAGGTTGCCTCCCTAGGACTTGGCTTCTTCTGTGGGAGCCTCATCTCATATGCTGTTAAATTTCCAAGTAGATGGTTCATGGTCAAGGTCTCCCAATCTACTGTTTCTTCTATTGCAGACACCTTGGGATTAAACCTAGATGGAAGAGATCTTAGAATATTTTTCACCATTATACTTTCTGGCATGGTTTCTCCAAGAGCTTTCATATTGTTAACAATTTCTGCAACTTTTAGGAAGAAGTTGTCAATGTCTTCATCATCATTCATTTTTAAGTTCTTAAACTGGGCTCTATAGACTTGAAGTTTGGCAGTATTTACCTTCTTGTCTCACTCATGGATATTCTCTAGGGTATCCCACATCTCTTTGGTAGTGTTTTTGTGCTTTACTTTGATAAAATCTGCTTCACACAATCCATTCAATATGGCATTCATGGCTTTTGCGTTAGCTACACAATCTTGTTTGGATTCTTTCTCTAAGTCAGTTGCCTTTGGGGCATATCCTAATTCCACAACACCCCAAACTTCTATTCCTGGAGACATTATTTATGTCCTCATTCTGATTTTCCAGAAAGAATAATTTGCACCAGTGAAAAAAGGGGCTTTATTGTTTGAGCATCCTTCTTTACTAGCCATCTTGGGAACCTAGGATCTCCTTTCAGTTTTTAGACTGGTACAAAGGAACCTGCTCTGATACCAAGTGTTGAACCCTTAGTTAAACTGAGAGGGGGGGGGGGCTGAATCAGTTTAACACATTCATGGACTTTTGAAACTTTTCATTAAACCTTATTTACACCTTCATTTCATGTTCAACTTAACATGTGAGTAATCTTAGAATGTGAGCAGCAAGTATTAATATAATATAATAGTAGACTTAATATGAGAGTAGCAGGTATTAAGCAGATGATATAAATCATATCAACACATAAACATCATGCACAGAGACACCAGATACAAGTGGAAACCCATAAAGGGAGAAAACCACATCTTATTATTGTTTTGATGCAAAGGCAAGCTCCAACTCCCTCTCACCACTGTTTTTCTGCAGGCACCAACCTACAGGAGGCTCCAACCTCAGTCATCTACAACTGACGGCTATCAAGCTGCAACTTGATAGGGAAGCTCCAACTTCCTCAATTTATCAAACTGAATTTTTTCTGATTTACCTCAGATATTAGCTCTGTTCTGTAGCATCTCTTTCTGCTCTTCTTTTCTTAATCTTCTCTGCCTCACTCTTCTATACTCTGCATTCTCTATATTTTCTCTCTCTCTAACCTTTTTATGCATATCAAGATGATGTTACTTATAGAGAATTCTTTATGACTGTTTGTATTCCTCAAGGAATTAAAAATGGATAGCCATACCTCTTAGTCTTCTACCTTCTCATTTCTTTTTCAGCTTACTTAGAAAAATGTAACTGTAGGTGCTTATTTTAATATTACAGTGGGATTTTGTTTTCTTCCGGAGACTTGCCAATGCATCACAACAATGTAAATTAATTAAAAACATTTACAATCAATTACAATGAAAACTTCAGCTCACTTATTCAGCCTCTTGGTTCACTACGCTTGTCTTTTCTGTGACTATGCTGTATTTGGCTTTTCTGCTTACTGTCGCAGTGTAATTTTCATACCTATGTAACTGCCCTTTTTATACATCACAATTTAAATCTCGGCATGATAAGAATTGATTTTAACAACTAGACTGTTGTTTTATATAACATAGGTAACTTCTGACTTTAAATCTGGGCGAATTCCAACGCTTTACCCACATCAACTGTCTTCTTGATGTTGTGAGTTCCGCAAGCAGAACATACATACACCACGCCTTTGTTTTATGGCCTGATGTGATTGCACACATCACAATCGTATTCTATTAATAATCGCCCTCCACCTTAAGCCGAGGCTCGTGGGTCCTCAGACCACGCGGCACATTTCAATACAATTGCAACAAAATTTTATATATATAACAACGCCTTTTATATATATAACCCAATTTCATTTCTCGGCATAATTATACAGAGTTTAATCATACAAACTTCCTTTTTAATATGCCTCAAATCAACTCTCAGCATAAATAATAAAACCTGTTTAAACATATAAAACCCCCTTTTGGGCCCACCTGCCACGTTTTCCAATGCGATATACTACTCCTCCAGCGATTTACGATTACGATTGATCGCAATCGCAAAATTCATTAACTTGCTCTGTTGTGTTGCCTTGCTCTGATGCGATTTATTTGATGCAATGCGATTACTTCGATTGCGATCAATCGCAATCGCAACTTTTAGTTGCAAGTCCCGCTACCCTGCTTTCACTCCAATGCAATTGACCACTGTTAAGTTCTTCCGTTTGCGATTAATCGCAATCGCAACTTGCGTTTTCATGTTCTGATGCCCATACTCCGATACTCCGATGTGATTAGGTCGGAATTAAAATAAATTTGAATCATAGTTCATATATCCATCGGGTCCGGAACTCAATCGGAACTCTCGTCGATATGTTCCGCTGCTCGGTTTTTCTCCGATGCAATTGGGAAAGGGTCCCACCATATAAAACTATGTTTGTTTTAAAACCAAGCATTAAGACCTTTGGTTCTTTGTCCACAAAGCGCTCCATATAAATATATATATATACATACATATATATATATATATATATATATATATATATATATATATATATATATATAAGCTTTAAGCCGATGCAATTAAGCCAGAACTCAAACCTATCAAGACACAGTTTATATTCCCATCGAGTCCGGGCTTCAATTGCAATCGCAACTTTTTGTTGATAACGTGTTATGCTACCCTTATATTCTCCGATGTGATTGGGTGAGGGTCCCACCTTATGGTACTTTGATTCTTTGTTAAAAAGCCGCTCTATATATATTAATATATATTCTTTGGACCTTTGTGCATAAGGCGCAATATATGTAATGCGCTGCATATATACTCCAGCGTGGGTAACGATTCCCGGAATGAGATTTATATATATATATATACTTTGTTGCTCCAATCTTTAGTGTATCTTCCAGCTGGGGAGGTGATTCTAGGAATTTGTTTGTATATATATATATATATATATATATATATATATATATACTTTCCGCTTGGGTTATACAATTTTCAGAATTGTGTTTATGTATCCTCCAGCTGGGGTAGCGAATCTTGGAATTAAAAATGGCTCTGCCTCTGTATTCACTACCTCTGCCTCTACCTCTGCCTTAGCTTCTTCTGCTACTCGACCTCTATCGCTGCCTTCGCTGTACATATTACCTGCTGCTGTTCTTTGCCTATCTTTGCATCTGCTACCTTCTTTGTCTGTCTCTGTCTTTGTTGCCTCCATTTCCATAAATGACAATATTTCCAACAAGGTTAAGACTTTAGAGTCACTACCAGTGAGGATAAGGTCATAAATGTAAAGAACACATATTATGATATGGTTTTCTATTTTTTTGGTGTATAAATTAGGGTTATAACAACATCTAGAGAAGATAATGTTAGGAAGAAATGAACTTGTCTAGGACCATAGACAAACTTCTTAAAGGGAAAAACAAGGTTGGAGTCATTCTGAACATGTATATGAGGTTTTTCCATGTATATTTATTCATGTATATCCCCATATAAGAAGTAATATTTAACATCCATCTAATGGACCTCTGATCCATGCAAGACAACATGGGCTAGAAAAAATGTAGATGGAATTCATTTCAGTGACAAGGAAATTTTTTTTATTGTAGTAAATTCTTTCAAATTGAGATAATCCTTTAGAAACTAACCACAGCTTATATATCTCAACAATTCCATTTGATGCATACTTATTTCTATACACCCATTAACATCTAACAATTTTTCTTCCTTTTGGAAGAGGGGCATGTTCTCAAGAATTGTATACCATTAAGGAACAACATTATTCATTCATTGTTGCATCCCAATATGGATATCTTGAAGCTTATTCAAATGTTTATGGATCATGAGTCTCTAAAATTTGAGCCATAAGGGAAGAGGTTTGTTCGAACTATGAATGAGTATGATGCTAATTTGTAGGATCACCTGCAAGATCACCAACTACTTCTTATGTGGAACAAACCCATCTTGGAAGTTGTGGTGCTAATGTGGATTCATTTCTAATGGAATAGTTTGGAGGAATGTGAGTAGGAAGAGAAGGATTTTCATCCTCAATAGCATTTTTCGAAGAAGAATAAAAAGTAGGAACAAAAGGTTACACAAATGTTCATATGGCTTGTAGGCCAAAGATGGCACAAACAACAAATTATGCTTATAGGCCAATAGATTTTCATCAAAATCAACATATCTTCCAATAATTATTTAATTGTAATGAGGTTGTAGAATTCTATAAACTTTTAGATCTTCATAATATCTAACAAAGATACACTTATGAAATTTAGGTTGTAAGGTTTTCATTTTCTCATTAAGAATGTAAGCCCATGCTACAGTATGAAATACACATAATTGACTCACATATATCTTAATTTTAGTCAATATTTCATCTAGCGTTATATTTTTTAAATACTTTGTGAGAGTGTGATTTATCATGTAATTTAAAAAATAGATTGCTTCCTCCCAATAATTAAGACTTAATCCCTTAGATTGGATCATACAATTGACCATTTCCTTTAAAGTGTGATATTTTGTCTCGATAACACCATTTTGTTGTGAAGTATATGAAATAGTATGTTACATTTGAATGTCATGTGAAATGCAATAGGTTGTGAATTTATTGTTGTCATATTTTCCATATTCATATTCATTATATATTATTAATCCTTGTATTTAATTCCCATATTATTTTTATACAAGGGCCTTGTAAGACAAAAACATGCCAAAAAATTAACTCTTAAGTTTTAAGTAAAGCCAAGTGAATTTGTAGAAGTCATAAAAGAAAGTTAATAAGTACTTGTGCCTAGAGAAAGAAGGAGAATAAAGTGGACCACAATCACTATGAACAAGATGCAAATGGGTTGAGGCATTCCAAGAGGTATGTTTTCAAAAATGTTGTGATGATACTTGTCAAGAAAACAAATGGCACAAACACAATCTGTAGAAGAAATTAGTGGAAGACTGGTTACTATATTTGTATTACATAATTGCTACAAGGAGCAACAGTTTAGAGTAAAAAACTATCCATTCCAAGGTCTTCTCAAGTAATTTTTGTGAGCAATAAAAATTGAGGGAAAAGAATGTGATCCAAATTTGTTAAAATTATACAAACTAGTAATATCATCAACAATTCTAGTGACAAGGATATGCTTAGGATATTTTAAATCCTTAATTAGAAATTGGTGAGGTGAAAACTTTAGTGTTTTAGTTTCACTTTAATGAGTGATATGATACAATAATAGAAAGTTGCAAGAAAGACTTAGAACACATAAGATATCATTGAAATGACCATTTTATACTTGAATTTTCCTAGACCTTATAATGTTAGGAGATCTAACATCACCAACAAATATTTTTTGGTGTTACAATAATTAAAAGTAGAAAAATGTCTATACTATTAGCATACGATACACTTCTCAAAAATCAATAAGCTACTCATAAGAAGAAGTAGATGTTGCATCGAAGTATAAACCAAAAGAAGAAGGAATGTTTCTATGAGAAGAAATATTAGATGAAAAAGAACAAAGATTGTTGTTGTGATTTTTCATTGCTACTTCTAAGGCCTCCATCATTTTAAAACATTTGATGAACTTCTTTCCCACACAAATTGTAGAGTTTATGATCCTTTTACTCTTTAATTTTAGTCCTTTGTTGTAACCACCTCCTCCCACATTTACCCATATTCACTGGTTTGCCTGGGGTAAACACAAGTTGAGGGTCACTATGATAAGACTCAACCTCATATATAAACTTAAGGAAATGCAGTCGACAACTTAAAATTTTACTGATCTCCCTTAAGTGCTATAGGACCTCCACGATCTACCCAACCCTTCCAAGTGTCCAACCCCTGAGATAACTCTCTTTTTCACTCATCTAGAGCCTCAATCACTCCATTTTCAAGACCTCCATGCAACTATAGCCCTCCAGTCGCACTCCTAACCCTACTTCCTAGTGATTGTGGAGTTTTGTAGTTAGTTCTATGCCCGTGAATCGGAATTCTGAGGAAATTTTTCAGGAATATATCTCAGGTCACTTCCCAGAACTCAATCAAACTTTTAGAAAGGATGAATATCATGGAAAAAAAGCTTTCAAACCAAAACTTGAACAAGGACTTGACCTCACCCTTCCCAACTAGGATTGGAATTCCGTGAAACACACGATGAACATGCAACCTACAAGTCATGAATTCATATTTGAATAGAGGAATCTAAAACTTATATATGGTTTAAAAAGAAGGAATAATGCCCTCTCACAATGGTTATCATAACACCAATTAGGTCATGTATTCATTATTCATTCATTTACTAATCAAAAGATGATGAGATCCATGACTAAGATCTGTTATAAAACCATGCTTATAGCCAACATATAACTAAATAATTAATAATGATAGAATAGTCATTAAAGACCCATAATAGCAAGTATATTTACTCATTAAATGTAAGAGAAACTTAGATCTTATTATCCATATCAAAAATCCAACCAATTCAGGGAATTTCACATACCACCTAACCATATATTGGGTTGAACCAAACATTTATTTTAGCCATTCACCCTTGTGCCATATTCCAAGCATATATGTGGGATCTCATGGCATAAATCAATCCATAAAAAACCAAGGGAATCTATAGTTTAAAACACCTCCACCCTCACCATGTTTTGATCTCACCTAAGTCGGTTCTATGATAAAAAACCAAACCGAGCTTTGATGCCTCAGAATTCCTTCACCTTCCCTTGAGGAATTTTCTTGTCTCCACCCACATGTTGAGGTATGCCTAAAGAAAACCATCCCCACCCCCAACGCTTGGGATTTACCTGAGACCACCTCACTTAGATCCAAAACATTACATCAATACAAATATCAACCAAGAATGAACCCCATCACACCATGGCTATCCAGAAATTGCAAGGCAAGGCTAAAAACCATTTTCGATACTTGACAAAACCCATGCCAATGACAAAAAAAGAACCAAATATCCACATGCACATACCATGCATTCCAAAACCATCTAGGAAATCATAAATGAAACCTGTTACCTACAATTATTCCTAATGAAGCTGCTTGATCCAACCTTTCCTTTCTTGATACTTTCTTTCCTTGTCCTTCCTTTGCTTTCCTCCCTTGCTTTCTCCTCCTAGTGTTCTTCTTCTATATGAAACCAATTCTAAAAATGAACTTAAAAAAGGCTATGAATTGATCCTAATAATCCTTTCTATCATCGATGCCTCTGTTTTCTTCAATTTCCTCTATTTTCCCTTAAATTTCCTCCTCACATGCAACCTATGACCTTTCACCTCCCTTTTCTCCTAATTTATTTTATTTTCGTAAATAATATGCCAAATAATGCCTCTTTTCCTTTTCAAAGCCTTCTCCATTTCCCTTTTATCTTTCCCTTAACCATAATAAACAACAAGTGATTTCCACTACAATTATTTTTCCAACACTCAACTTAGAATACATGTCTCATGACTTTGGTCTTATTTTGCCTTTATTAACTTTATTACATGAAATTTTAACCTGATGTTGTTACATACCCCTCCCCCTTAGGGGAACACCATTATCTATGTTCAATGACACCTAAAACCAACAAAACCTCTAAAAATCAAAACACACTTCCCATGGAGCTTTATAACACAAATAATTACAATATTTATAATAACAAACACATATAATCATGCACATTTTCTTTGACCAGAAAATAACCATAATATATATGGAGTTTTATAACCACAACTCGTTACAATATTTACAATAATATACACATATGAGTATTTTATCTAACCAGTAAATAAAAAGATATGGTTCTAGTATCAGCATCAATGGAATATTGAGGCTTACACCTCCACTCTCAAAGTAATACCAGGATTCACCTCCTTCCTAGGAAGTCTAGAATCCACTGCCAAATTCAACCTGCATCCAATGTCCAATGCTACGATCTTTGCACTACTTGTTCCTTCAGTGAAAAGTTACCAATGCATTTTGCCAAGGCACACTCTGAATGTTCATTTTATTCCATATGGAAATGATAATGACCAAAACAAATCCATTCCCTAACCTTGACTTCTCTGCTACACAATCCCTTAGGTAATTTGGTCACCCCCTTTCGTACAATCACTCACCTTTGAAGTTCCTCATCATCTCCTCTCCTGGGCGATCGATCCCTTTGCAAGGTTTCCTTGCATCAGAAGGTCCAAAAACCAAGGCATATCCCTGACTCAAAACCATCATATTGGTCATAACATGCTTATGGAAATAAATGGACACTATTGGGTACTAGTGTCCCACAATGGCCCTGCGCTTGAAGTGTTTTACCAACATAGTGTTGTTTGTTCCAATTCCTTTTGTTGTTGCTTCTAATTCTTAAAATAAATTTCAACCACTCAAGCCCGACATTTCCATGTTTCCCTGTACCAAGCACATAATTTCCATTAGACTCGAAAGGAATTGAAATAAATTCAAATCATACCTTATTGGTGGTGTAAATAAGGTGCACTTTCCATTCTGTTCACTTCCTGTCGCTTGAAAATCAAGTTAGCTCTTGATCAAATCATCATGTATAAACATATCACATCAAGTTAGCTCAAAACGCAACCATCATAAATCAAAATCATAAGTAACATGTAACCATCATAAACCAAAATCATAGATCATATGCAAAATTAAAACTAAAATAAAATATTGATAAATATCTTTCAAATGGTTCTTTTCTTCTACCTTTGTTCTTTTTCATTTCCGTACACACACTAAATCGGTTTCCAAACATGGCAAGTGCTTGATCTTATTTTTAAGCAACAAGGTTATATGAAGACTAAACCACTTCCTCCCTCAATATCAACAGTAAGGATATCCTGGGACTAAACCACCTAAACCCTCAATATCAACAAAAATAAAATCTAGAGACTAAACCACCTCAAATCTCAATAGAAACAAGGGTGTCCCAAGACTAAACCACCTGAATCCTCAATATCAACAATAAGGGCATCCAAAGACTAAACCACCTCAATGCTCAATAGCAACAAGGGTATCCCAAGACTAAAGTTACCACCCCTCAATAGCAACAAGAGTATCTCGAGACTAAGCTTCCTCAATCCTCAATATCAAGAAAAATGGAATCCAGATACTGAACAACCCTCAATAACAATGACAAGGTCCCAGACAAACCCATACTTTCCTATCCCATCACATTGTACAACATGTACACACATAGTATACAATGCAACACAAACACCTACACCCAGCGTACAACATGACACATACACCCACATTCGGTGTACAACATCACATATACACCTACAGTGTAAAACACAACACATACACCTACACCCAATGTAAAACACAACACATACACTTTCACCTAGTGTAAAACTCAACACATACACCTAAATCTGGTGTACAACACAACACACATATGTGCACATCGTAGAATACCATGAATATGCATGTCATGATACAATGACTACATAATATATATAACACAATACCACACGTACATAACACTACCTCCACAACGTGTACACAACACCACATGCACAAAACACCACATGTACCACATGTACACAACACAACATGCACACGGGACCATCTGTACAACATTCACACATCACCATATGTACATAGCACCGCTATACAACATGAAAGAAACACCATATGTAAATAACACTGCTATACAACATGTACAACATATATACAACAATAGTACTGCACATCCAGAGACAATGTCGTCTCTACCAAGAAACCTTGCTTCTAGTGTATCCTCATTATCCATGCTTATTCCATCATGTGACAGATCACACTTCTTTCATTTTTTTGATGTATCCTTCAAAATTACCTACTATAACATAAATAGGCATAAGCACATAATATCAAACCATATCCATGTGATACTAACCTCAAATATTTTTTGAGGCTACTCTTCCCACTTGATTCCTCATAAAACCAAGAACCTCTTCATGCCATTCACATGCATAAGAAATCACTCCTCTACAAGAATTATTCTTGGTGACCTTTCCAAACAACAACATACATACCTACATATATACATATAAGAAATAACATAAAAAATTCATGATCCCTGGCAAACATGTTAGAGAACTACACACATAAGCATATATATATATATACACACACACACACACACACACACACACACACATATATATATATATATATATATATATATATATCTGTGTGTGTGTGTGTGTGTGAACACTAATAAAACAAGCATGATCACAACACAATTACTAGATATCACAAGGTCAAGGTTAAGAGAACTCCATTTATCTGTGCACAACTTGCACAACAATGAGAAAAACAGTTCCAAAATTAGGCAAGGAATATGATGCCGCAAGTCCATTTATTATAACTTTCATGTTACCTTTCTTGTGATCATCCTGCAAATCTCCATTTATCCCAATGGACCCAACCAACCCAAGTAGTTTTCATATCCTTTCCTTCAACTTCCCTTTATTCATGCACCAAGCTTCTTCTGGGTCTTACATTACCTTTTGGGTTACACTCATATATCCCTGAGCTCCATTAAATTTATTCCTTCCCTAACCAATTCCCAAGGCCCTCAGAATATAAAATGAAAGAATCGAAAGCAACAAAGAAAAAAAAACATGAAAAAGCAATAAAAATATGACACCACAAATAAAGTGGCATGGTCATGCACCAAACATAAACAAAACTACAATTCAAGCACAAAAAAATCCCAAAGTACTGAAAGCACAAAACTAAAAACATATACCATGATTAAATCCCCATGGGTTCCCCATGCTTCCAAGGGAAACCTCAACTTGATCCTTATTCAAGATTCATGGTAGTCTCTTTTTCCATGCAATACCTACATCATACTACCATAAACACACAACTGTTAGTGCATAAATAAACATACCAATATATAGGTTACCTTACCTTGTTGTATTCATCATGTTGAACTGTAACTAAACACGTGCACATATAATCTCTCAAGGGATTCCAATTCCTTGATGAATCCAGCCATGATTGGAAACTAGCTATTGCACTTGTCAAATACATGTTCATGAATATACCATATATCTGCATAATGTCAGACAAAATCCAAAGTTGAGAAGACTTCTTGTATGCAAAGCGCTCATTTATTTGGAATTGTGGTTTCCAAACATAAATGAATGATTTTTTACCCAATTAATTTATATTACCTTTTACCTTGTTGTAATTGATTCCTATTACATACTGTTACATCACCCAAGTATTAGTTATATAAACAAATCAAATTTTACCTTGTTATGTTAATACCAAGCATTTTTGTTACACAGCAATTCATCATCGTCCCTATAATTCCCCATCCCGCACATTGGAGGGCTTATTCTGTGACCTATGAGTAGTGACATGACAAGGAAATTCATTCCCCTGAAGACAATTCCTTGTGAAAAACCCTAAAAATAGCCTTTTTGTCTTGGCACGACTAGCTAGTTCATCCCTCGCACCAATGGGGGAAATCATCCAAAGAGGGCGTGCCAGCTGGCGCATTGTCACAGTGTTATACCCGCGCCAGGATTATTAAGGAGTGTTTTTTAAAAATAAATGGCGGAAGATTGAATCCAACCAATTCCTGAACTGGTCTCTAAATTTAGTTGGGAGGTTTGGCTCCGGACCTCCATGTAGAGGAAGTGGTTTTCCACCTCTCATGGAAGCTTCCTTGAGGATAGGGCCAATCCCATGATTGTAGGGATCCCAACTCCCCTTCCACCATCTATATAAGCTTTCCATTTTCCTTTGCAATCTAGTCTCCAAGAGCCTTCATAGCCTAAAGAATGCTGCAAGAGCCTTGATAGTCCTCATAGAGCCAAATCAGTAGCAAGGAGATTATTGTCAAGACAACCGAAGAGAGAGGTTTGTCCCATTCCCGACGAGCTTTACCGAGACATATTCCACTGTCGACCCGCTGAAGGAAGATCCAGCATTAGAGCCAGGTTGTATCTTTCTTCGTATTAATTAATGTTAAGCGACTTTGGTTATTGTTCCACTCGTATTGTTCATACTTTGTGATCATGAGTTGTATCTTCTCTGACTGATACATAATTGCATATATTGGGTTTTGCGCTTGTGTGTTCGCCATGTTTCTTGTATGTGTAGGTGTTCATTCGCGACAAGTGGGAGAATTTTGATCTGCCAGAGCAAGGAAACGAGAATGCTACCTTCTCTACGAACAACATCATTGGACTTAAGGTAGGCCTTCTTTGCAATTTGGTCTATTGCAATTAGAAATTTGTGCCTTAGCGTGATACGATTGTTGCTAGTCCCGATCTGGGCTAGTAGGGATCGCCTGTGTCCGCAAAGGGGATTTACCTCTACAACAAATTGGTGACTCCATTGGGGAGACATTGATTTGGAGTATTGTCTTGTCTTTTCAGTTGATTCTTAACTTTGCTTGCTTTATCAACTCTTTTGGCTGGCTCCTTTCATGTGTTTGGATTTTGTTTAGCTTCACCATCACTAGTTTGTTTCTTGGATTGCTCTTTTTTATTTTTGCTTAGTAAACTCGACTGGCGCGCTTATTAGCCCGACATTTGCGCCAATTGGTGCATGTTGCCAGTGTATTACCCACACCAATCCTGTTCTGGCGCTAGATTCAGCCTAAAAGTCGCGCCAATTCCGTAAGGTGCTAGGGTTTTCTCTGTTTTGAGCTTTCGGAGCTTGATCTGTGATTTTGGTTTCATTTTTATGACTTCTTGAGTGTTTTGGAGCCTTGTTTGACTGACTGTGGCCTTCATCCTTTGGTTTTTTGCTCTCTTCTATCAATTTTTCATTCTATCCCTAGGGCATCTAGGTGCTATAGTGTGTTGAGCCTCCTGTGGGAGTTTTTGGTTTCTATATGTTCAGTCAACTTTGTGATTGCTTCTCTGCATTCGTTTGGTGGTTGACTATCGTTTTGTTGCATTGTTTGAGTGATTGGTTTCTTCCTCATTCGAATTTCACCTTGTCTCGTTTTGGGCCTAGATTACATGGTTCATTTGATTCTTTGGGATTCTCTTAGTTTTGAGGGATTATTTTGTCAATTTGAGCTCTGATTGTGTGTTTGCATTGAGTGAAATTTGCTTGCTTTTACTCTTTTTCTATCGCTTCTCAAATTGTTCATTTCATTAGTTTTCACTTGTTTAGTGCACTTTTCTCTCAAACACTGAAAATACAAAAAAATATCTTTTGCTTTTGATTAGTTAATGCAAATTGAATCTTTTCTGTGTTATTAGTGATTTGTAACTCTGAAAGAAAAGCTTTTTAGTTTCCATTAGCTGCATTAGAGACATCACTGGTTGTTGTCTGGTCATTTTGTTATTGTGTGAAAAGCTCTTAACTCTCTCGTAATTAGCTTTCATCGAATGAAATGATATACTATGGCATGTAGTGTGCATTTAGGAGGTTTTGAGAAATAACACTTGCTAGGGCTTGAAAATTGAAACATAATTGAAGATTAACATTAAAATTTATTCAATTTACACTAAGGCAACATTGAAACATTAACAAAATATTTAGAGGTCTAGGCTAGAGATGTGTTCCGGCGTCGTTAAACCTAGTAGATGTTGTTCGCCTCTTAGCTTTAGACAGCACTAGTACGGACTTGTGCTCCCCGTACTGTCGCGTATATAAAGGGAGACCCCACTAGGTTGCTATCCTTTATCCATAGGAAGCCGAGTCTACCACCCTATACTCGTGATACACTGGACACAACATTAGGGGATATTACCTACACATACGTTAAGTCCTTGGTTGATTTCTCTTTCATTTTGAAACCAAGGTGTATATTGCAGTTCACGGTTATTTGGTACACCCTTTGCCTAGAATTCCTGAGCAGTCATTTTGATCTTATCTGACTCCTTAAATTTGAAAATATCACCAAGCGATTGTCCTTTCATGCTTTCTTCAAAACTGAAAGAGATAGAGTCATATTTCATTTGTTTCTCGACTCTTAAAACATGAAATGGTGAAGTTTCTAAGATTAAATGTGGTAAAATAAATCACCTACGATCACACACCCTGTTAGAATTTTCTTGTTGGTCGTTTGATTATGTGCTTTGATTTTTCAGCCTGTGTGTTTGTTTGATCTTTCTCTCTTGTCATTATTGTCACAATGGCAGAACCCTCAGTTTCGTCTATTGGTAGTCTGTATACGGACGATTCATCAGAGGCCTCTCAGTCCTCTGCTGAACCTCAGCAGCCTATCGTTTCCGAGTTTCCTGACGGGGGACCGGTTCTATCTGAGCTTCCCTTTGGAGGACCAGTTGAGTTCAATTGGCCCTTATCCGATGCTTAGTCTGGATTTGGAGTAGGGGAACATTTCCCTCCTCTTACATTGGGTTCGCCTTTTCTAGCTGCTGTTATTCCTCCTAGTCCTCACCATTTGTTACGAGATCTTGTGGCAGGTTCAAATATGGGTGCATCCAACCATTCTCCTAGTGAGGAAATCCCCACGTCTAGTGAAGATTACCAGTTTTTCCCAGAAGACAACCCTGAGTTATCTGTCATGTCTTTGCCCGGTCCCTCACTTCCAGCGGGATATAGATCTTTGAGTCAGATTATGACCGCTGTTGCCTCTATGGGGATATCAGCTCCTTCTACGAGGTCAGTTATTCCTTCATTGGGGATGTCTCCAAGGACACCCATCACGTCATCCCCTCCAGTCACTTCAATTCCTGTCAAGCCCACTATCTATGTGGCCGCATCGACACCCGCTATTACCACTCAGTCCGTAAGGACCACATCACTTCTGAAGACATCTATATAGAATTTTCTATGCCGGAGAACATTTCTCCTGAGGAGTATCAATTTTCCCAACAACAATCGAACCTCTAGGTCAGTCAATCCTCCCAAGATCCCAACCATCCGTATTTTTCGCATTATGCATAGGATGGTACCCTCGTTTACATTTTTCCATATCAATATGATGAGCAGGGAAATTCTTTACATTTACTCACTCCCGAGGCTTATCTCCATGGTCAAGGTTTTCCGTCTAACTAGGCTGGGAAACCCTACAACCCACAAGGGAAACCCTTCCAGGGCCAACCTTCGGGACAACCTGGTTATCTTTATGACCCACAAGGTCAGCCCTTACAAAGCCAACCTTCGGGCCTGCAGGGGTTGTTATACAGTCCACAAGGACATTCCTACAATCCTTCAGGTCAACCTATCCAGCCTCACCCTGTGGTCCAACCAGGGCAACCTCAAGGACCCACAGGTCAACTGGGGTACCAACCAGGGTCGTTGTACGGTCCTGGGGGGCAAGTCCAACCTTCTCAACCTATGGTGCAACCTCAGTATCCTATTGGTCCAAATGTTGCACAGCTAGGGCCCTCTTATGGTTTTGTTCCAAGTCAAACCAGTTATCAGGCACAACCTGACCCCATTCCACCACCAGGCCAACCGGCCCATTCGGCTCATCCTAGTGTCCCACCTCAGCCAAGTCAACCTGTACAACCTGTGCAACCTGCTTACCCGGGTCAATCTGTTCAACCAGGGCAGCCTATACATCCAGGTCAGCCTGTCCAACCAGGCCAGCCTACACATCCTATCAACCCTGCTCAACAATGGATTTAATCGATTCCGCAATCAAATCAACCAGTGTGCCTTAATTATCAGGCTCAGCAGGGTCCCACCTATCAGCAGCCTGCTCAACCCCAAGGCAATTACTATCCTCAAGGTCAATCTCGACTGACTTATAACCCACCCCAAGGTTCCCATTATTATCCTCAACAACCCGGCTACACCTATACTCAGCAGCTAAATCCACAGACTGCTTAAACGGAGCCGACATATAATCAGGGTCCATACCTCGGTTATCAACCCCCGTACACTGGTTACCAGCAATCGTATCAACCTGGTTATATGGCCTATACCCCCTATAGTCATAATCCTTCAGGAAAAAACCCATGGGGGCAAGGATACACTCAACCAGCATGGAGTACAGGTACAGGTCCTTATCAAGGGCCTGGTATGCCTTTTAATCCGTAGTTTCCGTTCTTGGCTACCTTGGAGTTACCAGATGTTTCTAAATTAACCAATGATCTGATTCTTCACAATCCTTATTGGCCTCCGGTTCCAACCAAGGTACCTGGCGACTGTCCTAAGTTTGAAGGTAAAGCTGGAGAGGACCCCCAAGCTCATGTAATGACCTACCGTCTATGGTGTTTTTTTAATTCTTGGGTGGATGATTCAATTCGTCTACGTCTCTTCCAACACACTCTTACCAGTGTTGCTGCTAAGTGGTATATAGAGTTACCCCGTGGCATCTTTCAAGAATTCAATATGTTATCTATGGATTTTTTGACTCACTTCCAGTTACTGGTTTGCTATGAAGTCGGGACGCATCTCCTAACTTCTTTGAAGCAGGATAAAGCCACCCACATATCTGACCATATTCATGAGTGGCGACGTTGTTGTAGACTGATCAAGTTTGATATACCTGATCAACTACTAACTCATTGGTTCACCACCTCCTTCATTAACAAAATCGCTCAAGATATTGCTATGGGGGCATGTGTGACTGAAGAACAAGCCATCGTGCATGCCCAATACCTGGATCTAGTGTACTCTCAGTCTGGCATGCTTTATGATATTTTGATTGATGCTCCACGACCGAGAACCTCTAAAGCACCACCTACCCCAGCGGTGGATGGTGTTATTGGTTCTGTTTCTCAAAATTCTCGAAAATCCTCGAATGGGAAGCAGAAGTCCAATTCTTCCAATAATTCTTCTCTTCCCGCTCCTCTAGATTCTGGGAAAACTATGGAGGTCAACGCCGTTCAGGGTAATCCTATGGAAAAGGCCTCCAAAGGAAAGAAGAAGGGCAAAGGAAAATCCAAACCCAACACCCCTAAACCAGAGTCTTCTAAACCTCGTACTGATGACGGTTCTCAATGTAAACCGAAGTACCCCCTGCCTTATGTTGGTCGCTTTAATTGCTTTCACAATTCAAGCTCCACATAAATTGTCAACCCGAGGAAGTCTTTTTATTTCAAAGATAATCACGCACTGGATATGCTCAATTTCAAAAGCAGAAACAATGTTGTAGTAAAAAGCCACACAATTATCAATCTCACAAATCTACTTATTCACACTCTGTTTAATCAAATCTGAAGTCACTTAAGTTATAGCAGAAATAATTTCTATGTTGCAGTTAAAATCCAAACAAAGGAAGACCAATCTGCAAGAAAAGAAATCAATCAACCATAGCAGGAACAGGACCCTATTCCTTAGTTAGGAACTTCAGCACCTGCTGCCTGACACTTAATTACACTGTAAGAAAGGTAGCTTCAAGAGACCAAGACCCTATTCCCATGAACAGGAACCTTCAGCACTTGTTCTCTTGTTTCTAATCACACTGCAGAAAAAGGAAGGCAATTAATGGGAGCAGGACCCTATTCCTCTATACAGGAATCTTCGGCACCTGCTTCCCAGCATCATACACTCATACAATTAATAGAAATGGATTTCTCACCTTCCAAGAGTGAATGTGTCCAATACATGCAGCGCTGAAGAAACAGAGTACTACTAAACTGTGCAACTAGTGTTCAATCAACAGTATTAAAGTAAAGTGCAAACAACGAAAAGAATTAAACAAATTACAGGAACCAAAGGGTGAATCTTGTGAGGAAGGCGGGCCCTTTCCCTCTCACAAGATTCCCCGGGAAAAGAATTAAATTAGAGCGCTCAAAAGAAGAATTTATTCATCTGTCAAAGTAAATGATACATTACAGATGGAGACTAGCTCCAGTTCTCACACAATGTTCTCCTGTAGCTTTACAACAATGAAATCCCTTCTAATGATGATGTCTCCTCCTTTTAAAGAGGAGACATCTTTTACAATTACATGAGAGAAAATGTACGCTTATCCCAAATTCGTTCACTTTCTCAAAACAGGACTATTCTGTTCTTCCAAAAAAAGATACTGTTACAACAGAGACAACAAGAATGCTATCTTCAGGCTAATCCAGGTAACCGTGTCTTCATGCTGTTACTACTATTCCACAAAAGGTTCTTCCAGAATCGCAAATTACGCATGACGGAATTTGCGTGCTTGACGGCTGTTTCAGCAACTGAGTCAGCTGTTTCAGCAACGGCTGCTTGTTCCTAGCAAAGCATATAACTTATCTGCGAGCTTTTGGACTTATGTTAGAAACGATGCACTTCGATTAATGATAAAATATAAGAGTATTATGGAATTAAATGTAAACAGATTAAACATATAATAAAGAAGAGGATTTTATATACCTTGGGGTAAAGTAGATGAAAATGATAATGGAATCCTTTTTAATCATGGTTATAAAAGTAAAATGGTGTCAAAGTATATAGCAAAAATGATACATAGTGGAGTCCTAACACCTTATTTGTGAAGGAGATCATTATACCAAGGATTGTCCCCGACGATTTGAAATTATTCAACTTCTCAAAGGCTCCAAAGGGACTCCGAAAGTTCTCAAAGAACCGTTCCCGTCTCAGCAGACCCAGATGGTTGAAAAAACTTCACCATCTGCACCATTTGGGTCCCAGGTCTTTATGATGAATGGTGATGTACCTGTCTCAATTGCTACGTGTTCGAAGGATTATGCTGGATCACGCCGCGCAGCTGGCAAGGAAGTTGTGGATGGCCCACCTCCCCCCCTGTTTCTGGTCCTTTGGAAATTGAGAAGCCCAGTGCTGAACCCGTTGTGAGGCCACCTTCTAAAGTTGTTCTGTGAAGATCTTCCTACAACCCAAATGCTCGTGCCGCTCAGCACTACAGTATTGTTTAGGATTTGGCATAAGCGCCTTCTGATATGTCCGCATTAGAAGTCCTTCAAAGTTTCCCTTCGCAACAGAAATCTTTGTTGTCTGCGATCGGTGGAATCGATCCCACTGATTCTAATCTTCTCACCTTCGACCTAGAAAATTTTACCCCCCGAATTCCGCATCAAATTTCTCTTGTGATACAAGTCGATATCAACAGCCTCAACATCCATAGCACCGTTGTGGATGAAGGTGCTTCCACCTGTGTCATGTCATCTTCCTGCTGGAAGGCCATTGGCTCTCCGACTCCTTCATCGTCGCCCAATACCTTAGAGGTATTCGATGGTCGGGAATGAAAACCCCTGGGTGTTCTTGAGAGTTTTCTGATTATGTTACAAGGGAAGACAGTCAACGTAGAAGTATAAGTGGTTGATGCCAAGCTTAACTACAATCTTCTTCTCGACTGCAATTGGACTCACGCCATGTTATGCGTGTCGTCCACCCTCTTCCAACTTCTCAAGTTCCCTCATGAGGGGAAAATTGTTACTGTGGATCAGTTGTCTTTCTTCACCTCATCCTCTGAGAACAACGTTCCTTACATGTATTAGATCCCCAATCCCCATGACAGTGTAGGACCCAGTCTCTTCAAGGACCCCGTCCTCATGGGTATTTTTCCCACGCCACCACCGCACACCGTTCAAGTTAATATGATCTCTAGGTCTGACGACCCATGGATCATTCCTTCGCCTGAACATGTGA
This sequence comes from Pinus albicaulis, assembly GCA_034641835.2. Classification (NCBI taxonomy): domain Eukaryota; kingdom Viridiplantae; phylum Streptophyta; class Pinopsida; order Pinales; family Pinaceae; genus Pinus; species Pinus albicaulis. Next base: position 1,237,119,060 of record CM076575.1, read on the forward strand.
CTAATTTTGGAGAATCGATGCCCTTAACTCCAGTAGATATTAATTACGGTGAAATTGTCGCTGCATGCGATCCTCCTCCTCCTCAACATGCTCCTTAAAGAATGGATTTAGATATCTATTCCCAATCCCCCTGGCTCGGAGAGGCCAACTCGGATGATCCTCTTAAGGATATCTTCCCTTCTATTGAAGCCATTGTTTAAAAAATGTCTCTTGAGGAGTTGCCTTGGAGCAATGGACATCATCGTTCCTCCTTCATGCCTAGCCTGGGGGAAATGTCCGATTTTCTAGAGCGTTTTGCATCTCAGGTTCCTACTCCACCTCTCCAGATGCCCATATTGACTCATGAGGTCCTTTTGGAGGGAAACCTAAGCAAAATTATTCAAACCATTCCGATCGACATCTCCATCAAATCGGGGATAGTCGAGAACATAAATGTGGGAGTGACTTGTTCTCCTAATGATATACAAGTTTATACCGATCTTTTCCGTGAATTCAGAGACATTTTCGCTTGGTCCTATGAGGAAATGCCTGGGATTGATCCCAACATAGTAGTGCACGAGATTCCTACCTATCCCAGTGCGAAACCCGTGTGCCAACACCTATGCCCAGTGCATCCTCACAAAGCCGCTGCCATTAAAGTAGAAGTTAAAAAACTTCTGAACGCGAGCTTCATTTACCTGATCCCCCTCATAGTATGGGTCTCAAATATTGTCCCTATAGATAAGAAGAAGGGTACTATAAGAGTCTACGTTGATTACCTGATATTAATTGGGCCCATCCTAAGGATAATTACCCCACTCCCTATACAGATAAAATCATTGATGAATGTGCTGGGAGTGAGATCTATTCCCTGATGGACAACTTCTCCGGGTACAATCAGATAAATATTTTACCTGCCGATCAACCCAAGACTGCATTCATCTATCCGTGGGGTACCTTTGCTTATAAAAAGCTCCCATTCAGCTTAAAGAATGCTGGAGCTACTTTCCAGTGTGCTATGTATTATGCATTCCACGACATACGCCATATTTTTTAGCCTTATCTAGATGATCTTCCAGCTCATTCAGCTCGGCGAGAGGACCATCCCGAACACCTCCGCCAGATTTTCCTTCATTGTAGACGCTATAATATCTGGCTTAACCCTCATAAATGTGTCTTTTGAGTGGATTCTGGCCATCTTTTGGGGTTCATAGTCTCCAAGGATGGAGTTCGCCTTGACCCCCTAAAGGGCGAGGCTACTATCAATCTCCCATCACCCTCTTCGTTACACCAATTGCAGAGTCTGTAGGGAAATGCTAATTTCCTACGAAGCTTCATCCTGAACTACGTGGAAGTGGCCAAAGGATTCACGCATCTTTTAAAGCAAAACGTTCCCTTTCATTGGGATAATATTGCTCAACGATCCTTAGAGAAGCTCAAGACGTTACTCGTTAATGCTCTGTTGCTTTGTCCTCCTCATGACTTCACTCTATACTTGGCCGCCGCATTTAGCACCATAGCTATGGTTCTGGTGCAGGATGAAGATGATGGAAATGAACACGTTATCTATCACGGAATCTTCTCGACATAGAAACGCGTTACGCTCACATCGAGAAACTGGCATTAGCCGCAGTGCAAGCTATGCAGCGGTTCTGCCACTACATCTTGTTGCGTATAGTAACCGCGGTTTCAGATTGCAACCCCATGACATACATTCTATCTTGAAAATTACTGGGGGGCAAGTACTCCAAATGGATCGTCATCCTTCAGGAGTTTGATTTAGAGTTTACCACTACTAAGTCGACCAAATCACTGGTTTTTGCGGATCTCATTTGCTCCCTCCCGACATACTCCACCGCATCTCACTCCGAGGATCATATCCCGGATGAAACACTCTTCATTATCAACACTTGTGATCCATGGTACGACGACATCATTTTTTATCTTAAAACTTCAACGTTCCGGTCTGAGTTGACCAAAGTTGCTCGACGTCAGATTCGGCTTCAGTCTCAACCCTACCGCATTATAGGAGATACCTTATACCGGGTTGGAGTAGATTCGGTACTCTTCTAGTAATTGACCCTGGAAGAGGCTGAAAGAGTCTTGAATGACTGTCACAGTGGCGCCTGTGGTGGTCACATGTCCATATATGCCACCACCCAGAATATTCTGCGTGTGGGATACTTCTAGCCATCGATATTCAAAGACTGTATTTTTGCAGTCTAAAAATGTCATTCGTGCCAGGTTTTTTAGTGCAAGATGCGCGCGCCACCTATTAAGTCTCAAATCTGCATCTTTCTTATACACCTTTCTAGACCTTTTTCATTCCCCTGGACCTTCTAAGTCATCAATATCATTGCATATTAATTGTAAAAGAGCATCTAAAATGGTTTTTAACTATGTTTTGTGTCTGTTGTTTGATTTACATTTTTGCTCATTTAGCTGCGGAATCTTGTCACTTTCCATAGCTGCTGCAACTTTTCGCAGCCATTTTGTTAAAGTATATATTGCAGGTGTCTTCAGGCAAATCGAGCCACATGGGCAAGTTAGAAATGACATGGACATGGATCATGTCCTATTGGCTTAGTCGAATTCACCTAAGAAGGCTGTGGTCAAAGGTGGCCAAGTGGTGGTCAACCGTAGAGTCCCACGGTGACAGAACTCTATTTCTCATCACGTGAAGATTCGCGTGGCCGTTTCTAAATCACGGGAGACATATCAACACCTGTAAACGGCTCCATAAGCCGAATCTAACATCCACTCTCCATAGATTTAATCCTCACGGCGGCCATAATGCTAGATCTATGGACGTGATGGTTCACGTGTCTTCTATCAACGCAGACTTTAGGGAATTAGTTATATCTCCCTCTGTTATAAATAATGCGTTCTCATATGCATAATAGCTAGCTCTGTAATGTAATTGCGTCGCCATTGTGCTGTGACATTATTTCTCTGTTATGACTGCATTTTAATATATGAGAAGACTCTGTTTCTAAGCGTAATTCAAGGTTGAAAGCTGTTGTCCGAGGTTTGTGCAAAGGGCCCCTGCACACGCTGAGGTTTTGTGTATTACTGTATAGTTTCATACCTCATTTCTTTAATTTCATTATGCCATAGTCATTCACGTGTATATATATTACATCTTTCATGGTATTTACGTTTCATCTTTGTCCATAATATTTCATGCTTTACATTTTACTTCTGCCTATAATCTTTTATGTTTTATGTTGTTGTTAACTGATCAGTGTCCTTGTTTCAGATTACAATAGGCAGCCTGGGCCTTTGCACATCTTTTTATAATGACTAATGACATGGAATCAATATTGTCCTTCTGCTAATTTACTTTTTCTTAGTTTTTGTTTAATTCCAGCATTGTTTTGTTTATTTCAGTCTTGCACATTTTCTTTAGTAGTTAGATTAGATATTAAATTGCTCATGTCATTTTCAGTTACCTCCGAAATCCATAGCGAGACTAATGGTGAGGGATTGAAGTATGAGTGTGTAGTTTGATATTAGTTTACTTTTCCGCAAGTTAGATATTAAATTGTTCATATCATTTTCAGTTACCTCCGAAAGCCATAGCGAGACTAATGGTGAGGGGTCAGAATATGAGTTGATGTAATTTGATTTTATTTTTACTTTACTTGCAATCTTTTCTTTGAGTACAGTTTCTTTTGTGTTTAGACAACAGCAAGGGTAATGGTTTTCATGATCAATAGTTCACTGTTTGTTTAACTAGAATAGTGGCACATTTTCATTTCGTTTTAGGAACTAATTTTGTCATTGTATGTTTCAAAATCCTTTTGATGTTTGAAGTTTGGTAAATCATTATAAAGGACATCATTGCCTTGAAAAATAATAACCATACTTGTCTTTTAGAATTTCCATCTCACATTAGGAAACCAACCAAGATAAAAAGAAAAAAAACCAAAAACGAAAAAAAGTAAGAGATAGGTTATCTTTCACATATAGTGTGCCACACTTCGTCAGCTTACGAATCCCAGATTGAAAAATTAATGTAGAAATTTAGGACACACTAAATTGACCAACATTTTGGCGCCGTTGCCGAGGAAGTGTAACTAGGTAGCCAATTTCTTAAAAAAAAAAAAAAAAAGAAGAAGGGAAAACTTGATAACTTCTTGAAGTATGCTCTCCTCTTGCACCTAGTGTGATCTGGAGGATAAGAAAAGAGAGTTATTGGTTTGATAATTTCTTAAGTATGCTCTCTTCTTGCACCTAGTGTGACCTGGAAGATCAAAAAGAGAATTATTAGCCCAACTTAAAAAATAATAAAAATGACATGCATAGAGCAAGAGATTCTAGGGGAAGGTTTAAAGCTAAAGCCAAGAGTTCGATTTTCACAATTCCATCTTCTTCAAGGCATAGACAAGATTCACCACCATCTACCCCTAGCCTTAATATTCTTGGAATTCAAGGAGCAGTTGAATTAGAGGATTCTCCTATACCACCTACTAAATCTCATTTAGAAAAGGATCCTTTCTTTACTTCTACAGGAGAGTATATTGTAATCAAAGAAGTAGAATCACCTGAAGAAGAAAAGGAAAAGACTCCCTCTCATCCTCCCTTGATAGAAGAACCAGAGGACTTTGAGGACTCTAAAGAAACGATCATGGCAAAGGAAATAATAGTTCATTCAGAGGTAGAGGAGGAGGAAACAATGGAGACAACAATGGTGAAGGTAATAATGGAAGAAATAGGGAAGGAGACAACTTGTTTGGATTCCCTATAGTTGATGAGGAAAATAATACAACAATGAAAAACATCTCACCATCTGTCCTCCCCAAATTTTATGGATTGCGGAGTGAGGATCCTAAAACATTTCTATTTGAGTTTGAAGTCGTGTGCCGAACCTATGACTATATGGAAGACTCTCAAAAACTCAAATTGTTTCCTTCAACATTGAAGGGAGCCGCTTTGAAATGGTTCATGGGATTAGCCACCCAATCTATTAGGACTTGGAATGATATGAAACAAACATTTTTGGATAGATACTTGGATTATTGTATGCTCACCAATCACAAGGATGAGGTATTCAAAATGGTGCAAAAAGAAGATGAAAATTTAGAAGATTTACTTGAAAGATTTCAATACAACTTAAAAAGAGCAAAGATGAGCAACTTAGATGAAGAAAAATTGAAAGCCCTCATATTAAAATCCATCAGAGATGAATGGATAGACATTTTAAACATGATGGGGAAAGGAGATATTTCTCAACTTCCACTTCGTGACATAACAGAACTATGTGTCCATCTCTCAAGAGGAAAATCTAAAACAGGAAAAGGGCCTAGGGATCCTTCTCTTGTCAGGGCTAACAAATCTGCAACGGGATCAGTAAGTAGGGCAGAGATTGGAAATATGCTTGATGAATTCAAAACTAATATCTTAGGGAGCCTTAGTGAACAACTAGACACCCTTAAGATCCAAAACAAGCATAAAGCAGAAACAGATGCTCTAGCCATCTTTTGTCCGAAATGTAGGAAGAAACATGCTTTAAGGGAATGTCCCTTGGATGAAAAATTTGTAGAAACATGTATGATTTGCTCAGAGAATCATGAGACCAAGGATTGTCTTTCAATTCCTGGACTCAAAGCTGTCTTTCAAGAAGACCAAAATTCAGTAGAATCTCTCTATTTTGTTGCAAGAAGACCTTGGCAGGGACAACAAACTCAAGGGTTTAACAATCCTATGAATCTTCAAACCCCACCAAATTGGAATCCTTGGCAACAACCTTGGCCCCAACATCAAAATCCATATCAACCATGGGTACAAGGGATGCAAAATCCTTATGGGATATTTGCTCAATTTTATCAATATCCTCCATCTTTTCAAAATCAACAAGCTCCACAACTTCCAAATCCAAATCCACAACTTTCATTGCCATTTCCACAACAACAACCTTCTCAGCAGAATCCAAATCCTCAACTCATGCTTCCATACCAACAAAAGACAAATCAACTTCCAGCTCAGCCATTGCCAAATCCTAACAATAAAAATTCTCAGAATACTTACATGATAGAAGGACAACAATTTCCTACCTATATGATTGTTCCTCTCAATGATGTACAACTCAGGTCTGGTAGAGTTTTAGAAAAACCTTCTATAGATGTCCAAGAGCAAGATACCTCTAAGGAGGACTCTCTTAAAGTCAATAAAGGTTCTGAGGAAGCATCTCTTCAAAACTCAAACATTCAAAAAGAGAAAGAAAAGTTAACACCCACAACTCCTATAGTTGAGCAACCTGCATCTTCATCCACACCTCCTTTCCCTGAAAGATTACATATTGATAAAGGGGTGGAAAAACAAATCTTGTTGCCTAACTATGATTTTCTAGATGAATTAAAGAATGTTTGTATCAAGATTCCCTTGCTACAAGCCATTTGAGAGATTCCTATTCTAGCAAAAACAATAAAGGAGTTGAGTTTCAAAAGACCAGGAAGGAAACTAAAAGACACAAGAAGAATCCACCTGGTAGGAAAAATTGCAGATATCATGATGGGAAAAATTACCATGCAGAAGTATGTAGATCCAGGAAGTCCAATTGTCAAGACACATATAAATGGGATAGAAATTCCAAACACATTTATTGACTTAGGGGCTGCTATCAACATTATGAGTAGACAGACTATGGACCAGCTAAAACTTCCTAACCTTCTTTTTACACCTACTTTACTGCAACTTGCAGATCGATCAATTATTAAACCGGATGGTGTATTAGAAGATATTTCAGTCTCCTTAGATTCTTGGGAATATCCAGTAGATTTTATGATTTTGACTCCCAAGAGTAATCTAGGAGGGCACCCACTTATCTTAGGAAGACCTTGGCTAACCACAGTAGAATTCACATTTCTAGTAATTGACAAATTCAATATCCTAGGCCAAAACATTAAAGTAGGAGACAATGAATGGGTTGATGATGAGGATATTATACAACCTGTCTTTACCATTTCTGAAATCAGTGAGGATAGTCAAATTCTGAACACATTAGAAAATTTTGAGACATCTTCAGAATATGACCCCACACAATTTCGGTTGGAATCTGACATAGAATATTTATCATCAAGACAAATGTCTCTTTACTCTATGGAAGAGTTTGGTAGTTCTACTATTGAGATTTTTCCAGGAAAAACATTGAATATCAACAAGCATTTGGAAAAGTCGCAACAAGAAGAACTAACCAAAATCTTGCAAAACATTCTACTGCATTTGCATGGGAGTATACTGACATGAAAGGTATTGATCCTAAGACTTGCATCCATCATATCTATATTGAGGAAAATAGTAGACCAATTAGACAACCTCAAAGAAGGATGAATCCAAATCTTAGGGAGATAGTGAAAGAAGAGCTCCAAAAACTTCTCAATGTAAACTTCATTTATCCAATTTCAGATAGCCGATGGGTTTCTCCTTTGGTTATAGTACCTAAAAAGAATAGTAAATGGAGGGTATGCATTGATTACAGGGAATTGAACAAAGCAACTTTGAAGGATCACTTTCCTTTGCCTTTTATCGATCAGGTATTAGATACATTAGCAGGTAAAAACTACTTTTCATTTTTGGATGGTTTTAGTGGCTATAATCAAATTCAGGTAGCACTTGAAGATCAAGATAAGATCACATTCACCTGTCCATGGGGAAATTTTTCCTATCGAGTACTTCCTTTTGGGTTATGTAATGCACCCGCAACATTCCAAAGAGCAGTACTAGGAATTTTTTCTGATCTAATCCATGATTGTGTAGAGGTTTATATGGATGATTTTACAGTTTATGGTAATTCATTTGAAGAGGCATTAAAAAATTTGGAAAAAGTCCTTATAAGATGTAAAGAAACAAACCTTTCATTAAGCCATGAAAAATGCTTTATGATTTTTACTGAAGGTATTGTTTTGGGGCATCATATTTCAGGAGATGGGATTAAAGTTGATAGATAAAAAGTTGAAGTCATCTCTAAGTTGCCTATTCCAAATTGTCAAAGAGATGTTAGAAGTTTTCTAGGATTTACTGGTTACTATAGAAGATTTATAGAAAACTTCACTAAAATAGCATCTCCACTCTTCAAATTGCTTACAAAATACTGTGAATTTAAATGGGATCCTGATTGTCAATTAGCCTTTGAAACTTTGAAAACAAGAATATCTGAAGCACCTATCTTGAGAGGACCAAATTGGAAACTCCCCTTCCATATTTCTACAGATGCTTCAGATACAGCTCTGGGAGCTGTGTTGGGTCAAAAAGATTTAGTCCCTTATGCCATTTACTATACCAGTAAAAATTTGACTCCCACAGAGTTGAACTATACTGTGACTGAAAAAGAGTTTTTAGCTGTTGTTCATGCAATCAATAAGTTTAGACATTATATAACAGACTATGAAACTTTTATTCATACTGACCATTCTGCAATTAGATATTTAATGAACAAACCTGTTACTAATGGCAGAGTGACAAGATGGCTCTTACTTTTGCAAGAATTCAATATTGCTGTGTTGGATAGACCAGGAAAACAAAATACAGTCGTTGATTTCTTGTCTAGGATTCAGAATACTAAAGAAGATTCTCCTGTAGAGGATAAGTTTCCTGATGAATACTTGTTTGCAGTAACTATTAAGACTCCTTGGTATGCAGATATTGCTAACTGTTTGGTTACAGGGAAACTGCCTTCACATTTATTTCCAAGTGAAAAACGAAAAATTATTCAGGAGAGTTCAAAATATTCATGGATTTCTAACGAATTGTTTAAAACAGGGCCAGATCTTGTGATCAGAAGATGTGTCAGGGAAGATGAAATGCATGATATCCTTAAGGCATGTCATGATGAACCATGTGGCGGACACTTTGCAGACAAAAGGACAGCCTATAAAATCCTCTCTTTAGGATATTATTGGCCCTCCCTCTTCAAAGATGCAAAACAATATGTCAAAAGGTGTGACAGCTGCCAAAGAGTAGGGAAACCTACCCTTTCAAATGAAATGCCATTGCAAACACAGGTACTCATTGAACCCTTTGAAAAATGGGCTTTAGATTTTATTGGACCTATTAATCCACCATCTAAGCAAAAGAAGTATATATTGGTTTGTACTGATTATGTTACTAAATGGGTAGAAGCCAAAGCATTAGTGTCTGCTACTGAAAATTCAATTGTTAATTTTCTTTATGAGGATATTTTTACTCGCTTTGGTGTTCCAAGAGAAATTGTGACAGATCAGGGAAGCCAATTCACATCCAACCTGGTGGAGAAGCTGATGGAAGAATACAAAATCAAGCACAGAAGATCTACTCCTTACCATCCGCAAGCGAATGGTCAAGTGGAGTCTACCAACAAAGTTCTCGAAAGTATCATCACCAAAACTGTTCATCTACATAGAAGAGATTGGGCAGAAAGGCTTCCTGAAGCCTTGTGGGCCTACAGAACTACATGGAGAAATACAATGGGACATTCTCCCTATGAACTTGTTTATGGGAAAGAAGTCTTGCTCCCCATTGAGTTCCAAGTCAAGACCTTCAAGATAGCAGTTCAGTTGGGGATGGACTTATCAGAAGCCCAAAAGCATAGAATGGAGCAATTGAATGAGCTAGATGAGATTAGACAAGAAGCAATTCTAAGAACTGATATAGTTCAATATCAAAGAGCTAAATGGCATGACAAGTATATCAAAGAAAAGAAGTTTCAAGAAGGAGATTGGGCATTGTTATTTGATTCCAAGTTTAAAGATTTTCAAGGAAAATTTCAGACTCATTGGCTTGGGCCATATGAGATTGACAAGATCTTTAACAATGGAGCGGTAAGAATCAAGACCATTGATGAATTTCAAACTCCTCTTATTGTGAATGGCCACAGATTAAAAGTCTATCATAAGCCACTCTCAAAAGAGGAATTTGTCAAAATGTTTCAAGAAAATTCTGCAATCAGGTTGGTATAGAAGAATTCTTCTTCTCCACCAGCCTAGCTTTTGTTCTTTTCAGTTTAAAAAAAAATAAAAAATAAAAATAAAATAAAATAAAAATAAAATTGTATAAGCCTGAAAACCAATCATTGATTGGCAGTCTTATACAAAAAATGTAGGGTGAAAATCAGGAACACCTGACACCCTATATTTTTCCAAAAAAAAATCTCTCTTTCATTTCACAAGTTTTGTGACCACCCACTCCATTCCATTCCACTTCATTCCACTTCATTTCACTCCACTTCATTCCATTTCACTTCATTTCATCTATTTCATTTCATTTCACCAATAAAATTTTCTTTCATGACCATTTTCATTCAGTCAGTTATCATCCATCTATTTCCATTCACCCAAATAATAGTTGTGTCAGTTTCCGCAGCTGACACCTGTTTCCGCAGCTGACACCAGTTTCCGCAGCTGACACCAGTTTCCGCAGTCGGAAGCAGATTCTGCAGCTACCACTCTGTTTTTCAAAAAAAATGTACAGCCAGATGTTAGTTCAACAATCATGAAATCAAATGCAGGTATGAAGACATATTATGAAGACATGGGGCATTCAAAGATATCAATGAGGAGCAACTAATTGAAGACCAATGAAAAATGGAAAGAATTCCAAGGTATGAGTAAAAATTTATTTCAAATGGCATTTAAGCACATTTTTACATAGTTATAAACCATAGCTCCATTATATGCAATGATTGTGTTGACAAACTCTGTAACCATTCCACGATCTCTATATGATCCTCCCACAATCCTTGCATTCATTTTCAAATGGTCCCATAATCAAGCCTCCGATCTTCACTCATACTCCGATACTCCACCTGTGATGATGAAACGTGGTTGATTTGACTACGGCTTCTTTCAGCCGCATAAAATCTGTAGCCGTTTCATAAACGTGCTTACATTTACTCTGCAGCCACCCAATTTTAAATACTGTCGGATGCGTTATACTCCTCCTACTGTTCTATTGATCTCACAGCTGCATTTCCACCGTGCTCACGTAACCCTTCTCTGTTCCGCTTCACCCCATTTTGTTCTCTGTTACGCTACATTCCGTATACCCATTCTTTGATATCCGCCTATAGTCACTGGTCTCCTCCATAAATCGTTCTCATTTACGCTCATTCAGTCGTCTTACCTCCATTGAACCCTCCTCACGTAGACAAGTTTTAAAGAGCAGAAAGAAGGATGGGTCAGTTGTTGAGAACTGAACCAGAAGGACCTAAATTCATGGAAGGATACCCTCAAGTCAGAGATTTATTGAAAAAGGCAGAGTGGCTTCGGTTTATTCAAAAGTTTAGAGGCTACCATAAAGAGGTGACAAAAGCTTTTGAAAGGTCTTTCAATGGTCTGGAAGTAGAGATTGGGGACCTCAAATTTACGGTAAATGAGGCATCCATAGCATCTGCTACAGAACTCCCTCAAGAAGGTGAACGCTGGTTCAAGAACAAAAGCATTAGTGATGAAGCCTAGAGAGTGATCCTACGTAACCCAGGTATGGATGTAACTATTTTTAAAAAGGGAATTCCTATTCATGCTTTGAAATAAGAGTGGGCCACTTTACTGTTGGTCATTCAAAAAATTATCACCTATGAGGGCCGTTTTGGGTCAATGTACATGTATCATACCCGACTGTTGATGAATTTCCTAGACAACCAGGACAACCAGGCCCTCAAGCTGCCATACTTTTTATTAAACAGTTTGAAGAAAATGTCTGTAACCGTCCAGAAGCATCTAGGGGACGTAGAACCACATTTGTATCACCATGGTCTTGTGAAAATTTTGATTGAAAAATAGTTAAAAGAGAAAAAGGACACATGGGAACAATTTTTGATTAGAAATTTCTTTGAAGAACCCCAAGAAATTCCTGAAGGCAGTACATCAAGAAGGAGTAGGAGAAAGATAACAAATGATGAAACTCAAAGTATTCCTACTACTACAGTTGAAAGAACTAGTAGAGAAGAGAGACTGTCAAAAAGAAGGAAGGAAGAAACCAAGGGTAAAAAGCCAATAAAATCAAAAGAGAGAAAAAGCATTGAAGCTATGCATCAAACTCCTTCTTCAGAAGAAGATCATCAAGTGTTATCTGAGAGACTAGTTCACCTTCAGGAACAGTCATCTATGGCCAAAAAGAGAGGGAAAGGAAAACAAAAGCAAAAAGACAGTAGTCCACATCGTGTAAGAAGAAGTTCCAGACTTAAAGGGAAGTTGAGGAAAACACAAACGAAAGGACCCCATTTTATTGATTTGGGAGAAGAAACATCTGAACAAACTCCATCTGGCCATAGTCCATCTCATTTTTAGTTAGACATTGAACATATTTCATTTCATTCTCAGTCAGACATTGAACATAGTCCATCTCATTCTCAGCCAGACGTTGACATGAGCCCTTTTCAGCCAGATTTTGAAGACAATTCTCCTCCACAGCATTTTGGGGACAGCCCAATAAAAACGACACCTGAGATAGACCCAAAGCAGCAAGAATTGTATGATTATATAGAATCTTTAGAAAGAGCAGCCACGGGTCCCAATACTTCATCCACTCAGCCTCACACAGCACAAGAAGATCTAGTCCAATCATTGAAACAACAAGTCTTTGAGTTGGAGGTTTTAAATAGACACATTAAAAATGAAAATGAGGCATTAAAGGAACAAAGAAAATTGGACAAGATCATTCATGACAATACCATGCTACATCTGGGACTATGGCAGAAAAAGAACATAAAATTGAAGAAGAAATGCCAGAAGTTAAGTAGAGCACTGGTTAATATCAAATTCAGATGCTTGATGAAAAAGCCCAAGATGTTAGCAGCACCAAGGAAGAGGAGGAGAGGACTGGATGTACTGGCTGAAGTGTCAAAGCATATGAATTTAAAGAAGGATTATCAAAATTTTGGTTGCATGAGGACATGCAACACCTTCACAGTGGGGGTATGTTGAGTCTCAAATCTGCATCTTTCTTATACACCTTTCTATACCTTTTTCATTCACCTGGACCTTATAATTCATCAATATCATTGCATATTAATTGTAAAAGAGCATCTAAAATGGCTTTTAACTATGTTTTGTGTCTGCTGTTTGATTTAGATTTTTGCTCATTTAGCTGCGGAATCTTGTCACTTTCCACAGCTGCTGCAACTTTCCGTAGCCATTTTGTTAAAGTCTATATTGCAGGTGTCTTCAGGAAAATCGAGCCACATGGGCAAGTTAGAAATGACATGGACATGGATCGTGTCCTATTGGCTCAGTCAAATTCACCTAAGAAGGCTGTGGTCAAAGGTGGCCAAGTGGTGATCAACCGTAGAGTCCCACGGTGACAGAACTCTATTTCTCATCACGTGAAGATTTGCGTGGCCATTTCTAAATCACGGGAGACATATCAACACCTATAAACGACTCCATAAGCCGAATCCAACAGCCACTCTCCATAGATTTAATCCTCACGGCGGCCATAATGCTAGATCTCTGGACGTGATGGTTCACGTGTCTTCTATCAGCGCAGACTTTAGGGAATTAGTTATATCTCCCTATGTTATAAATAATGCGTTCTCATACGCATAATAGCTAGCTCTGTAATGTAATTGTGTCTCCATTGTGATGTGACATTATTTCTCTACTATGACCGCATTTTAATATATGAGAAGACTCTGTTTCTAAGCATAATTCAAGGTTGAAAGTTGTTGTCCGAGGTTTGTGCAGAGGGCCCGTGCACACGCTGAGGTTTTGTGTATTACTGTATAGTTTCATGCCTCATTTCTTTAAGTTAATTATGCCATAGTCATTCACGTGTATATATATTACATCTTTCATGGTATTTACGTTTCATCTCTGTCCATAATCTTTCATGCTTTACATTTTACTTCTGCCTATAATCTTTTATGTTTTATGTTGTTTTTAACTGATCAGTGTTCTTGTTTCAGATTACAATAGGAAACTCGGGCATTTTCACATCTTTTTATAATGACTAATGACATGGAATCAATATTGTCCTTCTGCTAATTTACTTTTTCTTAGTTTTTGTTTAATTTCAGCACTGTTTTGTTTATTTCAGTCTTGCACATTTGCTTTAGTAGTTAGATTATATATTAAATTTCTCATGTCATTTTCAGTTACCTCTGAAAGCCATAGCGAGACTAATGGTGAGGGATTGAAGTATGAGTGTGTATTTTGATATTAGTTTACTTTTCCGCAAGTTAGATATTAAATTGTTCATATCATTTTCAGTTACCTCCGAAAGCCATAGCGAGACTAATGGTGAGGGATTGAAGTATGAGTGTATAGTTTGCTATTAGTTTACTTTTATGCAAGATAGATTTTAAATTGCTCATGTCGTTATCAGTTACCTCCGAAAGCCATAGCGAGACTAATGGTGAGGGATTGAAGTATGAGTGTGTAATTTGATATTAGTTTATTTTTCTACAATTTAGATATCAGATTTCTCAAGTTGTTTATGATTACCTCCGAAAGCCATAGCGAGACTAATGGTGAGGGGTCAAAATATGAGTTGATGTAATTTGATTTTAGTTTTACTTTACTTGCAATATTTTCTTTGAGTACAGTTTCTTTTGTGTTTAGACAGCAACAAGGGTAATGGTTTTCATGATCAACAGTTCACTGTTTGTTTAACTAGAATAGTGGCACATTTTCATTTCCTTTTAGGAACTAATTTTGTCATTGTATGTTTCAAAATCCTTTTGAAGTTTGAAGTTTGGTAAATCATTATAAAGGACATCATTGCCTTGAACAATCATAACCATACTTGCCTTTTAGAATTTTCATTAGGAAACCAACCAAGATAAAAAGAAAAAAAACCAAAAACGACAAAAAAGTAAGAGATAGGTTATCTTGCACATATAGTGCGCCACACTTCGTCAGCTTACGAATCCCGGATTGAAAAATTAATGTAGCAATTTAGGACACACTAAATTGACCAAACACCACCCCTCCCTCTACACCCTATCATTATCATAGGCCCTTTTGTGAAATGGGGCATATATTTCATGACGTGTAACCCTCATTCGGACGGGGGGCATGCATATATAATCGTTGCTGTAGACTACTTTACTAAGTGGGCCGAAGCAATGCCTACACTAGCCGCTGATGGTAAGACAGCTGCCCAGTTTATTTTCAACCACATTATTGCATGTTTCGGGGTCCCTCAAGCCATTGTTACCGATCATGGCACTCATTTTCAAGATTACATGATGGCTGAGCTGACTTCAAGATAGGGCTTGAGACATGATAGCTCAACGCGATATTACCCCCAGGAAAATGGTCAGGTTGAGGCTGTGAACAAATTTTTGGTCACAATGCTTCAACAGAAAATTGGTATTCATAAGTCCAATTGGCATCTCCAATTTTTCTCAGCTCTATGGGCTTATCGAACGTCTGCAAAGAGTGTGACCGGATTCACACCATTTCAATTGGTGTATGGTCTGGAAGCAACTCTTCTGGTTGAATGCAAAATTCATTCTTTAAAGTTGGCTTTGGAAATTTTGCCCGAAACTTCTCCTAAAGAAGAGCGTCTCTTGTATTTGGAACGGCTGGATGAAACCTACCGCTTAGCTACCTTATTCATTGAAGCGCAGAAGAAGCATGTCAAGGCTCACTTTGATCAATCATTTTCTTCGCGTTCCTTTGTCAAAGGGGACCTCGTCCTCCTATACGACCAAGCACATGACAAACTTGGAGCAGGAAAGTTCCAACCCATGTGGCATGGGCCCGATATAGTAAAATGAGTATTGAAAAATGGAGCTTATGAGCTTATTGATTACGAAGGAGTTTCGTTGACGCAACCTAGAAACGGGTTGTACCTTAAAAAATACTACGCTTGAGTTATTTTTGGTGTGGTGTGTGTACATAGGTGTTTATATTCATTTGTGTGCATGTGTGGTGTGGTGTGCGATGTAGACATCTTTCTGCTAATTGGGTCTTCCTGATTGTGCAGATTTCCATTACTCCATTTGTTGGTTTCGCGGATGGTGCCTCTCGCAGTACCAGGAATCTGTCCTCGACAGCCTGGGTAATCTACGATCTTGCTGGTGAGTTGGTCAGCTTGCAAGGTATGTGTTTGGGGCCTGCTACAAATAATATCGCGAAATATAGTGTCGTGTTGGAATTATTAACCGAGGCTGTGGACCTCAATATTCGTGAATTACTTGTATATCTAGACTCACAACTTGTAGTATTACAACTTAATGGTCATTATTCAGTTAGAAACCCATCCATTTTATGTCTGTATCTACGTATTCGGTTACTAGAAAGAAATTTTGATTATACCACATATAAACATATACCCAGACATATGAATACATTAACAGATGCAGTAGCTAATATGGTTCTAGATAGACATTTACGCAACTTGTAAAAACATTATCACATGTAAAAAGATCCATCTAGAAATAGGTATATATATATATATATATATATATATGTGTGTGTGTGTGTGTGTGTGTGTGTGTGTGTGTCGAAATGTTTGCAGAGTTTGCATCACATAAAATCAAAATATACATGTTCGTCCTAATACAGCCGGAGACGACATGCCTCTCAAAAATATATGCATGAAAAAACCCTAGATGTCTAATCAGCATGGTGCTTGTGGTAACATGTCACCACGCACACCAAGCGTCTCAGGAGTTGGTGGAGGCGACTAGGCACCCCCACCATGTGTCTCTGATATGCCATCGAAACATCTGCTAGCCAGGCATAGTATGGAATCCCCCGAGAAATTCCCTTAATGTTTTGGATCAGCTCTCCTCCTTCGGCACCCTCTGCCTGAGGGTCGTACGCGAGAGGAGTTCTCCGTGTAATAGGTGACATGCCGGCAGGTTTCTCTGGGCCAAGATCTGCATACACATAAGAACTGTTATTAGAATGGGCATGTATCACAAAAAAATAAACATAAATACATAAAAAATAAAAAAAGAGTCATACCCAGCTCCTCGTCGCAGTCCTCCCCCTCTGGGAGTGGAAGATCTGGGTCTCTAGTGAAATCGGTCCCAGCATAGGGCTAATCTTCAACTACAATCAATTGACATCGTAACCATGCAAAGAACTCGGGCTTCCAGGACATCTGCTGGCCCCTTCCTGACCTGGGCATAAGTTCTGCCCAGCGAGCCATCCTCGGCTCCCTTGATGTTGGCTTGGCAACTATTGCCCCTTAGCCCTGAAAAATGGGTAGTCGTTCTAAGATGAACGACACCAGAATGGAATCGTATCCAAACTGCTTTAGTTTGGATTTATTGCACTTTGTTAGCTGCCTTTTGATGTTGGTTTTCACTTCGGTGGCCCAATCGAATAGTGTAAGATTCATGCACTCGGAGGCTCGTAGGAGCTATGCCTTGGTTTCCTCATACGGTGCCTGTGATCCCGCAGCTCGCGTAATGGTGTGAAGCACTACTCTGAGTGCTAGATTGCGGACAGTGTGGATGTCCACTTTCCCACTTCCCGATCATGTTTGTGACCCTGGGCACACTCTCACCATTACCTATTCCATTTTCTCTCCAGAAGGTCTACTGCCTGTCATAATGGGCACTGGGCCTTTGTGTGACAGTCCGGTTATGAAATAGACATCAAAGACCTCAAGTTCTAGCACTTGGTCTTGAAGTTTGAACACTTCCTCGTTTTCATCCCATATGCTGACCAAGTACTGTAATAGATCAGGTTGAGCTCGTATGCATGGCGTGAGGAAGAATTTCTTGAGACCACAGTTCTGGAGTGCATTCATGCAAGCTTCATTTTTCATGGCAATTTCGTCTTCTTCTCCATGTTCCCTCTCTTTCCATTCAATAACCATTATGCCTGAATATCTGCATCAACATGATTAAAAGTGCCTTGTTAGATCTCTGTTGCATTCAAAAATCCAGATGGATGGTTCACATTTTTAAAATTTAAAACGGAAAATCGTGTTGTGCCATTGGCGCGACCCCTTTTTGAGCAAAAGTCCATTGGTGTGGGTCTGTGCTCGATACCCGCGCCAATGGGCCGAGCCCTAAAATTCCAAATGGTTCCCCCCAGAGGTCAAATGCACAATGGAAATTCATAAAAAATGAATCAAAATAGAGCTGAAGGGAGCGCCTCTTACCTAGAACTGACGAGAATCTAAATGGTGCCCTGGATCAGTCGCAATCACCGGCGCAAGTTCACTCACAAAAAGACCACTATTTCTCTCCAAATGAGGTAAAAAGTAAAAGTAAATGTGTTTTTACTATTTGTGGCATATTTATAACTTTTGAAGTTAAAATTAGGTTTTAAAGTCATTTTTCTCAATATTTTAATATATTTTGTCGAAAAATGGATTTTACACTCGCTTTTATGTGCAGCAATAGGTTTTTTCTGCATCTTCGACGGTGATACAAGTTGTATTTTATACTTTTTTAGACTCGGTAAAAACACGAAAAAGTCATTTTGGAGTCATCTTTCAGGTCTTTTCTGACTCTCCAAACATGAAAAGATTTCCGAGTCCCTTGTCGTTTCAATCTCATTAAAGTGGCTCTGAAACGACATCTACCCATTATACGTTTACCCCTTTTTCAGGCTGGGATAGATTATTTACGAAAAAGGAATACCCTAGCCTATCACGACTAGGAGGTTTTCTCAGACATAGTTTTCTACCTTTTTGGATCTGAGGAACTATTTATGAAAAGGGACTATTGGAGTTTAATTTTATGCTGCCTTTTCAAACTCTCTAAATATGAAAAGAAGCCAAGTTATTCCTTTGTCAGACTCGTTAAACCCTGATGACATCAGATTCAGTCGCAATGATGATATTCGATTTACTCCTTCATAGGGCTCGTTAAATGTACTAGGATGGATTCGTCTGAAGAAAAGACTTATATTACAAGCATATGATATCCCCTTCAAGATTGTTTGAAAAAATAATTGGGGTACTCACCATAAATGGTAGGGAAAATGGAACCAGTATCATCGTCATGTCGACAGTATGTCGTTCTTGAACATGGCACTTGTCTGCATTCGTGTCGGATTGGGGGCATCTCATCTCGTTTTCTTCTTGCCTCCGTGGGTTTGGGTAATCCATTTTGACCTCTTATCTACTCTTTGCCTCATCATCATGACCTCAGATCCTTTGATGTCAAATACTGCCAAATCCATTGTCGTGCCGCCGATATGTTCAAGAGAAGTTGACCTCTGCAAAGTTTCAACCTTCCTTTGATTCTCATCTGATCCTGATTCACAACACATTATGTTCCTCTGTCTCGTGTCGATGATGTGGGAAACACTATGGCCCATCTTCGATCAAGGTCACTTCCTGTTGACTTCAACTCATTGTCTGGGAAGCTGATCTAGAGACTCCCTTCTAGTACCTTGGAGCTTGCATGCCTAAATGACAGGTTCTTTGCATTCGACGCAAGGTTTTCATAATTGGCCTTCGATCAGATGATTGTACGGGTGTTCGACACCAGCTCATTTTTCACATGTCATGGATTGTACCTATAGTAACTTGAGGGTCATTGTCACTATTGGTGGTACCTCTCACGTTTGTTAATAGCTTTCATCATTAGCTGGTAATCAGACGATGTTCTTGCATGTTCGACTTTAGCTCACATATTCACATGCTTGAACTTGTACTCTGTTCAGGTCGAGATGGACCACAAGACCCTGGATTTTATCTATTGGAATCCAGGCTGCGATTTTGTGGATTATTATGATTGGTTACATGACTCATTGACTGGATGGCTGCAACCATACCTGAGTCTATTTATTGATCCTTACTAGATGGCTGCGTCCATACCTTGGATCTGGATTATTGTATACTCTATTATGGATGGCTACACCCATACCACATATATCATGTATTTGAGATATCAGTTGTACTTCTGTCTACAAGTTTTCTGATGGCAGTGTTTTCAGTTGGACATGTTCTCATAAAGCATTTCACCCCTCTCTCTTTTTCAGGCCTCATGCTTTAGGGGGCATCTGTTACACAACAATTCGTCACCGTCCCTGAAATTCCCCATCCTGCACATTGGAGGGCTTATTCCATGACCTGTGAGCATTGACATGACTTGAGACCACTTTCATGGTATCCCCCTGGACAAGGACATTCATTCCCCTGAAGACAATTCTTGTGAAAAACCCTAAAAATAGCATTTTTTTCCTTGGCGCGACTAGCCAGTTCATCCCTCGTGCCAATGGGGGAAATCCTCCAAAGAGGGCACGCCAGTTGGCGCACTGTCACAGTTTTATACCTGCGCCAGGCTTATTAAGGAGTGTTTTAAAAAAATAAATGATGGAAGATTGACTCCAACCAATTCCTGAACTGGTCTCTAAATTGAGTTGGGAGGTTTGGCTTTGGACCTCCATGTAGAGGAAGTGGTTTTCCACCTCTCATGGAAGCTTCCTTGAGGATAGGCCCAATCCCATGATTGTAGGGATCCCAACTCCCCTTCCACCATCTATATAAGATTTCCATTTTCCTTTGCAAGCTAGTCTCCAAGAGCCTTCATAGCCTAAAGAATGTTGCAAGAGCCTTGATAGTCCTCATAGAGCCAAATCAGTAGCAAGGATATTATTTTCAAGACAACCGAAGAGAGAGGTTTGTCCCATTCCCGACGAGATTTACTGAGACGCATTCCGCTGTCGACCAGTCGAAGGAAGATCCAACGTCAGAGCCAGGTTGTATCTTTCTTTGTATTAATTAATGATAAGCGACTTTGTTTATGGTTCCACTCGTATTGTTCATACTTTGTGATCATGAGTTGTATATTATCTAACTGATACATAATTTCATATATTGGGTTTTACGCTTGTACGTTCGTCATGTTTCTTGTATGTGCAGGTGTTTGATCGCGACAAGTGGGAGAATTGTGATCTGCTAGAGCAAGGAAACGGGAGCGCTACCTTCTCTACGAACAACAACATTGGACTTAAGGTAGGCCTTCTTCACAATTTGGTCTATTTCAATTAGGAAGTTTCACCTTAGCGTGATACAATTGTTCCTAGTCTCGATATGGGCTAGTAGGGATCGCCTCTGTCCGCAGAGGGGATTTACCTCTACAACAATTTTTCCCTAAAACTATTCACACATGTCAGTCACACATTGCAAATATCAAGAAATAATATCTATTAATTTTAAATTGACCTTTACCAAGACTAATAGCCATGTCATAATCAAATCATGGTCCTCAGTCACAATACTACAACTAGCACCCACTTACATTCGAGTACATATTAGCTATCAACACACATAATGTGTTAGTACAACCATCTTAAAACAAGATCATTACTTCATGCAATATTATAGAAATGTATTCATATCATGTTATTAATCAAACATTCAACTAATATATAAACATACCATGTTATATAAACCAATAGAATACATAATCAAACTCATACCTCAATGTATCTCGGGGGAGGCTATCACATTTTCACAAGTTAGTCCAAATTAGTATGACACAATATCACAAATATATCGACTCATGCTTGAATGTCATAACCATAACCATACGCATAGACCAATCCAAATTAGCATGATAAATATAACATCAATATCTTAAACATAATGACCATAGTCATTGTGTGTACGACTACAATGCATATAAGAAAAAGTTGCTATCATACATGACTATCTGACGCATGTGCATAAGACCACACCGGTCGACTAGCATCTGTTATGAATAAAAAAAAATAATAATGGAATGACAAGCATGTACGTAACCATAATTATTATAAAATTCATTAACCAACATACCTGCATGCCCAACATACAAACTTCTATAATGATCTACTCTTACTATGAAGTCTAGTGTTGCAACCTCGATCTAATAATCTACTTCTCATTCACTATCTCAGCCAACACATCAACATCATAACATACCAATAAAATCATAATGACATCATTAGAGGAATTTTGAGTTCTAAAATGGGCCTACTAAGGAAATAATTAAATAATAGTGGAAATAATAAAATAATATTAGATTACATCATCAAATTTTAGAGGGGAAAAAGAAAAAACTATTTTTTCAACTCGTATTTTCAACTTATCTCCCTATGGAATTACTTTCGTTTTGAGCAGGAACACTCGTTGGATGCAAAATTTGATTCTCCATCCAAGGAGTACCCATGTTGTATACTTTATATATACCTTGCTACATGAAAAATGTGATTACAATCACGTTTTTTCATGTATTTTTCATTTTTCATGTAGTAGGGTCCTTTGAAAGTATGCAACATGGGTACTCCTTGTATGAGGAATGAAATTTTGCATCCAATGAGTACTCCCACTCTAAATTTGAGTAAAACCCTAGCGAGATAATTTGAAAATATGAGTTGAAAAATAGTTTTATTATTTATTAATTTTTAATCTTTTTACCTTTTTACTCAAAAAATGGTGAATCATCCCCCATGGTTGACATCATCATCTTGAATCCTATTGGTTCTTATAAACTTTATTTTGGTTGTATATTTTTCTTAGGAGGCCCATTTTAGGCCTCAAAATTTCTCTAATGAACCTTCATACCATAGCATCATGCATGGAAACCTTATACATGAAAATGCATGCATAACAACATACATTCAACCCATCTAGTCCAATTATTGAACCATGCTTTGATACCACCCTATAACCGCCTCCTCCCACATTTACCCACTTTCATCATTTTGCCTAGGGTAATCATGAGTGGAGGGTCACTATGATGTTACTGAACCTCCTATATGAACTTAAGGAAATGGAGTTTAAAAATTAAGACTTTACAGACCTCCCTAATGTGCTACAGGACCTCCAGGAGCTACCCAACCCCTCTAGGTGTCTAACCATTGAGATAAATCTATTTTTCACTGATCTAGAGCCTCAGTCGCTCCATTTCAAAGGCCACCATGTGATTTTAGCCCTCTAGTACCACTCATAATAATTCTTCCCAGTGATTGTGGAATTTTCCAGTTAATTCTCCAAGCATCGAAGTCGAATTCTATAAAAAGTGTCTGAAAGTGAACAACCTATTGTTTTTTGTATCAAATTCAGAGTCAAAGATGAAACAGTGACACATGGCATGTCATACAAGTGCACTCTACTGAATCGATCCATAATTAGGTCATTGTGGGAGATTGGGCATAACTTTTTCTTGAAGAATCCAAATAATATCTAACCTATGGCATTGGAAACAAGACGCAGAGGGCTACCACAGGACCAAAGTTTAGATATCAAAGATCCTAAATTAAAGATTTACAACCATTTCAATATCAAGCTCCTAAAATAAAGAAAAAGGTGTGTATTTGTTTTTTAAAAAGTGCATAAATTTTGTTTGAAAAAGGAGTTGAAGTGATTCCAAGGGAACATTGAAGCATTGTTATCAGTATTGGTTTCTATAATGCCTCCTAAAAATAATTCTTCACCCATTAAGCCCTCAGAAAATTTGACTATGGTGCATGAAGAGGAATAATTGTAGGATGATATATCAAAATTATGGGACCAAGTGCAACAAATTTTGATCTCACAAAGAGCAACCAAATATGACATAGATGGTTTAAAAGTAGACATGGAGGCTAAGGTGGATGGTTTGATGGATGAAATGAAAGATAATAGGGATGATCAAGCAGTGGAAGATCACATCAAGCATCAACAACAAGTTCTATAACTATTAATGGATAACCTAACTTCAGTGCATAATCGAATGAAACAACAAGAAGATCAACATCGCAGTGAACGAAGTTTTGATGTAGGTGACTGTGTATATTTATGGCTGCAACCATACAAACCAATGTCCCTCAAGCAAGCAAATAATTATAATAAATTATCGCTAAATTATTATGGTCTTTACAAGGTGCTGCAAAATACTAGTACTATGGAATACAAATTGGAGTTGTCTGCATCTTATTGAGTGCACCTAGTTTCCATGTTTCATGCTTAAAGAAGGTTATATGTGAAAAAATCCCAGTTAAAAAAATGTTGCCAGAAGTCGACGAGGAAGGAAAAATCATTTTGGAACATGAAGAAGACATGGAAATAATAACTCGATAACTATAAAAATGATCAATTTCAACGTATCTTATCAAGTGGAAGAACTTACCTGTTGAAGATTCCACATGAGATGATGAGAATTTTATATAGAAGCATCCATAAATAATCAAGCATTGAGGACAACACTTGTTTGAAGGAGAGGGGCATGTTAGGTCCCTATAATAATAGTGTATCCCCTTATTATTAGTATATCCCCATCATTATTGTTGTTGTGCGCATGTATTCCCCATATTGGTATTATTGTGCTCCACATAAGCCTACTATTTTTATTGTTGTGCCCTTACATTGTTATTGTTATGTCGGCTAGGATTATATGGTGACCCATTGGACTCCTAATTATATAAAGGAGTTTTTTTCATTTGTATCATCCAAGAATTGTTCATTTATGTAATTTAAAATATGTTTCCCCCTCGAAGAGGCTGAATTCTAAGTCGTTGATGTTGAACCCTTGGTTAAACTGAGAGGGGGGGTGAATCAGTTTAATGTAGTCATGTTCTCATTTAACTTTATTTTATAATCATTCACATCATCATTCTGTGATCAAATTAATATACAATGGAACATCAATCTTAATAAGTGAGCAATAGGTATTAAGCAGAATAAATACAGAGTATCAACACATAATCATCATGCATAGACAATAGATATAAGTGGAAACCCATAAGGGAGAAAACCACATCTTATTATTGTTGTGATGCAAAGGCAAACTCCAACTCCCTTTCACCACTGATTTTCTGTAGGCTCCTACCTATAGGAGGCTACAACCTCAATTCTGCAAGCTACAACTTGCAAGGAAGCTCCAACTCCCATATATTTTCTGCAGGCTACAACATACAGGAGGCTCCTACCTTAGCCAGCTACAAATGACATCTATCAAGCTACAACTTGATATGGAAGCACCCACTTCCTCACTCTTTCATAAAAAGCACATGCTGATTTACCTGGATATCAGCTCTATTCTATTCCTTCTTCACTGCTGTCCACTAGCCTTCATATCTGCCTTATATCATCTCTGAACCTTCACAGCTTCTCTATATGCTCCTCCTTCTTCTTACCCTCTCTGCCTTATTTATCCATTCTCTAACATCTTTATTCATATCTATGTGACATAATTTATAGAGATTACCTTATGACTATTTTTATTCCACAGGGAACTCGAAGTGAATAGGTATGACTCTTTGCCTTCCACCTTCTTGTTTTCTTGCCTAGCACATTCGGAAAAATATAACAATATGTATACATTTCAATGTTACAGTGGGGTATTTCTTTGCCCACGGAGACTTTCCTTTGCATCACAAAAATGTAAAATTAATTAAAACATTTACATTTACATTTGCAACAGATATATATCATTCAACCCTTTCAGTTCTCGGCTCACTGTATGTTTGTCTTTTCTGTTGCTGTAGTGTAACAGTTCTGCATACTCTCCTGCTTTCTATGCATGTAGAATGCATTTCCTAAATTATGTTCTAAATCTGGCAGCTTTATCAATGTGGAGGCTTTCTTCAACCTTCATGTTTCCAACCATAGCCAAAATCTGCTTTGAAGACTTACCATATGAACTGATCTTGTTAAACCCTTCGGAACTTATCACGTTTAACTGTCGGAAATCAATAATTGAAGCCTTTTAACCTATGTTCAAAACTTTGGGATTAAGGTCAGAGCTCAACACTTTGATAAAACTTTGTTAAATAACCCTTTCGGAGACAGTATTAAAACTTTAGGGAATGTTATATAATTACACTTTAAGAAAAGTTTAAACCCTCTCTCGGTGATATACTAATAGACCTTTTTAACACAGTAATTAACCTTTCAAGCCCACTTGAAAAACTCTTTCTATCCGCCAATGCGATGAAATAAATCTGATGCAAAGATTTCTTGACCGATGCAATAATCTGATGCAATGAACCGCCTGTGATGACTTCTGATTGCAATGACCGCCAATCGGATGGTTGCGATTAAATCGCACCATCCCAATTGCAAATTTCAATGGCTTGTTCCATTGCTCTGCCTCCATGCCGATGCGATGGCTCCACACTGCATTGATATATATATTGGCTCATATATACTTACCGGCTCACCTTTATTCATCCTTCAACTTTGGTCTAAAAACCTCGGTGCCAACATATATTAAACCCTATGTTAATATATAAAAAAAAAATTTAGGACCCAATGACGACGATTCATTTGCGGAAGCTTTTCTTTTACATGGAGCCCACACTACGGAGGCACTCCGCCTCATTTAACTTTCCAAATCCGACGATTGACATTCCATCGCACTATCGCTATCACAATCGCAACCTTCTGTTGTCTGATGTGCCTTTGGCCATTAATCTCTGCCGATGCGATGAGCGAAGGTTCCCACCAGCTATTAACCAAATCAGTGCTCGATCCAACGGTTACAAATAACTGTGATCTAATGGTTGCGATTGGATCGTACCATCACAATCGCAAGGTTTAGTGGTTCATTCCCTTACTCTTTCGCTGCGCCGATGCGATCGTGTTAGTGTCAGTCTTTCCAGCCTTCCTTCAGTGATCAAACATGCTCTTACAAAGTTATTTTAAGGTTTCAAGGTCAAATTTTGTCATTTCAAAGAGTCTTCAAGCAAAATTTGGTCACTAGGCATTAGGTCTAGGGTTTGTTTTCACTCTTTTCAAATCTGTCCAAATGTCAGTCCATGTCACCATTCAGCTGAGTGTGCCATCATTCAGAGGGTTATCATCATCATGTCAAGTTCCATTGAGTCATTTTACACCTTGTTCATGCTTCAGTCGTGCCTAGGTAAGGTCCATTTCCCTCTCCTAGGGTTTTGGAGGTAATTTCTCTTGGATGGTCCAATCATTAGAAAAAATTGTATCCTAATGTTCATACACCTTCCCCTATCATTAATGTACCTTATTAAACACTTCCCATCACTGAGATCCCCCAAATTCCTCATTTTTGCACAAACCCCAGTTTCTTGCCACAACTTGGCAATTTTCTAGGCTAGGCCTGTGTTTTTCCCTTTTGGACCCCTTCCCCTCACTCAATCTCTGAGATTCCACTTTCCCCTGCTTTCTAACATCCCTCCCTACTTCCCAAAATTTTCCCAAGAATTTAGAAGCCCCTTATCCCCTTCATTTCGCTTCATTTCGACAAAATCCCTTGTTTCACACATTGGGATAGGTTTCACTCAAATGATGTTACAGAGAAAGAAAAGATGAATTTTGGAAAACTAAGAGAGTTTTTTGTCCAAAACATGTCAAGGAAGAAAACCCTCCTTCACTTTTTACATAGGTATAATGGTTTTGGAGAAATGTCAAGAATACCGTTGCCTCAAGAGAATTGATGCACCTGCAGGAAGTAGTGTTGGGAGATTTGATGTTTGACAGGGTAAATGAACTCCCAATTGCAAAATTCCACTTGGGTTGGAAATCATACTCCAAGCGCTTTCCAACAAGCTATCACACGCTCAATTTGGACACCGGGAAGGCCTCCAAAAGCCTCCTGCAAAATGCACTATGTAGCACGCTACGCATTGGGCCAGAACTCAAAATTTTTGTCATTTCTTCACTGATTTTTGACAGGGTAAATGAACTCCAAATTGAAAAATTCCACTTGGGTTGGAAATTATACTCCAAGATCTTTCCAACGAGCTATCAAACGCTCAATTTTGACACCGGGAAAGCCTCCAAAAGCCTCCTGCAAAATGCACTATGTAGCGCGCTACGCATATAAAGTGCGCGCTACGCATTGGGCCAGAACACAAAATTTTTGCCACTGCTCTTCAAAATTCAAATTCTCTCAATCTCCTTTGCCTCATGTAAGTTTAAATCCTCTTTCTATTATCTTTGTTCAGTGTTTGGAGTTGTTTGAAGATCGGTTGTAAGAGTATGAATGTTGAAGAACACAAACCCTACTCTCTTGTAAAGAAATGCCTCTTTAGGGTTTGAATTTGAAGTTTTAGAATTTGACTTTGGTGCCAAAACATTCCATATCTCACTTGTATTTTCCTTTCCCCACTACTTTCATATCATCGTACAATGCCTTCCTTTTCCCTATTCCCTTTAAAATCACTCATATCACTTCGTCCCTCTCCTATTTCCCTATATCCCATCCCTAAAACTTGCCATTTGTTACCACTTTCCATCCTTCATATTAGTTATAGGTTCCAAAATTCCATACAGTCAAGTGACTGTACTCACATCCTTAATTTCACTTGACTCAAGAATATTTTCTTCACTTAATTGAATCATGCTGTTCCCACAGCTCATTTTCCCACAGTCCACTATTCACACGGCCCTATTTCCCACAGTTCCTCCCACATTTGGCATTTGAAACAAAAGCACAAAATCCTCATTCTTCATCTCATTCAAGCCAACACAGATTTTGGAACATCATGGAGGCGGACATCGATACATTATATGACCAAGACAGAGATTGCACCACTGAACTGCATACACCAAGAGGACACTAAAGCGTCGTGAAACACCTGATCCACTCCGGATTTTGGCCGAGGCTTTGTTGGCTGGGCATGATACATGATGGAGGGTCTTCGCTCCAAATTTGAGAAAATTTGGAGAAATTGTTTTCATTTTGAAAAATTTTGGTCTCAAAACAGATTTTTCAGCCATACGAGTAGCGCGTCGACGCGCTCGCTTATGATTGGGACACTTGCTGAAGGAAAAATTTATATTTTTGGATTTTTCATGGTAAGTTATGTATGCTCCAGTATGGCCAAAGCATTTCACCAAGTTCTGGATGATCAAAAGGGCCAAAAACACCATGAAAACCACCTTTCTGCCACCTTTTGCACCAGCAGGAAGTACTTCTGGGAGAATGAAGTTTTGGAGGGGCAAATGAGCTCCAAATTTGGAAATTCCACTTGGGTTGGATAGCCAATATCTAGGGATTTCCAACAAGATATCATGAGCTCAATTTGGATGCCGATAAGTGTCCCAAACATAGGCTGAAAGGCGTGCTACGCATATGGCTCAGGTGCGCTACGCATATAGATTTTTGGCTGATTTTTCATTTTCCAGCTCAGGATTTCGGCCAGTTGGACCAGTTTTTCTTGTGGATGTAATTTTTGAGTTATATTGATGTAATATTATGGTTGACATGTAACTTGGACTCACTTTTACCTATTCTAGATGATTCACTCCTAAAAAAAGTAAAAATCAAATGTAAGAATCAGTTTCCTCCCTTTTAGAGGCAAGTTGTTTGGATGCCTATATTCTACTCCTTGTTTAGAATTAGTTGGAACTGCTCCTAGAAGGAGGAATTCGACCCCTAGAGGTGTGGGAAGGGGTTAGAATGGTCTATATGATGTATTTTCTCAATCATTTTCAGAGGTTGGATAGGTTGGACTCTTGGGAAAACTTTGGCACACTATTGCACATATTTTTCATATTTTGGCTAAGGAAAGATCAGAGGTTTTGCGGCACCTGTTGGGATTCTTGTGGCTTTCAGTTCTTGATGGTGTTTTCTCTCATTTTATTGTAAGTTCTTTCATGTTTGATGTATGCCATTCCCTTCTTATGCTTCTGAAACTAAATGAATGAGTAGATGAGGTTGAATCCATTGTTTACAGTGCTCTGCCTTTAAATTTGTTTAGTTTTGCATGTTTTCGCCAGTTTGGAGAGGATCCATGTTCTCCCTTGCCCTCTTCAGCTCCTTTTCGTTCTGATCCATCCATACACTTAATCAAAAAGCATCAATACTACTTCCTACCTCCCTCCAACTCGAATTCTGCAAAAATCTAGCCTTATCCCTGGACCCAAAATTGTTTTTCCCATTTTTTCAACAAAAAACCCAAAAAAAAATCAAAATCAAACTTTCCTATCTCTTTACTAGCCTAAAATCAGTATTCATTATAAGTCATCTCAGCCCCTTTGAAGACCTTTTGCTGAGATAGACCCGGAGAGAGCCCTCTCCTGTCCTCGTAGGGCTAGCTACGAGGTTGAT
The DNA here is from genome assembly GCA_034641835.2 of Pinus albicaulis. Taxonomy (NCBI): domain Eukaryota; kingdom Viridiplantae; phylum Streptophyta; class Pinopsida; order Pinales; family Pinaceae; genus Pinus; species Pinus albicaulis. Next base: position 1,237,148,923 of record CM076575.1, read on the forward strand.
CGTGGTTTGATGTAGCCTTGATTTTACCTTATTTCAGCGTAAGGTAGATTTGAGCGCTAACAGATCGGAGATCGACGATGCGATGAGATCTCCACCTTCGATATTCTATCTTCGATAAGATCTCCGCCGTCGATCTTCAACACTTCTGCTTTAAGCCTTAACATTAAGACTCTGCCTTTCGCGTGATGCGACCACCATTAGATCTTCACCGATCTTGATCTGACGGATATTTCATTCACAATATACCTGTTGTTTAACATTTCCAAACATCCATGTACTTTTCCCATGCAATCATTGTTGGATCTTCGTCGCATCACATCGGACGGCTATCGCGTTACTTCGACCCCTGACCTTTAATTCTAAAAAATTACGCGAAATAGGCGGTTTTAGTATTGTGACGTGTCGTAATATGATACGATCGCATTCCAAATGGAATAAACCGCTCATGGCCCAAAATCTATGCGAAACCAGTGGTATGGTTTCTCAAAAACAACTTTCCTTGTGAGCCCCACTCTAATTACCTTTGTTTGTTTAACTGGACCTTAGGAATAGCGTTAACACCTTTGGAAATATTTTGGAAATACATCGCTTTAATGAAAATCTTTTGTACCCATGTGACAACCTTCATAACATTATAATAAAGCACTCAAACCAAAGTTAATTATAATGCGGACTCATATCATCGCATCGCAAATACAAACACTTGCCTTGTGTTTTGTGATTTCTGTCTCTACCGATGTGATTGTGACTGTTGATCTGCCCAGATCTACAATCCTTGCTGTTGCTGTTCGTCCTGAGCTTCTTTTGTATTAAAGTGTGCATTTCTTTCCTGAGCTTGTTTTGTATAATCTCTGGCCCTTGCTGTGTCTTGCAACTCCACTGCCTCTGCTTCATCTGCTACTTCTACTTCAATTCGCTACCTTTGCTTCATCTGCTACTTGAGCTTCGATTCGCTGCCTTTGCTTCATCTACTACCTGAGCTGCCTCTTTTTGCTACCCTTGCTGCCTCTGCTCCTTTTCTGTCTCCTTTGTCTTATTGTTGGTTCTTCTTTTTTATTTTTCCTTAGTGATAGTTCAGGTGCTGCTCCTTTCTTCTCCTTTTCCATCAATGACAATATTTCCATCAATCTCCCCCTTTGGCATTGATGGCAATACTTTAATACTCTTCTTTTGCTTGCTTTTCCTTTGACATCAATGGCAAAGGGTTTCACATTTCCTAGTTTGGTTTCCAAATCTTGTCCATAGTACTCTGATATTGAGGACCTATTCCATGCACTGCTCACTTTCTCTGTCTCTTTTGTGACAATATTTGTTGAATGATCTCCCCCTTGGAATGATGCTTTCTTTTCTGATCAGAGAGTATCACTAGACTTCTGTTCTGATCTTGTTTCTTTATGCAGCACTTTCCTTCTTCTTTTTTTCATATCAGAGAGTAACATCTTCAGATACTACCCCTAGTTTGTCTCCTAGATATTCGAATGGTTCTTTAGCAAGAGGTTTTTTTAATATGTCTTCTATTTGTTTCTTTGTTGGTACGTATTCCAACTTCACCAATTTATGTGCTACTTGTTCTCTTAGGAAGTGGTACTTTATTGGGATGTGCTTTGTTTTTGAATGAAGTACAGGATTTTTTATATACTTATTTCACTTGTATTGTCACATTTGATAGAAATAGGTTCATCAATGCTTACCTTCATGTCTTGGAGAGTTTTTTTCATCCCCATTACTTGTGTGCAACATGTTGCTGCTGTTATGTATTCTACTTCTGCTGTAGATAGAGAGATAGAAGTTTGCTTCTTGCTTAGCCATGCCACCATATTTTTCTCCAAATAGAATGCACCTCTACTTGTGCTTTTCCTGTCATCCACACAGCTGGCCCAATCTGCATCTGTGTATGCTGTCAATGTGAAGTTTTTTCCTTTTGGATACCATAGGCCATAATGTGAAGTACCTTGTAGATATCTAAATATTCTCTTGATTGTTAGTAAATGATTTTTTTTTGGTGCTGCTTGATATCTTGCCACGAGTCCTACTGCCAACATAACGTCTGGTCTAGAAGCTGTTAGGTATAGAAGACTTCCTATCATGGATCTGTAAAGTTTTTTATCTACATCTATTGATCCATAATTAGCACATAGTTTGCATCTAGTGATCATGGGAGTTGACACAGGTTTGCAATCTTCCATTTGAAACCTTTTCAGCATCTTAAGTATTTTTCTTGTGAAATGAATATTCCTGTGTTGTTTTTTTGAATTTGAAGTCCTAAATAGAAGGTGAGCTCTCCAATCATTGACATCTCAAATTATGATTTCATTTCTTCAGAAAATCCTTTTTCTAACTCATCTTTTTTGCTTCCAAACATGATGTCATCTACATACACTACTACAATTAAGAGTTCATTTTCATTAGCCTTTATGTACAAATTCCTGTCTACTCCTTCTTTCTTGAACCCTTGTTTTTGAAAGTATTTGTCCAGCCTTGAATACCATGCACGAGGAGCTTGTTTTAGATCATACAAGGCTTTATTTAATTTGCACACATAGTCTTATTTATCTGTTAAGGAGAATCCTTCAGGTTGTTCCATGTAGACTTCTTCCTCTAGATCTCCATTCAGGAAGGCAAACTTCACATCCATTTGATATACCTTGAAATCATGATAACTTTCAAAGGCCAAAATCATTTTGATTGCTTCCATTCTGGCTATAGGGGAAAATGTTTCATCATAATCAAGACATTAAATTTGTGAATATCCCTTGCATACAAGTCTGGCTTTATTTCTGATTACCTGCCCTTGTTCATTCATTTTATTCTTGAATATCCATTTTTTGCCAATGACATTTTTCCCAGTGGGTCTTGGAATTAATTCCCAGGTATTGTTCTTCTCAATTTGGTCCAGTTCTTCATTCATAGCATTTACCCAGTTTTTGTCTTTGTTGGCTTCTTCAAACTTCTTTGGCTCTATTTGAGATAGCATGGCTAGGTATACTTCTTCTTTCTGTTCAACAAGTTGCCTTCTTGTCTGGACTCCCACACTCTTGTCCCCAACGATTTGATCTTATGAATGATTCTTTTGAGTGTGTCTTGAGGGACCTTTTGAGTTTAATTCAGTATCTTCTGTTGTCTTGCTTAGTTCATCATTATCTTGGTTCTCTTCTTCATGATCATTTGGAGGATTACTGCATCTTGTGCTTCTTGTTATGTTTCGTAGATCTTCATAAAATCCTACATCAATTCTTTCCACAATTTTGTGTAGTGTTTTGTTGTAGCACCTGTAACCCTTACTCTTGGATGCATATCCTAAAAATATTCCTTCATCAGCTCTTGCATCAAACTTCCCCAGTTTTTCATCATTATTTTTTATTAAACACTTGCTTCCAAAGACTCTAAAGTGCTTGATTGATGCTGGTTTACCATGCCATAATTTGTAAGGAGTCTTGTCACAATTTGGTCTTAAATGAGCTTTGTTAAGAATGTGAATAGCTGTGTGTACTGCTTCTGCCCAGAATGTTTGGGGAATGTTACTTTCTTGCATCATTGCTCTGGAAATCAGTTGTACTGACCTGTTTTGTCTCTCTGCCACTCCATTCTGTTGAGGTGTACCTTCAATTGTAAACTGCTATTTTATCCCATGCTCATTGCATAGGTCTGCAAAATCATAGTCTGTGAATTCACCTCCTCTGTCTGATTTGATGCACTTTAGCTTGAATCCTGTTTGATTTTATGCCAATGCCTTGAATATCTTGAATTTCTCAAGTGCTTCAGATTTATATTTGAGAAATGCTACCCACGTCATTCTGGAAAAATCATCTATTATCAGCATGAAATAAGATTCTCCACTTGGTTCTTTAGTTCTTGAAGGTCCACACAAGTCCATGTGAACAAGCTGAAGAGGTCTACTTGTATATAGTTTCTCTTTGGTCTTGAAAGATGTGCGGGTTTGCTTGCCTAGTTGGCAAGATTTACATATGGTATTTGAAGGCTTCTTTATGACTGGCATATCTCTGATTGCATTTTTCTTGCTCAGACTTATGATGTGGTCAAAGTTTAGGTGTCCCAATATTCTATTCCATAACCATGATTCATCAAGTTTTCTTAGGTGACATGCTTCGTACTATTCTTTCACTATATAGACATTAATTTATGTTTGAACACCTTTGATCAAGGACTTTCCGGTGGTGCTTGATCTTACTTCACAATATTAGGCTCTAAAAATGACTTCACAGCCTTTATCACACATTTTACTAACACTTAGAAGATTTTCTTTCATCCCATCCACAAATAGTACATCTTGGGCCTTTCCTCTTCCATTATCCAGACTGACTGAGCCTTTTCCTTTGATTTTCCCTGCTTTATCATTACCAAATGTTACATTCCCAGATTTCTTTTCATCAAAGGTTACAAACTTGCTTCGATCTCCAGTCATGTGCTTTGAGCATCCACTGTCCAAATACCATTGGTTTTTCTGATCTTGAGGTATTAGAGCCAAGTCACTCTTATTCAACTTATTTTTCCACTGCATGCATCCTTTTGTTTGGTACCTTTCTTGAGAGGGTGGACCACATTCTCTAAGAGGAAATTTGTGACACTTGGGCTTGATTTTATGGCAGTCAAAGAATTTGATTATGTTTTTGAATGAATTATATACACGAGTGAATTCTCCATTGTTCATCCATCTCCTTGAGTTTCCATACATCAGTCTTTTTCCATTCGTTTTGCACTCCTTGGCTTTATGGCCGAACTCCTTACAGTAAAAAAATACCCATAAAACAATTAGTGTACTTGATGAAGGGTTGTCTTCTCCATTTTTTTGCTTGAGGTAGTCTTTTCACTTTTTGCATCCTTTGCTGGTTGGAATTGATTCTCCTTTTATGACCGTATGTAGCAATATGTCCCAGTTTGTGGCAGGCATAACAAGTGACAATTTTCATAGGGGGGAAGAATCTCCTTTGATAGCTTCCAAATTTTATATATTCAGGAGTATATGAGCCTTTTTCAGTTGAATATTTATTTATTTCTTTCTTTTTCATTTGAGTTTCCTTCTTGTTTCTATTTACTTCATTGCAGGCTTCTACTTCTGTAGGACCCTTTTGGGCGGCTTCATTGTCCTTCACAGCTTTTACAAAAATGATATTTCTGTAATATTCTTCCTTGGACTTGTTTCTCTTTTGTAGCCTATCTCAGTCTTTATCAAGGGTGATCTTTGAGAATTTAGAATTTTATTCAACTGTTCAGAGCTTGTTATTTGAGAAGATTTCATTGACAATTTCCCTTGGGAGTTTTCTAATTTCCTTCTTAAGCATACTACTTCTTCTTCCAATTTCTCTCGCTTTTAAATTTTATCCTCAATTTGCTTAAGTACATTGTCTTCTACCTTCTTGGCTTCTTCAAGCTCTACTTTCAATTGAATGAGGTCTTTTGAATTTTGTTCTTCTCTTACATATTTTATGAGAATGTCTTTCTATTTTTTGTACTTTGGTTTAAGTCTTTCTATTTCATCCAGGGCACTTCTTAGCTCCCCCTCAAGATCAACTTCACCTTCTTACTCATCTTCTAGAAGGAATCCTTAAAGCTCTTCCTTGGCCATTAATACAAATCCTGAGGTTCCCTCTTCATTGGAGGATTCATTTGAGCTTTTAGATGCACTGCTGTCTTGTTGAGCATAAAGTGATTTTCTATTGAATCTCTTCCCTTTCTACCAATTATTTGTTTTGGTTTGCTCTGTTTCTTGAGTGTGATTCTTTGTTTTCTTATGAGGACACTTAGAAGCATACTGCCCAACTCTTCCATAGTTAAAGCATTTAAATGGAAGTTTACCTTTATATTTGCCTGAGCCTCTATCCAATTTTCTAACAAATTTGGCCACTTCTTCATCAGAGAAAGAGCATATATATTCTTTTTCTTCTTTGTTATTTTCTGTCTTAAAGGATGCCTCACTCACATTTGACTTCCTCTGTGGCAGTCTCATCTCAAGTTTCCAAGTAATTGGTTAATGGTCAGAGTTTCACAATCAGATGTTTCTTCTATGGCAGAAACCTTAGGGTTAAAGCAGGATGGTAAAGATCTTAGAATCTTTTGAAAAATTACACATTATTTTATGGTTTCTCCTAGAGCTTTCATGTTATTCACAATTTCTACAACCCTTAAGAAGAAGCTGGCAATGTACTCATCATCATTCATTTTTATATTTTTAAACTGAGCTCTATAGACTTGTAGTTTGGCTATCTTCATCTTTTTGTCTCCCTCATGGATGCTTTCTAATGTATCCCATATTTCTTTGGCAGTCTTGTTGTGCATTACTTTGATAAATTATACCTCACACAGTCCACTTAGGAGAGCATTCATGGCTTTTGCATTAGCTACAAAATCTAGTTTGGCATCTTTCTCTGAGTCAGACTCCTTTGGGGCATATCCCAATTCCACAGCAGCCCAAACTTCTATTCCTAGAGACATTATGTACATCCTTATTCTTATTTTCCAGAAGGCACAATTTTTACCGGTGAACAAAGGGGCTTTATTTGTTGAACATCCTTCTAGAATAGCCATCTTAGGGACCTAGGATCTCCTTCCAGTTGTTAAATTGATACAGAAGGTACCCGCTTTGATACCAATTGTTGAACCATTGGTTAAATTGAGAGGGGGGGTGAATCAGTTTAATGTAGTCATGTTCTTATTAAACTTTATTTTATACTCATTCACATCATCATTTTGTGATCAACTTAATATACAATGGAACAAAAACCTTAATAAGTGAGCAACATGTATTAAGCAGAATAAATACAGAGTATCAACACATAATCATCATGCATATAGACAATAGATATAAGTGGAAACCCATAAGGGAGAAAACCACATCTTATTATTGTTGTGATGAAAAGGCAAGCTCCAACTCCCTCTCACCACTGATTTTCTATAGGCTCCTACCTATAAGAGGTTACAACCTCAATTCTGCAAGCTACAACTTGCAAGGAAGCTCCAACTTCCATCTATTTTATGCACGCTACAACCTACAGGAGGCTCCTACCTTAGCCATCTACAACTAACATCTATCAAGCTACAACTTGATATAGAAGCACCCACTTCCTCAATCTTTCATAAAAAAAAACATGCTGATTTACCTAGATATCAGCTCTATTCTATTCCTTCTGCACTGCTGTCCACCAGCCTTCATATCTACCTTATATCATCTCTGAACCTTCACAGCTTCTCTATCTGCTCCTCCTTCTTCTTACCCTCTTTGCCTCATTTCTCCATTCTCTAACATCTTTATGCATATCTATATGACATCATTTATAGATATTACCTTATGATTGTTTGTATTCCACAGGGAATTCGAAGTGAATAGGTATGACTCTTTTCCTTCCACCTTCTCGTTTACTTTCCTAGCACATTCGGAAAAATATAACAATACGTATACATTTCAATGTTACAGTGGGGTATTTCTTTGCCCATGAAGACTTGCCTTCGCATCACAACAATGTAAAATTAATTAAAACATTTACATTTACATTTGCAAAAAATATATCTCATTCAACCCTTTTAGTTCTCGGCTCACTGTATGTTTGTCTTTTCTGCTGATGTAGTGTAACATTTCTGCATACTCTCCTGCTTTCTATGCATGTAGAATTCATTTCCTAAATTATGTTCTAAATCTAACAGCTTTATCAATGTGGAGGCTTTCTTCAACCTTCATGTTTCCAACCATAGCCAAAATCTACTTTGCAGACTTACCATATGAAATGATCTTGTTAAACCATTCAGAACTTATCATGTTTCACTATAGAAAATGAATAATTGAAGACTTTTAACCTATGTTCAAAACTTCGGGATTAAGGTCAGAGCTCAACACTTTGATAAAAATTTGTTAAATAGCCCTTTCGGAGACAGTATTAAAACTTTATGGAATGTTATATAATTACGCTTTAAGCAAAGTTTAAACCCTCTCTCAGAGATATACTAATAAACCTTTTTAACACAGTAATTAAACTTTCGGGCCCACTTGCCGAACTCTTTCTATCCACCAATGCGATGAAATAACTCTGATGCAAATATTTCTTGACCGATGTAATAATCTGATGCGATGAACTGCCTGCGATGACTTCTGATTGCGATGAAACACTTTGCGATGATTCCGATGCAATGAATCCAATGCGATGACTGCAGATCAGATGGTTGTGATTAAATCGCATCGTCGCAATCGCAAAGTTCAATGGCTTGTTCCATTGCTCTGCCTCCACACCAATGCGATGGCTCCACACTGCATTGATATATATATATTGGCTCATATATACTTACCAGCTCACCTTTATTCATCCTTCAACTTTGGTCTAAAAACCTTGGTGCCAACATATATTAAACCCTATGTTAATATATCAAACTTTGTTTTAGGACCCAATGACAAAGATTCATTTGCGGAAGCTTTTCTTTACATGGAGCCCACACTACGTAGGCACTCTGCCTCATTTAACTTTCCAAATCTGACGGTTGACATTCCATCGCACTATCACTATCAAATTACAACCTTCTGTTGTCTGATGTGCCTTTGGCCACTGATCTCTGCCAATGCGATGAGCGAAGGGTCCCACCAGCTATCAACCAACTCAACGCTCGATCCAACGGTTACAAATAACCGTGATCTAATGGTTGTGATTGGATCGCACCATCGCAATCGTAAGGTTCAGTGGTTCGTTCCCTTACTCTTCTGCTACACTGATGTGATCAGAGATCGTTGATGCGATGAGATCTCCACCATCGATCTTCTATCTTCGATAAGATATTCGCCGTCGATCTTTAACACTTCCGCTTTAAGCCTTAACATTAAGACTCAGCCTTTCGCATGATGCGACCACCGTTAGATCTTCACCGATCTTGATCCGATGAATATCGCATTCACAATATACATGATGTTTAACATTTCCAAACATCCATGTACTTTTCCCATTCGATCACCGTTGGATCTTCATCGTATCTCATCGGACGGCTATCACGTTACTTCGACCGCTGACCTTTAATTCTAAAAAATTACGTGAAATAGGCAGTTTTAGTATTGTGATGTGTCGTAATATGATACGATCGCGTTCCAAATGAAATAAACTGCTCATGGCCCAAAATCTGTGCGAAACCAGTGGTATGGTTTCCCAAAAACCACTTTCCTTGTAGGCCCCACTCTAATTACCTTTGTTTGTTTAACTGGACCTTTGGAATAGTGTTAACACCTTTGGAAATTTTTTGGAAATACATCGATTTAATGAAACTCTTTCGTACCCATGTGACAACCTTCGGAACATTATAATAAAGAACTCAGACCAAAGTTAATTATAATGCAAACTCATATCATCGCATCGCAAATAAAAACACTTGCCTTGTGTTTTGTGATTTCGGTCTCTGCTGATGTGATTGTCACCGTTGATTTTCCCAGATCGATGGTCCTTGCTACTGTTGTTCCTCCTGAGCTTGTTCTGTATTAAAGTGCGCATTTCTCTCCTGAGCTTGTTCTGTATAATCTATGGCCCTTGCTGTGTCTTGCAACTCTGCTGCCTCTGCTTCATCTACTACTTCTGATTTATTTCGCTACCTTTGCTTCATCTGTTGCCTAAGCTTCAATTTGCTGCCTTTGCTTCATCTGCTTCCTGACCTGCCTCTTTTTACTACCCTTGCTGCCTCTTCTCCTTGTCTGTCTCATTTGTTTTATTGCTGGTTATTCTTTGTTATTTTTCCTTAATGATAGTTTAGGTGATGCTCCTTTCTTCTCCTTTTCCATCAATGATAATATTTCCAATAGTTGATCTATATTTTATTCTATTTTGTGAGCTAGATTCATAAGATATTCACTAATCACAACATGATGAGAGTGATGAATAAGATCTATCATAAAACCATGATTATTTTTGGGTACTAAATCTATATACTTTCTCTCCCATTTTTGCCTAGCTCTCTATCTCTTTGTATCATTAATCGTTCAAAAACACACGAGGTAAACCCCTTTTCCTTATGTTACATGGAATATTTTATTAATGAAGTAATAGTCATGGAGGTTTTACCTTTGCAAATATTAACTCTGGTATTTTCATAGATTTGGAAAAATTAAAGGGATTACAGTTGTGAGCCACAGAGTAACTCCTAATTTCTAGTGTTATCTCAACCTTCTGCAACAACACACCAGACTTCATCTTACCCCAGCGCTATTTCAGGCTTATCATGGTTTCTTTTTGGCAGTTAGGTTGTTATTGTAGCGAAATGTATAATTGTAGACATTTCATTGTTGAAGGAAATATATGATTTCCTGAACATTTGTATAAAGAGGGCCTTCGGGCTGTGAATCGGGGTTAAGCAAGAAAGACACAGATTTTGTAACAGAGCGTTTTCTAATTAATTGAATGCACAATTTTTTTCTATCTCACATGTAAGCTGTGAGTTTTCCGCAGCCCTGATCAGAGAGTTGGGCCCACTCTTCTGATCAGGTGCAGTGTTATCTTTCTTTTGTTGATTTCATATTTCAGTTTGGTTTTGTAACTATTGTTCTAGTATAATCCTACAATTGCTGTGAATTCCTTTTTAATTTTGCAATCCATTTTAATTTTTACAGTAGTTTGTATGTTCATTAATTGAAGCCTGCGATTCAATATCAGGTTATGTGATTGCTCTTGCATATACTGTGCACGTTAGTCTTGAAATAACTAACGCCCCTGGGTTGATAATTTATGTGGAAAAAGGGTTTGAATATTTGTTCACATCTGGACACCAACATTTTGGTGTCGTTGCCAGGGAAGGCTAATAAGGTGCAAGAACACGATCTACAATTGGTCTAAGGGTTTATCTCTCGTATTGGGAATGGAATTTATTTCCCTACTCGAATTCCTAAGCGTGGTATTATATTTTCTCACTTATTATTATTTTTTAAACTGATATCTCGTATTGGGGAGGGCATCCATTACCCTGCTCTAAGTCCTGAGCATAGCATGATGTTTTTCCTTGCTTTTATTTTTCATTAGAACTGATCTCTCGTCTTAGGGAGGGTATTTTCCACCCTGCTCTAAGTCCTTAGCATAATTTTTCAGCTTTTCTGCTTTTTCATTATCTTTCTGAAAGGGCCAACTTCTTGTCCTGGGGAGGGTATTTGATTACCCTACTTTAGGTCCTAAAATTTGATTTTCTTTTTACTTTATTTGATTTTCTATTTGAACCAAATCTCTCATCCTGGCGAGGAATCTATCTGTCCTGCTTTGGGTCTTGAGCACTTTTGTTATTTTGATGAATTCTTCTCACCAATTATATGAACAAAGATCTGAATAAGAGGGGTAGAGGAAGACCCCCAAAGAAAGGAAAGGATATGGGAAGGAAGACGTATATCCAGGAGATCATCGAAAAGGATAAATTTGAAGCATCCTCTCATGTTGCTGTTAGGGTAAGGGTTCAGAAGAAGTCTGAAGGGAAATCGCTTGAACAACCAGTGCTAGCCACGGTACCAGAGGAAATTATTTTGATGGCAGAAGAAACAATAAATAAGGTACCAGTGGAGGAGACATCCCTGCTGTCGGCAGAAGGGGAAGAAATAACAAGCACATGATTGGAAGAACTGAGTATTTCCAATTGGGAAGAATAACCTTCGAAAGGGTTTTCAGCACTGCGAGACCAAGGGAGTGTTGTAAAGCCTCTTGTAGTCGAATTAATCAATTTTGATTTGGAAAGAGATTTTCTAAAGGATTTTGCGTCACCAAGGGACCAGTGGAGTGCGGTGAAACCTCTTACAGTCGAATCACCCCAAGTACCAGTCACAGAACTGGTTTAAATCTCAAGTGAGAATTGGAGAATATTTATGGCACCTGCAAGTTCTTCTATTGATTTTCCGATTGGAAGCATTATAGGTCATGCACTGATAAAGCCCATTCCTTTAACAACTCTGCCTAATTTTCATGGGCTTTCTTCTTAAGACCCTGATACATTTCTCTTCGAATTTGACATTGTTTGTCGAGGGTACGATTATATCTCTGATGCTTAGAAACTAAAAATATTTCCTTCTACCTTAAAAGGGATAGCCCTGTGATGGTTCATGGGTTTAGCAGGAAGGACTATTTCCTCATGGGATGCGATGAAAGAAGTATTTTTGGAGAAATACCAAGATTACTGTAAATCCTGTGACATTAAGGAAGAAATATTTACGTTTATACAGAAAGAGGATGAGAACATGGAAGACTGTGTGGAACGATTCAAATATATATTGTAGAGATTAGGCCATAGTGACCTGGATAAAGATATTCTGAAAATCATCCTTCTCCAGGCACTAAGGGAAGATTCCCTGCAACTTTTAAACATAGTAGGAAAGGGAGATGTTTCAAAAGAATAATTTGACACCATCTCTGACTTGTGAATTCAGTGTTCATGAGGGGCTGCAAGGAGTGGATAAGGAATTTGGTCATTAAATACTTTTGGTGGAGGGGTTACAAAGGTAGAAATTGGAAACCTACTAGATAACCTAAGGACTGATATCCTAAACACATTATCTGCCTAGATGGACACTATGCAAGAAAAACATAAACAAATAGAGTTGGAGACGACTATGGCTATATTATGCCATAGTGCAGAAATAAGCATCCTTTGAAAGAATGTCGATTAAACATAGTGGAAGCCTGCGCAATCTGTGAGTAGACTCATGCGACCAGTTCGTGCCCTTCTTTGCCTGGAATGAAGCCAGTTTTTCAAGGGGCAAGTGAAGAAAATATAGTGGATAAATTTTACTTCATGGGGCCGAAAAAGCCATGGCAACCTCGACCACCAGCTATGAATCCAGTCTAGGTATGCCTCAGGACCCATCTCAGTATTTTAATAATTTTAATATGGGTCAACAGTCTGTACCTTTCTCACTTATGTGGTCTTAGTGTCAATAACCCTTGGCAAAAATTAGTTCCCCAAACCAGTCTGAATCCTTCATGGAATCAAAACTGGTGTGGACCCTCTCCTACTGGTCAGTTTCCCCAATTTATGCCTCAACATGAAATTCAGTTTCCCTCTAATGTACTTCTTGGAAACCCAACCCTTCGACCCCAGCTTCCTATCCAGCCCAATCCGAATCCTAATAACAAAGGGGTCCAACAAATAGATACTCTTAACCTTCCATCTTATAGCATTTCTACCGCAGGAATTAATGAGATAAACTTACGATCTGGGTAGGTAGTAAATGCTCCCACTTCACCTATTATCATATAACAGATTGACAGTGAAGTTATAGAACCAAAACATAGGAAATTTGGGGATAAACCAGAGCAGAACGTGACAAACCAAACACCTCCCCAAACTATTCTTAACCAGGGTCGTCCAATCACCCCGCCATATCCTGAAAGATTAACCCTGAACAAACAAAACCCTCAAGTAGAGTTTGACTTCCTGGGGGAATTGCAAAATATTTTTGTCAAAATACCCCTGCTATAGGCTATGAGGGATGTACCTATATATGAAAAAACTCTCAAATATTAATACTCTAATAAACATTGGAATAAAACAAGGGATCCATTAACCATTCATGTGATGGGTAGAATGTCTGACATCATGCTAGGAAAGACCATTCCTGTAAAATATGCAGACCCAGGAAACCCAATTCTAACAGTACAAATCAATGGGGTTGAAATCCCAAATGTACTGGTGGATTTGGGTGCTACCATCAATATTATTACCTCTGAAACAATGAATACATTAGGTCTCAGAAATTTTAAGCAAACCCTTACTATCTTGGAACTAGCAGATAGGGCTACAATTAAACTGGTAGGGAAATTGGAAGATGTGAATATTTTGGTGGATTCATGGCACTACCCTATGGACCTCCTTGTATTACGGACACGATTCTCAGTTGGTGGTCACCCATTGATATTTGGAAGAACTCAGCTCACAACCGCAGATGCTTACATAGGGTGCCGACCTGGGGATATGATTATATCAAATGGGACAATTACAAAGAATCTTACTCTCTACCCTCCTGCGGAACCCAACCCATCTGAAAAATGATTAGCCTGTCAGAAACCTCTGTCAATAGAAGAGCTTGAAACTAAAAATGAAGAAGTTAGACCAACCCTCACTATTGGGCAGGCCCTTCAATTTAAAACAGAAACCAAGGATGGTGCCATTAACACTTTTATTATTGATCCTGGTTCTCTTTCCAATTCAAATCGACAAATTTTAGAATCTAATATGAGTTGTGAGACACATGAAAACCTTGAACCAAAAGATGAAATTGAATACATTCTTGTAACCTCATCCCATGATATTATTCTAGTTGAAATTGAACCACGGAAAACACTCAATATCAATCCCAGTCTGTCTGAATCCCAAACAAAGCAGCTTTTAAAATTCCTTCAAGACCATCAGGAAGCTTTTTCCTGGGATTATACCTATATGAAGGGGATCCCTGGTAGCTTATGTACTCATCATATTATATTAAGGAATATTTCCACCATGTGAGACAACCCCAACGGAGAATGAATCATGCTCTAAAGAACATTGTCATAGAAGAATTGCAAAAATTATTGGATGTAGGTTTCATTTACCCCATCACGGATAGATAATAGGTATCTCCGCTAGACATTATTCCTAAAAAGAATGGTAAATGGAAGATCTGCATATATTATAGGGAGCTAAACAATGAAACTCAAAAAGACCATTTCCCTTTGCCATTCATTGACCAAGTCCTAGACACATTGGCTGGAAAGAAGTTATTTTACTTCCTAGACGGGTTTAGCGGGTATAACCAGATCTAGATAGCCCCGGAAGACTAGGATAAAACAACTTAAACATGCCCATGGGGGACCTTTGCATATAGGATCCTCCCATTTGGCCTGTGCAATGCTCCTACAACCTTCTAGAGGGAAATTTTGGGAATTTTTTTCTAATTTAGTCGATGACAACATTGAAGTCTATATGGATGATTTTACTCCATATGGAAACTCATTTGAAGAAGGATTGGAGAATATGGAGAAATTACTAAAAATATTTAAGCATACCCATGTATCTATGAGTATAGTTAAATGCGATATGATGAGGGAAGAAGGAATAGTATTGGGCCATTTGTTTTTAGCTGCTGGAATTCAAGTTGATCCGGCCAACGTAGAGGTAATATTACATTTACCGGTACCCAAGACACCCACATAGGTACATAGATTTATTGGGTGTGCTAGTTATTGCAAACTCTTTATAGAATTTTTTTCTAAAATAGCACATCCACTTTTTGAATTGCTAACAAAAGATGTATAATTCTTGTGGATTGAAGCCTGTGAAGCAACTCTCATGAAAATGAAGGGATTGATTTACAAGGTTCCAATCCTTCGAGGACCTAATTGGGCATTACCATTTCACATACATGTTGATGCTTCTCAGACAACAGTAGGAGCTGTTTTAGGACAGTAGGTAGGCAAAACACCGTATGCAGTTTACTATGTCAGCAATAATTTAATTCCTACTGAATTGAATTAAACGGTGACGGAGAAATAATTCCTGGCTATCATTTATGCTATCAACAAGTTCTGTCACTAAATTATCAGGTATCCTACTTTTGTACATACTGATCATGCAACAATAAGGTATTTGATGAATAAACCTATCACTCCTAGACGTATTACAAGATGGTTACTATTGCTTCAAGAATTTGATATCACAATAGTAGACAAACTAGGAAAAGATAATGTAGTTGCTGATTTTCTGTCTATAATGGATAACAATGATGAATGCACACCTATAGAAGATAGTTTTCCCAATGAGCATATTTTTGTAATTTCTACTAATCCTCCGTGGTATGCAGATATTTATAACTATCTTGCTACAAGGAAGGTGCCCCATCATTTGTCATACAGGGAACAACGAAAAATTATTCATCACAGTGCCCTATATTCTTGGATGGTAGGGTACCTCCATACAGTAGCCGATAAGCAGATCCAACACTATGTATCTCAAGACGATATTTCTGAAGTACTGAAGGCTACCCATGAAGGCCCTTGTGGGGGGAATTTTGCAGATAAAAGAACATGCCATAAGGTGCTACAAATGGGATATTACTGGCCTTCTATATTTTGGGATGCACATAATTATGTCAGGAGGTGTGATAGTCTCCAGCGTATGGGGTATCCCAGTCAAGCTAATTAAATGCCTTTTCAGGCATAGGTAGTCCTCGAACCTTTTAAGAAATGGGATATCGACTTCATTGGACCCTTAAACCCACCCTCCAAGCAAAAGGTGCAAATTTTTGTCTATATAGATTACGTGACTAAGTGGGTAGAAGCCAAAGCTGTTGCGAAAGCAGCAGAGCAAGTGGTTTCAGATTTTCTATTTGAAGAAATTTTTGCTCGTTACGGTACTCTAAGAGAGATTTTTTTAGATAGAGGAGAAAAATTTACATCACACATGATAGATAATCTTATGCAGAAATATTGGGTCAAGAACAGGGTGACATCTCCATACCTCCCCTAGGCGAATGGATAAGTGGAAAGCACAAACAGGACATTGGAAAATATCTTAACAAAAATTGTGTATACCATCCTCGGGATTGGGCTCATAAGCTTCCTGAAGCTCTCTGGGCATACAGAACAACATGGCAGAACACAACTGGGTTTTCACCATTCGAGTTGGTTAAATCCTCATTTTTTCCAATAGAATTTTAAATCAGTACACTCATAAAAGCTCTTGAATTTGGTTTGGATGTGTCAGATGCCCAGAAACACAGACTGGCCTAGCTTAATGAACTAGATGAAATCCGTTCAATGGTTGTCCAAATGACCACTGCTATTCAGCAACAGAGAATGAAGTGGCACGATAAGTTTATCAAAAACAAGGTGTTTCATAGGGGAGAGCTCACATTACTTTATGACTCCCATTTTAAGGATTTTAAGGGAAATATTTTCACTCGCTGGATGTGACCTTACGAGGTGGATGTTGTATTTGATAATGGAACAGTCAGGCTAGTCACAATTGATGATACACATACTTCATTCATAGAAAATGGACATCGTCTGAGATTATACCACCGCCCAGCCTCTAAGGATGCTTTCATCAAACATCTCTCTAATAAATCTGGTTTGAAGGTTATCAGTGCAAATAACTCTTCCTCTACATCCTCGCTCTCTCTCTCTATATATATTTAATAAATAAATAATATTACTATTTATTTTTTTGTATTTTTGCAGGAGTTACTACTAAGGAGTAATGTTTTAGAGTTTAAATTTTTTTCTAAGTATCAATGTTGTTAATCCTTGGATCCAGCTACTCATGATGCTATTACTTCATATGTTGTTACTCCTGATGCTACTACTCGTCATGTTGTTACTCCAAATGCTTCTACTCATCATGATATTACTCTAGATGTTGTTACTCTAAATGTTGCTACTCGTCATGCTGTTACTCCAGATGTTGTTACTCCAAATTCTACTACTCGATGTTGTTACTCCGATGCTGCTACTCATGATGTTTTTACTCCAGATGTTGTTACTCGCATTTCTATTACTCCATCTGCATCATTACTGCGTTGTTATTCTACCAACTGTCACTTCCTCCAGGTAGGCCACCAGGTACGTCTCCACTTCACTTTTATGGATTTAATTTAATATTCCATGTTAAGAAATTAATGCAACGGATGACAAATTTTAAGCTTGGGGGGGGGGGGTGGTTGACGTCATAACTTAACAGTGACATAATGATTATTCCAAAAGTCATTATTACAACTCTGTGTGTGGTACACCCTATGATCCTTACCATAATCCGTATAATCATTAAATACATATTGGGATCCGAAAAATGCATGTGATATAAACCAATCAGTCATTTCCACCTTATCTGAAATAATTACTATTACATTCATCACACTTACCATACTTTTTGATGATTTTCCTCATTTATGGAGAATTACCATCTGTATTTACCATTACTACCCCTCGTTTTTCACCATGTTGTTTTGCCAAATTTGGTACCCACCACTTCGTCCAATGGTATGCTATTCTAGAGTGTTGTTACAGTCTCCACAATATGGGCAGAATGGCTGTGTGGCATGACCCTGAAAATATAGACTCAGTCCATAGTAATCCAGAGGTATGTCAATTTTTTGTCGATGCAAGATGGGATATCTACTTTGATAGATTGTAGGGGATTGATAAAGGAATTACAATGGAGTTTTCACTTAATTGGGATGAGAATTGCTCACAGGTTAGAGGATTGGAAATTCCTATCACAGAAGAAGTAATTGCGGAAGTTAGCAGACTGAGACAGCAAGGGCAGCAGTGGTTTGCTTGGAGAATTCCTCTCCTAGAATTTCCCAAACTATTCTTGCAGGCAAGAGAAAGTGTCATTTAATGTGGGAGAGGGTATGATCGAAAGTCTGTACCATATCCATGGAATGAAGTAGTAGGTTTTGTAATGAAATACATAACTTGCGAAGGATGAGCCACAACTCTATTTAAATATCATTTTAAAAGTTTGATTCACCTTCGATTTCCACAGGCTTAGGTGCATTCCTTAAACATGCCTTTCTTTCTATTAAAACAATTGCAGCACATGGCATAGTATTCTTGAAATTCGTGCCAAATTTCGACAGTTATTTCCAATCATGGATTGGTTCGTTCACTGGTCATGCATGCAATAGTCAGATTTCGAGTTTCTTGGGTAGAACTCTGTGAATCATCGGAACAAGAGATAGTTGCTGTCATTATTGCTAGAAAAGAAGAACTAGTCTCTCTGGCTGGTTTAGCAGAGGAAGAACATTCAGAGGACATGGAATTAGAACAGCAAGAAAAAGAAGAAATGGAGATGGGGATTGATCAGGAAGAACCTGAAGAAATGGGAATAGAGGAGACAATTGGTGATACAGTGAAGGCTGCCACACAAGAACCATCCTCGCCTGAAGAACCCACAGATGAAGGAATTATGGATATAGTGCATGAATTTGAGATTGTCTTACAGTCGTCAACTTTTTTTAATGAAGAATATGAAGGTGGAACATTAGACAGAGGGATGGAAAATTATGTTGTTATGCAAGAAAAATCATCACTTTCCCAAGAAGATATGAATATTGAAATAATTGGGGGTGTTACACAAGAACCACCACCGATTGAGCCATAACAGGGAGACAGAGAAGAAGTAATCAACAAAGTTAGCACTTTTCCAGAAGAATTAGTATCGACCGTAGGAGAGGAAGCAATACATAGAGAAGATGAAGATAGAGGAGACATGAACCAAGTAGTCGATACTGACCCACAAGAACCAGTATCGACCACAGAGGAGGAAGTAGTGCACAAAGGGTAGGAGGACAGAAAGGAAATGGTCCTCATAATCGACGTTGTTCCACAAGAACCAGCATCGACTTCCACTGAAGTAGTAGTGCATGGAAGTTCGGCCAAAGTTGGAAATGAGGATGACAAAGATATTCCCCCTTCTCCATTCCAGTCTATGATGCCTAGAGGGGTGAGGGGATTTTTCTCATCCCAATGATTAATGGAGGAAATAGCTATTCCACTAGTGCATAAGTTCATTGACCCAAGGAAGGACATGGCCAATATCGGCCCAGTAATTGTTGAATCTCAGCAGGAGCACCCAAAGGCTCACAAGGGGGACGAAATTCTTGTGGAAACACCGGAACATAGGATGGTCAATGGAAGCACTAAACAAGCAACATAATTCCCTTAGGTAAATGTAGAATAAAATTCCCCTGAAGACATGGAGCCCAATGAGGAATATCTAGCATAAAAACTAGTTGATGACATCGACAACATTTCACTGCCTCCTGAACTCGGTACAGGCCTGGAAGGTGAATTTATTGTTAAATAGGAATGGATTGAATAGTGTGAGAAAAGAAGATTACCTATCAAGAAAAAGTATCAGCTGCAGTTTAATGAAACTATGTGATTGAAGAAGGAAGTTTGCGAGCTGAAGAGGCAAGTTTCACGGTTGAAAAAGAAGGTAAAAGTCTACAAATGGACGGTAGTGAAACCAAAAATTGAGGTCTCCTCTGTAGCTACACAAACTGGGCCGATTGAACAGATGTTTGAAGGTTGGGAATTCCTCCTGGCTGCTAAAATCCAGAGATTGTTGTTTGTTGCGAATTGACATAAGAAGGAGATGATGCGAGTTCGATAATAGGCTACCGATATCGTTACATGATACATAGAACAGTTGGATAAAGCACGGTAGAGGCAAGCAAAACAAAAGGCCAAGATAGTGAAGTTAGAAGAACAAGTGCAGTTGCTGCAATCAGATAAGGAGAAGATGTTTTCCCTGGTGCAGTAGGTAATGCCTTGTAGACCTCCTACACATAGCTATGCCTTATTCCTTCATGAACAATTTCTTTTCTTTTGTCTTGAGAGTATATATAAGGAAATTCGTCATGAGATTGAGGACCCAATCCAGTTTCTCCGTATCTTGAAAATTCATGATATCATAGGACATCACTTAATGTGTAAGCTCTACATGCATGGTTACTTCTTAAGGCATGATCAAGCCTTCAACCCCATTCCATTCGTGGGGGGTATTCATTTAAGAGCATTCGCCTCCTACACCATAAATCAGATTAAATGGAGAAAGGCCTATGATACGTTTGAGGAAAACCAAGTCACCAGGCCACTAATGATGAGGAGGGAGCATGGCTAGGCAACCAATATTTATAACAAGCATTTTAATTTTCTATAGATCGAGGGGCATAGAGGAAATATGTTGACTACCCAGAAATGGTGTGCTAGCCTCTGTGTCAGATAGATAATAACTTTTTGAGATGAAGCACTAGACAGTTGACAAAGGAGGTGGATGTTTTCACCTTCAGCTGTCAAAAGTCGAGAGCCCTTTGGAGCACCCAACTTTGCACGGGAACTAGAAAGGGTGCCACGTTTTGTGGCATGCATTCAGACTTATGGGGTCAAGTGGATGGGTTTGAGGTTCCAGTTTCCCCGTATTTAGCTACCAGTAGCACAATATACTCTTGCATACAATGTTGAACCATCTTGGTGGAAGGATGTTGTTATGACAGAAGGTTATAAACCCCCTCGGACAGAGATGGCCGAAGAATATGATCTCACACATCTTCATGCTAGCCACATCTAGTCCAACCCAGATTTGAGGAGATGATGAGTTGCATGAGGACATGTAGATAGACTATTTGGGGGGAGATGTTGGGTACTAAATCTATATACTTTCTCTCCCATTTTCGCCTAGCTTTCTATCTCTTTGTATCATTAATTGTTCTGAAACACATGAGGTAAACCCCTTTTCCTTATATTACATGGAATATTTTATTAATGAAGTAATATTCGTGGAGGTTTTAACTTTGCAAATATTAACTTTGGTATTTTCACAGATTTGGCAAAAGTAAAGGGATTATAACTGCGAGCCACGGAGCAACTCCTAATTTCTAGCATTATCTCAACCTGCTGCGATAGCGAAAAAGACTCCATCTTACCCCAACGCTATTTTAGGCTTATCATGGTTTATTTTTGGTATCTAGGTTGATGTTGTAAAAAAATATATAGTTGTAGACATTTAGTTGTTGAAGGAAATCTACGATTTCCTAAACATTTGTATAAAGAGGGCCTTCGGTCTATGAATCAGGCTTAAGCAAGAAGGACACAGATTTTGTAACAGAGCGTTTTCTAATTAATTGAATGCACAGTTTTTTGTATTCTCACCTGTGACCTGTGAGTTTTCAGTAGCCGTGATCAGAGATTTGGGCCCACTCTTCTGATCAGGTGTTGCGTTATCTTTCTTTTGTTGATTTTATATTTTAGTTTGGTTTTGTAATGACTATTCCAGTATAATCCTGCAATTGTTGTGAATTCCTTTTTAATTCTACAATCAAAATTAATTGTTGTTATAGTAGTTTTCCTATTCACTAATTGAAGCATGTGATTCAATAGCAGGTTATGTGATTGCTCTTGCATATACTGTGCGTGTTAGTCTTGAAATAACTAATGCCCCAGGGTTGATAATTTATGTGGAAAAAGGGTTTGAATATTTGTTCACATTTAGACACCAACACTTATAACAACCATATAAGCATGTAATTAAGAATGATAGAACAATGATTAAAGGCACATAATAACAAGTATAGTTACTCATTAAAGACAAGAGAAAATTAACTATTATTAACCATATGAAAAATCCAGCCAATTCATGTAATTCCATGTACTATCAGACCATAGATTGGGCTGAACCAAATATTTCTTTCAGCCAATCACCCTTGTTCCATATTCCAAACATGAATGTAGGATCTCATGGGATAAACCAATCCATAAACAATCGAGGTAATCTAGAGGTTAAACCACCTCCACCCTCACCATATTGTGATCTCACCTAAACTGGTTCCAAAATCACAAACGAAATCGAGCTTGGATGCCTCATAATTCCTTCACCATCCCTTGAGGAGTTTTCCTATCTCCACCCACCTATTGAGGGTTTCCCGGAGAGAACCATCTCCAACCCCAACCCTTGGGATTTTCCTGAGACCACTTCACCCAGATCCAAAACCTTCTAGCAATCCAAATCTGAACCAATAATAAACCCCATCACATCTTGGTTATTCGAAGATGGTAACAAAAGGCTTAAAACCATTGTCGATACCTGAAAAAAACCATGCCAATAACAACAAAAGAACCAAATATCCACATGAACATACCATGCATGCCAAAACTAGCTAGGAAATCATGCATGCAACGTGTTACTTGCAAGTATTCCTGTTGAAGTCACTTTATCCAACCTTTCCTTGCTTGATCCTTGTTTTGCTTTTCCTTCCTTGATTTTTCCTCTTGGTGCTCTTCTTCTCTCTAAAACCAATTCTGAAACTGAAATGAAAAAAGGCTGTAAACTGATGCTCATGATCACTTTTATCATTGATGCCTATATTTTATTCAATTTCCTCTATTTTCCCTTCCTTTTCCTCCTCACATGAAACTTGCGACCCTTCACCTCCCTTTTCTCCTAATTTCCTTTATTTTCATAAATAATATGCCAATTAATGTTGGTTTTCCTTTTAAAATCCTTTGCTATTTCCTTTTTCAATTTCCCTTAGCCATAATAAACAACAATCGATTCCCACTAGGATTCTTTTTCTAACATTCAACTTGGAATACATGTCCTATAACCATGGTCTTATTTTTCCTTTATTGACTTTATTACATGTAATTTTAACCTAGTCTGTTACATTTGTCACTATTTAAGTAGAACCCAATTGAGATGGTTTGTGACCCTTTTTGTCTTTTTGTTGTGAGGATGCTACTTCTCTGGATGCTTCATTTAATATTTCTGCTAGGCCACTGAGGCCTTGTTTGATGTACCTGTAGTGATGACCACTCCAATATGGAAGATAATTCTTGCTCTCTAATCATAAAGTCACAAAAAATATTCAAGGGTGATATTTTATATCTATACCCTAGAGCTTATTTAGCATCATAAAAGGTAAATGAAAAAAAAAAAGTTCACGACCAATTGTTGGCTTGAGGGGTCCTGAACCATGTTCAAAGTTAGCGCGTAGCCAACAAAACCCTCTTACTACTAACCCTTTCAGCAATAACATGCTTGTGCAGGCCAAAGTCTCACCCAAAGCAGTATGCGGGGTAGTGCTCGAACTAGGTTTCCACACCATGAGAGAGAATTAAATGAAGTGGGTGCCTTCAGATCTATTTTACTACACAGATTGACTTACGCACCATAAACCCTAACCAGATGCCCTTGGTTAATTATCACATATTAATCTTGTGTGCACACACAGACAGTAGGTCCAAAATCCATTAACTATTCTAACAATGTGATATTCAGACTTTACAACAATAGATCTATGCAATTAACATTCATGTCAACAATAAGACGGGTATGCAACCAATCCAATCACAGATAATATAATTTAATCTGGTAAACATAAATCATAAGCAGAAACATATCATAAATCAAGTCACAGATGCATTTGGTACACATAGTTATCAAAACATGTCTTTATTCATCAGCAGTTTGCAAAATCCTTACAATCCTTCAGATCTACCCGCGCACATAGCCAGACTAAGGCCTTTGTGCACACAACCAACAGGAGCCTTTCAGAAACATATGTTTACACAGATTCGCCTCAACGCTCAATAATCCATCAAAACATACATAAAACCTACATAAAATTGCCTTATTCAACTTGATCTAGAATTCTAACACTGTTACCGATGAAATAGGTAACCGCACTGTTACTTACTTGTTTTTGGTAGCATAAAAACCACCCGATTTTGAAAAGTGGTGATGCGGAATCACCTTTTTTTTTTTTTTGAGCACATTTTTGACACTCTAATATTTTTATTTATGAAGTATGAATATTTGTTTTAAAATGTTAGTGATTTTCATGCTAATTTTGAAACGTATTGATGCAACATCAACTTTTTTTTTTTAGAGCGGTGATTTTCATGCTAATTTTGAAACGTATTGATGCAACATCAACCTTTTTTTTTTAGAGTGGCGATTTTCATGTTGGTAATAAAACACAAAACTTAGATATAAAATATATATATAAAAACAATAAAAAAACCAATAAAAATGTAAAAAAAAACAAAATTAACTCGTAAAAATAAAAAATTTAAACAAAAATAAATAAATAAAACAAAAATATTCGAAAATTATATCAAAAGAAATGACAAAATTTGAAAAAAAAACACATAATTTAAAGAAAAAAAACAAAAAACATCAAAAACATTTTTTCTAAGTTATTAAAAAAATCCATATAATTAAAAAAAAAGAGTTTAAAATAGAAAATTTAAAATAAATTTAAATTACAAAATTAAAATTTAGATAAAAAAAAATAAAATACAAAAAAGAAAAAATTAAATTTAAAATTTAAAATTAAAAAAATAATAATAATAAGAAAAAAAAAATACAAATTTTAAAATTAAAAAAAAAAAAACAAAATTCAAAATTGAAAAATAAAATTAAAATAAAAGAATTATAATAAAAAAAACTATCATTAAAAAACAAAAAAAATGAAAAAAACTAGGTGCAAATAATTAAAAAACAAATATCCATAAATTTACTGTTTTTTTTTAAATGAAACAATTTATAAATTTTAAAAATGAAAAACCAAATAAACTAAAAGATTAAAAAAAAAATTAATTAAATTAAAATTCAATAAATTTAATGAATAAATTTTAAATTTTAAAAAATAACTAATCTAAAATATTAAATTAAGAAGAAAAAAAAAAATTTAATTTAAAATAAAAAATTTGAATTAAAAAATAATAATTTTTATTTTTTTTAATTTAAAAAAAAAATAAAAAAATAAAATCAAATTAAAAAAATATATATTAAAAATTAAAATAAAATAAAAATAAAAATAAAATAAAAATTTGATCGTGATGGCACCGCCAGTCGGCCTCCCGCCCAGGTGGCAGCGGAGGTCAGCCGTTGGGGGGGCGGGGAGGCTGCATGCGGCCCCCCGCCCACCCAGCGGCCGAACTCCACCGCCACCTGGGCGGGAGGCTGATTCCGGGAATCGCCCTCAGGCCGATTCCGGGAATCGCCCTCCCGCGGCGAGAGGTCGATTCCGGGAATCGCCCTCCCGCCGCGGGAGGCCGATTCTTGGAATCGCCCTCCTGCGTCGCGGGACGGCGATTCCCGGAATCGGCCTCCCGCCTAGCGGCCGGCCTTCGCCGTCACCTGGGCGGGAGGCCGATTGGCGGCGCCACCACGATCAAAAAATTCTTTTTTTTTCTTTTTATTTTTTTTTTATTTTTAATATATTTTTTTTTTTTAATTTAATTTTTTTATTTTTTATTTTTAATTCAAAAAATTTAAAATTATTTTTTTTTAATTTAATTTTTATATTTGAAATTTATTTATTTATTTTTTAAATATTTTTATTCATTTTTTTGTTTGGTTTTTTTTAATTTTTTATTATTATTAAATTTTATGTTTAGTTTTTTCATTTAATTTTTTAAAATTTAGTAAATTTTGTATTTTTTATTTATTTATTTATTTGAATTTAATATATATATATTTTTTAATTACATAAAATTTTTATATTTTTTCTATTTCAATTAAAATTGTGTATTTAAAATTAGAATTTTTTTTAAGTTAAACTTAATATTTTCAAATTATTTTATTTTTTTTATTTAATATTTTTATTTAATTTATTTTTTTCAATTTTTCAATTTTAATTGATTTTTAAAGTTTTTTAACTGTTTATTTTAACAATGTTTTTTTTTCCTTTATATTTAAAATTTAATTTTTATTTCAAAATTTATTTGTTTATTCATTTATTTATTAAAATTTAATATATTTTTTTTAATTTAATAAAATCTAGTATATATATATATATATATATTATTTTTTATAATTTAAATTTAATATATTTTTTAAAATCTATTTCTTTTTTTAATATATATTTCTTTAAATTTTTTTTTTTTAAATTTTTTTTTTTTAATTTAATAAACATTTTCTTTTTCTTTTTTAAATTTAATTTCTATATTTTATTTTTTATAATTTCTTTCTTTTTTTAATTTTTTTTCTTTTTAATTTAATATTTTTATTTTGTTTTTATTTTTATTTTTATTTTTCTATATATTTTGAAATTTTAATCTTTAATTTTTTTTTTAATTTTTAATTTTTAATTTTTTTCTTAAATTTCAGGTTTTTTTAATGTTTGAATTATAATTTTTATTTTGTTTTTATTTTTATTTTTTTATTCCTATATATTTTTAAATTTTTAAGCTTTAAAATGTTTTTATTTTAAATTTATTTTTTTCTTAAATTTTTAGGTTTTTTTTAATGTTTGAATTTTAAAAATGTCAAAATATGACAAATTTTTTTTTTTTTGGTTATTCTAGTGTCGAAATGGTTTTGTTTTGAAGTGTTTTTTCAATCCTTTTTTTCGAAACAATTTTGTTTTTAACATAATTTTATAAAATGTTGAAATTTGACCTTCAAAAAAAATGAAGTGCGTTTTGGAATACACACTGTTTGTTTTTGGGGTGTTTTTTTCATGTTTTTTGAGTCTTTTTGGGCTAGAGTTCCCGTTTTGAGGTCAGGTTACCTATTTCATCGGTAACAGTGTTTTCTACTTATACCTTAGCCTGTGCTCATAGTAAGGTCCACAAACTGTGGTTTGAGACTCCTAGATTTTCCCTTTAGCCCATTAAAAATCATGAAGGGACTTTTACTTGCCCCAAAGCCCCTTGAATGTGCATTTCTTAGAGATCATGACTAAAAAAAAAAAAACATACTATTATTTTCTCCAAAAATGTGAACCTAAGGGACCTTGCTCCAACAATCCCCTAACACAATCTTCTGACTCATCCCGAGTCATAGAGATGCTGGGGTCTTCATCTTGGTCTTTAGCTCCTCGATGGCAGCGGTGAAGGGCGCAAGGACACCCGCGGTCTGATCAACAACACTCTGAGTTGTATCCACCAACTTCTGAGAGGTAAGCCCCTCTATTGTGAGATTGATACTCTGGTATGTCTGGCTCAGTTTCTTAACAGCAACATCTAAGTCCTATGATAGCTTCATTGCTTCGCCTATCCACAACCTAATGTGGGTGGTCAAGATGTGCTTCTTCTACCCAAGTTCTTCAAACTCGTCCTGTAGCACTCGGCTCATCTGCAATCGTGCCATTCTTTGAGAAGGAACAAGTGTGGGCAGTTCCTCCTGTAGCTCATCGGATGTTTTTTCCTTGGTGCATAGTTCTTGCGATATTTTCTTTACAAGTGGATCTATTTGTACCAAAGTCCACAAGCCCATCGCTACATTCAAGAGTACATCACTCTTGGTGAGGGTTGCTGCAATTCTTGCTGAATATTCCTTGACTAAGGCAGTGCGTTGCGCTCGCACTTTAGGCTGAGTTTCTTGTTGGAGCTTTGCTTGTAACTCTATGATATGCTGCTCAAATTTTTCCTTAATCACTTGCACTTCTGAGTAGGAGGCCTTCAAGGCAGTCAATAATCCCTCTATTTTGGCTTGGGGCACAGCAGAAGTAGGGATGGCAACCTCAGGAAGGCCACCACTAAGTTAATCAATCAAGATTTCCAATTTTGTGCATTGTGCCACCTCTGTTTACTGAGTTTTATGAGCCTGTAGAGACGCTTGTGCGCACACTTGACTTGAAAAAATGTAAGTGAATGTATAAGTGTTTATAAATTATACAAATAATCTTCAATTCCAGTGAAATCATTAGGGCTTAAAGTAATCACATTATATTCACCAAATGTCTCTTTCAAGTTTTCATAAGCTTCGTCTTGGTCATTGGTTCCTTCAATATGAAATCATAAACCTGGAGAAATAAACATTCCAACTAATCCATGTGATTTTCCATTCTTATTATCCCTTTTGTATTTTTTATCATCATTAGTGTTAGTATGAATCATTTTTCTAAGTGTACGAAAAAAAACCAATTTAGCTACGCATAACTTATAGCCCTAACATCAAATATGGCTGCCAATATCTTCAAATCTGCAGTTAGTTGATCAAGACAAATGCTGCACAAATCCAGATCTATGCATAAAAAGACATTAAGAAATAAAAAATAAGGTTTTGCTCCATGCATTCAATATACAAGACAAGAATAATATGTTTTAAATAATTTTATATTAAGGGCACCTGGGAGGAAAACAAGAAAGGTGTTTCCAATTCTGCTCAATGGGATGGATTCTTGAAAGTCCTCGGCACTTTAGATCTAGAATTTCTCTCTCTTGTTGGTGTAGAAAACCCAGACAAACATAGAACTCAAAGGGAGCTCACAAAGAAAATAATGGAAAATTTGACAATGATAATGGCTCAAAGTAAGACCAAGAGTATAGATCCAGAGTGATTTAATAGGCAACAAAAGGTGACAAATGAATGGGAAACCCCTTCTATTTATAACAAAATATTAGGTCATTCTAGATCTTGGTGCATGATTAAAATAATATTAACCAAATCTAGATCCAACTTTTATGGAATATTTTATTATATTTGTTGGAGGGAAAAGATATTTGACTTGGGTCAAATCCCTTTATTTGTAAATAATAAATAAATAAATGATTTATTTATTATTTTAAGGAAGTGATTGAATGATAATTAAATAAATAATGATTTATTTAATTATTTATAAATGATTTAGTCATATTTAACAAGGAATATTATTTAAATGAGATTTAAATAATTATTCCTAGAAAATAATAAGATAAATAAGGATTTATCTAATTAATTTCCTTGTTTTGGGTTAAATATAACTAGGAATAATAATTAAATTATTGTTTAATTAATTATTCCATGAGGAAAATCAAACAAATATAGATTTGTTTAATGTTTCCCTTTGGGGTTTCTTGTTTAGACCATAAACAACCTAATAAATGTGTTTTATTAAGTTATTTTACATAGTGAAAGCAATTTTACTTAGGGTAAAATTGGTCTTACATGGTGTACTTGGGTCCATCTAATGATAATAGGTTAGATGACCAAAAAATGGTGTAACAGATTTGCCCCCCAGCGTGCGAGTGTTAGGAGCAAATCGTATGACTGAAGTATGTTGTAAGAAATCCATCACTAGACATCAAGAGGGAAGTCAGAGAGAGAAATCTAAGGTAGCCTAATGTGCTGGAGAACTAGACCCTAAGGAGACGAGAATTAAATGTGCAACAAGTCTCTTTTAATGAGAAGGTACCTATGCGAAAGGCGGCGGGGAAGGCATACCTATGCCCACCGAGACAAAGTAAAAAAGAATAGTGTGTCCAGTAAACAAGGGACTGAACTGTAAAGTACATCCTGGCATAAACATGAGCCAGATAAAAAATATAATGAGGAATCCCAAATACATTTTGTGCCTGGGATAACAGCCAGGACTTATACAATAATATCTGAGTACATGAGATACAAATACAACCCAAATTCCCCCTATCAACGGGGAAGGGCTCGCAAAATCTGACTGATACATGCAAATCAAAGAGGTGTTGTAAGCGGCTAAGGCCGACATCATCAAATTTATGGAGCTGCATCGAAGGCTACAAGGAAGAGGTCATTCGGGAATGTGGGGGGCTACCTACAGGGCCACCGCCTCATGAGGGTTGATACATCTCACACACACCTAGGAATCACGGAGAACAGTTGCTGCATCACTGGACCATCAAGTATATGGATCTTGATCATGATGAAAGGAGTTGAAGGTGAGAAACAACCAAGCCAAAGGGAAATAAGCAGTCCCTTTGCCTGATCCGGGGCACCGAACAAGAGTGGAAGCTGGAACCAAGGTACACCGCCCTCTAGACCTGTCTTCTGGAATGAATGAGCTGATGTCGACAGAAGGAGGTCTACCATAGGTGAGGCAATAAGGGATCCTCAACTAGGGCACGAGAGAAAATAATAGAGCGACTGACATATTGCCACTATTGATGATGATGAAGGGGGGGATACTGAGTAGAGAATGGATGACTTCCCTTGTTAGAGCATAAAGGGCATGGATGACTCGGCAGCGACTGACACAATATCATGAGGGATAGGGGACAGTGGGGCTAAAGGCCATAATGTGCGACACGAGAGAGGGACCAAGAAATGAAGGATGGAGGAATATGGCGGGATATAAAGGGACTCGGAATAGACTCCATGAATGCGATGATGACTCAACTCAGATGCTCTAAACAAGGGCGACTTGATGGTGCTGCCACATAGTAAAGGTCCAATGGGGAACCATAAAAACATGAGTACAAGATGGTGACTCACGATGAACATCAACACGAGCAAGGATAAGTATGGAGGCCAAGTGGTGCCCCTAGTATGAGTGTTGCAAGTGAAGAAATTCGATTTTGAAGAGGGGTGAAGTGACACGTCTTGGATAAAATATGTCATGGTGAAGTATCAAGTAAATAAAAAATAACAAGTACCTAGATATCATGAACAAGCCAAGTCGCACTTTTTGGGGTGTGTTCTACGACCTAGGTAGTAGGTACTAGGCAGAAAACTACGACCTGTCCCAAGAAATGACTTGAAAAGTGCGATCTGTCAGAGAAAGGGGGTTTCAGTGCTGTGTTTGGCTGAGATCGGGGATTTTTATGGTTGAGGGGCATAGGTGCCCCCAAGCATGTTGTGGTCATGCCAAAATGTATTTAGAAAAAGGGGAATCTAAACACATTTTAATGATGTGGTGCACCATTTGGTTTCGTTATGGTTATGCAGTTTGAGAAAGGAAATGGAGGATTACCAATCTCTTTTAGTACTACATATATGAATCAAATGGAATTTAAGTTTCCGGGTTGGCATACCTGGTGTCATTATCCCAAAGAGAGGATTTGGAGATAATGAACTGATTCTCTCCTAGCAAACCCATAGGTTGGTCAACAACAATGTCTACAAGATGGGGTTGTTGATGTAATTTGAAGGAACAATAAGGGGTATTATCCCTAGAGTGATCTGAAGTGATACGGGACTCTAGAGGTTCTTCTATATGTGGAATAATAATGGTGCTAAAGTCAACATGACTAGATACACTAGGAGAGTTGTGGAGAATTGGTTCTCCTGGTCTCTCAAATATGGGTGCCCCCTTACCTAAACATTGGGTATCAATGTAATGGCCACAAGGTGTATGTGATTCAAACACATGGGTTCGATGTAAGGGGGAATAGATAAAGTTAGGGGTGGTGATTCCTTCCATAATTCCATCATCATGATAGAAGATGGGGTGACTAGTGGAAGAAAGACCACCTGACTCATCATCATGAGAAGAGAGGGTCACATGCGCGTCATCACAAGGGGTGATAGAAGAGTAAGCAGATAAAGTATCTACCGATGTTGAGCCCAGGGTGATTGCTGAAGGGAGGTCAAGAAAAACATCAAGGGAAGTCTCCAAGGGGACTTCCACCGAGGGTCTCATGGATGATTATAGGTAGAAGATGGTGGTAGTCGGCTCCGGCATCTCGACATCGGGAGGGGGGATGTCAATGGGAGCGAGTAAATCCTCAAGCTGACTCGAAGCATACTGCGTAAGTATGGGAGAGGCGGATTGATTTTGGTCAATCTCGTACTCTCGAACTACTTCTAAAGAGGCACAGTAATGCGTCAGTTGAAGAAAATGGTGGGAATAATGGCCATAGACACCACACAGAGCACATGGTTTGTTGGTGTGAATAGTCTTTGGGTTCTTGACTACGGTCGAAGAAGAAACAAAGGTTTTAGGGATTGTAGACTTAGGGAACGCGACTTTAACCATGGGTTTAATACAGGGAAACTCAGGACAAGTATGAGTGGCATGACCGATGATATCACACAAGGCGCAAGGCTTTGTGGGTAGAGTAGGGGCAGGGTTAATCGAGGTGGCCTTGTCTTTGGATGCTGCCGTGCGAGCTTTGCCTTTCTTTCTCGGAGTTGTCACAACATGAGAAGGGTCCTGTTGAGGTGTTGGTGGCACTGTAGCAACGGAAGAAGCTAAGGGAACCGGTTGAACCAGGGTCAAAGAAAGATAAGGTTTGGGTTGACTAGGCAGGGTTGCGGCTGGAGGATCAAGGTACCGGATGAGAATCCCAAGGGTCAGGTTAGGAAGAGAGAGGGTGGCCATGACAGATACCATGTACACTCCTAGTGGGGGAGCTAGGAACGGTATCTGACCAGAGGGGTAATGGCCAGGTGGGCCAGCTCCTAAATGGCTAAGGCTTGGAGGAACCATTCCAGGAGGGTAAAGAGGCTTATGAATACCAGCTGCAGGTGAAGGGCTAGGAGCAGGCTGTGGAGAGCATGGTTGCTGACTAGCCGAAGCAGGTTGCTTGAGATCAACCCGAGAATATTGCATCATGCAAACATTCGATGAGCTGGGGTCGGAGACAAGAGGAGGAGGAAGACCAGGGAAGGTTCCAAGCAAAGAGGAGTCTTTGTAGATGCTGGGAGAGACACTGGTCAAAGAATCGACAGTTTGCTTATTGGCTACAGAAGAGACGGTCGACTAAGGGGAGGGCTGAGATTTTGGCTCATGATACGTCAACTGGTCAATGGTGACTATCTTTCCATTATGAGGGAAAAACATCTTGCGGTGGACCGTGGATGGGACAACAGACATGGCATAGGTGTATCTACGCCCCAAAAGAATGTTATAATCAAGAGGGGCATTGATGAATTCAACGTCAACGCAAACAGTCTTGCCTGCAAGAGTGATAGGACAATTACAAAATAGGCCAATGGGCTGGGAGGCATGGCCATCCCATGCTCGAAGGGTGATCATGGAAGGGCCCAACTCAGGAGATCCGAGTTGTTTCCAAACTGAATCAGACATCACAGAGGTGGATGCCCCCTCATCAATGATACACCAAGAAACGTTAGCGTTCCGGATTTTGACTGGGATTTGGAAAGCTACGGAAGTAGGAAGGGGAGGATGTTCTAATTGACGGGCGTCGAAAACAATCAATTGGTCATCAGCAGGATCTATAGTGACCATGGTAGATAGTAGAGCCTTCTTTTGAGAAGGACATGACTGGAGGAGTTCCAGTGTTGAAATGATAGCAGGAGACTGCGCCAAATCATCTACTATGTTATACGAATGAGAAGCTCAACTGGAAGCAGCATTTTGGCGTAATGGTCCCTTAGGAATCTTGGTATGAACCTCAACTTTGGGCTGAGGGATATGCAAGGGGCCATTGGATGTCGAAAGAGGCTCGGTAGAACCTGAAGAAGGTGACTCAGGGACAGATGGAGCGGGAGGCTTGGGGTACTGACGGGACCGAGTTTGAAGGTTAAGGTCGACGGTTATAGGTTGTTCAGAGTTCATCATGAGGATCTGGTAATTAGAGGAACCAGAAGGGGAAGGTTGAGTGGCCACCTATCCGTCAGGTGGTTGGGTAGCCATGAATCCCTACTGTGCATCCACCTACTCCTAAGGGGGCGGTGACTGCTATTGCAGGGGTTGAGAAGGCAAGGGAGGCAGAGGTGCTGATGCTGGAGGAGCTGGAGCACCAAGCTGCGGATACAAATAATAAGAGGTTTGGGTAATAGTGTGGTAAACAGGAGGTTGGGCCAAAAGAGGAGGCATGACGTATCCTGGATACATGCTACCGGGAGGGGAAAAAGTGCGAGAGGTGCTGCCCCCCCCCCCCCCCAGGAAAACCATAACGCATGGGAGGTTGGGCGTATGAATGAGAGAGAGCTCCAACGATACCGTCGGCAGCATGAGGTTCCCCCGGTGTGTTGGAACTACTGGGTCTGTGGAGATTAGGTAGAATGTTATAAACATAACCTTTCTGAGCATAGATTAGGTCATATTTTAACGCTAGTTGGAGGGTGGCTTCTTTGGTTTGAGGAAAATGTGATGCAACATGTTTCCCGATAGGAGGCAAGAGAGATCTAAGGAACCATTCCATGTAGACACGGTCTTCGAAGGTAGGGGATTGACATAGGCTCTTTCTTCTCTGCCATTCCTGGACATGATCGGATAGGTGGGTCGTAGATGATTGACGGAAAGAAGTCAAAATTTCGATACCAGTGTCATAATGAAGGGGAAGATGGAAGTAAGATAAAAAGGCTCGAGCAAGAGTCGCAAAGGTGGTATGAAAGGAAGGGGCCTGATCAACATACCACTTATAAGCTGCTCCTATAAGCATTCGTTGGAACAATTGAAGATGGACAGATTCATTGGTAATGGAGGTAGATGAACACCACATGTGGAAAGATCGAACATGGTTAGAGGGATCTTCTCCAGGAAGGCCTTCAAACTTGGGAATATCGGAGGGGAGCTTGGTTGGCATAGTAGGCCAACCAACATCGTGGCAGATAGGATCATTAATCAACTGATTAAAATTAGGGAGACTGAGACCTGCCATATAGGGGAGCAAAGGGACAGTCGAGGTAGGTCCCATGGTGGTTCCGCTAGTAACATTCCCAACATTAGGGCCGGGGTTGCCACTAGCGTTAGGCCCTGGACCAGACATGGTGAAGGTAATAGGGGGAGAACCAGAAGTAGGGGGAGAAACCAAAGAATCAGGAGAGGAGTCAGAGTGCGGACTCGGGGGAGGACTAACAAGACGACGGCGGGAAGGAGCAAGTCGACCAACCGGAAACTGAGGGTGAAGGCCAAGAAGTCTCCGGGATATACGCCTTGGGGGTGCAATGATGACGGAACAAAGGGAAGAAGAAGGACCAACAAGGGCAGGGAGGTGCAATGTCAATTAATTTTAAAGTCTGTGCTTGGCGGTGTTAACCAGGCTCTTCTTCACTTAGGGTCGGTGTGTGGTGTGTGCTAATTTTAATTTTTAAACCTAGACGTTTTGAGAGTAAAATAAAAAGTGTGTTGCATTACTAAAAATAATTCTGTAGAGAACAGTATATAATGTTGAAATAAGAGGCTTAGAGGTGAGTGGTGAAGGCTCACTTGGCCGGATTGGCCAGGGTTGTGGCCAATGGTTAATGAAATTTCATTGGTTGAGTTTTTTCTCGGAATTTGGGGTTTTCCCGAATAAACATATGTGTTTATGTTTATGTGCTTTATTGCTGGTTATGTTTATTTATCTTTCAGTAAATTCTTGTTTTATTTTTACGGTAAATTCCTCACAGGATCAAGCCCCGCTACAAGGTGTTGAGTGCTCTCAATGCAATGCAACCTTCCAAGCACCCTCCTAAACTCCTTAGGACTCTTCGTTTAAGTGATCGGAAGTTCCTCGAGAAATATGTACAGTGCAGTCCAAATGCCAAAACGTTACTGGAAATATACAGTGACAAGCCTGTCCTCTTCTAAAAGACTAGATATTCGGGTTTCTGTTTTGGTCAGGGTTAGATTGTATTGCATTGCTCTTATTGATTGGAAGAGGTTTGAGAACATTCATGAAGGGATCTTGAGTCTGTTATGATCCAGTGCCATGATCCCTCTAGCCCACATAAGTAATGAGTGGGAATTAGTATATATAGAAGATAATCGCAACACAGTCACTTCCGGTCTGGGATTTTTTTTGGCCAGTTTATTGTCACACCACAATCACAATCAACATGCACTATTGAAGGATAGTTGTAATACAATCACAGAGAATGCATCAGGTAACAAGTTTTTGAAAGATGAAAAAAAAAATAAAAAAAATGTTGAAATAACATAAAATTAACAGCTAACAATGCATCGATCTAACCCAAGAAGGTGGGTCTCTCAAAACTAGTTTAAAAGAGGGAGAAAAAATCTTGTCAAAACACACTAAAAAACGGGCCAATAAATCTAAGGTCAGGAGGGACATGGATCTAAAGGATAAATCTGCTGAAAAGAGGTGCAGAAAACAACAAAGAGGTAGAGGCAAGGTTGCTGCAACAAAGGAGGAAATCAGCTAAAGGTAGAAGGGACAAGGAGGTGACCCTAGAGGAAAACCCAAACAAAACTATATGAGGTGATTTGAAAGGGAGAAGAGCTGATCTAAAAGGGATCTGAATGTGAGGGATCATATCTGAAAAGAAAAAGGCTGAAACTATGAAAAATCAGACGTCTGAAACAACTAAAACTCTTCCATAAAAATTAGAGGGTACTAAATCCCTAAGGGGCTAGATTCCCACTTAGTTGAGTAAAAAAGATCAGAAACAGGTCTAAACGAGTTGAGACAGAGGCTAGAAAACCCTAACAGAAGCTTCAGAAAAACCCAGAAAAATTGCTAAAAATTTGCAGAAAAAAGTGCAGGTCACAAGTTCTAACTTGTTTTCTGTCCAAGTCGCAGATTCTGGGCTGAAAAGTGTGTCCTGCAATCTAGGTCAGAGGTTCTAGACCAAAAAGTGCGACCTGCAGCTCCGGGTGTCTCGACGACAGATTTCAGAAAAATTTGTTGTCTCAGTTGCGGCTAATGTCGGTTACTTGCGCAATAGGGCCAGAAACACACAAATGTTAGAAATTTTAAGGTTTGAGGGTTTATAGGTGAAAAATGACAGAAAAATAGAAAAAACAAAAAGTTGAAAAGAAACCCTAGGGTCTGAAGCAGTTGGATATGCAGGAATATGAAAAACGAAAATGGTTGTAATTGAAAACCCGTGTGGAGTCACAAATTATTAGTATGAATCTTTTGTCGAAGTGTACGAAAAAATACCACTTTAGCTACGCATAAATTATAGCCCTAACATCAAATATGGTTGCCAATATCTTCAGATCCGCAGTTAGTTTATCAAGACAAATGCTGCACAAATCTAGATCTATGCATAAAAAGACATTAAGCAGTAAAAAATAAGGTTTTGCTCCATGCATCCAATAGACAAGACAAGAATAATATGTTTTAAAGAATTTTATATGAAGGGCACTTGGGAGGAAAACAAGAAAGGTGTTTCCAATTCTCCTCAATGTGATGGGTTCTTGAAAGTCCTTAGCGCTTCAGATCTAGCACTTCTCTCTCTT
This sequence comes from Pinus albicaulis, assembly GCA_034641835.2. Lineage (NCBI taxonomy): Eukaryota > Viridiplantae > Streptophyta > Pinopsida > Pinales > Pinaceae > Pinus > Pinus albicaulis. Next base: position 1,237,186,184 of record CM076575.1, read on the forward strand.
GTTGGTGTAGAAAACCCAGAAAAACATAGAACCCAAAGGGAGCTCACAATGAAATAATAGAAAATTTGACAATGATAATGGCTCAAAGTCAGACCAAGAGCATAGATCCAGAGTGATCTAATAGGCAACAAAACCCTTCTATTCATAACAAAATATTAGGTCATTCTAGATCTTGGTGCATGATTAAAATAATATTAACCAAATCTAGATCCACCTTTTATGGAATATTTTGTTATATTTGTTGGAGTGAAAAGATATTTGACTTGGGTCAAATCCCTTTATTTGTAAATAATAAATAAATAAATGATTTATTTATTATTTTAATTGGTTGAATAATAATTAAATAAATAATGATTTATTTAGTTATTTATAAATGATTTAGTCATATTTAACAAGGAATATTGTTTAAAAGAGATTTAAATAATTATTCCTAGAAAATAATAAGATAAATAAGGATTTATCTAATTAATTTCCTTGTTTTGGGTTAAATATAACCAGGAATAATAATTAAATTATTTTTTAATTAATTATTCCATGAGGAAAATCAAACAAATATAGATTTTTTTAATATTTCCCTTTGGGGTTTCCTGTTTAGACCATAAACAACCTAATAAATGTGTTTTATTAAGTTATTTTACATAGTGAAAGCAATTTTACTTAGGGTAAAATTGGTCTTACATGGTGTACTTGGGTCCATCTAATGATAATAGGTTAGATGACCCAAAAATGGTGTAACAATTAGTGAAGGATTAATCCTTTCCCAAGGTAATCCAACACAATCCTTTACTTCTTACTACATCACCCATGTGGATTTCCATGAGTAGTTGGTATAGATAAGCATAATTTCACTTGGCGTAGCCATATTAAAATATGTAGATAATATAGATTCAAAAGATGAAATTAATTGTTCCAATAGAAAGCTCTTGAAAAAATAGATTGTTTAAAAAAATGACATTGAAAATTAACTGTGGTTTTAAAAGTTATTCCCTTTTAAAAGAAGGAATTTATGGTAACAAAGAGCCACATGGCAGGTAAAACTTAGCGTACATAGAGATGGATGTTGCCAAGAAAGAAAAAAAGCTTTTCCCTCACTAGATTTTCCTATAAGCTCACTTTACAAAATAAATTACTTTATGAAGTGGTCCAATTTTATAAAATAAGTGAGATAATATTCTACAATGAAGTTACCTTATAAATGAGGTTTGCATGCATAAAATAACTAGAAAAAAAAAGAATATTTAAGTTACTTTATAATGATCCACTTTTATAACACAAGTGAAATACACTTGATAATAAATTAATGAAATAACACAAGTGTTGGCCCAAATATCACACCGAGAGGGAGGATTAATCAATGTGAGTTCAATTTTTAAAATTAACAATCTCTCTTAATCATGCATGCATATAGCACTGAACCATAAACATTATATGATTAGCTATATTAATGCATCATCATATCAAATGCAATCAACAACATAAGAAAGCATAACATCACAAGGAGATGCAAATTTTTAGGTGGAAACCCAAACGGGAGAAAACCCTCAACTCTTATTTTGTTCAATCTTTAATGTTTTACATCAATTTGTAGGCTGCAACCTATGGGAGCCAAATACCCCCAAAATATGAAAGCTTGCACTTGCAATAGGCTACAACATGATTGAAGCACCATTGTCAAAGATGCAAGTAGCTTCTCACTACAATCTACAACTTGTTTGAGGCTTCAACCTTAGGGATCAGTAGGCTCCAACTTGATTGATGCTCCAACTTCAATAACGAGTAGGCTCCAACAGATCTAGACTCTAACCTGATTGCAACTCTAATCTCTTTTATGCTCTTCCTTCTGGACCTCTATTTCATCACATTTTCAAACTAGGTCAACCATCATTGTATATCATTGAATCTACATAAAAATAAACAAAGGAAAAATCCACAGTTTTCCACTACCATAAACATTTCCACTATCTCTATCCCATAACAAACAACCATTATACTACCATATAACTAGTTCATCAATCTGGTCACTCAGACCCCTTCTTGGAACATGTTTACTTCATATAAAATGATTATATGACTTCAAGACAAACAAAAGGTATTTTTCCCATCAAATATGAGTAATAACTAAATCAAACCCCCTTAGCCACATTTGCCTATGATAGGTGATCATCTCACTTCTTTCAAATCTAACTTTGAATAAATAATGCTCCCAAAACTCATAAAAATTCATATAAATATTTAAAATTTCATCTATTTTGGCCACCTCCCAAATGAAATGTCATATTTTGATGCTAGCCACCAAAATCAGTTAAATTTTTTACATAATGGTAATATGGAAAAATTAAAAAAATAATTTGACCTTTTAACCAGAGGGATTTGAACTTAAAACCTTAAATAAACAACACATATGCCTTACCAACTATGCTTTCTCATGTCTACTTTTAAGATATTTTCTCCCTTCAATAGTACAATCCCATTTGAGGACGTGGACACTCCCCACCAACCAAATAAAATGTATCAATAGCAGCTTCCAATGAAAACAAAGAGCCATGCAACATATGATGAGGCATACAATATACGAGCAACCATGAAAAAATTATCCTTCGAACTATGGTTCGCTTAATTTTTGATTCTTCAAGAACGTTGAGGTAGTTACCCCTAGATTGTATATAATAATTTCATGTGAGTTTTTCTCATTCGAACTAGGGCTTAATCTACATGTGACTTCATCCCATTCCAATCAATTATTGGATCATAAGTGGATTTAGATCATTCAAAAAAATGATTGGACTATATGTGGATCCGTCCCTTCAAAAAAATGCTCATATTATATTTGACACTTCAAACAAACATTTCGAATATTTATGGTTTCAGCCCTTAAAACAAACGTTAGGACTATATTCAACCCTTCAAATAAATGCTTGGAATGTATGTTCCTTCAGACATCAAAAAAATGCTTAGAATATATTCAACCCTTCAAAAAAATTCTTGGATTGTATGTGGCTTCAAACCTTCAAAAAAATGCTCAGGGTATATTTGACCCTTCAAAAAAATGCACTTGGACTGTATGTGGCTTCGACCCTTCAAAACAATAATTGGACTATATGTGGATTCGACCCCACTTGGAATATCTTTGGCCCTTCAAAGAAACACTTTTCCCTTCAAATGAATTTTTGGATTATATGTGGCTTTTACTAATGAAACTAATGTGAAGAATATACAGGGCTTCGGCCCATCAAACTAGTGCTCAAACTATATGTTGCTTCGGCCCATCAAACCAGTGCATAGCCTATATGAAGATTTGGCCCATCAAAATGGTGCATAGACAATATGAGGCTTCATCCCATCAAACAAATGCTCATATTGCACAAGGATTTGGCCCATAAAAATGGTGATTAGATTATATGAGGCTTTGATCCATGAAACTAGTGCTCAAATTGTATGAGGCTTTGACCCTTCAAAGTGGTGCTTAGAATATATGAGGCTTCGACCCATCAAACTGGTGCTCAAAATATACAAGGCTTCATCCCTTCAAAAATGTGCTCAGACTATATGAGGATATGACCCATAAAAATGGTGCATAGAGGGATAATGACACCATAATTATACCACATTCATTTGTCGAGCTTCCAAAACAAAAATAAGGGAAAATTAAGACAAACTTCTAAGGGAGATCAAAAAACATAGCCAAAAAATCAAACTAGTTAACTAATATGCTTAAGCTTGAAATCATATCATGCAAACACCACCTTGGATGGTGTATTGGACACCTATTTATATTAGGTTGGTGTTCCCAAACTTTATGGGTTCAACAATGGGTGTAGGCTCATGTTGATGTGTAATCTGTTGTGACTGAGTGCGAATAGAGCTTTATTTTTATTTTTTAATATAACCGACCATATATATATATACATATATATTTGTATGGAAAATGTGACCCTATCATTAATATTTGTCCCTAGGACCATAGAAACACCCTTATGGATGATCTTATGACCACATGACCAACAAAAATGACCCATGCACATTTTAATAAATTTAGGGTTTATTGGATTTTTCCATATATGTGGAACTTTTATTTCAAGGACCCATAAATTTTCATCCATGGGGTATTTTTCACAATATAATATACCATTGGAAATGTATTTATGAGGCCTATTCATTCATATTGTCCATAATCTAATTATGATACCATCACTACAACAAAAATACAAATGAATTCAAACTCCTTTAATATCACTCAATGAGAAACTACAAGAGATCCAAATGTCAATCTACTTCATAGAGGATATGGTTAATTCCTTAGGCACCCCTTTGACATCAATGATGTTTTTTTTCATTAAAGAAAATTCAATTTGTAACAATGTCCACCTTTTTCATTGATGGAAACACTATTAGACATTTATGGTCATTAACGTCATTTAATCACAAGCTCCCCTTGCAAAAATTCCTTGCTTGGTAAATGTTTGTATCTCATCAATTTTTGCAACCTATCCCCTTTTGAAATTAATGGAAAATGGTTGCAGATAAATATATAATTCTTGTCATGTTTATGATCTTGTGTGACTACTTGTTCTTGGATGATCTTGTGTACCTACTCCTTTCTTTATAACATATAATCTCCTCTTAAGAACATCCTTCTGCTGATTTCTAGTGAATGTTCATATCTTCCCCATGATACTATGTTAACTATTACTAATCTCCCCTGAGCACATTCCCCTTTATTCATATATAGGTAGGTGTTATATGCTTTCAATCGTTTACATCTGAAATATCATCATCAAAGTGTAGTCCTCATACTTCCTTGATAATTTCTTCTTCAAATTTTGATTTGACAAGAAATGGTATTAAAGAATATTTTTGTAAGGAATTAGATATGTGGAATTAGACCTAATCAGGGTCCTCCTTGACCTATTTTTCATATACCAAAACTGAAAGGAAATCTTTCTCTATTTTACCATCTATATTTAAGTCTGAAATCTCGAGAAACATGGCCTTCATTGTTACATATGTGACATTAAAAATTGAGCTTCAATACTTTTTCATATTACTTAGACATTTTCTTGATTTGGTTCATATGTCTCCATCTAGGTACCTAATCATACCCTTTAAACCTCACCACATCATTGATCCGGTAATCCTGCGCTTTGTGTCCAAAATTTGTACATGAGTAACAATAATGAAGAAACTTGCTTTGATACCTAGGCACATACATAGATCTTGATCTTTTGAGTATGCCTCTTAGAGGAGTCATGGTTCCTTTCTTTCCAACCTAAGAATGATCCATATTCATTTGTTGATTCCTGAAACCTGTTTTATTATTCTTAGTGGATGTTTTGTGATGAATCATGTTCATTGTCTATCTTGCATCAATTTTTTTTGCAGATCCTTTCTTTTCATCTTGATTCCTTACACTCTAATTTTTTTCATAATTTATTTTAGAGTTATATAAGTGAACATGCTTGGCTGGATGTTCTTCTTGCTTCAAATATTCAAGTGAGTTACTACTTGATGCTATAAAAGTATTGTCAATCTTCTTGAGATTTCTTTCATTCGATGGGTAATAATTGTTATTAAATGATTCACCTTCATGATAACTAAGGCTTGTATTGATAAGTGACGACCTTTGTATTATAAGAATTTCATCCAGATATTTAGTCTTGTTGATGAACTTTGAACTATTTTTTTCTAATTCTTCTCTTAAGAGGAAAAATTCCTATTCCAATATTTGATAAATTTTTTTCTTCTCATTTTGTTGTTCTGGCATAAATTATTTGAACCTTTTGGCTTCTTCTAGTACAAATTTGAGGGAAACAATAGTGTCTTCATTTAGACTCTTATCTTGAATTTGTCACATCAATTGAATTTATCTTTTCCTGATAATTTTGATTTCCTTCAATGCACTTCTAAGTTCCCCTTCAAGATCCACCTCTACTTCTGGTTCTTAAACCCCAACGATTAATACTATTTCATTCCTTTCTTCATCACTCGTGCTTGCACTACTGTCAAATAACTTTTTTCCTTTGTGTATTTTTTTCTTTCTTTCCCGTTTACTACTTATTTTGATACTTAGGTTTGAATTTTAATTCATCGTCACTTTAATTCATCTTGGCATAAGGACATTTAGATGCATAATGACCAATTCTGCCACATTCAAAACATTTTAAAGGGATCCTTTGAACAAATTTCAATTATTCTTCATAAAAATTAATTTGAAGATAATGGGATACATTATTCTCTTATTTATTGTTACACCATTTTTTGGTCATCTAACCTATTATCATTAGATGGACCTAGGTACACCATGTAAAACCAATTTTACCCCAAGTAAAATTGCTTTCACTGTGAAAATAACTTAGTAAACCACCTTTATTAAGTTGTTTATGGTCTAAACAAGAAACCCCGTGAGTAAATATTAAATAAACATACATTTGTTTGATTTTCCTCAAGGAATAATTAGTTAAAAAATAGTTTAATTAATATTTCTAGTTATATTTAACCCAAAACAAGGAAATTAATTAGATAAATCATTATTTATCTTATTATTTTCTAAGAATAATTGTTTAAATCTTATTTAAATAATATTCTTCATTAAATATGACTAATTCACCCTTAAATAATTAAACAAATTATTATTTATTTGACTATTACTCAACCACATCCTTAAAATGATAAATAAATCATTGTTTTATTTATTATTTACAAATAAAGGGATTTGACCCAAGTCAAATTCCTTTTCCCTCCAACAAATATAATAAAATATTCCATAAAAGTTGGATCTTGATTTGGTTAATAATACTTTAACTATGCACCAATATCTAGACTAACTCAATATTTGGTTATAAATAGAAGGGTTTTCCCATTCGTTTACCACCTTTTGTTAACTAAATATCACTCTGGATCTAAACTTTTGGTCTGGCTATTGATACACCATCATAGCCATATTTTTCCATTATTGTCTGGGTTTTCTACACCATCAAAAGAGAGGAATTCTAGATCTGAAGTGCTGAGGACTTACAAGAACCCATCCCATTGAGGAGAACAGGGAATACCCTCTTGTGTTTTCCTCCCAGGTGCCATCAATAAAAAATTTATTTGATATATTATTTTCTTGTCTTTTGGATGCATGGAGTAAATCTTGTTTTTTCTATTGTTTAATGTCCTCTAATGCATAGATCTAGATTTTTGCAGCATTTATCTTGATCACATAACTGCAGATCTGAAGATATTAGCAGTCATTTCTGCTGTTAGGGATGTTTGCTATGTGCAGCTAAAGTGGTATTTTTTCGTACACTTGGAATTAAGATTCATACTAACAATTGGCGACTCCACACGAGTTTACGATTATGACTGTTGTCATTTTTCTTATCCTTACATATCCAGATGCTTCAAACCATACGATTTCTCTTCCGCCCCTTGTTTTTGCTTTTCTTGATGTTTTTTTTAACCTATAAACCCTAAAACAATAAAAATTCTAACTTCCGTGTGTTTTCAGACATATTGCACAGGTGACAGACATCAGTGGTAACTAAGACAGTAACTTTTTCTGAAACCTGCCGCTGAGAGTGTCGGAAGTGCAGGTCACACTTTTTGGCCCAAAAACCGCGACCTGGACCTTCAGGGTGCACTTTACAGCCCAAAAACTGCGACCTCTGCTGAAAACAGGTCAGAAACTATGACCTGGACGTTTTGCAGGGATTTTTCTGAAATTTTTCTGGGTTTCTCTGAGCCTCTGTTCAAGGTTTTCTGACCTCTGACCTTGCTCGTTTTGGACCTATACTTGTTCTGTTTTGCTAAACTAAGTGGAAACCTAGCCCCCTATGGCTTTAGTACCCTCCACTTTTTGTCGAAGAGTTTTTTCTGTTGCAGGTTGTCTGAAATTTCAGAGTTTCAACAATTTTTTTAGATCTGATACCTCACCTTGAGATCCGCTTCAGATCGGCTTGTTATCCATATAAATCACCTCATCTAGATTTTTTTGCATTTTCCCCTAGTGTTCACTCTGTTTCCCTTCAAGAGATAGAATTTTTCCACCTTTTCTACAACAAATTTTCCTCCTATTTGTTGTTTTCTGCACCACTTTATAGTAGATTTTGTCTTTTAGATCCCTATCCCTCTTGACCTTAGATCTATTAACTTTTTTAATGTGTTTTGATTAGTTTTTTACTCACCTATAGACTATTTGTTGAGAGACCCACCTCCTTGGGTTTAGATTACTGCATTATTAGTTGTTTATTTTCTATTTTTGCAAGCCTATATATTGTCGTTTGCAGATTTATTTATAGCTATACAACACACTTTTTCTTTTTCTCTACAAACGTTCGGGTTTAAAAACTAAAATTTACACACTTACACACACACACCCTAAGCGAAAAGGGCTTGGTTAACATCACTAAGAAAAGACTCTAAAACATTGAAATCAATTGATCTTGCACCTCCCTGCCCTTGTTTCGACATTGTAATCAGTTGATCTTTTACCTCCCTGCCCTTGTCGGTCTCTTTTTCCTTTGTGTCGTGTTTATGTTGTCATCATTGCTCAACCTCCCATGGGCTCTAATTTTCTTCAGGGGGGGCAACACCTCCTACATTTTTTCCCCTCCCGGTAGCACGTATCCAGGATATGACATGCCTCCTCTTTCTGCCAGACCTCCTGTTTACCACACTGTTACCCCACCTCTTCTATCTGGTACCCCCGATTACTAGCTTCTCATGATTAACTCTGATCAACCTCAACCGTAGACATCAATCTTCAGACTTGGTCCCATCAGTACAACAAGCCTCCTGCTCTGTCTGTCCCCGAGCTACCTCCTACGGTCTCTACAGAGCCTCTTTTGACACCTAGGGGTCCCTTGCAGATCCCTCAGCCTAGGGAGGAGGTTCATACCAAAATCCCTAAGGGACCACTATGCCGAAATGTTGCTTCTGGCAAAGCCGCCCATTCGTATAGCATAGTCGATGACTTGGCACAATCCCCTACTGCCATTTCAATGTTGGAACTCCTCCAGTCGTGCCCTTCACAATGAAAATCTCTACTATCTGGGTGGGCATTGTAGATCCTTCCGACGATCGATTGATTGTCTTTGATGTTGAACGGTCAGAACATCCTCCTCTTCCTGCTTCCGTCGGCTTCCAAATACCAGTCAAGATCCAGAACACCAACATTTCCCGGTGCATTATTGATGAGGGGGCATCCACCTGCGTGATGTCCACTTCGGTTTGGAAGAAACTCAGATCCCCTGAGTTGGCTTCTTCCATGATCACTCTCTGAGCGTGGGATGGCCACGCCTCCAAGCCCATTAGCTTATTCAGAAATTGTCCTATTACTCTTGCGGGCAAGACTGTTTTCGTTGACATAGAAGTCATAGACGCCCCCTTAGATTACAACATTCTATTGGGTCGTAGCTACACTTATGCGATGTTTGCAGTCCCTTCCACAGTACACGTCAAGATTTCCTTCCCTAATAACGGAAATATGGTGACCATTGACCAGTTAACATATTAAGAACTGAAGTCTCAGACCTCCCCTAAGTCTACTATCTCTTCGGTGGCCAACAAGAAAACCGTCAATCCTTTGACCAGTGTTTCACCTGGAGTCTACAAAGATTCCTCACTGCTTGGTACATTCCTTGGTCTTCCTCCTCCTGTCTCTGATCCCATCTCATCGAATGTTTGCATGATGCAATTTTCTTGGACTGCCCTCAAGCAGCCCGCCTTGGCTAGTCAGGAGCCTCCTCACCCTCTTCCGCCTTCTCCTAGCCCTTTGATTCAACCTTCTAGACCTCCTCCTCTTGGCCCTTCAGTTGGTATTCATGAGCCTCTTTACCCTCCTGGAATGGTTCCTCCATGCCTTAACCATTTAGGAGTTGTTCCACCTGGCCATTACCCCTCCAGTCAGATACTGTTCCTAGCTCCCCCACCAGGAGTCTATACGGCACCTGTTATGGCCACCATCTCTCTCCCTAACTTGACCCTTAGGATTCCCGTCTGGTACCTTGATCCTCCAGCCGCTACCCCACCAGGTCAACCCAAACCTTACTTTGCTTTGAACCCGGTTCAACCAGTCCCCATGACTTCTCCCACTGTAACAGTGCCTCACCCACCTCAACAGGAACCCCCTCCTGTTGCAACCACTCCAAGTAAGAAGGGAAAAGCTCGCAAGAGGGCCTCCAAGGATAAGGCTGCCCCGATGGAACCTGCACCTACCCCGCCTGCAAAGCCCTGCGCTTTCTGTGATGTCGTCGGCCATGACACCCATAACTGTCCTGAACTACCCCGTATCAAGCTCATAGTTAAATTTGTGTTACTTGAGTCTACGGTCCCTAAAGCCCATGCTTCCTCCTCGACTACAACCAAGAATCCAAAATCTATTCACACTAACCAACCTTGTGCATTGTGTGATCTCCATGGCCATTATTCTCACCATTGTCCCCACCTTACACATTACCGTGCCTCGATAGAGGTATTTTGGGAGTACAAGATTGAACAAAATCAATCCACCTCTCCCATACTTGCGCAGTATGCTGCAAGCTAGACTGAGGATTTATCCTATCCCATTGACATTCCTCCCCCTGATGTCGAAATGAAGGATACTGCGGCCAACATCCTCTACCTTTCATCATCCATGAGACCTTGGGTAGAAGCGCCCTTCGACCCTTCCCCTGTTGTTTCACTTGACCTACATTTAGCGATCACCCTGGGCTCAACATCCATAGATCCCTTATCTACTTGTTCTTCCATCATCCCCTATGATGATATGCATGTGAACCTTTCTTCTCATGATGATGATTCAGGTAGCTTCGTTGTGTCATGTGGTCTCCCTTCCTTTAGTCATTCCATCTTCTACTGCAATGATGACATCATGGAAGCCACATCCACCCCTGAATTCATATTTCCCGCCCATCAACAGGAAAGCACCACCCATGCCCATGGTTTCTTTCATAATCTCAGCACAAGTTACACCTCCAGTAGCTCCCACATTCCACCTTATCGGTGGCGTGTGAGTAGTAGACATCTTCCCCAGATCACTCCCTCCCGTAGAGTGCATTCGATTTCTACTTTGTGCTCAGGTTGCCATAATTTTTCATCATCCCTCCATTTATTGTCTTGTGACACCTTTCATATGGACCTACCATCCACACCTTGCATCAGTTTTGTTGATGGTGCAAGTCGCTACTCCAAGAATCTAGCCACGGCAGGTTGGGAAATTTTTACCCTCTTGCACTCCCTGGTTCTCTCAAATGGGGCATGCATTGGTACTGCTACCAATAACCAGGCTGAATATGACACAGTACGAGGTCTATTATCCAATGCCCTTTCACATAGCATCCTCCACCTTCATGTTCGTTTAGATTCCCTGCTTCTTATCATGCAATTGAATGGTGTCTATCATGTGCATAATCCTATGCTTTTTAGAAGATATTTACGAGTGAAGCTTTTGATGCATGAATTTGAAGTATTTACATTCAGTCATGTACCTAGAGAACAAAATCACTATGTAGATAGCATTGCAAAAAATATTCTATATTGGCATTTAGCACATGCATTTAACACAAGACAATAACATAAAAATACCAAAATGATGCATATCCATAATATGTGTCATACAATATCTTTTACAATCCATATACTTTGATACATATGACATGCCCATAGCATGTTACAAAACTCAAAACTGGGGGCAACACCTTCCCCTACACACTAATCACCATTTGGAGGATCTCGAGCCAGTGGCTTTGCTCCCGCAACTCGTAGATCACGCATGCCTTGTCCGGCCATCTCCATGCACTGCATGACCCCTCACCATTCAGAGGGTAGACCAATAAATGGATCTATGTACTGGTCATATAAGTCCTACTAACCACGCTCTGAAACACCAGATAGGATCCTCTCACATCTATGACAGATATCCTCTAGGAGGGCTGCTGCATCCTCATTTTGCTGTGGTCTTGCTCCACTAGGTCCTGCGATCCCCGATACTGCAGATCGCCCCATATATCTGGATAGTTTTACCGGTGCTGTATATGCATGCCAAAAGTGAAAGAATCAATACCATGTAAAATATTTCTATACCTTTACATGCACATAAAATATTAGCAATTTTTCACTTACCGTCAGGCCCCCATATCCGACCAAGTGGTAGTGGAAAATCCGGATCCCCACAATAACTTATCCCACTATAGGGATAGTCATCTATATACAGTGGCATCTGGTCCCAATGACCAAAGAACTCAGGTCAGAACACCCATCCAACCCCCCCACCTCCTCCTCTACATAGTATTCACCCCCACCGGTGCATCCTAGGCTCTCTCGGGCCCCCATCTTGGAGCTATATGTGAGGTTGAAGTGTCGGGATCTTCTCAAAGAATAACGAGCACAAAACTATACCATAGGCATAGTCATGATTCACTTGCCTATTGAATAGTGAAAAATTTCGTTTTAGTGATTACAGCATCATCTGGGCCCACCCATAGTAGGTCCCACTCAAAAAACTCTCCACTAACATCATCTACCCTCCAATGATGTGATGAAGGGCCTAGTTGGCCAGGATCCACATCACCATTGTGGCCACAACATGGGTCTCTAAACTCTCCAAATCCCTGATGGGTATCCGAGTCCCCTTGAATTTAAGACCTGGTCGAAAATGGCGCTCTACAAACTCTATGATATTCCGGCCCCGTGGTAATACTGGCTGATTATTCCCTACCATCCCAAGTGGTTGGAGACCAGTCAGGAAATATATATCCTGGACCGTCAGCTCGATCTGTTGCCCCTGATCTATAAAGACCTCATGGTCTGGGTCCCAATAGCTGACAATCCAGACCAATAAGGGCTCTCTAGCCCTCATCAAAGGGTTCTCCACAAAATTCAGAACCCTAAACCTGGCCAGTGCACCACAGACACCCTGATCCACTCGGATCTTTGACCGTAATGCGCCCAAGTCTCTGTCTCTCCAGTTGATCCATAATTCTGCCATATATGCACAAAACCATCATATTTTATCAGAATACATATAGGAAAGATAGTATCTCATCATAAGAACCCAGTACTCAGCCAAAAAATAGCACTGAAAAACCCCTCCCTGACAGGTCGCACTTTTCAGGCCCTAACCTGGGACATGTCGCAGTTTTCTTCCCAAAACCTACTACCCAAGTCACACTTTTTTCCCCAAAAAGTGCAACCCAGCCGTGAGGAGGAGCAGGGGTCTATTTATGAGCCTTGGAGACCTTATCTAAACTTTTAATCCACTGAAAAGAAAGGGTAGGGTTAGGCCTCTTACCTGCAACTGACGGATCTTGACTCCAACGGTCAGTTTGTCTGCTATGATTTCCGCAAGATTTAGGGCCTTCTCTCCTCTCTACATTCACCACAGCTCCACATGAAAATGAGTGAATTTGGAGGGAAAACACCTCATTAAAATAGAAACCCCCATTTTTTCTTTCGCCCGCTGCGACCAAACTATAGCTCCATTTACCAAACCATTTGCACCATTGGAAAGCTCTCATCGAGCCCTAAAATGGGTATCTATTAGTTTTTAGTGATTTGATACTTCACTAGGACACATTTTTTCCAAGAAGCGTCACTTCACCCCTCCTCAAAATCAAATCTCTTCACTTGCAACACTCGTACTGGGGGCACCACTTTGCCTCCATATTTGTCCATGCTCGTGTCAACTTTTGTCGTGAGTTACCATCTTGTACTCATGTTTTTATGGTCCCCATTGGACCTTTTCTACGTGGTAGCACCATCGAGTCACCCTTGTTTAGAGCATCTGAGTGGAGTCATCATTGCATCCATGGAGTCTATCCCGAGTCCCTTTGAATCCTGCTATAATCCTCCATCCTTCATTGCTTGGTTCCTCTCTCGTGTCGCACATTATGGCCTTCAGTCCCACTATCCCCTATCCCTCATGGTATTATGTCAGTCGATGCTAGGTCATCCATGCCCTTTATGCTCTAATAAGGGAGTTCATCCATTCTTTATTCAGTCCCCCCCATTTTCATCATCATCATTGGTGTCAGTCTGTCATTCGCTCTACTATTTTCTCTCGTGCCTTAGTTGAGGATCCCTTATTGCCTCACCTATGGCGGACCTCCTTCTATTGACATCAACTCATTCATGCCAGAAGGCAGGTCTAGAGGGCGGTGTACCTTGGTTCCAGCTTCCACTCTTGTTCGGTGCCTCGGATCAGGCAAAGGGACTCCTCATTTCCCATTGACTTGATTTTTTCTCAGCTCCAGCTCCTTTCAGCATGATCGAGATCCATATACTCGATGGTTCAGTGATGCAGAGACTGACATCAGTGATTCCCAAGTGTTTGTGAGATGTCTCAGCCCTCATGAGGGGGTGGCCCTACAGGTAGCCCCCCACATACTCAGATGACCTCTTCATTACAACCTTCGATGCAGCTCCATACATTTGATGATGTCGGCCTCCACCGCTTGCAACACCTTTTTGTTTGCATGTATCAGACACATTTTTAGAGCCCTTTACTATTGTCAGGGGCATCTGAGTTGCGTTTATATCTCATGTACTCAGATATCATTGTACAAGTCCTGGTTGTTATCCCAGGCATAATTTGTATCTGGGTTTCATTATTGTGTTGTTTACCTGGCTCATATTTATGCCAGAATGTGTTATATTAGTCAGTCCCGTGGTTTTCTGGACATCTTATTGTTTGTAATTTTCTTTGGTTGGCATACATATGCCTCCCCCGCCACCTATAGCACAGGTACTCACGCTTCAAAGAGACTTGTAGCACCTGTAAGTCTCGCCTCTTCAGGGACTAGTTCTTTCAGTGCTTTAGTCTACCTTATACTTCTCTCTCTTTGACTTCCCCTTCGATGTCTAGTGATTGGGTTCTTACAATGTACCTCAGTCATATGATTAGCTCCTAATTTTCGCACGCTGGGGGGCAATCTGTTACACCATTTTTTTTTCATCTAACCTATTATCATTAGATGGACCCAGGTACACCATGTAAGACCAATTTTACCCCAAATAAAATTGCTTTCACTATGAAAATAACTTAGTAAACCACCTTTATTAAGTTGTTTATGGTCTAAACAGGAAACCCCATGAGGAAATATTAAATAAATATACATTTGTTTGATTTTCCTCAAGGAATAATTAGTTAAATAGTAGTTTAATTAATATTTTTGGTTATATTTAACCCAAAACAAGGAAATTAATTAGATAAATCATTATTTATCTTATTATTTTCTAATAATAATTATTTAAATATTATTTAACTAATATTCTTTGTTAAATATGACTAATTCACCCTTAAATAATTAAATAAATTATTATTTATTTGATTATTACTCAACCACATCCTTAAAATGATAAATAAATCATTTATTTATTTATTATTTACAAATAAAGGGATTTGACCCAAGTCAAATTCCTTTTCCGTCCAACAAAAATAATAAAATATTCCATAAAAGTTGGATCTTGATTTGGTTAATAATATTTTAACTATGCACCAATATCTAGACTAACTCAATATTTTGTTATAAATAGAAGGGTTTTCCCATTCATTTACCACATTTTGTTGCCTAAAAACACTTTGGATCTAAACTTTTGGTCTGGCTATTGATCCACCATCATAGCCATATTTTTCCATTTTTTTCTGGGTTTTCTACACCATCAAGAGAGAGGAATTCTAGATATGAAGTGATGAGGACTTAGAAGAACCCATCCCATTGAGGAGAACAGGGAACACCCTCTTGTGTTTCCCTCCCAGGTGCCATCAATAAAAAATTAATTTGATATATTCTTGTCTTTTCTATTGGATGCATGGAGTAAATCTTGTTTTTTCTATTGTTTAATGTCTTCTAATGCATAGATCTAGATTTTTGTAGCATTTATCTTGATCACCTAACTATAGATCTGAAGATATTAGCAGTCATTTCTGTTGTTAGGGCTGTTTGTTATGTGCAGCTTAAGTGATATTTTTTCGTACGCTTGGAATTAATATTCATACTAACATTTATCATAATTTATTTTGGTCCTTGATTCATCCATAATGTATAATTGTCAGTTCTAATGGATTTGTCTCCCACTTTACCTATTTTTTAGATTTCGAATTTTATAGTGCTTGGAGATGAATATGACTTCAAAGCCTTGACCAAAAATTTGATAGACACTCAAGAGATTATGCTTCAATCCTTCAATGCACAATACATCTTTTGCTTTAGTTATATTATGAATAAAAAAAAGTGAAACATTATTCGACATGGTCATAGAGTTCATTTGTCACAAGTTGGTATAGGAAGATTTAAAAATTTCATCTTTAAACCTATCCTAAGGTTCAAACCCACCTGTTGGCCGGATAAATCAATCTTGCGGACAATATCGATCTCCCTAGTGTCAGAAGAATATATAGCAACAAATGAACAACTAAGTTTATCTTTCTCTAAATATATTCGTTTTACAAGTAAATGCTATGAAGGTGTCGATCCTACCTTAGATCTAAATGCTTATTTGTAACCATAGTTCTTCCGTCGCATCAGTAGTTTTTCTATCGCAACAATAATCCTTCTGTCACAAAAAGAGTTCTTTTGTCGCAACAATAATCCTTCCATCGCAACAAGAGTTCTTTCATCGCAACAATAGTTCTTCTGTCACAACAAAGTGTCGTCTTTCGTTGCAACAAAGTGTCATCTTTCGTTGCAACAAAGTGTCATCTTTTGTCGCAACAAAGTGTCATCTTTAAAGACCTGCAATTACAAACAAGAAAATATTAAATAGAACCTATATAAAAAATAATTATAAAACATACCTATCATAGTGATCAAGGAATCTATGAAATAAACGATCAAACGAAAGCTTATTGAAATAAACAATCGAACAACAATTTATTGAGAAAAAACAAAACTTTATTGTATTAATCTTAAAATAACAGAAGAACCTTACAACCTTAGCCTTGATTTTGAATAGGCCTTCCCGGGGTCCGAAGCAAGAGTCTCCTCTACTTTGATAAGTCTTGCACTCTTCCTCCAGGAGCACATAGAGGTATGTGATCTTTCCTCACAAAATATTAGCAGAAAGAAGTCTAAATCTCAATAGCACTTCACCTCAATCAAACACTAAAGCTTGAACTCCCTTTGAGGCTACCCAATGCCTCTTTTTATAGAGCAGATGAGGAGGTTAGGGTTCCACCTATGAAGGGATAGAATCCTCCTTCAAAGGGATAGAATCCTTGCATCAAGGGGTTAGCTCCTTAAGGTGTGGGATGCATGAACCTTATTAGAGCATACTCATCCCCAAAAAATATCACCCAAAAGCTTCTAGAATTGACCAAAAATCAACTTTTTTAATTTGGTTTCTCACCCTTTTGACTTTGAAGAGGGTACACAGACATTACATAGAGAAACTGTGTTCTAGAATGCAGTTTTGCTTCACATTACCTGCGTTCCCTTGCCAAGAACGCAGGTAAGCCTCACATTACCTGCGTACCCAGGGTTTTGAAGCTTTTTAGGGTTTTTTTCTCTTGTTTTAGGGCTTGACATGAGTATTAGAGGTTGTAATACTTGCAGAGGAGGTAAGTATGAGTGACAATGAGCCCATATAGTCAGAAGAATGTCAAGTGATATTTTTTAGTGCAACAGATTGCCCCCTAAAGTGTGAAGTCTAGAATAGATGAAGATGAAGTCTGTCATATATGAAGAGTGAAGTACTTTATCATTTCAAGGATCATCTTGTGGACACCCCAGTTGGAACCTGTAAAAAAATTCAATGCAAAATATTAATATGTAAACATATCATCGCTGAGGTAGGCATTCCCATACTCAGATCAAAACTAACCAGAAAACTGATTTGAACTATTTTGATATAGGAATGATTTTCAATACATCAACAGTATAGACGTGTGTAGACACAATATGGACGCAACCATTTTTTTATGAGTAGTCCACTGTATAAATGCATAACAAAATTCCTCGTAACTTGGATGGTAGAAACTAGATCCAGGGTCTTGATTTCCGTTTCTCGAACCAATACGATTCTATCCATGTGAATAAATGTGTCGAAGTCGAATATGGTAGAAACCACTTGATTACCAGTCAATAATGTAAACTGTTAACAAGTGTGAGAGTAACCACCAGTAATGTCAATGGTTCTCAAAGTACTAAGTACAATCCATGAAATGTGAATGAATGAGCTGAAGTCGAACATGTCGCGGAATCATTCGATCGAAGGTTAATGATGCAACCTATCATCGAAGGTGAGAAACCTGCCATTGAGGCATGCAGATTTTAAGGTACTGACGATTTCTGGATCAACTTCCTAGATAATGAGTTGTCGTCGATAGAAAGTGATCCGTCGTAGGCAAGCCCACAACACAAAATCATAGATCAAGTTTTGAAGAAATATATTGGCAAGGACTGACTCAGGGATGGTCAAAATGGAAGAAAAATATTTTTCAAATGAATGGTTTGTTTGAACTGTCCTCTTGAACACATAACGACAATACAGATGGTTTGGTGACAATTGACCCAAAGCTAATACCCAGAAACCGGCTGAAGACTTTCAATATGGTTTGATTAACTGTTAGGTAAAGGATTTTCCCAACTCGGGTGAAAAAAAATTTCGTGTTCAATAGTGGTTAAAGGTTTTCCGAATAATCAAAATGTAGCAGACAGGTTCGTTTTTCTCTCTTTTCCCCCACCATTTCTAGCAAGTACCTCTTTATTTTTGACAAGCTTGAGGAGGATAACATTTGCTTGTTTATAAGCTCATGCTTTAGATGAGTCCAACTTAGTTTAAGATTCGAACCCTAAGGAGTGGTTTGTTCCTGCTTAAAAATTGAACAGGTCCTTTACTGTTAAATTTTAATGAGTCCAGTATAGGAGAAACTCGGTGTTTTTCAATTTTAGGGAGTTAGAAGAAAAACTTAAGAAAACTCCGTGGGTGTACTTTTTCGTAAATTTAGTCTCTTGAGCCCGAAAAAGGATAAAATAATGCGGGAGAGAACTCTATTGACCGTAATTAGTCAACGTATACCTTTTTCATAAATAGTCCATTTCAGTCCGTAAAAGGGATAAACTTATATTGAAAGGACGATCATTCATTTACTTTAATGAGTTCGAATAATCAAGTGCGTGGCAATATTTTGAATTTCCGAGAGTCTGAAAAGAGCTAAAAAGAGGACTCCAATGTTTCACTTTTTTGTAAAAAGTGATAAAATTATGCTCTTTGTTGAAAAATGACCAGTTTTACCGAAAAATCCAATATTATGCACAAAAACTCGAAACAATTACACATACCTGTTTAAGATAAATAAAATTTTTTTCAAAAATTACCTTTTTAAAGTGAAAAATAAACAAATTAAAAATTCATTTATTCGAAAAAACTTATAAAAAGGAATTTTATAACTTCAATTTTACTGTTTGAATTTAGAGTGAAAAAGTGAGAGCTTTTGGATAAAAAAAACTTCCTGTGAAGATTCTGGAAAATCTGTTCGTCGGAATCAGAAACCGTCAGCTCCAAGTAATCTGTATAAATTCTGGACCATATGAGGGCCCAAGTTGATTTCCTGATATGGCTATTGAATAGGTGGGACACATAGGACCAGTGTTTCTAGTTTTTCGGCCACCGGATCGAAGTTGAGCTGGAGGAAATATATTTTTTGACTGGTTTGTCCAAGAGGGGTGGACACTTATCTCTATTCAGGACTAGACTAGGTGGCCAATCTGTTGCTAGTCTCAAAGTAGATTTTTGAAATGGTTGAGTAGACCCCAAGGATAAATGAATAGATATCAAAAATATCATCCGTCCTAAGTTCAAATTTATTGTCTTCACTATTATTAGACTGTACGGGAGTGCAGCATTACGTGTTGCCAATCTCATGCTGAGGGCATTGAGATTGTTAGATTTCTGTCAGCATATTTTCGTTGGTTGAACAACAAAATCTTTATCATTAAGGATTTTCATATGCCGGGATGGACTACCACAGTGAGAGAGACATAGCTTTTCCTCCATGAGAGTAATGGGATGATTCAAGTAAAAATAATTTTCAACACTTTCTAAGTCCTAATTTTTTTGTATTTTAAATCGTCCAACACAAGACGATGTATAGTTTGAAACACACTTCTATGCTATGATATATCACTATTACTGTCTATCTGTGTACATGTTATTGAATGTTGTTTAATTTACTGCTTTGATTATTGCAAATGTCTATTTATCATACTAGAAGCAACTGCATCTGCTAATGTATTTAAATGTCTTGGAATATGTTGATATTCAATGTAATCAAATTCACATTCCAAGAGACGTACTCTCAAAAATAACCTTAATAACAGTGGATTCCTGATGGCATACACCCTGTTAAGCTGTAATACAATGAGTTCAGAGTCTAACCTAACAATCAAGCTCTGAATCCCAAATGATATGGATTCAGATAATAACTCAATCACTGCACTATACTCTACAATGTTATTCGTTGTTTGACTGAGGCTTACCCCATGCATAGACACTAACTTTTCAGAGGGTGAATAGATAACCCAAGCTGTGGAAGAAATGTTCCATGTACTACGACAAGCACCATCAGCAAAACCAATGTATGTCTGAAGAGACATCGACATCTGCAATATCAAGAGTAAAACTTAGATAAGCAGGAATAGTGATAAGAACACACTCTAAATTAGGCACACTTTTCTAATCTAAGACACACCAACAGTAAAGAAACTAATCTAATTAAAAATCTCCACACCAAAATTAAGCATAATATCTCTTCAGATAAAGCCCATTTTTGGGTTTATCTAAAGGGACACTGTCGAAATTTATCAGCTCATAGGCCCCTTTTGCCAGCTTTCACTTAACAATGAAAGGGCCATTCCACATAGGCACGAATTTTCCATCCCCTAGATTATCGTTGGCTTGATCGTACACTAAAACTAGGTCTCCTTCTGAAAAATTACGAGGTGTAACATTTCTATCGTACTAAGCTTTTATTCATTTGACATAAGCATTGTTTGCTAATGCAGCATTTTGTCGATTCTCATCTAGCTTAGCCAAGTACAAAAAATGCTTCTCCTCTTCAGACGTAGCTGGGAGTAATTCTATGGCTAATTTCAATGACGAAATTTCGCATTCAATAGGCAACACAGCTTCCAAACCATAAACCAGTTGAAAGGGAGTGAAACCAGTTGATGTTTTTACTGAGGTCCGATATGCCCAAAGTGTTGAAATAACATGCAATGTCAATTCGACTTATGAATACCAATGATTCTTTTGGTCATAGTGACTAAAAATTTATTGATAGCTTCAACCAGACCATTAGCCTGTGGGTAATATGGAGTAGAAGTATCGTGGCATAGGCCAAGTTGATCTGTTAGTTCAGTCATCATGATATTTCAGAAATGACTTCCATGATCTGTAATTATGGCTTGAGGAACACCGAATCTAGCAATTATATGATTGAACATGAAATTTACAACAGTGTTGCCATCTGCCGAAAATGTAGGCATTGCCTCGGCCCACTTAGTAAAATAATCTACCGCTAGGATAATATACGCATGCCCCCCGGCTGAGTGAGGGTTACATGTAATAAAGTCGATACCCCACTTTGAAAAAGGACTGACAACAATTATAGGGTGAAGAGGAGCGGGTGATGCACGCATTTTACGAGAAAATACCTGACAATTGTGGCATTTTCGGATTGCATAGATACAATCTTTGAATAACGACAACCAGAAATAACTAGCGTGTAATATCTTTTGGGCTGTGGCATACCCAGACATATGACCGCCACATGCTCCAGAATGGCAATCATTTAGAACCTTCTCAGCTTCTTCAAGAGAAAGACAACGTTGGAAAACAGAGTCTGCTCCATGACGATAGAGTGTATCACCAATAATATTGTATTGTTGGGATTGGAAGCGTATTTTCCGTCGCTGAGATTATGAAATTTCAGGCCGAAAATATTAGGTTTCGAGATAAAAAAATAATATCCCCATACCAAGGATCAAGAGTATTGATAAGAAACAAGGATTCGTCCATAATGGGCTGCTCTGCCACAGTTTCAGTATCAGTAGATGGGAAATCACACATCAGTTCTGAAAAAACCAAAGATTTCTTTGCCTTGGATTTTTCAAATTCCAAGTCAAATTCCTGCGGGATAACTATCCATTTGGAATACTTGCCCCCTAGCAATTGTTTGGTCAATATGTACATCATAGGGTTACAGTCAGAAATTACTATGGTTTTGCGTAATAAGATGTAGTGACAAAATCTTTGGACAACTTGAACAACTGCCAAGGCCAATTTCTCCACATGTGTGTATTTGATCTCAGTCAGATGTAGATTTCGACTAAGATAGTAAATCACATGTTCATTTTTGAATTCATCTTCCTGAACTAAAACCATCCCAATGGTGGAATGAGAAGTGGTGAGGTACAAAAAATAGTCCTGGTTGTAATTGGGAGGATGCAGTAACAGTGCATGGGTCAACGCGTGTTTGAGTGCATCAAAAGATTGATCAACAATCTCATCCCAAAAGAATGGAACGTTATGTTTTAACAACCTGGTAAAACCCTTTGTTAAGTTGGCGTAGTTGGGAATGAAACGACGTAAAAAGTTTGCTTTCCCCTGCAAACTTTGGAGTTGGCGCAGAGTCAAAGGAGGAGGTAGATTGACAATAGCTTCAATCTTTGATGGATCAACGTGAATGCCTACTTTCAAAACAATAAATCCCAGTAAACGACCCGATTCTACATAAAAAACACATTCGTGTGGATTCAGCTGAATTCGATAATGCCTACATCTCATAAAGATAGCTCGTAAATGAGTGAGATGGTCGGCCCTACGCAATGAATGAGCAGGTAAATCATCGAGATAAGGCTACCTAATGTGCTTAATGTCATGAAATACGTAAGAAATAGCCCTTTGAAAATTTTCCCAAACGTTCTTCAATCCAAAGGGTATTTTGCAATAAGGAAATGTCCCCCATGGACAAATGAAAGTTGTTTTAGGCTGATCAACATGGAGTATGTTTATTTGATTGTAACCAGAAAAAACCATCCATAAAGGAGAACATTTCACTTCCAGCACAATCATCAATTATTTGATTGACATAGGGGGTTGGATAATTGTCTTTAGGAAAAGCTCGATTAATATCCCTTTAGTCGATACATACTCTTATCGTTCCTTGTTTTTTGTTAACAGGAACAATATTTGATAGCCAATCGGTTAAAGGAATTGGATAAATGAAACCTGCACGAAGTAATTTTTCAACTTCGACTTTGATAGCAGCAGCTTTTCTCAGATGTATCTGACATAAGAGTTGATGGACAGGTTTGGCATCTAGTGTTGATAAGGACCCTAAGGGATATATTAAGTTTGGGGTTGACCCTGGGGTATGTACTGTCCTGAAGGTTGATATTAACCTTGAGGTATGTACAGTCCTTGAGGTTGTTCTCCAAAATAATATTGTCCTACAGTTTGTCCTAGGAAAAAATTACCCTTAAATTCCCCCCCAGGCGGTAATTGACTGCCTTGAGGTTGACTCGTAGGTGGTAAATAACTGCCTTGAGGTTGCCCCCCAGGCGGTAACTGAATGCCTTGAGGTTGCCCCCAGGCAGTAACTAGCCACCTTGAGGTTGAGGATTTTGAATATTACCAGACATCATAAATATTTTCTCTGCATTCGATGTTTTAGTTTTAATTCCATTAAGACCAAGTGATAATACTTGTTCAATGGGTCGAGGAGATGCTCCTGAGAAAGTACCAGAGAGAGCCTGATACCTTGAAGGAACAGAAGGACCACCGTGTAAAAATTCTTCTGGTGTTTGGGAAAACATTAATGACTCTCTTGACATGATAGATGAAGGATAGTAACCTTTGGGCATAGGATGAAATGGAACTCGAGGTGGAGAAAAAGAGAGACCCGGGTTTTCTAAAAAAAATTTCAGAGATAGATACCAAGCATCACTCCTAATAGGGCTGCAGAAAATGGATTCACGCTCCCTAAGATTCAAATACTGAGAGGATTCAGGAAGAGATACGTCTTTGTCTGGACTAGCAAGTTCTTCAATGGAAATGAGGCCAGATGGAAGATCTTCAGTAGCAATATTTCTTACCCTAGGTGAACTAGAAGTTGGAGTAATAAATCTTGAGGATGTTTCCAAAACAGAAGGTTCAGTGTCAGGTTCAAAAATTTCAGGTTCTTCAGCTAGTTCACAGGAAGGAGAGATACTACCAATAACTTCAGAAACTGAAATTGGTTCTTGGATATGTTCGGTCATGGGTATTTGATGATCCAGATGAACAACTATAGATGAAATTCCAATTTCTGTTGATCTAATTCTACCACTACTAGATGATACTAGAGAACGCAGCCCTTCAAGCTAACTTGGTGTATATTCAGGGGGCTTGCCCTAAAGTCTCTGGGACTGTCTCAGTAATTCTACCATGATTGAATTTTAATTAATCACACGCAAACAAAGAAAATTTCAATAAAAACACCTAAAGTGTCTAAAGAAAAAAACAGCTGAAGCACATGCCTAAAAAATCTAAGAGTTCAAACCACACACAAACAGTAACTTCCCATACTAAAAACACTAGTTGGTGATGAAATCCAACTTAGTAGAAGTTTAATACAGAAAGGGCGGTTGGAATAGTTACCCCGACAACCTACTTAATGAAACATATTGGCACAAGTTTCTTCACAAAACCATCTCGAGTGAAGAGAACCCCCCAGAGAGTCCAAGTGAGTCTAGTCGACGTCTACTCTAGGTACAATGAGGTCTTTCCTTCACCGTCACCTTAGGAAATAATGTTAAGCTTATGGACACTAAGGTTACCAACAGTAACAAATACAACTAGGGGAACAGTCTATGATCTGATTCCACGTGCAAGGGTAGAGTAACAAAGCTCAAACCCCTTGAAGGCTCCTCGACATGGTCAATCCGAGGTTTACCAACAAGTGACCCCAGTCTCCTCGACAATGGTTAATCCGAGGTTTACCATTTGTAATGCGCGTAGATCTTCTATCTTTCCCAATGAAACATAATTAATTGTCTCAAAGGTTCAGACATGATCTCGTGATTAACTCCTTTAAGAGAAGCTTCCCAAATTTTACCAACTACAATTGGATTTATTTCCTACCACAAGATTTATCTACTTGTTTGCTTTTACTATCTTGGAGAGTTAATTACTCCCTACTCCAAGATACTAGCCTAAGCTATATTGGTGATAAGAGCCCTAGAAACCAAAAGACTACTAGTTCAATTTTAATTAAGCGTTGTTTTTATGGGTTGTTCTTTAAGTCAATAGGTATGGAAATTAAACTTTGATGGTGTGAAGACTCGACTTCCAAAAAAAATAAAAAGTGCACCTAAAATGATAAACAATTTGTTTTTCTTTCAAGGAAATTCTAGCTAAAGAAAGAGTTCGAGAATGCAATTTCTTTAAGAGACAATTCTTTCTTTGAACATGAGGAATAAATGAAAAGATTTTTTTTCTTTTTATTTCAATAAGAACTCAAAACGAGACAAATAATAAATGCTCACAAGAAATCCATTTCTCTTTCAAAACTCGAAAATACAAAAAAAAAAGTTTTCTTTCAAAAGAAATTTACAAGTTCTAAAAAGCACTCAAAACTACGAAAAACTAATTTTGAGATCTACAAACTTTGAAAATCTAATTGAATAAAAGATTTAATTTTTTTTTGAGAATGTTTTGCTTAGTTTTTCAATAAAATAAGGATTCATTTGCCCAGAATAAAAAATAAATCAAAATACATCCAAATATGTTTTCTTTTGTAAAAATGAAATTCAGAACTTATAACGAAGTTTGTTCAAATATTTGCAAAGAGAAAACTAGATCTATTTCTCAAAAAGAATGAATTTCACAACCAAGTCAGACTCATCAATAATACCAAAGATACCAAGGTGATCTAAGGCACTTTTAAGCTTCTAATCTTTGGGTCACTACAGAGACAAAAAACCACTCTCAAAATGCAAAACTTCTAGAAAATCATTCAAAACATAAGTGCTATGAGACTCATTCACAAGAGATTTTCGACAGAAAACATACAGATTTGGGCAGACACTAAGAATCCTAAATCAAATCTAAACTAAATTCAAAGAATAAATCTAAGTCTTTCAAGACTTTTAACAGGGCCTGCAACGATGTCGGTCCCCAGAAAAATTCAAGAAAAACAAAAAGGACTTCAAAAATTTTCAAATAAAAGTAAATCTAAGTTACCCAAGCCCATACAAATCAATCAAAAATCAGAAAAAAAACATTTTCTTAAATCAAAACAAGTTCTTTCCTCAGTGGAGTCGCCAATTTGTTGGCCGAATAAATCGATCTTGCAGACAAGATCGATCTCCCTAGTGTCTGAAGACAATCTAGCAACAAACGAACAAATAAGTTTATCTTTCTCTAAATATATTTGTTTTACAAGTAAATGCTATGAAGGTGTCGATCCTACCTTAGATCCAAATTCTTATTTGTAACCGTAGTTCTTTCGTTGCATCAATAATTTTTCCATTGCAACAATAATCCTTCCGTCACAACAAGAGTTCTTTTGTCACAACAATAATCCTTCTTTTGCAACAAGATTTCTTTTGTCACAACAATAGTTCTTCCGTCGCAACAAAGTGTCGTCTTTTGTCACAAAAAAGTGTTTTTTTTAAAGACCTGCAATCACAAACAAGCAAATATTAAATAGCACCTGTATACAAAATAATTATAAAACATACCTATCATAGTGATCAAGGAATCTATGAAATAAACGATCAAACTATAGCTTATTGAAATAAACAATCGAACAAAAATTCATTGAGAAAAACAAAACTTGATTGTATTAATCTTAAAATAACAGAAGAACCTTACAACCTTAGCCTTGATGTTGAACAGGCCTTCCCGGGGTCCGAAGTAGGAGTCTCCTCTACTTTGATAAGTCTTGCACTCTTCCTCTAGGAGCACATAGAGGTATGTAATCTTTCCTCACAAAAGCTCAGTAAAAAGAAGTCTAAATCTCAACAGCACTTCACCTCAATCACACACTAAAGCTTGAACTCCCTTTGAGGCTACCCAATGCCTCTTTTTATAGAGTAGATGAGGAGGTTAGGGTTCCACCTATGAAGGGATAGAATCCTACTTCAAAGGGATAGACTCCTCACATCAAGGGGTTAGCTCCTTAAGGTGTGGGATACATGAACCTTATTAGAGCGTACTCATCCCAAAAAAATCTCACCCAAAAGCTTCTAGAATTGACCAAAAATCAACTTTTTTTACTTTGGTTTCTCACCCTTTTGACTTTGAAGAGGGTACACAGGCATTACATATAGAAACTACATTTTGGAACGCAGTTTTGCTTCACATTACCTGCGTTCCCTAGCCAGGAATGCAGGTAAGCCTCACATTACCTGCGTACCCAGGGTTTTAAAGCATTTTAGGGTTTTTTCTCCTGTTTTAGGGCTTCACATGAGGAGTAGAGGTTGTAAGACTTGCAGAGGAGGTAAGTATGAGTGGCAATGAGCTAATACAGTCAGAAGAATTTCAAGGTGACAATTTTTAGTGCAACACCGCTTTCATATAGATCACATCATGTATCATCAGTAATCATTAGGTGTCAGATTCCATCTCCCAAGTGTTTAAATTTGAAAAGGACACTTTAGCTAGGTTTTCCTCTTTTCGTAGCTTTTTACACTGTAAAATAGTAGTTTTTTCTACGAAATTGCCTAATAGTTACATAGCGAAACTATGAGAAAATGAACTAGCCACGCTACGAAAAATAGTTTTTCTGTATGTCTTGTCAAATTTGGTGAAATGTGTTAGTTCATGATTAGAGGAGATAGGGTGAATGTCATTCGTGTCAATTAGGGTTATTTCAAAGGTACAAGGTCATCCCTGAGGTCATAATTACCATTTTTACCATGCATGAGTCATGATTAGGGTATGAGTTTTCATTGAAACCATAAAAAAAATACCCAATTGAGTCTTTTGTCATTCTCTATTTTATCCTTGCATGTTATTGAGTTGCTGGAGAACTGCTTCACCGAGCCAAGCTAGTTGCTAGAATTTTCAAAATTTGCAGGTGTCACTAATAAAGCGAGCCTGAGAAGATATTAAATTACCATGGCTACAAGAAAGAAGACTAACAAAGATGGTCACTACCTTAGATATGAGCCCATGGACATGAATTTGTTAAATGAAGACCCAACTACCTTGGAGACATTTAGAAGAATAGATTGTTTGCAATTCTGCCAAAGATTGCAGGGTTCCATTTATAGTTTTCTAAAGAGTTTTCTATTAATTTAAATGGGATAGATTCAAAGGTGGGAATGTTAAATCTCACAGTAACACCAGAGGCCATTCCAGCAACAACATGAATCCCTAGGGGAGGGGAAAAATGGTTTAAAGGAATCAAGTTCACCATGCAGGACTGCAAAGAATTTATCAAGCAAGAGCATAGTGAAATTGATCTCACAAATGCTATCGCAAGGAGCTACATGAAAGACAACTTCTCAAAGTTGTTGATAATTATTCAGAAGTACTTCACCTATGAAGGGAGGTTTCACATGGTCTATTCCTACCATCTTAGGCTTCTACTACATTTTTTGGATAAGAGCACTCTTGACTTGCCCTTTTACTTATACAGTAGTATAGCTAAAATGTCAGATTAGGTCCAAGTTAAAAAAGAAGTAAATGAAGCTTCTCTCTTTCATCATGGTTTGATCAAGTTGTTGGTGTTAGATGAGTTAAAAATATTAGGCAGAGATTAGACATCCTTTCTATTCATTAGTGGTTTTGAAGTAGATGTTGTCACTCCTAAAAGAGTTCCCAAACCTAGAGATGTTTCATCACCTACAGTGGTAGAGAAAGTTGAGCCAATGAGCATGGAGACAAAGCCTTTGCAGAAGGTTTATACACCCAAAGCTACACCCGAAAAACAAAAGCCAATAGTTACCAAACATGGCAGCAAGAGAGTTACAAGGAGCCAAACAGTGGCTAAGGGTAACTTAGAAGACATCTTGCATGCCATTGATATTGAAGAAACTTCAATAGTCCAAGATGAAGACATAGATGAGGGAGGAAGGAAGCTTAAGAAAGGAAAAAAAACTAATAAATTAGAGATTGCAGGTGATGACGAAGGATTCATTTTTCAAGCTAGAAAATGAATGAAAATACATGAAATAAAGGCCTTAGAAAGTAGAAAAGAGGCTCGAAAGGTCAGTGAAACTGTTCAGCCACCACCAAGCATCATAGATCTCTCCTCACCTACAAAAGAAGATCTAGTCATCAAACAAAAAAAGGGAAAAGAGAAAATCATTGAAAATATAGAAGTTGAAGCCCTTAAGGAGAATTTTAAAGATGCAATTGAAGAGATATAAGTATTGAGGAAAGAGGCAAAGAAGCATAGAGCTGAAAGAGTGCAGTTTGAAAAAATGAGAAATATTTGGGAGGATCAAGTCACAAGTGTCTCAAAGACCTTGGACAACACAGAAAAATGGATAAAGTGGACTTGACAACTAAGAAGAGAGGTAAAGCACATTAAAAAGTTAAACCTACACTTATAGTTCAAGAATAGGACACTGAAAGATGAATTCAAAGACCTTCAAGAACAATTGGAACTGATTCATGAAGAGTTGGAAAA
This sequence comes from Pinus albicaulis, assembly GCA_034641835.2. Classification (NCBI taxonomy): domain Eukaryota; kingdom Viridiplantae; phylum Streptophyta; class Pinopsida; order Pinales; family Pinaceae; genus Pinus; species Pinus albicaulis. The sequence continues at coordinate 1,237,215,786 of CM076575.1, forward strand.
GAAAGGTTTAAAGATGAATGTGGTTGAGGAGCCCATAGCTCAACTAATCATAAATGAGGAGGAAACACCACATGAGCCATAAGTTGATATTGAATATGCTTCAGAGGGTTAATTACACACAGAAAATAAATATTTTGCAGCAGGCCAAGGTCATTTTGTGAAGACAGTTTTGAAATGTGAAATTTCTGCACTTTTACACAGTTTCGTAGCATTTCCTAGGCTTAAAGCCAGGAAAACGCTACAAAAAACCTGTAGCAGCATTTTTTCCTCTAAAGTCACTTTTTTTAGTTCTCAAGGAGGGAGATTGATGGAGGTGATGTGTCATGATTTTATTGACACCATGGAACAACAAAGGAGCAAAGTTATTGGGTGTAGAAGCCACTTTTTCAACACTATCAAAACTCGCTACGAAACAGTCCTATTTTCGTAGCGAGAATTTGTTAAGGGTTTTGGAGCATCTTAATGGAATTTTTGGATAGCTGGACTCCTCCAACATGTTAAGTGATATTATCATAAGATACTTATGACTCGAACGAAGTGTTGTGGAGACAGGTCATTAGCCAAAGCGGATTTGAGGATAAGGGTCATGCTTTCCTAAAAAGTAGGGTTATGCTCCATAGATCTAGGAGGGTTTTTTTTTTAATATGTAAAGTGGTGATGAATTTTCATGTGTCTTTCAAGCATGTGATACTTATGTTGTAACCATAATATATTTGTTTCAAAGATAAGGAATATTTATGTAATAAATATGAGTTAGAGTCCTATTAGGAGATGTCTTCTTTAAGGTGTCGTTGTCATTTTTATGTTAGAATTCGATGTCATAGGAGAATTCAATGGTCTAGCCACCAGGAAGATTATCCTTATTGTAAATAAGGTCTATTTAAAGACAAAGCATCAAATTAGTCAAGGGTTGGAGATTTTTTGGCACTAAACTGTTGCTTTATGTATTTGACTTATATCAGTAATACAGAGCGACTTTCTTCTTAACTTTCCTAAGATTATCAAGGGGTTTTTAATTTCTTATTGATCTATATATTTATGTTTTTACCATTTTTAATATATCTCATCTCTATTAATTAGAATTCATAGTTTATTCTTTCACTTCCTTTAGTGATGAAATGGATGTGTTGCCCTTTTTTTTATGTGTGATTTGCCTTTGTTAAAGACTCTTATCTGCCTCAGCTTCCATGTCAAGAAACCTTGCCACTAAAACTACTAATTGTTGACTCCATAAGCCCAATGGTAGCAAGCCTACATTCTTTTCAACCTGAAAACATAAAAAACAAGTTACATTTCCAATAGAGTTAGCCATGTAATACCATCATTATTCAATATAACATAACCCCCTTGAGAGATCCCTTTCAAACTAAAGAGGTTGAGCTTCAATCGAAATCTGGTTTGAAACAGTTACACTTAGTTGTTTGATAAGCATCCTATCAAGTACAATTTTGTGATAACAATTTCTTCCTTCATCAATGGTTATAATTCCTTTTCTGATGATTTTTGTGCATTAATTGTTTCCAAAACTTACTTCACCTTTGTTATTTCTTTAATTTCAATAAACTTACTTTTATCACCTTTCATGTGTCTTAAGAAACCACTATCAACATACCACTTATCCTTTTGCTTATGAGTTTATAATATAATACCACAACTCTCTTCCTTATCTAACTTATATGGGCACTTTTATTTGTAATAATGATATGTAAGATGACTTCTAGTAATTTATTTATGACATAAAAAAATAACCATAAAATATTTTATGGTACCTGAATGTTTTCCTCTTACTTCTTTTTTTGGTCTAAACATCTTTTTGAAATTTTTTGGTGTTATATATTTCTCTTTCTTCAGATGGTTGATTATGTTATTATTCTCCTAAAATTGCTTCTCTATTTCTCCCAATAGGAACAACAAGGTCCTAGACAATCCCATACGTTCCTATCCCATCACACTATACAACACGTACACACAGTATACAATTCAACACAAACACCTACACACGTTGTACAACATGACACGTACACATACATGCAGTGTACAACATCACATATACACCTACACCTGGTGCAAAGCACAATACACACACCTACACCCGATGTAAAACACAAGGCATACACTTGCACCTAGTGTATAACTCAACACATACAACTACATCTAGTGTACAACGCAAAAAATATACGTACGCATCGTACAATACCATGAATATGCATGTAATGATATAAAGAATACATAATACATATAACACAATACCACATGTAAATATCACTACCTCCACAATGTGTACACAACACCACATGCACGCAACACCACATGTACCACTGTACACAAAACCACATGCACACAAAACCATATGTACATAGCACTGCTATACAAAATGAAAGCAACATAATATGTACATAACACCACTATACAACATGTACAACATATATACAACATTAGTACTGAATATCCAGAGGCCACACTACCTCTACCAAGCAACCTTTCTTCTAATGTATCTTCATTATCCATGCTTATCCCAACGTGTCGCATATCACACTTCTTTAATTTCGTTTATGTATCATTCAACATTGCCTACTATAACATAAAAATAGGCATAAGCACATAATATCAAATCATATCCACATGATACTAACCTCATAGATTTTTTGGGGCTACACTTCCCACTTGATTCCTCATAAGACCAAGATCCTCTTCATTCCATTCACATGCGTAAGCAATCATTCCTCCACAAGAATGATTCCTGGAAACCTTTCCAGAAAAAAATATACATACATACATATATATACATATAAAAAATAGCATAAAACAGTCATGATCCCTTACGAACATGTCATAGAACTACACACACACACACACACACACACACACACACACACACACACACATATATACATACACATGAAGACTAATATAAAACAACCATGATCACAACACAATTACTAGATATCACAAGGTCAAGGTTAATAGAACTCCCTTTATCTGTGCACAACATGAAAAACATTGAGAACAAAAGTTCCCAACTTATCCAAGGAATATGATGCCTTAAATCCATTTATTATACTTTTCATGTTACCTTTCTCATGATTATCCCACAAATCTACATTTATTCCAATGGACCCAACCAACCCAACTAGTTGTCATATCCTTTCCTTCAACTTCCCTTTATTCATGCACTGAGCTTCATCCAGGTCTTACATTACCTGTTGGGTTTCACTCATGTATCCCTGAGCTCCATTAACCTTATTCCTTCCCTAACCAATTCCCAAGACCCTCAAAATATAAAAGGAAAGAACCAAAATAAACCAATAAGAAAAACCATGAAAAACCAAGAAAAATATGACACCACAAATAAAGTGGCATGGTCATGCACCAAACATTAAAAAATAGTACAATTCAAGCACAAAAATATCCCAAAGTACCTAAAGCACAAAACTAACAACATACACCATGATTCAATCCCCATGGGTTCCCCATGCTTCCAAGGGAAAGCTCAACTTGAGCCTTATTCAAGAATCATGGCAATCTCTTTTTCCATGAAATCCCTTCATCGTACTACCATAAACACACCACTGCTAGTGCATAAATAAACATAACAATATATAGGTTACCTTACCTTGTTGTATTCATCACGTTGACTTGTAACTGAACACATGCATCTATCATCTCTCAAGGGATTCTAATTCCTTAATGAATCCAACCATAACTGGAAACTAGCTATTGTACTCGTAAAATACATGTTCATGAATATACCATATATCCGCATAATGTCAGACAAAATCCAAGGTTGAAAAGACTTCATGTATGAAAAGCGCTCATTCATTTGGAATTTTGTTTTCCAAACATAACCGGATTATTTTTTACCCAATTCATTATTTTACCTTTTACCTTGGTTTAATTGAGTCCTATTACATACTGTTACATCACCCAACTATTAGTCATATAAACAAATCAAATTTTACCTTAGCATGTTAATACCAAGCATTTTACCCTACAATTGTTCACACATGTCCATCAAACATTCCAAATATCAAGAAATCATATATATTAATTTTAAATTGACCTTTACCAAGACTATATCCATGTCATAATCAAATCATGGTGCTCAGTGATGATACTACAACGCACATAAAGTGTTAGTACAACCATCTTAAAACAAGATCATTACTTCATGCAATATTATAGACATGTATTCATATCATGAAATTATTAAAACATTAAACCAATATATAAACATATCATGTTATATTTAAACCAATAGAATACATAATCAAACTCATACCACTATTTATCTCGGGGGAGGCTATCACATTTTCATAAGTCAGTCCAAATTCGTATGACACAATATCAAAAATATATCAACTCATGCCTGAATGTTATAACCATAACCATATGAGTAGACCAATCTAGATTAGCATGATACATATCAAATCAATATCTTAAACTCAATGACAATATTCATCATGTGTACGATTGAAATGCATATAAGAACAAGTTTCTACCATACATGACTGTCTGATGCATGTGCATAAGACCGCAGGGGTCAACCAACATCTATTATGCATATAACCATAACAACAATATAATGAAAAAAATGTGCATAACCATAATTCTTATAAAATTCATTAACCAACGTACCTCCATGTGCACCATACAAACTTGTATGATGATCTACTCTTACTATGAAGTCTAGTGCTGCAACCTCGCTCTGATAATCTACTTCTCCTTCACTATCTCTGCCAAACATCAACATCATAACATACCAATAGCATCATAATGAAATTATTATAGGAATTTTGAGGTCTAAAATGGGCCTACTAAGGAAATTACTAAATAAAAATGGAAATAATAAAATAATATTAGATTACATCATCAAATTTTAGAGGGAAAAAAGAAAAAAACTACTTTTTCAACTCGTATTGTTAACTTATCTCCCTATGGATTTACTCGCATTTCGAGTAGGAAGACTCGTTGGATGAAAAATTTGGTTCCCCATACAAGGAGTACTCATGTTGTATAATTTTGATGGACCTTGCTACATGAAAAATGTGATTAAAGACACGTTTTTTCATGTATTTTTCATTTTTTGTGTAGCAAGGTCCATCGAAAGTATGCAACATTGGTACTCCTTGTATGAGGAATTGAATTTTGCATCCCATGAGTAATCCCACTCTAACTTTGAGTAAAACCTTAGGGAGATAAGTTGAAAATACGAGATGAAAAATAGTTTTATTATTTTATTATGTTTAAATTTCTTACTTTTTTACTCCAAAAATGGTGAAACACCCCCCATGGTTGACATCATCATCTTGAATCCTATTGGTTCTTATAAAGTTTATTTTGGCCGTATATTTTTCTTAGGAGGCCCATTTTAGACCTCAAAATTTCTCTAATGAACCTTCATACCATAACCTCATGCATGGCAACCCTATACATGAAAATGCATGCATAATGACATGAATTCAGCCCATCTAGTCCAAGTATTGAACCATGCTCTAATATCACCCTGTAACCGCCTCCTCCCACATTTACCCAGTTTCACCATTTTACCTAGGGTAAACATGAATTGAGGGTCACTATGATAATACTGAACCTCCTATATGACCTTAAGGAAATGGAATTGACAACTTAAGACTTTACATACCTCCCTAAGGTGTTACAGGACCTCCAGGAGCTACCCAACCCCTCCAGGCGTCCAACCACTAGGATAAATCTCTTTTTCACTAATCTAGAGCCCCAGTTGCTCCCTTTACAAATCCTACTTCCCAATGATCCAGGACTTTTCCAATTAGTTCTATGCATGCGAACCCAAATTATGAGCCACTTTTTCAGTACTAGAACTCAAGTCACTGCCTAGAACTCAATGATGCTTTCAGAAATGATGAATAACATATAAATAAAGCTTCCAAACCAAAACTTGAACAAGGACTTGACCCGCCCCTTCCCAACCGGGATTGACATTTCGTCGAACACATGATGAACATGAAACCTACAGGTCATGAATGCATATATGAACAAATGAATCTAAAGATTATATAAGGTTTAACAAGAAGGAATAATGCCCTCTCACAATAGTTGTGATAACACCAATTAGGTCATGCATTCATTATTCAATCATTTTTTTAGTTCCCTATAATACTAGTGTATCCCCTTATTGTTATTATATCCCCCTTATTATTATTGTTTTTCCCATGTATTCCCCATATTATTATTATTGTGCCCCATAGAATCCCACTACTATTATTGTTGCACCCATACATTCTTAGTTTTATGTCAGCTAGGATTATATTGTGACCCATTGGACTCCTATATATAGAAAGGAGGTTTTTTCATTTGTATCATCCAAGAATTTTTCATGTATGTAATTTAGAGGAGGTTTCACCCTTGAAGAGGCTAAATTCTAAGTCGTTGATCTATCTTTTCTTCTATTTTATGAGTTGGTTTCATAACATTTGGAATCCGAGCTTTGGATTCTAAGGTTTCTCTACTGCAAATAGGACATCATGGAATTTTCAATAACACTTTTTTTCTACAAAGTTTCAGACACTAAAAAAGAAACCCATTTGAGCCAAAATATTTAGCAATTTCGTGTAAAAAATTAGATCTTGGTTCGCTATATTTGCAAAGATATGATCAGAGGAAGATAGGGTTTTTGCAGGCTCCCGAATTTCATCTCAAAGAGGTGACCTTGGAAAAATCATCATAAATATATCTCTGAGCATCGTATTTGAAATCTGTAAAAAGTTTCCAAAAGTACAACCTGTTGTTTATTTTGTATCAAATTCAGAACTGAAAGATGAAACAATGACACGTGGCACATTGTACAACTTCACTCTACTGAACCAATCCCTAATTAGGTCATTGTGGGTGATTGGGCATAAATTTTTCCACATTTACCCACTTTCATAATCTTTCCTAGGGTAAACATGAGTGGAGGGTCACTATGATAAGACTGAACCTCCTATATGAACTTAAGGAAATGGAGTTGAAAAATTAAGACTTTACAAACCTCCCTAAGGTGCTACAGGACCTCCAGGAGCTACCAAACCCTTATAGGTGTCCAACCACAAAGGAAAACCTATTTTTCATTGATATAGAGCCTCAGTCACTCCCTTTCCAAGGCATCCATGTGATTGTAGCCCTCCAGTCCCACTCATAATAATTCTTCCCAGTGATTGTGGATTTTCCAGTTAGTTCTCTGTGCATCAGAGTTGAGTTATTTAAAAATTGTCTGAGAGTGAAAAAACTATGTTCCTTTTTTATCAAATTCATAGCCTAAAGATGAAAAAATGACATGTGGCACGCCATACAAGTGCACTCTATTGAACTAGTCCATAATTAGGTCATTGTGGGAGATTGGGCATAACTTTGAATTGAAGAATCCAAATGATATCTGACCTATGGCATTGGAAAAAGGACTCAGAGGGCTACCACAGGACCAAATTTTAGATCTCGAAGATCCTAAATTATAGAGTTACAACCATTTCAATATCAAGCTCCTAAAAGAAAGAAAAAGGCATGTATTTGTTTTCTAAAAATTGCATAAATTTTGTTTGAGAAAGGAGTTGAAGTGATTCCAAGGGAATATTGAAGCATTGTTATCAGTATTAGGTTCTATAAGGCCTCCTAAAAATAATTCTACACCCATTAAGCCGTCAAAAAATTGACTATGATGCATGAAGAGGGAGAATTGTAGTATGATATATCAAAATTATGGTACCAAGTGCAACAAATTTTGATCTCACAAAGATCAACCAAAGATGACATAGATGGTTTAAAAGTAGACATGGAGGCTAAGGTGGATGGTTTGAAGGATGAAATTAAAGATAATAGGGATAATAAAGAAGTGGAAGATCACATCAAGCATCAACCACAAGTTTTATAACTCTTAATGGATAACCTTACTTTGGTGCATAATCAAATGAAACAAAAATAAGATCAACATCGCAGCAAAAGAAGTTTTGATGTAGGTGGTTGGATATTTTTATGGCTACAACCATACAAACTATTGTACCTCAAGAAAAATAATAATTATAATAAATTATCGCTAAAGTGCTATGGTCCTTACAAGGTGCTAAAAAATATTGGTACTATATAATACAAATTGGAATTGTCTGCATCTTCCCAAGTGCATATAGTTTTCCATGTTTCATGCTTAAAGAAGGTTATAGGTGACAAACTCCCAGTTAAAAAAATATTGCCAAAAGTTTACGAGGAAGGAAAAATCACATTGGAACCTGAATTATTCATGGAAATAATAACTTGAAAACTACAAAATTTATCAATTTTAGAGTATCTCAGCAAGCAGAAGAACTTACTCGCTAAATATTCCACATGAGAGGATGAAAATTTTATATAGAAGCATCCACATATAATCAAGCATTGAGGACAACACTTATTTGAAGGAGAGGGGCACATTAGGTCCCTATAATATTAGTGTATCCCCTTATTTTTAGTATATCCCCCTTATTAGTGTTGTTGTGCACATGTATTCCCATATTGGAATTATTGTGCCCCACAGAAGACCACTATTGTTATTGTTGTGCCCTTACATTGTAGGATTATATGGTGACCCATTGGACTCCTATATATAAAGGAGGTTTTTTCATTTGTATCATCCAAGAATTGTTCATTTATGTAATTTAATTGAGGTTTCCCCCTCGAAGAGGGTAAATTCTAAGTCGTTGATCTATATTTCATTCTATTTTGTGAGTTGGATTCATAACACATATAATAATCACAACATGATGAGAGCCATGAATAAGATCTATCATAAAACCATGCTTATAACCACCAGATAACCAAATAATTAAAAGTGATAGAACAATCATTAAAGCCACATAATAACAAGTATATTTACTCATCAAAGACAAGAGAAAATTATCTCTTATTAACCATATGAAAAATTGAAGTAAGTCAAGGAATTCCGTGTACCATACGACCATAGATTGGGCTGAACCAAATATTTCTTTCAGCCAATCACCCCCATGCCATATTCCAAACATGAATGTGGTATCTCATGGGATAAACCAATCCGTAAAAAATCAAGGTAATCGAGAGGTTAAACCACCTCAACCCTCACCATATTGTGATCTCACCTAAACCAGTTTTGAAATCAAAAACAAAACCGAGCTTGGATGCATTATAATTTCTTCACCATCCCTTTAGGAATTTTCCTCTCTCCACCCACCTATTGAGGGCTTCCCAGAGAGAACCATCTCCACCCTCCACCCTTCGGATTTTCCTCTCTCCACCCACCTATTGAGGGCTTCCCAGAGAGAACCATCTCCACCCTCCACCCTTCGGATTTTCCTGAGACCACCTTACCTGGATCCAAAACCTTCCAGCAATCCAAATCTCAACCAAGAATGAACCCCGTCACACCTTGGTTATCCAGAAATGGCAAGGCAAAGCTTAAAACCAATGTCAATTCCTAACAAAACCCATGCCAATTACAACAAAAGAACGAAATATCCACATGCACAAACCGTGCATGCTAAAAATAGCTAGGAAATCATACATGCAAGCTGTTACTTGCAAGTATTCCTGTTGAAGTCACTTTATCCAACCTTTCCTTGCTTGATCCTTGCCTTCCTTGTCCTTCCTTTCTTTCTCCTTTTGGTTCTCTTCTTCTCTCTAAAACCAATTCTAAAAATGAAATGAAAAAAGGCTGTAAACTAATGCTGATAATCCTTTTTTTATTGATGACTATATTTTGTTCATTTTCCTCTATTTTCCCTTCAATTTCCTCCTCACATGCAACTTGTTACCTTCCACCTGCCTTTTCTCCTAATTTCCTTTATTTTCATAAATAATATGCGAATTAATGTCGTTTTTCCTTTTAAAATACTTTTCCATTTCCTTTTTCAATTTCCATTAGCCATAATAAACAACAATTGATGCCCACTAAGATTATTCTCCTAACATTCAAATTGGAATACGTGTCCTATAACCTTGGTCTTATTTTTCCTTTATTAACTTTATTACATGAAATTTTAACCTAGTCTATTACATTTGTCACTATCAAAGTAGAACCCAATTGAGATGGTTTGTCACCCTATTTTTTCATTTTGTTGTGAGGATGTTACTTGTTTGGATTCTTGATTTAATATTTCTGCCATGTCATTAAGGCCTTGTTAGATGTACCTGTAGTGTTGACCACTCCAATATGGAAGATATTTCTTGCTCTCTAATCATAAAGTCACAAAAAATATTCAAGGGTGATATTTTATATGTATACCCAAGAGTTTATCTAGCAACATAAAAGGAAAATGAAAAAAAAAATAGGTGCAGGACCAATTGTTGGCTTGAGGGGTCCCAACCTAGGTTCAGAGTTATCGTGTAGCCAACAAAACCCTCTTACTACTGGCCCTTTCGGAAATGACCTGCTTGCACAGGACAAAGTCTCACCCAAAGCCATATGGGGGGGGTGCTGGAACCAGGTTTCCACACCCCGAGAGAGAATTAAATGAAGTGGGTGCCTTCAGATTTATTTTACTACACAGACTGACTTGCACACCAGAAACCCTAACCAAAAACCTTGGTTAATTATCACATATTAATATTGTGCGCACACACAGACATTAGGTATACGATCCATTTAACTGTTCTAAAAATGTGATATTCAACCCTTACAACAATAGATATATGCAATTAACATTCATGTCAACAGTAAGATAGGTATGCAACCGATCGAATCACAAATAATATAATTTAATGCAGTAAACATAAATCATACACAAAAACAGATCATAAATCAAGTCACAGATGCATTTGGTACATAGAGTTATCAAAACATGTCTTTATTCATCAGTTGTTCACAAAACCCTTACAATCCTTCAGATATATCTGCACACACAGTCAGCAGGGTGCACACACAGCCGTACTAAGGTCTCCATGCACACAGCCAGCAAGGGCCTTTCAGACACATATGCTTACACAAATTCCCCTCAGCACTCAATAATCCATTAAAACATACATAAAACTGCCTTATCTGACTCGATCTAGACTTCTACTTATACCTTAGCTTGCATTCATAATAAGGTCTGCAAACCGTGGTTTGAGGCTCCTATATTTTCCCTTTAGCCCATTACAACTTAGTAAGGGACTTTGACCCACCCCAAAGCCCCTTGATTGTTCATTTCTTAGCGCGCACGACTCAAAACTACAAAAAATACTATTATTTTCTCCAAAAATGTGATCCTAAGGGACCCTGCTCCAATAGTCCCCCAACACAATCTTGTGACTCGTCCCAAGTCAGAGAGGTGTTGGGGTCTTCATCTTGGTCTTCAGCTCCTTGATGGAGGTGGTGAAGGGTGCAAGGACACCCATGCTCTGATAAAAAAACACCCTGATCTATATCCACCAACTTCTGAGAGGTAAGCCCCTCTGTTACGATACTGATACTCTGGTATATCTAGCTGAGGTTCTTGACAACAACATCTAAGTCTTTTGCTAGCTTCATTGCTTCATCTGCCCATGGATTCTTGTGGGTGTTCAATATGTTCTTCCACCACAGGTCTTCAACCTCGTTGCACAACACTCATCTCATCTGAAATTATGCCATTCTTTGAGCAGGAACAAGTGTGGGTAGTGCCTCCTACAACTCGTCAAACTTTTTATCCTTGGTGCGTAATTCCTACGAGATTTTCTTTACAAGTGGATTGGTCTGTACCTTATTCCACAAGCCCATCGTTGCGTCCAAGGTTACATTACCCTTGGTGACGGTTGCTACAATGATTTCTTAAGCTTCCTTGATTAAGTTAGGGCACTACGCTCACCCTTCAGGAAGAGTTTTTGGTTGGAGATTTGCTTGTAACTCTAGGATCTGCTGCTCAAATTTTTCCTTAACCGCTTGCACTTCTGAGTGGGAGGCCTTCAAGGCATCCACTAATCCTTCTATTTTGGCTTGGGGTTCAGCAAAACCAGGGATGGAAAGCCCAATAATGTCACCACAAAGTCGATCAATCAAGATTTCCAATTCCGCGTGTTGTGGCACTCCTTCTTTCTGAGTCGTCTAAGCCTGCAGAGACTTCTGTGTACATGCTTCAACCTTCTTCTCAGCCTCTGTGAGTTGTTGGTGCATGCACGCCTCACAAAAATGTAGCTCATCTATGACGATTTTTTTTATAGCATGCAACTTCCTATTGGGAATTATAGATAGGTTGATTCCCACCTCTAAACATGTTTGGACTTGTACGCATAAGGCAGGTTGTTCCATCATAACCACAACTCTAGGGGATGGGTAGATCTAGCTATATACTATGCTGATAATCATGCTAGTGCTCACACTTGCTTAATCCAACCTCACCTGAGTCACACTCACTTGTATGTTGTCAGATTTTAGCTGAAGGACCTGCAACCCAGTCTGCAGTGCCTCTACTGTAGTTCTGTACTGCTCCTCGAGTGTAGTCCATCGATCCTCGGAGGGCAGATGCAAACACTTTAAATGAAGTATTCATCCTTCATATTGAATTGACAAAATGTAAGTGAATGTAGAAGCATTTATAAATTATATAAATAATCTTCAATGCTAGAGACATCACTAGGGCTTAAAGTAATCACATGATATTCACCAATTGTCTCTTTCGACTTTTCATAAGCTTCTTCTGGGTCATTGGTTCCTTCAATATGAAATCGTAAACCTGGAGAAATAGAAATTCCAATTAATCCATGTGTTTTTCCATTATTATTATCCCATTTGGATTTTTTATCAGCATTAGTGAAGGATTAATCCTTTCCCAAGGTAATCCAACACAATCCTTTACTTCTTACTACATCACCCATGTGCACTTCCATGAGTAGTTGGTATAGGTAAGCATAAGTTCACTTCACGTATCCATATTAAAATATGTAGATAATATGGATTCAAAAGATGCCTTTTATTGTTCGAATAGAAAGCTCTTGAAAAAATAGATTGTTAAAAAAAATTACATTGAAAATTAACTATGAATGTGAAATCTATTCCCTTTTAAAAGAAGGAATTTATGGTAACAAAGAGCCACATGTCAGGTAAAAGTTAGCCTACATGGAGATGGATGTTTCCGAGAAACAAAAAAACCTTTTCCCTCACTAAATTTCCCTATAACCTCACTTTACAAATAAATTACTATATGAAGTGGTCCAATTTTATAAAATAAGTGAGAATATATTCCACAATGAAGTTACTTTATAAATGAAAGTTTCATGCAAAAAATAACTAGAAAAAAAAGGAACATTTAAGTTACTTTATAATGATTCACTTTTGTAACACAAGTGAAATACACTTGACAATAAATTCATGAAATAACACAAGTTTTGGCCCAAATATCACACTAAGAGGGGGGATAAATCAATGTGAGGTCAATTTTACAAATTAAAAATCTTTCTTAATCATGCATGCATATAGTAGTTAACCATAAACATTATGTGACTAGTTATATTAATGCATCATCATATCAAATGATTTCAACAACATAAGAAAGCATCACATCACAAGGAGATGCAAGTTTTTAGGTGGAAACCCAAATGGGAGAAAAACCTCAACTCTCATTTTGTTCAATCTTTAATTTTTTACATCAATTTGTAGGCCCCAACCTGTGGGAGCCAACTACCCCCAAAAACTGAAAGCTTCCACTTGCAATAGGCTACAACATGATTGAAGCACCAATATCAAAGATGCAAGTAGCTTCTCACTATAATCTACAACCTGATTGAGGCTTCAACCTTAGGGATTAGTAGGCTTCAACCTAATCTAGTCTCCAACTTGATTGAGGCTCCAACTTCAATAATAATTAGGCTCCAACATGCTTTAGAATATGACCTAATTGAGGCTCTAACATATTTTACGCTCTTCTCATGGACCTGTATTTCATCACATTTTCAAACTAGATCCACTATCATCATATATCATTGAATCTACATACAAAGAAAAAAAAAACTACAAAGGTTGCCACTACCATAAACATTTCCACTATCTCTATCCCATAACCAGCAACCATTATACTACAATATAACTAGTTCATCAATATTGTCACTTAGACCCCTTCTTGAAACATGTTTACTTCATATAAAATTCTCCTATAACTTCAAGACAACAAAAGATATTTTGGCCATCAAATATGAGTAAAACCTAAATCAAACCCCCTTAGCCACCTCTGCCTCTGATATGTGATCATATCACTTCTTTCAAATCTAAATTTTAATGAATAATTCTCCCAAAACTCATAAAAAACCTTATCAATATTTAAAATTTCAGCTATTTTGGCCACCACAAAAATTACATGTCAGATTTTGATACTAGACACCAAAACCAATTAAATGTTTTATATAATGGTAATATGGAGAAGTTAAAAAATAATTTGACCTTTTAACTAGAGGGATTTGAAATTAAAACCTTAAATACACAACATATATGCCTTACCAAATATGCTTTGTCATGTCTCTTTTTAAGATATTTTCACCCTTAAATAGTACAATCCCAATTGAGGACGTGGACCCTCCCCACCAACCAAATAAAATGTATCAATATCAGCCTCCAATGAAAACAAAAATCCATGCAACATATGGCAAGGCATACAATATATGATCAACGATGCAAAAATTATCCTTCGAGCTATGGTTCTCTTAATTTTCGATTCTTCAAGAACATCGAGGTAGTTACCCCTAGATTGTATACACCAATTTCATGTGAGTTTTTCTCATTCAAACTAGGCTTAATCTACATGTGACCTCGTCCCATTCCAATAAATTCTTGGACCATACTAGTGGATTCAGATCATTCAAACAAATGATTGGACTATATGTGGTTTCATCCCTTAAAAGAAATTCTCATATTATATTCAACACTTCAAACAAACATTTGAACTATTTATGGCTTCAGCCCTTCAAAGAAACGTTAGGACTATATTTGGCCCTTCAAATAAATTCTTGGAATGTATGTTCCTTCAGCCATCAAACAAATGCTTAGACTATATTCAGCCCTTCAAACAAATGCTTGGATTGTATGTGGCTTCAAAACTTCAAACAAATGCACAAGGTATATTTGACCCTTCAAAAAAATGTGCTTGAAATGTATGTGGCTTGACCCTTCAAAACAACACTTGGACTATATGTGGCTTTGAGCCCACTTGGACTGTATTTGGAGCTTCAAAGAAATGCTTTTCCCTTCAAATGGATTATTGGATTGTATGTGGCTTTGACTAATCGAACCAATGTGAAGAATATACAGGGCTTCGGCCCATCAAACTAGTGCTCGAACTATATGTGGCTTCATCCCATCAAACCAATGTATAGTCTATATGAGGATTTGGCCCATCAAAATGGTGCTCATACCATATGAGGCTTCATACCATCAAACACATGCTCATACTATACAAGGATTTGGCCCATAAAAATTGTGTTCAAAGTTTGTGAGGCTTTGACCCTTCAAAATGGTGCTCAAACTGTATGAGGCTTTGACCCTTGAAAGTGGTTCTTAGACGATATGAGGCTTCAGCCCATCAAACTGGTGCTTAAACTATACGAGGCTTCATCTCTTCAAAATGATGTTTAGACTATATGAGGATTCGAATCATCAAAATGGTGCATAGAGGGGTAATGACACGATAATTCTACCACATTCATTTGTTGAGCTTCCAAAACAAAAAGAAGGGAAAATTAAAACAAACTTCTAAGGGAGGTCAAAAAACATCACTAGCAAGTCAAACTGGTTAACTGAGATGCTCAAGCTTGAAATAAAATCTTTCACACAAACCCTCTTTGATGGTGTATTGGGAACCTATTTATATTAGGTTGGTGGTACGAACCTTTATGGGGTAAAAAATGGGTGTAGCATCATGTTGATGTGTCATCCGTTGTGACTGAGTGTGGACAAAGCTTTATTTTATTTTTTTAATATAACCGGCCCTATATATACATATATATTTCTATGGAAAATGTGACCCTATCATTAATATTTGTGCCTAGGACCATAGAAACATCCTTAGGGATGATCTTATGACCACGTGACCAACAAACATAATCTATGCACATTTTAATAAATTTGGGGTTTATTGGATTTTTCCATATATGTCGAACCTTTATTTCAAGGACCCATAACTTTTCATCCATGGGGTATTTTTCACAATATAATATACCATTGGAAAGGTCTTGATGAGGCCTATTCATTCATATTGTCCATAAGCTAATTAGGATACCATGACTACATCAAAAATAAAAATGAATTTAAACTCCTTTAACATCACTCAATGAGCACCTACAAGAGATCCAAAAGTCAACCTGCTTCATAAAGGAGATGGTCACTTCCTTAGGCACCCCTTTGACATCAGTGATGGTTTTTGTCATTAATGAAAATGAAATGCGTAACAATTTTCATCTTTTTCATTGATGGAAACACTATCAGACATTTATGGTCATTAATGGCATTTAATCACAAGCTCCCCTTTCACAAATTCCTTGCTTAGTCAATGTCTATATCACATCGATGTTTTCAACCTCCGCCCCTTTGAAATTAATGGAAAATGGTTGCAGATATCTATAGAATTCTCGTCATGTTGATGATATTGTGTGACTACTCGTTCTTGGATGATCTTGTGTGCCTTCTCCTTTCTTGCTAACATATAATCTCCTATTTTTTTCCAACCTAATAATGAACCATATTCATTTGTTGATTCTCGACACCTATTCTGTTATTCATAGTGGATGTTCTGTGATGAATAATTTTCATTGTTTGTCTTGAACCAATTTTTCTTCTAGATCCTTTCTCTTCATCTTGATTCCTTAAACTCTAATTTTTTTTCATAATTGCTTTGAGAGTTATAGAAGTGAACATGCTTGGCTCGATGTTCTTCTTGCTTCAAATATTCAAGTGAGTTATTGCTTGATGCTATAAAATTATTATCAATATTCTTGATATTTATTTCATTCGATGGGTAATAATTGTTATTAAATGCTTCACCTTCTTGAAAGCTAAGGCTTGTCTTGATAAGTGAGGACCTCTGTATCATAAGTATTTCATCCAGATATTTAGTGTCATTGATGAAATTTGAAATATCTTGTTCTAATTATTCTCTTAAGAGGATAAATTCATATTCCAATATTTGATATATTTTTTCCTTCTCGTTTCGTTGTTCTGGTAGAAATTATTTTAACATTATGGATTATTCTAGTACAACTTTGAGGGAAACAATAGTATTTTCATTTAGACTCTTACCTCGAAGTTGTCACATCAATTCACTTTCTCTTTTCGTGATAATTTTGATTTCATTCAATGTACTTCTAAGTTCCACTTCTACTTCGGGTTCTTCAACCCTAATTATGAATATTATTTCATTCCTTTCTTCATCTGTCGTGCTTGCACTATTGTCAACTCACTTTGTTCCTCTGAGTAAAAATTATTTTTCTTTCATGTTTACTATTGGGCAGTGAAAGAGGTATGAAATGATTGTATATTTACTCATTCTTTACCATAAATATACTCTTGTTTGCCTTGAAAAGGTAATTTATCATAGGAATTACAATAGAATTGGAAAGGTTTATGTTTAATACGAAAAGGTGACTAAAGGTTACTTTTTGATTGACAAACAGGAATTCGGAGAGGTGAATAGCTGTACCAAAGGTGGGGTTGAGAACAATTTAACTGCTGCTCCATCAGTGCTGAATCATATCCAGTCAAGGGAAAGGAGATCTGAACGAATAGCCCAGAAAAGATAGGGAACAACTCGGCCTCAGTTAACACAAACAGAATGATAACTAAACACAGAGAAGTGAATCCCTTAGGATCTTTCGATCTTGAGGGATCGTTGTTCAAAATTATCTTGTTCTTTGATTGGTCCATCGAAGATTTGATATATAAGACCACGTCCTTTAGTGACAGGGGGGATGGATTGTTATTGTTATTGGGAATCGATAAAAAGACTTTACATTTTCTTTGTTGTATTAACTCTCTGTTTGAGAGAAACCTTTCTATAAAACTTTATGCTGGTTTAATACAAAGCATGCGTTCCATTCACCTTCTGCAGTTCTGAATTAGCCCAGCAGTATTTCACTGGCGCTAAGGGCCCGGCTCTGGTGAATCACTTCTCTGTCTATATTTTAATCTTTTTTTACTGTCGTGTGGAGTGCGTTTAATGTTTGAATTGGTTTTTCGCTAACTGGATCAAATACAGAGTCATTGATGTTTCATTTCCTTACAATAAGCACAAATTGCTGTTCAATTATTTTGTTGTTATCATAAAGCTTCACTAACTTGTATCTGATTTGAGTAGCTATTACTTTAGTTTGTAATCTGTTCTAATTGATGGTTGCATGGTGAGAAGTTGTCGAAAGAATTGAAGCATAGAAATCTAGTGCTTTGAATATGTTAGAATTGTAATTACTGTTCAATTCACGTTGTTGTTCCATTTCTTTTCATTACGTATTTATAGTCTTTGACTAGCAAACAGATGAGTTGTAGTTACACGCTGCTATTCCTTTTCATATTGCGTTTTGTTTAAGTTGCTTTCATTGAATCTACTTTTGGTTTGATTGCTTTAAGATCTCCAACTGTAGAGGATAGAGGCTTTAGCTTCCAAAGTCCCCAGATTGGTCATATTGCATCGATTTCTAAAGGAAAGAGTTATTGCTACTGCATCCCTGATCGATGTTCTGCAAAGATTGAAGTAGTTTAATCTTTCCATTCATGTCACTGTAATTAGGTTTCTTTTCAAGCATTGGTTACTTTTTTTTTTGTTATTTTATACTACATCTTCACATCATTGCTTTTACACAATTGTAGCCTCAGATAGAGTACACTCTTGGAATAAAAATACATTCCCGGATTGATGATTAATGTAGGCTAATTAGGTTTTCAAAAGATACCTTTTTATGACTCGACATTTTGGCGCCGTTGCCGGGGAGAAATGAAAGGTCATTTTAAAGGAGTAATGCACAGCTGATTTTCTTCTGCTTGCGAAGAATTGGGTATTAAATACGGAAGGTAAGAACCTGCACACTGGGAAAGAAACACACTTGCTCGCAGCCTGCTTCACAGCAGAAGTAGGTAAGATTATTTATTTAGGTAGGAATTAAGGTTTGTTTCTTTGAATGAATAAATCAACTAAGCGAAAAAAAATTCCTCCTAAAAATGAAAAACCTAAGGGACCGGTGACCCTTGGGCGCACAACCTATATTGACGAAATCCTTAAAAGAACTGAATCTCAGCCATCTGTAGGATTTAAAAGAAATACTTCTAGACAGCCTACTAGTTCCCTTCAGGCTACAGAATCACCATCTGAAGCCTTTGCTGAGATACACAGTTAAACAGAGAGAATTGAGCAAGATTCCCAAGAAATTGAGAATCCTTGCACAAGTTTCTTTCAAGAAGGGAACGCTATAAATCTCCAAGAAGGAGAAGGGGAAATGGGAGAAATCAAAAACTTGAAATATCCTATTGAAACTGCCCAAACAATAAGCAACCCAGATAAGGGAAGTGTTGTTCAACTTATCCGGAACCAAGGTTCTGAAACACCTCAAACAGTAAGTCGACATGAAATACTTATTATCCCAGACAAAGGGAGCATTGTCAAAGCTATTCCTGCCCCTACTCGTCAACCTAGAAATTCCTTGGAAATCCTAGAGGGATATTGGCATATCTTCAATCAAATGGCCCAGAACCAAAATCATAATTAGCAGCAGACCTCTACACTGAAATATCCTATAGTAGATACTACAGTTAATGCACCCATGAAATTTATTCCTCTTCAACATATTCCCACATTTCACGGCCTAACATCAAAATATCCAGATGCATTTTTATTTGAGTTTGATGTGCTGTGCAGAGGATACGATTACACCACCGATGCCCAAAAACTAAAACTATTCCCTTCTACATTAAAAGGGGCAGCCCTACGATGGTTTATGGGATTAGGTATGGGTGTCATAACTGATTAGGATCATATGAAAGCTACATTTTTGAAGAAATATCAAGATTACTGTAGGTCTCGGGAATTAAAAGATGAGATATTCCAAATGATAGGAAAACCAAATGAGACCTTGGAAGAATATGTGGAATGGTTTCAATATAATCTTCAGAGGTACCCTTATGCATCTTTACCCTTACCTGATAATGTTTTGAAAAACACATTAATTAGGGGAATTAAAGATCAATGGGTTGAAACATTGAATATTATGGGAAAAGGTGATATATATCAGGAAAATTATCCTAACATCATTGATTTGTGTATCAAATGTTCGAGGGGAAATACAAGGTTGAAATCAGTAGAACGTGATATGATCATAAGGGAAAATAAGACCTCTATTGAAGGTGTGACTCGTGCAGAGATTGGAAATCTGCTGGAAGAATTTAAGACAGACATACTTGGGACTCTAACAACACAATTCGATATTATGAAAGCTAAACAGAAACAGGAAGAAGTAGAGCAGAAATTGGAAATATTCTGTCCCAGATGTAGAAAGAAGCATACCCATAAAGAATGCCTGTTGGATGTGATTAAAGTCTGCGCCATTTGCACGAAATATCACCATACAGAATAATGTCCCTCGCTTCCTGGCCTAAAAGCAGTTTATAAGGAGGTAGAAGAAAAATTGGAAGTGGTATGTCTGCTTAATCAGCACCGACAATGGAAGGCACGACCATCAAGTATGCCAAATGATCCATTTTCTTTTCAACCTACTCAATATAATACTCAACAATATAGTGGGATGTGGCAGAATCAACCATCTTATCCTAATTGGTCACAACAGCCATTTCCTCCCACATCTTGGCCAAATCAAACAAATCAAAATAATTGACCTAGCTTTCCTTTCTACCCACCTTTCTGGCCTATGCAATGGTCCCCTTCTACTTCTCAGAGTCAGGCCTGGTAGTCAAACTGGAAAAAACCTGCAAATCACCCAGCTGGATCAATTCCTCTCTCTCAACCTACACTTCAAGCTCCTTATACAAACCCCCAGACCAATTTAAGACCACAACTCCCAGCCCAACCCAACCCAAACCCAAACAATAGGCCAGTTCAGTCTGTTCAAATCATGGAACCCCCAAAAGTAGAAACTGAACTGAGGGAGTGTAATGATCTTCAATTAAGGTCTGGTCATATAGTCGAAATAGAGAGAAACAATGATGTCCACATTGAAGATCTGTTACCTACATAACAAATAGAACAAAGCGCAAAGGAAGTCCAACAACAGAACCAACAACAAAATCAACAACAGGTAACAACTTCCTCTCCACCATTCCCAGAACGATTAATTATACCTCGTCCATTAGACCAACCTAATTTCGATCTTCTGGAAAAATCCCTCTCCTCCAAGCTATTCAAGATATTCTAATATATGCAAAAACCATTAAGGAATTGTGCATAAAGAAGCCAAAGAGGAGAACAAAAACCAATCCTACTGTCCAAATAGTTGGTACTTTATCTGACATATTATTAGGAATAGAAACACCTATCAAATATGAAGACCCAGGAAATCCTATAGTGATAGTGGAGATCAATGGTCAATCATTTCCAAATGCCTTAGTTGACTTGGGGGCAACAATTAACATTTTAACAACCACAACCTGTCAAAAACTTGGCATTACATCACTGGAACCAAAAACAACCTTATTGGAATTGGATGACCGATCAATAGTCAAACCAGAAGGTATACTACAAGATGTAATGGTATCTGTAGATTCCTGGGAATACCCCGCTGACTTCCTGGTTATCAATCCAAAGAATCGACTAGATGGACATCCGTTAATTCTAGGTAGACCTTGGTTGGCAACTGCCGATGCTTATATTGGATGCTGACAAGGCAACATGACAATTACAAGGGGAAATTATGTTAAGAATTTAGCCCTATATCCCCCAGCCCAGCCAAGTCTATCAATAATCAAAACAAGAAAACCACCTGCATCATACCTTATGGAGAATATGAGATCACCTCTAACTATAGAAAACGCTCTTGATTTTAAAGATCAAATAGAGGATGATATCATTACTAATTTTATTAATAAGTCACAAACCAGATCCCATTCACAATGTCACATGATCAAAGCAGCATTTGATAATAAAGAAGAAGAAGATCCTTTCAAAGATATTCCTGATCAAACAATACCTACTACTTCTATGAGCAATAGCAAGGTCGTAGAAATTGAGCCGGGAAAAACTTTAAATATAAATATAAATCTCACTGTTGAACAAGAAGAGAAATTGGTCCAATTATTATGAAAATACAAAGCATCCTTTGCATGGGATTATCTTGACATGAAAGGAATTGATCCTCAATTGTGTACTCACCACATTTACATTGAAAAATATGCAAGACCCATTCGCCAACCTCAAAGGAGACTAAATCCTCACCTTAAAGATATTTTGAAAGATGAATTACAAAAACTATTGGATGTTAATTTCATCTACCCAATATCTGATAGCAAGTGGGTCTCCCCACTAGTGGTAGTACCAAAAAAGAATGGGAAGTGGAGGATATGTGTAGATTACCATGAACTTAATAAAGAAACACAGAAAGACCACTTTCCCCTTCCTTTCATTGACCAGGTATTAGACACATTGGTAGGAAAGAAATTATTTTCTTTCCTCGATGGCTTCATTGGGTACAATCAAATCCAGATTGCCCCTGAAGATCAAGACAAAACTACTTTTACCTGTCCATGGGGGACATTTGCCTACCGAGTCCTACCTTTTGGCCTATGCAACGCCCCTGCTACATTCCAAAGGGAAATTCTCAGCATTTTTGCAGACTTAATAAATGAAGGCCTCAAAGTATATATGGATGATTTCACACCCTATGGGGATGACTTTGAGCCTGCATTAGAAAACCTAGAAAAATTACTGCAAAGATGTATTGACACTAGAATTTTTTTAAGCAACAAAAAGTGTCTTATGATGATGACCTAAGGAGTTATCTTAGGGAATTATATTTCAGCAACTAGAATTCAATTAGACCTGGCCAAAATTCAAATACTCTTGTTAATTCCTACACCTACTACACAAACAGAGGTACGTAGATTTCTTGGATTTTCTAGTTACTATAGAAGATTTATAGAACATTATTCTCGAATAGCTGCACCTTTATATGCACTGACTGGAAATGTTGATTTCACTTGGATAGATAAATGTGACAATGCCCTTAATGATTTGAAGAAGCTCGTTTCAACAGCCCCAGTACTGAGGGGCCCAAATTGTAATTTTCCGTTCCAAATCTCATCTAATGCCTCAGACACAGCAATTGAAGCAGTACTTTGGCAGGAGGAAGACAAGAATCCATATGCAATTTAATATATTAGCAAAAATCTATCCCCTGCTGAATTAAATTATACTGTGACTGAAAAATAATTTTTAGTTGTAGTTCATGCTATAAAAAAATTTAGACATTACATAACTGGGTATCCTGTAGTACTATATACTGATCACTCTGCCATTAAATTTTTAGAAAATAAACCTATTACAAACGGAAGAGTGACAAGATGGTTAATTTTACTGCAGGAATTCGACATCACAATCAAAGATCGACCTGGGAAAGAGAACCATGTAGCTGACTTTATGTCAAGAATGCCAAAGCCAACAGATATATAAGCAGTTGAAGACTACTTTCTAGATGAACATCTCTTCGTTGTTACTATTAGAACACCGTGGTATGCTGATATAGCGAACTATTTGGCAATAGGTAAATTACCTAAACATCTGTCCCTTAATGAACGTAAGAAAATAATACATCGCAGTACCCGCTTCTCCTAGATTGGAGGCTACCTATTTCATACAGGTGCAGATATGCAAATAAGGAGATGCGTTAGGGAGGATGAGGTATTTAACATCTTGAAAGCATGCCATGATGGACAGTGTGGCAGAAATTTTGCAGATTGTAGAACTGCCTACAAAGTTTTACGAACAGGCTACTATTGGCCTACTATATTTAAAGATGCTAAGAAATTTGTGCAGGCCTATGATAGCTGCCAAAGGGCAGGTCGACCTGGGTAGTCTAATGAAATGCCTCTAAACCCCCAACTAGTGATTGAACCATTTGAACATTGGGCCCTTGACTTTGTTGGTCCTATTAACCCCCCATCAAACCAAAAAACATACATCCTAGTTGCAACTGAGTATGTCACCAAATGGGTTGAGGCAGAAGCTCTTTCAAAAGCTATAGAAGACTCTGTAATACAATTTCTTTTCCAAATATTTGTGCGCTATTGCCTCCCAAGGGAAATACTCACAGATGGAGGGCCATAGTTTTTAGGTAACAAATTAGCTGAAACATTGCAAAAATACCACGTTCAGCACAAGATTATGACTCCATATCACCCACAGGCCAATGGCCAAGTAGAGAGCACGAAAAAAGTAATTGAATCTATATTAACAAAAATATTTTCCTCTCATAGACGAGATTGGGCCTACAGATTGCTAGAAGCATTGTGGGCATATCGAACAATGTGGACACCTACCACAGGATATTCACCATACCAATTAGTATTCGGAAAGGAACCCATCTTTCCTATAGAATTCGATATTCAAACATTACGAACAACTCAAAAGGTGGGTCTATATTTGAATGAAGCCCAGGCTAAAAGACTGCAGCAAATTAATGAGTTGGATGAAATTAGGCTCTCTGCTCTTCAGCACACAACATTAATTCAACAAAAGAGAGCCAAATGGCATGACGCCCATATCAAAGAAAAGATCTTCCATGAAGGAGATTGGGCACTCCTATATTATTCTAGGTTCCAGGATTTCTTAGGAAAACTCCAGACACGATGGCTTGGACCCTATGAAATACAGAAGGTGCACGATAATGGCACTGTTACATTAGTTACCATTGATGGATCTAGACATTCCTTTAAGGTAAATGGTCATCGAGTACGATTGTATCATAAACTGCTCACCCGGGAATCCTTTTACCAATAGTTTCGAGAATATTCTACAATGGAAATTCTTGCTGAAGGGGAGAAATCCTCCTTGGCACCAGTTTGATAAATCACTTCTTTCTTTTAATTTTTGTACATAAAGCATTTTTTAGTTTCTTGATTGTTGTTTTGTGGAATTTTTTTTTAGACATTCGATTAATATTATTTCCTTACTTCTTCATTGTTTGTTTCATGAAATCTGATTTCTTTGAAAAAAAAAGAAGAAAAAAATTATGTTTATTTCATTTGTTGTGTTGTTCCTTTCTAAAGGAACAGCGCTCTGTTGTTCCTTTTGAAAGGAACAACAGTTTCGTAGAAGCGCTCTTGTTGTTCCTTTCCAAAGGAACAACACTTTCACAGAGTATTTTCTTGTTGTTCCTTTCCAAAGGAACAACACTTTCGCAGAGTATTTTCTAAGGGACATCAGTTCCGCGGATTGTTTTTGCTGTTCTTTTTAAAGGAACAACACTTTTTTGTGTGTGGATTGTTTTTTTGTTTTAAGCTAGAATTTTGAATTTTTGATTACTTTTCTGAAGGCAAATATATCATCTATATAAAATCATACAAATTAAAGCTTACTGTAATCAACAAATCAAAATAAATCGCCATTTTTTCAAGAAAATTGTCTAAGTAATGATAATAAAAAAGGAGAAAGGGGCATGATCAATAACATAACTTTGCTATTTTATTACCATTGAATTAATCTGATCAATTATTTTTATCATGCTTGGTTCTTCCCCACATGCTATAATTTTCTTTGATGTTTATCTATGAAATAATAATAAGGGCATATTTTTTTCTATTGAGATGTTTAGACTTCTTCCACCATCCCTACTCTTAAGGAGTGTTGAGCCATCCCTTATGATTAACTGGGGAAAAGTGTTGTGTGTAAAAGAAAATACGAAAAATATTTATATATTTCATTAATAATGATTTTGCAGATGGAGGATAGGGGGTCTCACCAAGAGCTAGCCTACTGTGATCGTAGCGAAGGTAGTGAAGTGGCATTCCCATTATGGCCACCAAACCAGGGAAATGGTCCAACAGAAAATTGAAAAAATCAAGAATTCCTTGGAATAGGAGGTCTCATCACAAGCCGGCCTGCCCACCTTTCACTTCTTCCCGGTGAACGACATTGTGGTTTATCTGGTCACCAAGCCAGCACAATGGCCTCCGTCATGATATTCAATAAAAAAAAGCACTTCCTCAGCATACATAAAGGACAATGGTTCCATGGGTAAGAAAGCAACTCTGTCAAGGTTATGGACACCTGTGGGTAGCAGAGCTCTGCTGATGGTATTGGAGTCACACTTATACACATCAATAGTTATATTTAACCCTTCTCTTATATCTTTATTTAAATGTCGAATGAAAATATGAATCCCTTACCTTTATCTCCGAACCTATTACACATGAAAATCATTATAAGTCGATCATATTAATCCAAAGTGGTAAATAACGCAATTATACTTATGGTTGTCATATGCTGTCCCTTCTCCTCGTATTTGAATCATTACAAAATAATTTTATATTTATTAACGATTCATTACATGCATTGATTTCAGCAATTGCTGCAATTTGATTGAATGTATCATAATTATGCCCAATTTTTACTGTTGTACTGCTGCTGTGCCACACATGCTACTCTTAATTGATGGTCAAGGACAACCATTCATTCATTCGGGGGGCGCGGATGTCTGCATGCAAATCAAACTCCAATATTTCCTTACCTATACTTGAACCAAATCCCTCCATTTTAGGAAATAAAAAATTTTCAACGAATTGTGCTATGATGTTCCATTGTGATTAATGTGTGTTGAAAAAATTAACAGAACGCAGAAATGGGAGGTCGGCCAATTCACAGTGAACCGCAAGTATTGATCATCTCTGATGCTGCACGGACAATCTTAGAAATACTAGGGTGGATTACATATTTCCTGAGAATGCAGCAACCCCATGAAGTTGTGGCCACCGAATTTTTATTAAACCTGCAGGAAGGATCCTCCATGGTGAGAGGGAGGCAGATAGCTGTATCTGACGAGATAATTACAGAAGTGTCTGGCATTCCCATGGAAGGGACTGTCTGGACTCAGAAGAATATTAGGATTTGTGAAGCCATAAAATTTTTTCAAGATGACGGACAGATATTATTCATCAAAGGTAAAGGAGTCCAGCCAGTGTCATTAGGAGAGCCATGGACAGAGTTAGCCAAAATTTTGCAAGCTTACATAACGTGCGACGGAAGAAAGGATGTGGTAAGACCTCACCACCTTAAGCTACTAGCCGTATTAAAACAAAAATGCACTATTAATTTGCCTCCATTTTTAAATTCTTTTTTGCATGATACTGCTCGTGGTATAAGAAAAGCCCAGCATGCAGATATGGTGGTCAACCACCATTTTTTAATTCATTTAATAGTGAGTCATAGCCTTGCCCAGTAGCAGACCAGCTGGGAAGAATTAATGTTTTCCATTGATGGAGGGTTAGCTCTACCCACTCCAAAACGGAAGAGGATGGTCGGCTCAATTATTGAGCCTTCTACTCATAGACAGTTCCACTGGTTGAAACGAATTAGAAGGATGGTGAAAGAACTTCTGGGCAGCAGCTAGCCCCTGGATTTGCACAGCTCAGATGAGGAAAAACCTCCACAATTGGAGGGAGTAAGCCCTCGCACTGACGAGGAAGAGAAATTAGAGGAAGTAAGCCCTCAGACTGGTGAGGAAGAACAATTGGAAGGAGAAATTCGCTACTCAGACGAAGAAGAAATAAGCCGCCAATCTAGTAGTGAAAAACAACCCAGTGCAGAGGAAGAAGGAATCGAAGGAAATTCTGGAGAAGAAGAAATTGAGGGAGAAATTCGGTATTCAGATGAAGAGGAAGGAAGTTATCACACCTGTGCGGAGGATGAGGACAATCATAACAGCAATAAGGATGAAACAGAGCTGTCCAAGAATGTTATCATAAGCCCTTTACAGGAAGACCAATTGGCCCAGATTTTGGTCAATATGAGTGATTATGCACGGTCGCATATTCCCTTGGACCTCAATAAAGATATTAATCAACTACCAGAGTACTCTGCTATTGACAAGGAAACAGTTGGAGAAAAACTGAATGAAACAGCAAACCCTAGCGAAGCTAGGGTTGCTTCTCCTGAGGGATGTGAGCAGGAGAAAGAAAACAATGAAGCTGGAAGCCCCCAGGGGACTGCAGAGTTAACTGAGAATATGATTCCAGGAGAATTTAGCCAAGGGCACATGAATGTAGAAGAAGAGCCCCAAGGAGAAGAACGAGAAGAGAATTTTACTGAAGACATGGCTGATATGGGCCAAAATTCTGTTGAGAAAATAGGGTCAGACAAAGGAACAGCTGTTCCATTAAGAAAGAAGAAGAAAACAACTGAGATTGAGAAGCTTTTAAGGGAGCGAATAAAGCTTCATAAATTAGTTGAACAACTCAAGCAGACCATTAGGGTTCTGAGAATGAAATACATGCCCAAGCAAGCCCCTAAGAAAAGAAGCATTGCTATCAAAAGAAGCTCGAAAAAGAGAAGAGTGACCACTGATAGGAACCCCCAAGTTACAAAAGAAACCATACCTGGGCCTAATTATGAGGATGTGGAGCAACAAACAACTATTCCAACACAAGTTGTTCCAGAGGAACCGGTTTTGAGTGAGAATATGCAATCTAGAAGTCAGCACACTTTTAGTGAGCCAACACTACTCAGACTTCAGGAATAATTGACACAAGCCCAAATAGAAAGGCAAAGATTGGAGGAAGATACTATCCCAAGAACAAGATATCAGGAATTGCAGCAACAAATGAGAATTATTCATGAAGCAGAAGCTGAAGATCATGAAAAATGACGGAAAGAAGAGGTGAAGGCTGATAAGGTAATGAACCAACTAAAACTAACCTCCACTCAAATGGATACTCTCTGCTCCTTGTATAATGATGTCTTAACCTGTAGATGCCCCGCCAAAAACTATGCTTTTTTTTTACTAGAAAGATATTTACAATTAAAAATCAAGGCAGTTAGGGCAGGGAAATCCATAGAGCTAAAAACAATAGATGACTTGATATCATGCTGCAAACTTTATGGGATCAAAGTACAGTGCCTATTATGTGAATTTTATTTGCATAATCTAATACTTGAAAATGACTGTGAATAAAACCCTAGCCCTTTTATTGGGGATGTTCAGTTTCAGGCATTCATTTCTTTTGCTGTAAACCAATTAAAATGGCTCAAAGCTTATAACGCCTTTCAAAGGCAGGAAAATGGATTAGATCTATGGGTCATAAGTGAACCTCAGGACCCACTTCAATTTTGGGCTAGACAGAAAATATTGATGACAAGGGAAGGTGTTACCCAAAATCTGCGGCATGTCCATAAATCAGTCATTTTGAATGGAACATATTATTTTTCATCCATTAGGAACGAAGCCTACATAGCAGCCAAGGTCCGGTGGAGAACCTCAAATCAGAATGTGCAAAATAGGGAACCATTTAATTATAGAAACTTTGGGCTAGCTACAGACCGTCTCATTTCCTATAGCCATCTTGTTTTAAAAGAAGGACTATATTAGTTAGGATGTAGATTTCGTAGCCCTATTGTATGGTACCCTGCTCCAGACTACAAAGCTATTTATGAACTTCCTGAAGGACAGACAGAACATACTTTTGAGGAATTAGCTGCACTCCATGGTTTTAGGCCTGTGGATGACAAACCTTATTTGGCTTATTCCTTGACTACTCTCCATGTGAACTATAGTTTTCATGAGGGCATGAAAATGATTAAGCAGGGGGGTATGTTGGGCAGTGAAAGAGGTATGAAATTATTATATATTTACTCATTCTTTACCATAAATATACTCTTGTTTGCCTTGAAAAGGTAATTTATCATAGGAACTACAATAGAATTGGAAAGTTTTATGTTTAATACGAAAAGGTGACTAAAGGTTACTTTTTGATTGACAAACAGGAATTCGGAGAGGTGAATAGCTGTACCAAAGGTAGGGTTGAGAACAATTTGATTGCTGCTCCATCAGCGTTGAATCATATCCAGTCAAGGGCAAGGAGATCTGAATGAATAGCCCAGAAAAGACAGGGAACAACTTGGCCTCAGTCAACACAAACAGAATGATAACTAAACACAGAGGAGCGAATCCCTCAGGATCTTTCGATCCTGAGGGATCGCTATTCAAACTTATCTTGTTCTTTGATTGGTCCGTCAAAGATTTGATATATAAGACCACGTCCTTTAGTGACAGGGGGGACAGATTGTTATTTTTATTGGGAATCAGTCAAAAGACTTTACATTTTCTCTGTTGTATTAACTCTCTGTTTGAGAGAAACCTTTCTGTAAAAAAATATGTTGGTTTAATGCAAAGCACGCGTTTCATTCACCTTCTGTAGTTCTGAATTATCCCAACAGTATTTCACTAGCGCTAAGGGCCCGGCTCTGGTGAAATCACTTCACTTTCTGTATTTTAATCTTTTCTTACTGTCGTGTGGAGTGTGATTAATGTTTAAATTGGTTTTTTACTGACTGGATCAAATACAGAGTCATTGTTGTTTCATTTCTTTACAATAAGCACAATTTGTTGTTCGATTATTTTGTTGTTATCATAAAGCTTCACTGACTTGTATCTAATTTGAGTTGTTGTTCCTTTAGTTTGTAATCTGTTCTAATTGATGGTTGCGTGGTGAGAAGCTGTCGACAGAAATGAAGCATAGAAATATAGTGCTTTGAATATGCTAGAATTGTAATTACTATTCAATTCACGTTGTTGTTCCATTTCTATTCATTATGTATTTATAGTCTTTAACTAGCAAACAGATGAGTTGTAGTTACACGCTGTTGTTCCTTTTTAGATTGCGTTTTGTTTAAGTTGCTTTCATTGAATCTGCTTTCGGTTTGATTGCTTTAAGATCTCCAACTGTAGAGGATAGATGCTTTAGCTTCCAAAGTCCCCAGATTGGTCATCTTGCATCGATTTCTAAGCAAAAGAGTTATTTCTACTGCATCCCTGATCAATGTTCTGCAAAGATTGAAGTAGTTTAATATTTCCATTCATGTCATTGTAATTAGGTTTCTTTTCAAGCATTGGTTACTTTTTTTTTGTTATTTTATACTACATCTTCACAGCATTGCTCTTAGACAATTGCAGCCTCAGATAGAGTACACTCTTGGAATAAAAAGACATTCCCGGATTGATGATTAATGTAGGCTAATTAGGTGTTCAAAAGATACCTTTTTATGACTCAACATTTACTTCTTCTTTTGATACTTAGGTTTGAATTTTAATTAATCGTCACTTTAATTGATCTTTGCATAAGGACATTTAGACGCATAATGACCAATTCTTCTACATTCAAAACATTTTAAAGGGATCTTATGTTTGAACTTGTCGATTTATCTTTTGATATTTTGAACAACTTTGACTTATTCTTCATCAAAATTAATTTTAAGATAATGGGATACATTATTCTCTTCTTTATCATACTTTATTTTGGTCCTTGATTCATCCATAATGTATAATTTTCAGTTCTAATGGATTTTTCTCCCACTTTACCTATTTTTAGATTTCGAATTTTATAGTGCTTGGAGATGAATATGAATTCAAAGCCTTGACCAAAAATTTGACAGACACTAAAGAGATTATGCTTCAATCCTTCAATGCACAAGACATCTTGTGCTTTAGTTCTTCTTTCATCGATGGCTATGATTTATTTTCTGACGATTTTGGTGGATGCACTGTTTCCAAAACTTACTTTATCTTTGTTATTTCTTTAATTTTGATAAACTTACTTTGATCACCTATCACGTGTCTTAAGAAACCACTATCAACATACCACTTATCCTTTTTCTTATGAGTATATAATATAATACCACAACTCTCTTCCTTCTCTAACTTAGATGTGCACTTTTCTTTGTAATAATGACATGGAAGATGACTACTAGTAATTTCCTTATGACATATAAAACAATAACCATAAAAGATTTTATGGTACCTGAATGTTTTCCTCTCACTATTTTTTTTGTCTAAACATCTTTATAAACTTTTTTGGTTGGTTTCTTTGTTATATATTCCTATATATTGAGATGGTTGATTATGTTATTAGTCTCCTACAATTGCTTCTCTATTTATCCCATTTGTTTCTTCACTTCAAATTGATTTATAAGGATTTCATTGTTTATATTGACCTCCTCTAACTCAAATTCCATAATTATTACTAATGGTGCATCCAAGTCCATATTTATTTGATCCATCTTCTAGTAGTTAGTTCCTAAATATGACCTACTATGATACCATTGTTTGGTTGAAATGTCACACTGAGAGGGGGAGTGAATCAATGTGAGGTAAATTTTCCAAATTAAAAAGCCTTATTAATCATACATGCATATAGAAATAAAACAAAAACATTATATCATCAGTTATATTAATGCATCATCATATCATAAACAAACAATAACACAAAAACTAATCACATCACAAGGATACACAAATTTTTAGGTGGAAACCCAAATGGGAGAGAACAACAATCTCATCTTATGCTCGGTCTTTAATTATTTACATCAATTTCTAGGCCCCAACATGGGAGAGAAAACTACTCCCAAAATATGCAAGCTCTCACTTACAGTAGGCTACAACCTAATTGAGGCACCAACCTCGAAGATGAAAGGAGATTCCCATTGTAAGCTACAACTTGATTGATGCCCCAACATCAAGGATGAGTAAGCTTCAACCTGCTTTAGGATCCAACCTGATTGAGGCTCCAACCTTAGTTATGAATAGGCTCTAACTTGATTGAGGCTCCAATATTATTGAGGTTCCAAACTCCTTTCTCTGCTTCCTTGTGGACCTCTACCTAAATACATTTTCAAGTTGGATCAATTATCATCATATATCATTGAATATGCATTCAAAGAAACAATTAATAACTACAAATGCTTCCACTACCATGAACACTGCCACTATTTGTTAGGTCCCTATAACATTAATGTAGCCCCCATATTGTTATTTTTTCCCCATAAAATCCCACTATTGTTATCTTTGTTCCCTTATATTATTATTATTATGTAATCCCTATTTATATGTTGACCCTTTAGACTCCTATATATACCAAGGTGGTATTTTCATTTGAATCATCCAAGAATTGTTCATTTTATGTGATGTAAAGGGAAGTTCCCCCCTAATAGTGGTTTTTTTATCTAGTTTATTATCCAACTTTTCTTATGCTTTTGTGCTATTTTTGATTTGGATACATAACATTTGGTATTAGGTCTCTTGATCCTAAGGATTTCGTGCTTTAAATAGGTCATCATGGAATTTTCACTGTATATATATATATATTTCTGTGAAGATTTAGATTGTGAAATTGATACCACATGAAAGAAAAATATTGGTAAACATATGGTTACAATTTCAGACCTTGGTTCACGATATTTTTGGGGATATGGTCCAAGGAAGTTATGGTTTATAGATGCTCTAGAACTCAGTCTCAAATAGGTGTTTCAGAGAAAATCATCATAAATTTATCCTTAATAATCATATTTTAATTCCATAAAAATTTATTGAAATTTCACGGAATGTAGTTTTTTGGATGTGATTTTCAAGGTCGAAGGTTAAAACCGTGACATGTGGAAATTTGTACAAGTTCGCTCTATTGAACCAGTCCATAATTAGATCATTGTGGGAGATTTGGAATAAATTTATCTTGAAGAATCCAATATCAGCCTAACTTATGTGGTTGGAAAGAAGACACATAGAGCTAGCTCAAGATAGAATTTCATACCTTGGTAAGCTAAAATCACATAGATACAACATTTTCAATGTCAACCTTATTAACAAGCTAAAAATCAAGATCTAAAAGGTGCATATTTTTAAATTTGTATAACTTAAAAAAAAAATAGTTTGAAGTGATTAAAAGGGAATAGTGATTTAGAAAGCTCTAATATGTGTTGAGAACTATAGCAAGAAAGTCTCAATTTGAATTTTCCTTGGTCAAATTAACAAAATTCAAATTTCCACATCAGTAGACAACTTGGAATCAATTAACTTGTGTGACATAGCTCTTGTTACTCAGTTAGCTCAGTAAATTTGATTTAGAGAGCTTGGAGTTCAGTTAATCACGTGTTATTTCTAAATTTTAGTAATTAAGTTAAGTTATATCCAATTGTGTTTAGTTAAACTAGTTCTAACTATAAGGAACTGGTGGAAAGTAAGTTGTGCAGTGGAACAATAGTCTAAGTCGGTGATCATCCAGTTAACTAGTCAATAATCCTAAAATAACTAGTTCATGCATAGAATTCTAGTTCCCAGCTGTGATAGAGATTCCAAGGTAGTATAACAAGTAGTTGTAAACTAGTTTG
This sequence comes from Pinus albicaulis, assembly GCA_034641835.2. Lineage (NCBI taxonomy): Eukaryota > Viridiplantae > Streptophyta > Pinopsida > Pinales > Pinaceae > Pinus > Pinus albicaulis. The sequence goes on from CM076575.1 coordinate 1,237,250,036, forward strand.
ATATTATAGGTGTTGCATGTAGTCAGATGACCAATCCTTGGGAATTTCACAATCAATTAGAGGAAAATTCCTAAAAATAGGGGCTAATTATTCAGGATTTGTGCAAGTAAATAAGGTCTCAAGAAGAGGTAGAAATTGACTAATTCTAGTCAAAGCTTCTCATTGAGAAAATAGATAGGTGATTCACTTGCAGGTTGTGCTCAGTGTGGGAAATAAATAGTAATACATATGTATTCATCTAATTAATTCAAAGAGTATTGCGGGGATTTTTCCAGTTGGGTTCCCCTAGGAAAACTATTTTTCATGTGTGTTATTTTTCATTGCATGTTTGTGAATGTTGTTCTAAATTGTGAATTAAATTTTACAGAGCAGCAGAGTAGAAATGTGTCTCTTGATTTAGATTAAAATTACTTAAGCAGTTGAAATTCTATCACCATACTTCTACATTGTATGAGATCAAGATTCACATTAGAACAAGAATTTCGAGTTTGTTCCTCAGGAGGTTCGAATTTGCATCTTTCTTTTAGTAGGATCTCTTTAGAGTTGGGATAATGGACTTCAATGGACTGAGACTAGAGTATGCCTTGGAAGGTAGCTAAAATTTCATTAAATGGAAGGATCACACGGAGGTGGTGATTGATGATAATGGCTTGCTATAATACATCGAGAGAGATGTTACAAAACCAATAGAATCGAATGCCCATAACCTAGCCTAATGGAAGAAATATGTAGCCAAGGTGAGGAGCATAAGCTTGGAGGGAATCTGAGACCACATTGTCTCAAATATCTATGAGAAAGAAACAAATTTCACAATGTGGAAGGAAGTGATAGAATTGTTCGATAATAGAAATGATCATAGAAAATTTTCTCTAAATACATACTTCAAAACATCAATATGCAGAAGAATGATACTATACCGTAGTATCTCACCAGATTTACACAAGTTCAAGATGAGCTTGGAGGGGTTTGTGTGAATGTTTCTGAAATGACCTAGTGAGACTAGCTCTTCTAGACCTCCCCAAAAGTAGGCATTACTACCAAGAATCGATGAATGGGAGGGATAAATTACCAAATTGATAACACTTATGGTCTGATTCGGTATAAGAAGATATTAGGTAAAATACTAGATATGGAACCTCATCCAAGGGAGAGGATGAAGAAATTTTTTCTTTGGTTGGAAATGGAAAGAAGGGAAAAGGGAAGAAATATCAAATCAAACTAGAATCTAGCCAACGGGGCAAGAAGAAATACTTGTTCAAAATAAAATGCTTAATTTTCATGAATTCGAGAACTATGCTACAAAGTTTCCACACAAATTTTTTGGAAATAAGAACTCAAGAGGAGGAGCAGGTGAGGCATTGGCTTCACAGTTTGAGCTAAACTTCACCCTTATCGCATACATGTCTAGCATAGTGGTGGGGAGTGTGTGGTACTTGGACTATGGTGCCTCGTTCCATAGGAAAAGGTGTATATATCTTTTCAATGACCTGGAGGAGAAATATCTTCATATTCATATTGAGTTTGAGGACAATGGAAGGTACAGTGTTACCAGGATTGGTACATTAACATTTAAGAGGGATTCAAGATCTACTATTCGCCTCAAATATGTCATGTTTTTTCCAGACCTAAAGAAGAATATCATATTTGTAGAGTTTTTGGAAGATTGTGGTTATGATGTGATCCTCAACAAAGGGAAAGTGACTCATAGCTACTCAATAGGTGAAGCAGATTGGGGTTCATGTGAAGAACCTATACAAGTTGGATGTGGAAGATTGTGTTGCATTAAGCAATAAGGTAGAGAAAGTGTAGAGCCATGATGTCAGTGGACATTGGCACAAGATATTGAGCCATTTTCACCATGGCACACTAAAAAACTATGTACCAAATAACCAATGACATCCCTAAAGGAGCACTTGAGTAGTAGGATGTCTATAAAGGTTGTACCTTGGGGAAGTATGTGAAATCCACATTCAATAAGTGAGAGAGAAAAGCACATGTAGTATTGGAAAGAGTCCACTCTGATGTTTTTGGACCTTTATCAACAGCCTCCACTATTGATGATTTATCAAGGAAGTATAGGATCTTATTCATGCAAAAGAAGGATGAGACATTCTCAAATTTTGGAGAATTCAAGGCACTAGTTGACAAATAGACCGAAAATAAAGTGAAAGATCTCAGGAGAGACAATAGAGGTGAGTATGTTTCAAACAATTTCAAGGAGATATATGCAAAATAAGGCATTCGAAGAGAGTTTATAAAAACCCACAACCCACAAAATAATGGGATTTTGAGATAAATCACCGTATCATTATAGAAGCTATGAGAGTTATTATACATGACCAAGGCCTACCACTAAATTTGTGGTTAGAGGCATATAACACAACATTATACTTGCAAACCCAAAATCCTCATTGGATTATTGGTATGATTACGTCGGAGAAGGCTTTCACGTGGAGAAAATCGGATGTGTCTTACTTCAGGATTTTTGGAGACGCTATTTACTACCATGTCTCCAAATAATCGAGGAATGAGCTTGGGTTGATAACAAAGTTGGTAGTTTTTAAGGGTTACACTGAAAATCCACAAAATTATTGTGTGTACTTACCTTACCTCAAAATGAAAGTTGTGTGAAGGGATTTAAAGCTTTAGGAGGATAAAGTGACGTAGTTATCTCTTGAGAGGGAGTTTCAGATCCCATCAAAAGAGGAGCTTTTAGCTCTAGAGGAGGAGCCTCAGGAAGTTGTGGAGTAACCACAAGTAGAGGATGAAAGAGTGGATACATGCACTCAATAAGAACCTTCCAAAGAAGGGAGAAAATGAACCATGGAAGTTGATAGACTTGTGTAGGATGTGTGGGAGAATGTGGGAGCTCCTTCAAATTTGCACAGGAAGAGGAGGTCACTTGAGAGGTACATTGGCTACGTGGCTCTAATGAAAGAGCTTGTAGAGACCTGTTGGGCCGCTAAATTTTCATTCTTATTACCATTTATTAACATATATTACATCCATTCCTACCATTGTTTTATCACATTATTTATCATAATTTATCATTTCATCCCATTTTATAACTATTTATGCTCTTATGGACAAGTAATATTTATTTTCCTTTATTATTAATAAATGGAATATTATTATGAATTATTTTGTAAATGATAGTTTATTAATTAATTTTTTATAAATCACGATTTTAGCCTCCAATATCTCTTTCAGATTGCAAATTTTATCTTCAAGTTCATAATTAAATATTCCAACTCTGAATTTTTTTGGAATAACGAGTGATAGTTTTTTGTTGGACATTTCGGGAAAACGAAGAAGAATATTGAAAATCCAAGACATGGGTTTTGTGTAGAATGGACCAAAATAGTTTGCGACAGACCAATTTTCCAAAATTTGGTCTTCATTGGGAGAAACACAAGTTTCTTTGAAGGAAATATTCGCATATTTTCTGTTGTGGCCGTTTTCCAAATTTCCTCAATTGCAATAATCAAATTCAACTTGTTACAACTAAATCATGGTGGAAAGATCTCTTAGATTTTGTAATCGGTTGGTTTGAAATTTCCCTTTCATATCTTGTATATTTAAAGAACACAAATCAAAGAGAGAAGGGAGGAGGAGATCATCATCTTGACTCTATAACTTTCAATCATCATAATACATAAATATTGTGTTTTTGTTACATGTGTTATCTAATTTAGTTTCCGTTAAGTTTTTTCTCTTCTTGTGCTTTGATAAGGAGGAAGGGGCCTCCTCTTTAGCAGGGATTGCAACGGTTAAGGTAGTTGTGTATATATCTATTTCTTATTTTCTTTATGTATCAGTGGAAGTGTTGTTGCTATTGTTTTAGCTATGAAGAAATCCGCTTCAATTCCAATATTTTATATGTTGTTACACGTGTGAGATTAGAGGTGGCAGCTAGGTAATTTTTGTGTGGCGCACTAGGTACAAATTAATTGAGGTGTGATCACAGCCTTGTAGATTATTTTATATTTGCATGAGTGCTTCTTTCCAGCATTTACTTCAGCAACGATTTCCTTTATTTGGATTTGCTTCTGGTTGGATGTATCGGCACAGACAGTGAAACTGTCATTGAAATAAAATACATCCATAGATTAATAATTTATGTGTACTTTTTATTCATTTAACTGTGATTAATATAGCCCAAGATTTTGGTGCCGTTATTGGGGATGGTAGTGACAATCCAATCAACCAGAATTGTTTGTTAGAAGATAGAGTGTACCTAGTCTACTATTGTCGGGCGGTAAGATGAGAGGTAAGAATCTGTGCATCACTCTAACATACCTGAGCGGGCTCACCAATGTGACACTAGGGCACTTAGAGGTGCAATTTTTGTGTGTTTGTTTTAGTGTGTCTCCAACGACACAATTGCTGGGTGATAAGACGAGAGGTAAGAACATGTGCAACGCTCTGAATTACCTGAGCGGGATCACCAACGTCTCGCTAGGACACTTAGAAGTGTGAATTTTTGGGTGTTTTCTTTAGTGTGTCTTCATCTATACAGTTTTTGGGCAGTAAAACGAGAGGTAAGAACCTACGCATCACTCTAAAATACCTAGACGGGCTCACCACTATAGAAACTGAAGCACTTGTAAGATGAATTGATACACATAGGGTCCATGTGTGCCAGTAGGATGATAAAAAATCCACAAACACCCCCCACTCTAAAAAGCCCCCAAAATTCATGGTATGAGGACAAGGAACAAAGAATCAACACAATCTGGAAGCTAGTTGAATAACTTCATGATATAACAACAATGGGAAATCAAGAATATATTGAAGACTAGTTTCACTCTATTGTTTGCTCACAGCATCACTCCATACTTCAACAATTCTTGGCACCATCCATAACAGGGAAGTTGGTCTCTCATACCCTAGTACTTATTAACATATATCTTTCAATTATGGGTATGTGCATACTTGAAGCCTTATTTCGAAAATTTCTTCATTGTAGGTACTCCTATACGTAAGTATATTTTTTTTTCAAGGTAGAATAGTGAAGTGTAGAAAATAGAATAAATGAAGACAAATAAATAAATTTCTTTATATGTAAAAATAGTTGTTTTTGTTGCAACATGCTGTGAAATTTGACATCGATGATCACTATTAGAATTTATTTATGTATGTATATGTGTTATATTGGAAATGAAATTTCTACAAATACTCATATTAATTTTGATCACCTTCTTGGAAAAATTCCTTGATTATCACATCTTATGGCTTACGGGCTTGATGAAAATTTTGGAAAAACAATTGGGAAAATCATGTTTTCAGGTACCAAATGGGCATATTTTCAATACATATTTCTATCTTACATAGCCCGTTATGTCTAATTTATAACCCAATTTTAATCACTCTCTTTGGATTTGAAACAAAAAATTTATGATGAAAACAATGACAGGATGTCTAGTAGGCAGCTCAGGAACAAAGTTGGGACAGTCCATTTTTGGAGGCCTGAATGACTAGATTTTGGAAACTTGTTTCTATGGGATATTACCCTATGAATATAGTTTACAATGCAACTTGAATCATTTTATTTTGATATTTTATGAGAAATTTATGACCATAATATTGACTATTAATAGTAAATCAATGCCCTTGAAACTCTATTTTCCCGGTAGTTCACTAGCGTATTTGACCCATCAATTATTTTTTCCTTAAAAACCTGTTACTATTGGGGATAGATACATGAATATAATTAAATATCCAATTTTAATTAGTTCAATCCATCATCAAATGAAAATGTTATACTTAAAATATCAACTGTTGATTTGAGCTGGAAAATAAAAAATGACTCTGTTATGCAGGTTGTTCTAAGAAAATTTAACATACCATTATATAAAATTTTTAAAACTTTTTTCTATTGGAAACCTCTCGCTGAATTAAATTAAATTTGGCTTTGGAATCACTCAAATCAGACGAAAAACAAATAATTCATGATTGAAACACTGCTAGTTAGTATGGTTGGCCACCACTCTACTGTGGGTAACAAATTAATTTTTCTTTGTTTATATTTCCGTGGATTTGTTTTACATAGTAACTAATTGTTATTTTTTTGCATATGTATTGAATTGGGAGAGCCCCGGAATCTCTCTTCTTCCATGATTTTATGTTTTATTGCAGATAGATACTTGATTTTTTTGTAGGTCCCAGGAGAATAAATGAGGTCAATTTATGAACAAGTGATTTTTGAAGACAATGATAATGAAATGCGAACATTTTCAAAGACGTTTCCTCACATGGAGAAAAAAACATTAATACTTTTCATCACTTAACAGATTTATAGCACGAGAAATGAGGGATTGATTTGCATTTGAAGATCCACATCATTTCCGAAAAAGCATTTTTCTATTCATTCACCATTCACAAAAAAAATTGCTGCAGCAAAAATCATAACCATTGTAACTTAAGTTATTTATTTGTTTATTGGTTTTCAATAAAGAGTCATTTATTTTATGATTTATCTTATGTTTTTATGCTTCAGGTATTATTTACTTCAAGGTCACATTTTTGTTTTTTTCTCAAAATAAAATAAGCGAGTTCTTAAAATTTCATGATGTTGTTACTCCAGAAAAATTTTCTAAGTGTTGGATGACGTCACTCCATCGATGCTATGACTCTGTTACTGTTGTGAATTTTTCACTACTATTACACCGCCATTGTTGTTACACCGTCAGTGTTGTTACTCCATTACTATTGTGACTCCGTCATTGTTGTTACATCGTCAGCGTTGTTACTCCATCACTGTTGTTACACCGTCAATGTTGTTGCTCTATTACTATTGTGACTCTGTCACTGCTATTACATCATTAGTGCTGTTACACCGTCACTGTTGTTACATTTTCAGTGTTGTTACTCCATCACTAATGTTACTCCTCCGGTGTTGTTACTCTGAAAAATTTCTAGTATATGATGTTGTTACTCTAAGAAATTTTCTAAGTGTCTGATGTTGTTACTCCATGGTGATATTTTTCTAAGTACTTGGTGTTGTTACTCTGCCAAGGTATGTTTCCATGTTCATCCTCGACCGACTCCATGGATTTCATTGGTATTTTACTTATTACATGAACAAGTATGAATGATGACAGACATACTTTAGTTGGGGGGAGGTCTCATATTTAGTAATAAGGATGATTATTATGATAAGTCTTGTCAGGAATGATTCACTCTTAATTCCTCATTATTTTTTATAGCGACTAATCCTCCTTCATGTCACCTTCCTAACATCATTCTTTTTCCGCGTCTTTGAACACTTCGGTGTTGAGCATGAATTCCAATATCTGTTGGTCATCATCAAAGACGCGTAAATTAGAAATATTATCTGGAATGGAGGGTTTATACATTACTTCAATAGAAAATCCATCCCTCAGAGGGGTAAACCTAGCAGCAGCATTAGCCATATTATCAGCTGCTGCATTATGCATTCAAAGCATAGATTTGATTCCAAATGCATCAAAAGCAGAAATAAGATGCCACACCTCTTTTTGATAAGATTTTAAGTACGAGGAAAAGCAATGAATGGTATTGCGTACCTGACGAGTGATTATCCCAGAGCCTTTTATAACATGTAAGCATCTTACCTTTAAGTCCATTGCCTTCTTAAGTCTGAGGACTAAGGCTTCATATTTGGCAGTATTGTTGGTGCACTGGAACTCTAGCCGACAGGAAATCAAGAAATTGTTCTTCTGGGGGTCCAGTAGGATGCAGATCGCACCAGCTCCATCATGTGTCTTGGAACCATCATAATACAAGGTCCACACACCATTTTCTGGCTCCTCCAGAGTTGTGTGTTGGGGAGGGATTTTGGCTTGGTGTATGACGGGGGTAGCTTGGTCTTCCGTGATGAGTGTTAATTCTGACTGGACCTCCGGGCTCACAGGGGACTGAGGAGAATGGTAACATCCAAAAATTGCCTCTAAGAAACACATGCCAAGCTCTTCCTGGGCAAAGCTGACAAGTTCATTAATCGCATCCAAATTAGTCATAGTGTGTTTCATATAAGGTTCACTTTCAACCTTGATTTGGTTGTTCCGGCCCTTATAGGGAAGCCACAGGTGGGACCAGTCAGTAGCAAAAAACCCTTGCAGCTTGTTGGACCAGTCCCTGCTAAGTAATAGGTCGTAGGCTTTCGAGATGTCTACAACTACAATGTCTATACACTAGTGGACCCTAGAGTCGGAAGAAAGGCGGATGATGACATTATTCAGCTCTCCTACAGTGGGCACTTGCGATCTGTCAAGTTGAATGATCCTAGCATTAGTCTTCTCTGGGCGAATGTTCAGCTTCTTACAAACAGACAGGGGCATAAAATTTGTGGATGCGTTGGAGTCAACAAGGTAGTTATGGACGTTGAATTTGAAAATCTCAAATGATAAGAGGAAGGGAGGAGTGGATCCCCTAGAATTTTCATTTATGGCGTTTACAATAGACTGGACAGTCGGACTAGCTTGCGCAGATGTATTTCTCACAGGCTTAGTAGTTGAGGTGTTGGAAAAGGCCTTGATAATAAGTTCTCGTTGATTGGTGATGCAAGCAATCTCATAAAGGGAGATGTTGGCTCTGGTTTTCTTCATATCCTCAACAATGTTGTAACCAGAATCAGAATGAGTACTACGCTCGGTGGTGGCTTTGGGAAACCCCACCATGAGCTTGCTCTTTTCGTTTACTCGGGTGTTGTTGGTCATGGGCTTCTCAGGAATAGCTTGTTGTTCATTCCCACGGGGGAGAATTTTCCTTAAGAAAGCCCTCTTCTTCTCTTCAAAGGACTGTTCGAGAACTAGTCCTTTTCTTCTAAGGCCATAATTTCATACAAGTTTGACCTTAGGATCGTCGGCCATGTTGATATCAGTGATGGTATAATTTCTCTCCCCGCAGATTTCATTGAACGCAAGAATAGAGGATCCTGGTTCTTCATCATGGGGAAAATCTTCTTCATTGTCAGAAACATCGTCGTCCCCCGCATCCCCTAGGGTTTGATTGTTCAGAAGTTGATTTAATACTATAGTCATGCTGCCAATCCATTGTGGGCATGTCTTTTCAGAGTGGGCAGCCTGGTGGAAGGAACAAAAGTTATCTTTTCTAATTTCCTCCACATTGATAATAGTGTTCGGGTTAGATGGAGGTCGGTTGGTGGTAGGGTTACTCTTTCTAAAAAAGGGCTTTTGTGTCTTAGTTCCAGTAGTGGATTCTATGCCCTTTCTCTTCAGGTCAGAAACTTCATTGGTCAATAGCTTAAGGGTCTTTGCTGTACTCTCGAATTCAAAAGCATCCTTGTCCTTATCCGCGGTCTTGGGTGTGGAGGACTGACTTTTCTTTGTGGTGGGTTTGTGGTCTTCTCTCCCCTCATGATCGATGGCTTCTATAGAAAGCATGTCCTTTTCTACAGCGAGGGCGGCCACATAATTCGCTGCAAAGGTGGAACTAGCTTCGCGTTTTACAAAGATGGCAATATCCCTGGGGAGAGCCTTTGTATAGTAGTCTATGGTAATGGAGTCATCCAACGCCAAGTTGGGGGGGAAATTTTGCAATATGGTAGCAAAACGCTCATTGAAATCCCTGACCTTCTCTTTCTTCTCACATTTAATGGTACTTAACTCCATGAGGAGTAAGGAAGGGGTTTTGTCCTCTGAAAATTTCTGCAATAAAATGCGACAGAATTGGTCCCATGATGTTATGGAGGCACTTGGGAGGGAGCGGTACCAGGTGACCGCTTTGTTCTCAAGAGTGTGTGGAAAAAGGTAATAAGCAACGTCATCTATTTTAACTCTCATAATTTGTAGTGAAAGATAGAAGTTGCTTATATGATCCTCGGCCAACGTACCTTTCTCGGGGTCAAACTTGGGGAGATGCTTCTCAGGGTGCCTGGGCATGTCATGGAGGGGGCCCAAAAGATCTAATGGGGACTGGGCCATCCAAGCAAGTGGTTTGACCTACCTGGCATGCTCGTGGTGCCTAATCTTAGATTTCGATTCACTCCCCGTGCCTAACGCGGATGCTTCCCCCCCATGGCGAGAGTGCTCATCCTGATATCCCTCACGGTTGGCCATATTTATGAGATATCCCCAATTGTAGATAGGTGGCCTATTTTGGTTTTGACAGCAGTGTGCGGCATGGTGTCCTTGGCCACGGCCTCTAACTCCTCTACCTCTAACCCCCTGACCTCTATTTCTCTCACCTCCATTTCCTCAGCCTCTATTCCCCTCGCCTTCATTTCTTCAGACTCTATTTCCCTCACCTTCATTCCCTCGGCCTCTATTTCCCTCACCTCCTGCTGGCAGGTGGCGGACTTGATTGTCATTATGTTGGGCTTGGTTGGGCTGGGGCTTAGGATGGGGTTCATTCACATCGGGTTCCTCCTCTTCACCCCCTTGGAGTTCGGGAATTGGTTCGTTATTCTGGATAACGGTGGCGACGTCTTCAACCATCAAATTTATCAACTGAGGTAGGGAATTCACAAGGGCACCGTTGTGATTGATGTTCATAGCAAGGGTCCTAGTTGGGTCAAGAAATTCATGACTGGGGTGAATTGAAAGTCCCTGATGAGATTGCAAGAAACTGGGCACAAGGTTCTCAACTGCTCCCTGGTGACCTCATAATATGGAGCCTCCTCCCCTTGAACATATTCCAAAGGGGGAGGAATAGTATCATCATTTATGACCTCCCCTTGGGGAGTTTGTGACGAAATATTTCTTATGTGCTTGGAGGATTCCATTCAGGCCCTCCTTCTAGTGCCAATTATATTGACAGGAAATTTTGTATGGCCAACAGCAAGGGATCTCCCCGGTAAAAATTCCCAACTAGACTCTAAACTGTTTGGAGTAGAGATCCCGTCTAGGGTGTGGGTCCAGCTACCACTTAAGTCTCCTTTCCTTGGGTCTCAAAAGAACTCAATGAACCTGCGGACACATACTTATTCAGACGATACAAGATACATGATTGATGAGTTTAAACAAGTATATAACACTATGCGTAGCAAGATGAATAATAAAACATGAAGCCAAAATAAATACTGTCAACAGCATATCGTAAGGGTCATGCTTACACGTTGGTTTGACCACAGAAGAAACAATTCTTTATGGCAGGAATAACCTTCACTTCCTTAAATGTTTATGATGAAAATATAAATGTCAGTAAATGAAGTTATTAACATTCATTGAAGAATCATAGATAAAATTAACATCATTAACACAAGTACAGAGAACTATAATGCATGAATGATGCCCTCGGGAACGTAGTTTCATTAATCAAAAGATGTTTGAAACTGAAAAAGAAAATACTCATAGTGTTCGCACAGAAAAACACATAAGATCCAAAAGGAGTTTAACAAGTATCTATATTCATATGAAAAAGAGTGTTATCCTTCTATACAATCCTCTCTAACTCTTTGAGTTTAAAAAAAAAAATATCCATTACAATCTTCCCGAAGGGAGTTTTATAGACCAAAATTCGCCCTTTGGGCTTCCTGACTTTTCGCCTCCCCAACTGTTGAAATGCCCTGCGACCTAAATGAGAGTTATGACCTGCAACCCAGCTACAAAAGTGTGACTTGCGACCTACTGCCACTCGGTCATGAGAACATGCGTGTGATCGTGAGGTCAGGGGCATCAACTTGTTATTCTCTGAGGAAGTTCTGCCATGCACGATAATCCGCCGCTATAGAGGAAATCAAGGGAACTTCTTCTCTCAACCGATGCAGACACTCCAAAGAATTAGGAATTAAATTTTATCTTTTCTACATGACCAGGTTGGATAGGGAGGCCAATTTGGTGTAGATCCAGACTTTTGTGAAAATGAACTTACCCAAGTTGTCCTGTGACGCTGCAAGATTGGAAGTGGCAGCAACTTGTCTAATGGGTTGCAAAAATGTCTGAATCTCCTGATCCACCTGTTCCCATGTCTTCTTCTCACTCAATGCACCCAACAATGGGATGTGATGTAGGGCATGCATTGAATCGATGTAATTGATTAGATGCTCGTATGTGGCCATTACCTTATCTAGCTCCTTCGACAGCTTATCTTTAGACTGCATTTTAATCCGGATCTGGACCTTGGCATCTTGTGTGTGGATCCAGTCTTTCTTTGGCAGGTTTTTGGGAGCCTGGGGGTAATGGTGTGTCCATTCTATCATTCTATCCAAAGCAAATGAGGCCTCCTTCAGCTGCTCTCTCCTATGCTTGGTCTCTGCTTGGGCTCTTACTAAGGGGGCAACTGTTTGTTTTATAGTAAACATTTCCCCATAGACCTACTTCATGGTGACCTCTAATACATCTAGCTCTCGTCGGACGGTGAGCGGTACTTCGTTGATAGGGGCATTTTTGTCTTGGAGCTGTTGAATTGCTTTCCTTAATGCTACCTTTTCCTACTCTGCCCTTGCCTCCCTCTGCTCTGCTTCTTGTAGCTTATTTTGTAGAGAGAGGATCTCTATGCTCATTCTGTTTACATTTTCCTCCGTGGCCACGGCGAAAGCTGTGCCGGCCGATGCTATCATTACTAGGTTAGTCCTAGTGTCTATGACTATCTCTTTCTCCGTCACGACTGTGGATGAGGCAAAAGGGTTTCGTGCCAGGAATCTTCTTTTCTCTTGTCAGATCTTGAAGGAGAACTGGTCGTATGTGAGCCTAGTAAGGTTGAATACTTCCTCTTCTTGCCCTTCGTAGGAACTCACATCAGAGAGTGTTGAGCATGTATCGACTACAGGCACTTCGATGGGTTGTAGCTCTGTTTGTGATTTTGCACCTTGGGAAGAGGTCTCTATGTTCTCTATTATTCTATCTTCCTCCTCCTTTCTTTCCTTTTCTTCTTCCTCTTTTCGCAGTCACTCTGCTTCTGCATTTTCATGTTCTATTTTCCTCTTGCGTTCGGCTACTACTGTTGTTGCTTGTTCTTATTTTCTCTTGCATTTATCTTCCACTGCAGCTTCTTGTTCTACTTTCCTCTGGCGTTTGGCCTCCACTTGATCTAACTCTCTTTTGAGTTGCCGCTTCACTTCAGCCTCTGCCTCCTATTCCTCTTTTTTCCTCCTAGACTCTTCTGCCTGCTTCTTCTTTTCCTCTAACCTCAGGCTCCTTTTGCGCTTTTCTTCATCCTCTTTCATCTTATTTTCTGTTTCATTCTAAGCTTTGGCTTCCTGCTCTTTCTACTGGGCATCAGTGTTGTGCCCTGTACTGGTTCGAGGCTTCTTAGCCTGAGAAGAAGAAGCACTTCCTTATTCACGACTGCTTTCCTCCAATTTAAGGTCATCTAGTTCTTCTTGATCAGACCACGCCCCCGAGGCGAGTTTCCTATCTACATTATACTAGTTTCTTTTTTCATCCTTGCCCAGGCACTCAGTGTGCTGGTAGTTCCAATTGAACTTAGCCTGCTTACAGTGATCAGGGACTATCCTCTCTGGGTCATATGTTCTGTGGTCCAATGGCCCGAGGCGATAACTTGTCATCTCTTCTGATTCTGCCTCTAACTCCCTGAAATATTTGACCGTGTAGGTACCGACAGTGAGGGGTAGTGTAGGCCACAGCTTCTTTTTTCCCTTAATCAAGACCTTAGAGAAATCAAAAGTCGTCTGGAAACAGACCTCTTGAATGAGCATTTTATCTGTAACATATCGGGGCATAGCATGGGGAGCCTTGTATGAACCAAAGACTTGAATGAATGTGTATTCGGCAAGTGGGAACCAATGTGCCACCTTGCCTAATGTCCCCATGGCTCACCAAGACATGCAAGGAGTGTCATGGCTGAACAATTTTCTGTATAGAGTCGGGATGAAGAATTAAGAGATCGGCTCTATGTCCTGCTTGTACCTGGAATCAAAAAATACCTTTGTCTCTAAGTGGATTGGGCGTGTCTGCTTTAGATCCTAGTTGTGCGCCCATCCCTCAAAGTGCCACTTCGAACAAAAAGCATCCAACAAGTAGGAGGCCATGTATAATTCAGAAGGATATCCATCATCTGGTACCAGTGCCGAGGATATGTTTGTATGAAGAGAGGCCACCAATATGTTGGCCCAGTTGAACTGGGTGTCGTGCACAGTGACATACTCCATTAAGGTTGCCCACTTACCACTAAAAGTGGTGGCATCAAGATGCCCGTATAATCTGCAAAGCATAGCGGCTACCAGTTTATACACCTTCCTAAGACCTACCACTGGATATTCTTGATCCTTCTTGGCCTTGAATTTTTTGGGCTCCTCCCACCACCCTTTTAGAGTGTCTGTTATGGAGACTACATGGGCAATGGCCCAATATTCTATGAATTCCTCCTCTCATTCAGGAAATGTGTAGTAAACCTGAGCATCCGATCCTTTGAGAGTCGTGAAAGCTTTGCCCTCATAGTCCCTGATTACCCACTTTTTTGGGTCGGTGTTTTGTATAATCCATTCAATGACCTTCGCACATGGGAGTATAGCAGGGTGGGCACATGCATGATGGAGCCTTGACCTTTTAACTTGTATGTATGCTTGTCGGTCAGGGAGGTCCTCTGGGAATTCCAGTCGAGCAAATTCCTGGTACACTTGGTACCAGCACATGGTGTCCCCTTTGGCAAATGTGCACAAGGTGTCCATGTAGATCCTGGGCGAGGACATCGGCATATCCATCTCTATGTCCTTTTCTTCTAGGCTCTTGTTCTTTTTTTGGGCCACTGGAGGTCCCATGTCACTTGAATCTAAGGAGACAGGGACACACTCTAAGTCTGCTTCAAATTCACCTGTAATGTTCATGAAATAGTCCCAAGATAAGAAAGATGCCATGATAATACAAGCCTAGGTAAAATTACTAGTTTTTCCAACTGGAGACACAGGAAGGGTTGAATTAGTGACCTGCGACTGGGTCACATTGTCCCAAAGGTCGCAATGTAAAATTCTCAAAGGTTTCATGACCTTGTGACCTTGTGACCTTGCGACCAGGTCGTGAGGTCGCTGGGTCGCACACCCTAGGAAACCGACGGAAGTGCGACTTTGTGACCTGCGACCGGGTCACAGGGTCGCTAGGTCGCGGGGTCGTGGGAAAGGAAAAAAGAGGGCAGATGCAACCTAGTGACTCAGCGACCAAGGTCGCAAGGTCACAAGGGTCGCAAGTCACGCTAGGGCTAACCCAGGGGTTTTAGCGCGCGTCGCGTTAGGTATATTTCCCTCTAAATTCAAAATTTAGGCTAAGTGGGCCAAAACAAAGGAAGGGGGCCACTTTCAGGGGAAAAATACAAACCGCAAGAGTCTGGATGGGAATTAGTGGTAATGTTATGCAAGGAGGCGAAGTGTTAGGGAAAAAGGGGGGTGCCTTAGGTCTTAAATGACAAGAGGAGCAAAGAAAATGGACCATTTAAAGGCTAGGATAAGGGAAATTAAGGCAAAAAAACCATAAAATGAAACAACAGGAAGAAAACGACAACTTACCCAGGAAAAGCGCGCTCCAGTCGACCTGTCAAAGACGTTTTCCTTCTATCTGCCATATGTACATAATGCAACCTAGCGACCCTTCTATTTATAAAAGGGCCGTGCGTGCAAACCATTAATGAGGTCATTGGGTTGCACTATTCGGTGATTTGAGGGAGGCGCGAACTCGTGACCACGCGACATCAAAGGTCACGAGGTCGCGATTTTTCGGAACTCAAGAAATCTGCGACTTAGTGACTGAGCGACTTGGGGGGTCATGAGGTCGCTAGGTCACAGATCTAGGAAAAACGACCAATTTTCGACTCAGTGACTCTTAGCCTTTCTAGACTTTAACTTATCTTTTCTATACTCAAGGGGCTCCAAAAATTTTAAAAGGGTGGATTTTTTTAGAGGGTGTTGTAGAGGCTACAACACCCACAAATATTTCCACCTCTGTGGTCGGCTCCAGCTTCTTCCTAGCATCCTCCATCACATGAATGTAAACAGGTGAGCCAAAAATCTTCAAATGAGAAATATCAGGCTTCTTACCAGAAAACACCTCTTTGGGTGTACTCATGCCAAGTACTCTATGAGGACAATGGTTTTGCACATAAATTGTAGTGTTGCAAGCTTTAGCCCACAAGTGTATGGGAAGGCCCTAATAATGCAACATCACCCATGCAGTGCCCACGATCATTCTATTATTTTTCTCCACGACCCCATTCTATTATGGGCTATGAGGCACTATGAGCTCTCTTCGAATTCCTTCTGCGCTACAAAATTCTTTGAATTCGCCAGAGATGAATTCACCACCATTATCACTCCTAAGAGCCTTCAACTGCTTCTCCGACTCTCTCTCCACCAGTGCCTTGAACTCACAAAACTTTGAGAATGTCTCGATCTTCTTTTGCATGAAGAAAATCCACCAATTACGAGAAAAGTCATCAACAAATATCACATAATACTTGTGCTTTGTTGTCGAAGCTATTGAGAAAGGTCCACACATGTCTATGTGAAATCTCTCAAGGATCGTCGTGGCATGGCTATCCTTCTCGTGAAAGGTGGCTTTCAAAAATTTTCCCAAAGTACATCCCTTGCACTGATCTAACTGCGCAAGTGTACCTTTGTGAAGCCCGGTAGAAATCTGCTGCAAAATTTTCAAAGCACCATGGTGAAGATGGCCCAATATCTTGTGCCATAGTTCGCCCTCATCTCGGCTCACCACTCCTTCTACTTTTCTTGCCATTTCTGCGTAGCCATCTACCTGCAATTGATAAGGGTTCTTAACTTGAACCCCTATCCTCCAGGTTTCACTAGTTGCCTTACTGCGTAGGAAAGCCTTTCCCTCGGTAAAGACAACATCATATGCCTTGTCTTCCAACATCACCACAGAGATCGGATTCTTCTTCAATCCTAGAAAATGCATGACATCCTTCAAGATGAAAGGTTTTCTAGAATCCCTTTCAAAGGAAATGGTCCCAATACCAGTCGCACTATATCTACTATCATCGATCATCTCAATGTGCACTCCAAGATCCTTCTCATCCAGATCATCAAACAAATATTTGTCTTCAGTCATATCGAAAGATGCACCACTGTCAAGAAACCACATTGATCCCATCACACTTGAAACCAAGCATGTGATCAGCGAAAAATATAGCTCAAAATACAAGGTTAAGGCCTCTCCAGCTGTAGTTCCGGCAGCCTACTTATTTTTCTTCTCCTGTGGACAATTAGTGGCATAATGTCCGTGTTGGTGATAGTGAAAGCACTTCACCTTGGACATGTCCTGCTTCTTGCCTTTCACACCGGATTGAGAAGGATTTTTCTTTCCCTTCCCTTTCCTTTCTTTGGTAGCCAAAGCACAATTTTCTTCATCTTCATTCTTCGATGAAGATCCATCCCTGGTACTCCACCTTATCTCCTCCTACACAATATCAGACACCAGTCACTCCCATCCTGGCAGTTTCTCCCAACCATTAACAGATTCCTCATAGGAATGCCAACTCTTCGGAAGCCCAAGGAGAGCCAAACTCACCAAGGAATCTTCATCTACAGTAACCCCCACACTTCCCAGCTCATCCCTGCACTGGACAAACTTTGTGAGGTACTTGGGTATACTGTCACCTTTCTCCATTTTTATTTTCCTAAGTTTATCCTTGAGTGCCAACTTCCTCTGGTCGCTCTTGCTTTGGAAAAAGTATGTCAAAGCTTTCCACATCAAGAATGGAGAAGCTTTACCATGAAGGCTAGACACTATGTGATCCTTCACACCTTCCAACAGAATCCTTCAACATTTTGTTGTCTTCTTTTGCCATGCGTCAAGTGCGACAGCATTGCTAGAAGCAGGTTTTTGAATTTATGCATCTATGAACTCCTTCAACCCATTATCTTCTAGCACTGAATCCATCCTATCCTTCCATGAAATATAATTCAAGCTGCTCTCAAGGGCATACTCCAATCACAATCTGTTGAAATACATCTCAACTTCGACACCAAGAAAACACTACTGCAAATTCGAATTCCACCAGCACAAAACTCAACCGCTTCAATGCTTTGCAATTTCTCCAATGATCAATATAGCTCTAATACCATGTAGAAATTATATAAATAATGTGTTATACATCCAATATTCTCCTAATCACACACTATTTGACTTCATGCAAAATACAGAATCTCTTCTACTATTGATCATTATATGCGGAAATTAAATCAATTGCATGCACACATTGAAACCATAAAAATTCACACATATGAACATAGTGTTTTAACGGGAAAGCATGAAGTTAAAAAACCCAACTATATGTATATAATATATAGCATATAGAACATGTAAAAATCCTCATACAAAGCTTCTCAAAAGCTCTCAGTACAATACAATCGCTACACACTAATCAGGTCCTGATCTAGCAAATCCATGCACTGATCTTTGCCACCTACTAGCCTGCCTCTACTGCACAATCCCTGCTGAATATTGGCTCTGAATTAACTCAAATTGGTCCAGCCTTGCTCACGCAATCCTCATTGGCATCTCCAATCATTGTGTGTTGCAAATCATGCAACACTATAGTCACAACTGATAGTCAACCTGCTCTTTCACCTACCTCTCCACTGGTCTCCACTGAAACTGTCCATGCACTGTAGTTAGCTAATGTATTCTTCAGTTGATTAATGAGTTAATATCTATTGAATTAATTATTAATTAATTCACACCACTCTCACTAGTGTATCAATCAGTTAGACTAGATACAACTAGCTTAACTGTGTCTAACTGAGTTAAACTGAACACAACTCCATCAACTACCTCAATAACTCCACCAAACTCTATCACATGAGTTCTAACTAAAGTCTCCATGAAATAGCTCCACTTAACCCTCAGGAATAGTGTAATTACTTTTGTCATCTCCTGTGCCACATCTGTGCACTTAACTGAATTGCTCCAAGAGAATAAGTTAATGTTTATAGTCCAAATATTATTAAGAGCTAATAATATTCGACATATCTATTTTTAGACTGGAAATCTAAAAATAGATTTTTCCCAATAAATAGAAGTCCATCTATTTTTCCAACTTGACCAACCATCCACAAATAGCATCCTGCAACTCATAGAATATGATCGACATGTCTAAAAATAGACATAGTCTAAAAATAGACTTGCGCCAAAAATAGCCTGTAGGCCCACTTAGTGAAGGCGACTCTTTTCACTAAGCTCATCATCTTGTTGCAATCTCAACAATTGTAGCCGTAAAAATACCTAGTCTCCTACATCAAAACTTCTCTCACTCTGATGTTGATCTGCCTATTGTTTCATTCGATTGTGTGCCAAATTTAGGTTATCCTTTAAGAGTTGGAAAAACTTATTTTTTATGCTCGATGTGATCTTCCACTGCTTGAACCTTAGAATTTTCTATTAAATATGATGTGATGGATGATATCCATAAAGTGACATAAATGGGCTCATTTTTTTTGTAGTATGGAAGGAAGTTTTCTACCACCATTCAGAAAGAGGTAACCACTTGACCCATTTTATTTTCGTTCAAGATATAAAACAAT
The DNA here is from genome assembly GCA_034641835.2 of Pinus albicaulis. Classification (NCBI taxonomy): domain Eukaryota; kingdom Viridiplantae; phylum Streptophyta; class Pinopsida; order Pinales; family Pinaceae; genus Pinus; species Pinus albicaulis. Next base: position 1,237,269,468 of record CM076575.1, read on the forward strand.
GAAAATATCCTTCCAAACATTTGTTCACTATCTCAGTTTTCCCATCAGATTGAGGATGATAAGATGAGCTATGGGCTAGTTGAGTACCCAAACAAGAAAATAATTCCATCCAAAAATTTCTAGTGAAAATGGGATCTCTATCGCTTACAATAATATTTGGGTTTCCATGTAGATTTTTAATTGTTTCCATAAAAGAAGTAGCAACTATACTTGCTTTAAATGGATGAGATAATACACAAAAGTGTGCATAATTGGTAAGTCTATCAACTCACACCATGATGACACTCTTTCCTTCGAACGTAGGTAAACTTGTGATTAAATCTATCGAAACCTCCTCCCATCGTTGACTTGGAATGGGTAAATGTTGTAGCAGACCTGGGGTATTAATTGTCCCAACTTTATTTTGCTCGAAAACCAAAAATTCTGCCACAGATTTTTGAATATCAAATTTAAGGCCATCCAAAAAAAAATCTTTCTTGACACTGTGGTAATTGTTTAAAAATTCTGAGTGTCCTCCAATGGGAGAGGTTTGCAATTCAAAAAGAATATTTTGTTTTAGTTGGGAATTCTTATAAAGATATAAGTGATATTTGTACCATAAGGAATCATTTTTCCAACTAAATGTATCAGATGAACTGGGACCTTGCTGCAACTTTTGAATGAGTTTCCACACTTCTTCTTCATTCTTTCATTCCTCCCTTGCTTTGGTTATCCAATCTTCTTGGATAATAGAAATGGCACAAAGCAATGCTTCCACCTCCTCATCCTTTCTTGAGAGTGCGTCTGCAACAAAATTCAGATTCCCTTTTTTTTAGATGATTCCAAAGTCATAACCCAAAATTTTTGTGACCCATTTTTTCTTCTCTTCTGAAGATAGTCTTTGTTCCAAAAATTATTTAAGACTATCATGATCAATTTTTACTTCGAAGTATCTTCCCATTAGGTAAGTTCGTCATTTCATTAGTGCATGTAGTATTTCCAGCATTTTCTTCTCATAAATAGCTTTTTGTAAAAAAAATTCTTTAATTGGACTACTTTCAAAAGCAATGGATCTTCCTTCTTGCATTAAAACATAACCGATTCTATTTCCTGAGGCATCACATTCCACAATAAAGGTTTTTGTGAAGTCTGGCGTAGCTAAGACTGGTGCTATGCACATTGCCTCTTTAAGATGCTCAAAGTCCTTAGTTGCTTCAGGGGTTCATGAAAATTCATCTTTCTTCAATAATGTTGTTGGAGGTGCTACTATTCTCCCATAATTCCAAAAAAACTTGCGATAATACCCTGTTAACTTGATAAATCCTCGCAACTGCTTTATGGTTGTGGGGACTTCCCATTCCTTAATGGATTTAATTTTGTTTGGGTCTACCTTAACACCCTCAAGAGATATAATATGACCCATATATTCCACCTCTTGTACTCCAAAGAAACATTTGGAGGTTTTTGGATATAGTTGTTTCTCCTCCAATAATTTGAGCACCCTGTCAACATGTTGAACATGATCCTTCCAAGACCTATTGTAGATTAGTATATCATCAAAAAATACTAACCGAAATTTTCTAAGGAAGGGTTTAAAAATGGAATTCATCAACCCTTGAAATGTAGAAGGTGTATTGGTAAAGCCAAAATGCATGACCAAAAATTCATAATGACCCTCATGAGTTCAAAATGTTGTTTCCAGAATATCTTTATTCTTAATTCTAATTTGATGATATCCTTAACGAAGATACAACTTTGTAAAATAAATTACTCCATGTAATTCATCCAATAATTCATCAATCATAGGAATGGGAAATTTATCTTTAATAGTGAGCTTATAGAGCTCCCTATAATCTAGACACATGCACCATGATCCATCCTACTTGTGCACCAATACTACTAGAGAAGAGAAATAACTTTGACTAGGTTGAATCATACCAGCCTCTAACATTTCTGCAATCATACGTTCAATTTCGCTCTTTTCGACATAAGGATAGATGTAAGGCCTGATGTTCGGAAGAACACTTCCTGGAATCAAATGAGTAGCATGATCATGATCACGAATAGGTGGGATTCCTTTGGGAGTTTCAAACAACTTGTGTAATATTCCAAATTTTTAGCCTTCAAGCTAAATGGAATATTAGAGTTGCTTCATCACTAGGTAGGTGAATAAATGGGTAGGGAGGCCCATTAACCTCTTTAGAAGAATCAATAACACTCCTAATGTGAAAGGAGTAAGAACAAGAAGCTTATTTGAGCACCCTTTGGTGTGAACAGAGATGGGGACATGTTGATTCAATCAACTTTGACCAAGTCAACAAAGTTGTCTAGATACATTGAACCACCTTGATGGACAGCGCAGTTTTGGTGGAGGACAACTTGCATGAGCTTGATGGCACATGTGGATGGGACCCAATGAGGAGAGGTTCACTTGCTATATATGGAGAGGATGGAGGCCTTTGTTATGGATTCTTTTGTTTTTCAATCTCTTGATATTTTCTGTTTATAATTGGCTTCCTCTTGCTGTTTAGCAGGGTAGCACTGAGTGTTCCCGAGCAGGAATCCCACCTCTTCCCTTGAGAGGCCTCTTGGGAGCGATTTCCCTATATTGCTCCACATATAGGCTTAAGGCCAAGAATCATTCTTCAGTCCCAACATTATTTTTGTAGTAGGATATTGCTGAGTTGTAGGGTGTTGCAGTGGAGGATTCTTACACCACTTCCAGGTCTGTTTCTCAGTAGAAGGTGCCTTCCCTTTCTTGAGAAATCAACTAGGAAGATTTCTGAGCAAATTTAATATCTTGGCAGTAGGCCAAAGTGGTTCTGATCTCCTACAACATATTCCATTGCAGGAACTGCGTCATTTTATGCAGAGTTGTTGCAGCAAGGTTAAGACCCTTGTTTTTGAGCTAGTTTCCTAGGGAAAGGGCCAACCGCCTTCTCCCAGAAAGCTAGAGGAAGGGATCCTCATCCCTCTTTTGTATTATTTAGCTATATTTCTGTAATGTTGCAGTAAGACTGCATTTTCTGAGCTGAATATTTAGATATGGTCTTTCTTGTACATGTGTTTCATGAAACCCTTTCCGGGTTAGCTTTATAATGCAATAAGGAGACCAGATCTATGTTTTCTCGGCATATTGTTCCATAAAGTTCCAGATCTATGTTATTGTATAATTTTACTACAAAAACCCTCATAAAATAATGATGTACATGCTTCAGTATTTTTCTGCATAATTCAAGTCATGGGATTTGGCTATTTTTAAGCTATTAGGTGGCTAGGAGGTCTGTCTAACATATCAAAATGGATTTATTTCTGATCCCATTTTGTATGTGAGGACCTAGCATCATAGGCTAAGGGAGCCAAATGTTATTTCACCCAGTAAAAACACAGATCTTCAGGAATAACGTTTCCAAGGTATAATTACTACAACTTGGGAATGTGTAGGAATTCTTATTTTGCTGTTGTTTCACTCAATTGAAGGCTATGTGTTTATTAACACATCATATGAGTCTATCTGCTGGATATCCACATCTAGAATATCTTAAGATATTTTCTATAGTGTAGAATTTCCCCATTTTGGAATATTAAAGTGGTATCAGAGCTTCAATCTTGGCTCAACCTGTGGAACTCAGCCACGCAACTATCCAGAGAAGGGGAGATGAATAGAAAAAAGACTCCATTATGTGGAGGAAAAATGGAAGATAGGCTTACAAAGCTTCTTCCAAAATTTGTGTAGTGCATCAATTAAAATCTTAAGAAGATGAGAGGAGAGATGGAATCTCTTGAGGAATTTGGATCTAGAGCCAGATCTAGATTGGCACATAATAGGTGTGAACATGCAGCTACACCCTATTATGCACAGTGCAGTCAAATGCCCAGTTTTTCTGTGAGAAAGATGAAAGAAGAGGAAATGCCAGAGAAGGGAACTCTTAGCAATTTTCTTCAAGAGTATGCATCTCAAACTGATAAGTTTAGAGATCACATTACTTTCAAAGAGTTTTGCAAGATCAAGGTGGAGAGGAGCCAGCTACCTGACATGGATAGATTCTCTCTATCTACCTTTGATGGATCCCCAACTTGCTTAGCCAAAGCTTGGGTGGAGGAGTTGTGTACTTATTTGCAGCAGCACCCAGTTTTCTGAAGAAGAAGCCATCAGAGTTGCAGCGCTGCACTTTGAAGGTAAGGCCTATGCTTGGTGGATGTTTGATTAATTTTCATTGACAAATGTTAATACTTCTTCTTTTTCAAATTTCACTAAAATATTGGTTGAAAGGTTTGATACAAAACATTAGATAATCAAACCAATACAACTTTTTCATAAGTTGGGAGGACCTGCAAACTCAAAACCACTTCAGAAACCTATTGGAGGAGGTCATATCTTGCATGATACCTTGCTGGAGGCAAGATCCTTGTTTCATAACCTTGGAAAAGAGGGCATGAAGGGTCCTTTTGCAAAGAAGAATCCTCTATTTGAGCAGTTACCTCCTATTCATATTGAAGATGAAGAGAAGGATGGGGGTTACAATGTTGTCACATCTAGAACATATCTAGTGCCTCATGCAGAGGAAGGAGGAGCACATAATTGAACAGGAGGGTTTCTTGTGTCATTACAATGAGTTCCCCAGGATCTCACATATGGGAGGCAAAGTAAAATCAATGAGTAGCATGATTGTGAGATGATATTGATGGAAGGAAAAGGTAGGGAGGAAGGACATCATCACTTGATGAGAATCACAAACCCCTATCTATTTCAAAGAGCTGGTTCAACAAGAAGGGAAACTGGTTTTCACTTTGAGGGCAAGGAAAAGGTTTCCCAACCATATGAACAATCCTCTCTTGCCATGGATGTCTCAATGCATGGAGGCATTCCACTGGGGAGGCCAACAGACTTGGAGTTGGTAAGAGAAACCTTGTCATTTGGTTCACCACTCTTGGAATTTGGAGAGGTGAAGAGTTTTGAAGGAGACTTTACATGGGGGATGTAAAAGCAACAGGCAGTAGCATGAAGGATGTTTCACAAGCTAGATCACCAATGTTGTCTCTTAGGAGGATTAATCCTTATTGGAGATCTCAGCTCTTAGTAGAGTACTCCAAGTATCTTGGTGCATGCATGATTCTCGATGACCCAGATAGATATGATGAGTATATGGTGGATGATATGGTCATATATTCACATGGAAGAGTCTTCTTGACTGGAGCTTCTAGTCTCAAGGAGAAGTTGCTACATGCAACACATGAGGACTTCTTTTCCATGCATTTTGATGCATATTTTTCCTTGGCAGAGGAGTTCATTTGGGAGGGAATTTAGCATGACATATTTCAGCATATGGAGAGATGCATAGCCCAGATGGTGATAGAGAGGATGTCATAGCCACCTTCCTACTCATTGGGAGTAAGGGAGCATTTCTAGTTGAGCCATTTCAGCTCAAGACCTCAAGTGCATGATGGAGAATGTACAATTTCACCTTATGTTTTGTACTTCTTGTATTTTTATGAGCAGCATATGGTACCAAGGACTATTATTCCTTCTTGCATATTGTATAATGGTGTACTTGAAGCCATTTGTAGCATTGATATTGGATATCTCATTGGTGGTTTGTGGGGGAAGCCACATGATTTTTGGTGTGCACCATTGACACCCTTTTGTACTTTCATGTTTATATCTTGTAGAATGATTGTGGCAACAAACAAGTGGCTGGAGAAGCACTTTTTTTTGTTTGATTTGATGTAGTCAAGGAATACACTATGCTAGTTCCCTGTGTGGGACCTTGATCCACTTTCTTGTTGTCATGTCACAACTTGTTTCTATTGGTTTTTGCTTCCATGTATTGCTGATAACTCTATGTTCAAGAGAAGATTTGTTTGGAGAGTGGGATATGAGTTGAAGATGCCCATTTGAAGAATGATTCTCCCTAATCTGCATGATGCATGTTTCAAGAGAAGCAATGGGTAGCCCATGATTGTCAAATTACATCTCTCTTCTTCATGTGGGAGAAGCCATTTGGAGAACGTGAGTTTTTGGAGGAGGCACTTCATGGTTTATTTGTTTGATGGGGTAGCTTGGGCCACTCTTGGAGGTCATGAAATTTCAGCCCAATATCAGCAGTATCCCCATAATTATCATAAATGGGGAGAGAAACCACTTGGTTGGGAGGATCTGATCTCTCCATGCAGCCCCAACACATTGCATGAACCGGGGGTTGAGGACAATTTTGAGCTGACTAGATTGGCTCATTTAATTTGGATGATAGCATGGGTGTGGGAGTCACTCATTGGGAATAATATTCCCCATGTTCATCATCACTCCTACCTTAAGGAGGCCATTGGACAGAAAGGATGTTTCCACTTACATCTTCCACCTTTCTATGATGTGAGCCATAGGGTTTTGCATGCTTGGGAGGAGACATTGGAGGAAAGATTTGTAGCAGATCATGTTGAGTAGTGGTGGAGACTTTTTGATGTTGAGGCCCCAAGAGGAGGAGGGGAGTATTTTTGTCTCCTTATATAGTTTCTTGAGGAAAAGAAACATTTTTGAGGGGAGGACTGTAATATTTCAAATTTTTATTCTTCAAGCTAAATGGAATATTAGAGTTGTTTCATCACTAGGTAGGTGAACAAATGGGTAGGGAGGCCCATTAACCTCTTTGGAAGGATCAATAACACTCCTAATGTGAAAGGAGTAAGAATAAGAATCTTATTTGAGCACCCTTGGGTGTGAACAGAGATGAGCACATGTTGATTCAGTAAAATTTGACCAAGTCAACAAAGTTATCTAGATACATTGAACCACCTTGATGGACAACACAGTTTTGGTGGAGGACAACTTGCATGAGCTTGATGGCACATGTGGATGGGACCCAATGAGGAGAGGTTAACTTGCTATATATGGAGAGGATGGAGGCCTTTGTTATGGATTCTTTTGTATTTTGATCTCTTGATCTTGTCTGTTTAGACTTGGCTTCCTCTTGCTGTTTAGCAGGGTAGCACTGGGTGTTCCTGAGCGGGAATCCCACCTCTTCCCTTGAGAGGCTTCTTGGGAGAGCTTTTACTGTATTTCTCCACATCCAAACTTAAGGCAAGCATCATTCTTCAGTCCCAGAGATATTTTTGTAGTAGGATATTGCTGAGTTGCAGGGTGTTGCAGTGGAGGATTCCTACACCACTTCCGAGTCTGTTTCTTAGTAGAAGGTGCCTTCCATCTCTTGAGAAATCATATAGGAATATTTTTTAGCACATTTCATAGCTTGGTAGTAGGCCAAAGTGATTCTCATCACCTACAGCGCAGTCCCTTGTAGGAACTGCGTCAGTTTATGCAGAGTTGCTGCAGCAGGGTTAAGACCCTTGTTTTTGAGCTAGTTTCCTAGGGAAAGGGCCAACCCTTCTCCCGAAAAGCTAGAGGAAGGGATCCTCATCCCTCTTTTGTATTATTCAGCTATATTTCTATAATTTTCTAGTAATACTACATTTTCTGAGCTGAATATTCATATATTCTCTTTCTTGTACATTTTTTTCATGAAACCCTTTCCGGGTTAGCTTTATAATGCAATAAGGAGGCCAGATCTTTGTTTTATTGGCATATTGTTTCGTAAAGTTCCATATACATGTTATTTTATCATTTTACTATAGGAAACCTCATAAAATAACTCTGTACATGTTTCAGTATTTTTCTGCATAATTCAAGTCATGGGATTTGGCTATTTTTAAGCTATTAAGTGGTCGGTTGGTCTGTTTAACATATCAAAAGGGATTTATTTCTGATCCCCTTTTGTATGTGAGGGAATAAAATCATATGCTAAGTGAACCCAGTGTTATTTCACCCAGTAAAAATGCATATCTTCAGGAATAACGTTTCCAGGGTCTAATTCCTGCATTTTCTCCAGTTGGGAATGTGTAGGCATTCTTTTTTTTGCTGCTATTTCACTCAATTGAAGGCTATGTGTTCATGAACACATCATATGAGTCTATCTGATGGATATCCACATATGGAATATCTTAAGATATTCCCGATAGTGTATAATTTCCCCATTTTGGAATATTACAACTTCGAATGATTATCCAAGGATTTTTGGAGATCCAGAGAAATAAATGATCTTGATGTTGGAACTTGTAGTGAGCATAACTGTTCACTTTTCCAATTACACCTCGCTATTCTTTATTCAGAATATTTTCATAACATTATAGCTTATTATCTTTCCTACCTTCCCTGTGATACCCCATAATTCAACTTCCTTTCCTTCCAAAAAAATTTCAAGAAAAGTTCTTGAAAATTAAAAGTTATCATCCCCAAAGATTGTAACAATTGTACTCATAGTAGAACATCAAGACCTCCAATTGGAATGGAAATCATTGGAATATTCAATACATATTCCCCCATGGTTAGTTTGATATTATGGAATTTTCCAGAGCAATTTATAGTCCCTCCATTTTCAACCATCACTTGACACTCTGGTGTTGGGTATAGGAAGTATTCAATTCCTAGGCTATCTTACAATGAATAAAATTATGCGTACTATCTGAATCAATAAAGACTATTACTTTTTTCTTCTTGATATGTCCTTCTATCTTGAGAGTTTGAGGAGTGGTAATTCTTGTCAATTCATTACAGGATATGGTCAGACTCATTTATTCTTTCTCTAGTGTTGATTCTTGCTGTATATCCTCTTATTTTGAAGTTTCTGGTTCATTTTCTTCCTCCTCTTCACAATCTATGTAAAATAATTTCTTCTCAACACATTTATGACCTTTAGTGTATTTTCTATCACAACTGTAGCAAAGCCCTTTTGCTCTTTTTTCTTCCAATTTTTATGGTGTCAACCTTGTATGTTGGGGAATTCTAGGAGTAGCAACACTTCCATATTTATAGATGTTGGTGGTAGGCTTCCTTGTCGCCATAAATTTACTTACAATTTTTCTTGCCAACCTGAATGCCCTGTCCAATGAATCAGTTCCCAAAGGCAAACCTCATGTTGGATGTTATCCTTTAAAGTCCCTCTGAAGACATCAATTATGTGTTCCTCTAGAATATCAATTACCCTTATATTCAATTTTTTGAAGTCCTCAATGTGCTCCATCATTGAACCCTTTTTTTTGAGATTTATCAATTGACTAAAGAAGGCGTTTCTCTTTGTATCCTCATAATGTGATATCATTTCCTCCGGAAAAATTGACCAAGTGAAAAAAATTTTATGAGAGAAAAGCCATCGATACTATGCAAATGTATTTTTTTTTAAATGTAAAGTTTCAATGTGTACCTTTTGTGTGTTTTGCACATTATGGAGATCAAAATATTGCTCCATCTGTAGTATCCATGTTACGAGATCCTTGCCATAAAGCTTCCTCATATCCATCTTTGGAATATGGTAGGTATTCAATCCAACATTAGAGTTTATGAAATCAATATTAACATTTATTTTTCTCTCATCATGAGTTTCCTGTACTACCTTTTCACCATTAGGAATCATTTCTTGTATCAACTTTGTCAAACATTCCTTCAAACCTTCCATGTCTGCTTTTATATCATTCTTCATGTCTTCCATGTTAGCTTCCATGCCATCCATATTAGCTTCCACACCTTTATTCAAACCATCCATATTAGCTTCCATGCCTTTCTTCAAACCATCCATATTGGCTTCCACACCTTTATTCAAAACTTCCATTTCGTTTTTTGTTTCTCTTTGCGAGAACGAAATTTGGTGCACTTCCTCTTGCAATTTTGATATATCAGGTTGCACTTCTTCCTCTTCATGAGTCATAGTAGAGCCTTTTGAGGGCTTGGGGGGGATTTTAGAACCCAATACTAATTTCTATGATTCAATATGCCCTTGTAATCACTTCAAATTGATTTTTCAAACAAGAATTATGAAATTTGAAAAACAAATACACACATTTTTCTTGCTTTTAAGGATCTCTATATTGAAACTGATGTATCTCTGTAATTTTGGATCCTTGAGATTTAAGATTTGATCCTGTAATATCCGTTGAGTCTTCTTTCCAATGCCATAAGTTTGACCTGATTTGGATTCTTCAAGACAAACTTATTCCCAATCTCCCACAATGATCTAATTATGGAATAGTTTGGTAGAGAAAACTTGTACAAAATGTCACATGTCATAGTTTCCTCCTTTAGCTCTAAAATTGATGCATAGAAAACTATAATCCATGTACTTCTTGCCACTGTTTACATAATTCCAGTCCGATGCTCAAAGAGAGAGTTATGAAGATTTTCCCAAAGTCAAATCTTTCAGATGAAATTCGAGAGCTTGAAAAAACCCCAAGTTCCAAAAATCATATCTCCGAAAATGTTGCAAACAAAGATCTGAAATTTTCACACAAACTTCCTCCATATTTCTTTGCAAATGGGTCTTTTTTTAGCATCTGAACCTTCGTACAAAAAAATTTATTGCGCAAATTCCACGATGACCTATTTAAAGCAGTGAAACCCTTGAATCCAAAGCTCTGATACAAAATGTTATGAAACCAGCTCCAAAAATAGAAGGAAAAAAGAGATAAACACCTTAGAAATAAGCCACTTAGAGGGGGAAACCTCCTTTACATTACATAAATGAATAATTATTGGAGGATTCAAATGAAAAAACCTCCTTTCTATATATAGGAGTCCATGGGGTAAAAATGTAATCCTAGCCGACCTAACAATAATAATCTAAGGGCCAATAATAGCAATAGTGGGGTTTTATGGGGCACGGCAATAAAAATATGGGGACTACATGGGTATAATAATAACAATAAGGGGTTTACACTACAACAATAAGGGGCTACACTAGTAATATAGGGACCTAACAATATGGACATATTGAAATTCAATAAATACAACTATTTATTTACTCATTTCCAATTCATTCATGGGATGTAACTAGTTCTCCCTATTGAACATGAAATTTCTTATTTAATGTTATCATTCAAGCTCCTCCTTGACACATCAATCTTGGAAGAGTTCCTTGTTCATTTGGATCACCTTGATGAGCAACATACAGATTATAATATAGCTAATGATGCACATAAAATATGTGGAAAAAGTCAATACAATAAGTTTATCCATCCTCATATTTTCTTTGAGGGACATCATGTTTTGTTCTATGACCAAGACATATATACTTTTAGAGAAAGAAATTTTAAACCTATGTGACATGGGATTACAACATAAAACCCTTACTTAAAAAAGGAGCATCTGAACTTGATGATTATGATGGAAATATTCTAACTAATCCTAAAATGGGCTCTATCTCAAGAAGCATTAGGCCTAAAAATATTTTCTTAAGAATTTTCCTGTTGTAATTGTCATGCATTAATGGTTATATAATAAGTTAGATTTTATTTTCATGGGTTATTTTTATAATTCTTTCGATGTACTTTTTTTGGATTCAATTAATTACAATTTTTCCTTTATTTCTACCTAGAAATTGCAATATCTAACCCATTTCAAAAAAAATGTGGTCTCTCATATACCTCTAAAGCGACAAAGTCATGTCTCTAAAAGATGGGTAGCATAAACTTGGTTAAGGAGGTTACATGAAACAAACACATATGGTAAGTACCAAAAAATTAAACCATACCATTCCTATAATTATCCAACTTTTATTTAGTTGTATCTAATAAGAAAAATATGTGATCTTATTCAATGCAAAGGGGTAAATTCAAAATTATGATCATTAAAGAAGACATATGGCCATGGTTGAACATCTCAATTACAATCTTGAGTTTCGAGCCATGGTTGAAAATCAAAAAATCATGGGGAAAACACATTCTAACCCTATCAATGACATCGTAAATAAAATCATCAGAATTTAGTTGTTGATTACGTGTAAAATTTATTAATGAATTATTTTTTCCTATAAATTAATGAACCTATTTTTTCTAAGCAAGAGAGAAATAATACTAGTGATGTTAATAGTTGAAAGCAACCCTGTGATAGTGGAGTGCATCCTGGCGAAGATGGTATTATGGATATAAATTCATAAATATGGCTTACAATTATTAATATTTACTTGTAATGGTGTAAATATATTTTTTCTTGTTTCAATGGAAGAGCATGTAAATGAGGATTCTCAAAGAGAAGAGGAACATATGGAAGTGAAACCAATGGATTCATCTAGTCGACTAGGTAAAGAAACATTGTAATGATGTTTCCATCAATATTTACTTATAGATCGTGTACTTATCATTTTTCTTGCTTCAATGGTGAAGCATGTAGATGAGGATACTTGGCGAGACAAGGGACATGTTGTAGTTGAACCAATGGATTCATCTAGTCCACCAAGTAAAGAAAAAATGTTATCATATATGTATTAATATTTACTTTAAAATTGTACACTTATAACTTTTATTGTTTCAATAATTTAGGATGTAGATGAGGATGCTCAGTGAGAAGAAGGACACATCACAGTCGAAACAATGGTTTTGACTAATTCATCAAGTAAAGAACAATGTAATAATATTTCTATTAATGTACTACATCTATGAATAATAACTAAATATTATAATATAATCCTTTTAATTATTGTAGTTGATGCCCCTTTGCAATAGCTTACACATCATACAGACTCTAGGACAATATCTCAAATGTGTAATGCCCAACAACTAAAGGAGATCGAGGCATGGATGAGAAAATCATAAAATATATACAAAAACAAAAAACAAAAAAATGAAGTTATTGTATATATTATATGATAAATGTATAATTTAAACATATTTTAATGAAAATTTTATTTTAAATATAACCTTATATGTTTTATATGTACAAAAACACATATCTAGAGACACACATGCTTTCAATTATTTTCATGTAGATAGATTGGGTATGGGAAATATAAAGTGGAGTGAGGGGACAAGGGGAGGGAGGAAAGGAGTTGAATGAGCTTCCACCTTCACATGGTTGAGCTTGATTAATAAATACTCTCAAAACAAAGAGAAACTCATTTAGGCATTCAAAATTCATCTTTCTAGATTTGTGTACATGATGATAAATATGTTTGTTTTTATTATTATTATTTATTCATATATTTTTTATTATGTAATGATTTATGTAGGTATTGGAAAAGGAAATAGAAGTGATGTGTACATGGGGAGGTGGTGTGTACAAAGAAGAAGGAAACGGGACATAGGTTTTATTACATGAAGGAATGTGAATAATACTATCCCATTCATAGGGAGTTTCTCTTATTTTTTATATCATTAATGATTTCACAAGAGCTGAAAATTGCCAACATTGAGTGGCTATGTGTCATTATTTCATCGCTATATTTGTTTGTTATATAGCTTCTTATATGGTTTAGTCATGATTTTATCATCAAGTTGATTGATTTTGTAACAACACTTTGTTTATTTTCCATGTAAAAATATATATAATTCCAAGCTCATGGGACATGTATTCCAAGTTGAATGGTGGGAAAAACATCCTAGTGGGTGCCACTTTCGGTTTATTATGGCTAAGGGAATTGTAAAAGGAATTAGAATTGGAAAAGTGGAAATAAATGGAATTTTATTTATGAAATAAAGGAAAATAGGAGAAAAAGGAGATGAAAGGTCATAGATTTGCATGAGTAGGAATTCAAAGGAAAAATGAAGGAAAATGAAGAAAATAGAGGCCTTAATGATAAAAAGGCTTATAAGGATCAGTTCACGGACTTTTGTCAGTTCAGTTTTGGGATTTATCTTCTATTATCTCATTATCTCATACTCTGTCATGCTTAGAGTATTCTTGCAGCATTCTTGGAGCAATTTTCCATACATTAGTTTTGGAGAAAGAAGGAAAAGGAAATAGGAAAGTGCAAGGGAACAGGTGGATCAATAATTGAAACTGGATTGCTTATAAGTAACAGGTTGCATGTGTATTTTCCTTGTCGATTTATGGATGCATGGTATATGCATGTCATTATATGTTTATGTGATGTCATTGGCATGGAAGATTTCTTGGATTGACAGTGGATTTATCCTTTCCTTGTCATTTCCTAGATAGTTATGGTGTTGTAGGTTTTTCCATTTGATTGTTTATTTTTGGTGCTCATAATTCCTTATGGATTTGGGTTGGAAAAATTTCTCTAGAAGCCCTGGAACAACTTAGGTTGAGTTATTACTTAGGTTGAGTTATTAGTCCTGGAGCCTAGGTTGGGAAAATTCTCTGGAGCCCTTGGTGGTTTGAGTCACTAATCCCTGGAGTCATGTTGTACAAACACTCTGGAGCCCTGTAAGGTTGAGGTTTGAGTTACTAGTTCATGGAGCCTTGGAAAGCTTGGGTAGAGACCATTCTGGTTGGTGTTAGTGATGTCTAACCATGAGTTGGAATCATTGGTTCAGGGTTGAGGTGGTTTGGCCTTTGGAGCCCTGGTTTATTTTTTTTCTTTATTCCATGAGATCCCACATTCATGCTTGGAATATGTCGCGGGCGTAATTGGATAAAAGAGAGATTTGGTACATCCTAATATATGGTTGTGTGGTACATTGAAGTCCCTAACTCAGTTGGAATTTTCATATGTTAATAAGAGGTATTTTCTATTGTGATCTACGATCATATGTATTGATTATAATGGTGATATTATGGTTAAGTTTCCATGGTTTATATGTTGGTTATTTGTTGGTTATATGTTGGTTATATTATGTATATGGTCTATGGCTCTTGACATGTTTGATGAATATATGAATGGTTGATGAATGCATGGACTAACAAGTGCTATTGTAGCTATCTAAAGGGGGTTTAGAGTATTATAGATGATTCTCAAGTGAAGACTATCGGTTAATGATCAGATATACATTCATGATTTATAGCTTATTTTATCACTAAATTAAGGGTGATGGGCTGCTTCAACATTCAACCTAGAGTAACTATTTCAAACCTACTTTTAGCTTAAAATTAACCTTTCCAGCCTGAGAGGACTCTCTCAAGGATATATAATGATATTATGTAAATGAAGCTCAACAAATGCATAACTCTGAAATTGGGTTTTAAGTGTGTTTTTATGTAGGCGAAAGATGTGGAAAAATTACTACCATTGGGCATATGGACTTAGTAGAAACAAGTCAATGACATGTGAAACTCCTTTCATGGACGCTGAGTCATATATATATGCTATGAAACCAGCTCCAAAATTAGAAGAAAAGAGAGATTGACGCCTTATAAATCAACCACTTCGAGGGGGAAGCCTCCAATACATTACATAAATGAGAAATTCTTGGATTATACAAATGACCAAAACATCCTTCTATATATAGGAGTCCATGGGCCCACAATATAATCCTAAACAAACTAACAATAACAATGTAAGGGCACAATAATAACAATATTGGGGTTACAAGGGTACAACACTAACAATAAGGGGGCTACACTAATAACAATAAGGGACTAAACTAGTAATATAGGAACTTAGCGTGCCCCTCTCCTTCAAAAAAGTGTTGTCCTCAACGCTTGAGTAGCTCTGGGTGCTTCTGTATAAAATTCGCATCCTCCCATGTAGAATATTCAATGGGTAAGTTCTTCCACTTAATGAGATACTCTGAAATTGATCAATTTCGTAGCTGTCGAGTTCTTGTTTTCGTGACCGCTTCAGGTTCCAATATGATTTTTCCTTCCTCATCAAGTTCTGGCAATACTATTTGAACTGGAATATTTTCACCTATAACCTTCTTTAGGCATGAAACATGGAAAACTGAATGCACTCGCGAAGAAGGAGGAAGCTCCAATTTGTATGCCATAGTACCAATCTTTTGCAACACCTTGTAAGGACCATAGTACTTTGGTGATAATTTATTATCCTTTTTAGCTTGCTTGAGGGACATTTTTTTGTATGGTTGTAGCCATAAAAATACCCATTCTCCTACATCAAAATTTCTCTTGCTGCGATGTTGATCTGCCTATTGTTTCATTCGATTTTGTGCCAAATTTAGGTTATCCTTTAAGAGTTGGACAACTTCTTGTTGATGCTCGATGTGATCTTCCACTGCTTGAACCTTAGAATTTTCTCTTAAATATGATGTGATGGATGGTTGATGATATTCATAAAGTGCCATAAATGGGGTTATTTTTGTTGCAGTATGGAAGGAAGTGTTATACCAGCATTCAGCTAGAGGTAACCATTTGACCCATTGTGCTTTTTTATCAGATACAAAACAAAGAAGATATCCTTCCAAATATTTATTCACTATCTCAGTTTTACCATTGGATTAAGGATGATAATAAGAGCTATGAGCTAATTGAGTACCGAAACAATAAAATAACTTCGTCCAAAAATTTTGAGTAAAAATGGGATCTCTGTTGGTCACAATAACCTTTGGGTTTCCATGTAGCTTTTGAATTGTGTCCATAAATGTAGTAGCAACTGTACTTGCTTTAATGATCCAGATTTATGCAGGAAAGCAACATAATACACATATAACCATAAATACAAATATGTATCAGAAATAGCATTTCATTTCATTAATATTGAAGAACTGAAATTTTCTTACAGACAGAATGGAAATAAACTAGCTAGGGTGTTGGTAGTGAATCTATGAGAAGAGATGTGGTGGCTACAGACCTCTGAAATGTGTTACAAGGAGGATCGAGGACCTATTTATTATTTAGAAATAATGGAGAACCCTAAACGTCCGAAAACCTAACCTTAGGAGATGAGGCGCAAAAACTATGGGCCCCATTTGGGTAAATTGGTGTTTCAACTTCCTGGGACGTAACTTCAGCATACGATTTCCATTTGACGTGTGTGATACATCGTTACAAAGATCTATGAGAGGACTAAAAAATTTGTTGCAAATATCAATTTTGGAGAATAATCATATTCGCTGGAAAACAATGCCCAAAAAATGTCGTTTAGGGCCTCAAAATGGCTCTAGAAGTTCAAGACCCGAAAAACTGCTAAAAATAGTAAGTTGTGCTGAAACTGAAAAACTGAAAGAGATAATGGTGGGCCCCAAGTGGAATAGGTGATTGGCCAGAAAAATCGACCTAGATCATTTAAATGGATGAGATAATGCACAAAAGTGTGCAAACTTGGTAAGTCTATCAACTACCACCATGATGACACTCTTTCCTTCAGACTTAGGTAAACCTATGATAAAATCCATTGAAATCTCCTCCCAATGTTGACTTGGAATGGATAAAGGTTGTAGAATACCTCGGGTCTTAATTTTCTCAAATTTATTTTGTTGGCAAACCAAACATTCCACCACAAAATTTTGAATATCATATTTAAGGGCATCCCAAAAAAATTCTTTCTTCACCCTGTGGTAAGTTTTTAAAAGTCCTGAGTGCCCTCCTAAAGAAGAAGTGTGCAATTCCAAAATAATTTTCTGTTTTAGTTGGGAATTATTACAAAGATATAAGCGATCTTCATACCATAAGGAATCATTTTTCCAACTAAATATATCAGATGTGCTAGGATCTTGCTGCAACTTTTGAATGAGTGTCCACACTCCTTTTTCCTTCTTCCATTCATCCCTTGCTTCGGTTATCCATTCTGGTTGGATAATAGACATTGCACAAAGAAATGCTTCCACCTTTTCGTTCTTTCTTGAGACGCCATATGCAACAACATTTAACTTCCCTATTTTGTAGATTATTTCAAAGTCATAACCGAACATCTTTGTGACCCATTTTTTCTGCTCTTCTGAAGATAGTCTTTGTTTAAAAAAGTGTTTAAGACTGTCATGATTAGTGTTTACCTTGAATTGTCTTCCCATTAGGTAAGGTCACCATTTATTTAGTGCATGTAGTATTGCTAATATTTCCTTCTCAAAAATATCTTTCTGTAAATACTTTCCTTTGATTGGATGACTCTCAGAATAAATGGGTCTTCCTTATTTCATTAAAACAACACCAATTCCATTTCCTGAGGAATCACATTCCACAATAAAGGTTATTGTGAAGTTTGGTGTAGCTAAGACCGGTGCTAGGCACATTGCCTCTTTAAGATGTTCAAAGGCCTTAGTTGCTTTAGGAGTCCATGAAAATTCCTCTTTCTTCAATAATGTTGTTAGAGGTGCTACTATTCTCCCATAATTCTTAACAAACCCAAGATAATACCATGTTAACCCGAGAAATCCGTGCAACTTCTTTATGGTTGTGGGGACTTCCCATTCCTTAATGGTGAAAATTTTGTTAGGGTCTACCTTAACACCCTCGTGAGATACAATATGACCCAGATATTCCACCTCTTGTACTCCAAAGAAACATTTGGATGTTTTTGCATATAATTGTTTCTCTTGCAATAGTTTGAGCACCCTATCAACATGTTGAACATGATCCTTCCAAGACCTATTGTAGATTAGTATATCATCAAAAAATACTAGCACAAATTTTCTAAGGAAGGGTTTGAAAATGGAATTCATCAACCCTAGAAATGTAGAAGGTGCATTAGTAAGGCCAAAAGGCATGACCAGAAATTCATAATGACCCTCATGAGTTCAAAATGTTGTTTTCAGAAGATCTTTATTTTTCACTCTAATTTGATGAGATCCTGAACGAAGATCCAACTTAGTAAAATAAATTTCTCCATGTAATTCATCCAATAATTCATCAATCATGGGAATGGGAAATTGATCTTTAATGGTGAGCTTATTGAGCTCCCTATAATCTAGACACATGCACCATGATCCATCCTTCTTGTGCAACAATAATACTGGAGCAGAGAAAGAACTTTGACTAGGTTGAATTATACCAGCCTCTAACATTTCTGCAATCATATGTTCAATTTCAGTCTCTTGGACATAATGATATCTATAAGGCCTGATGTTTGGAGGAACACTTCCTAGAATCAAATAAATAGAATTATCATGATCACGAATAGGTGGGAGTCCTTTGGGAGTTTCAAACACCTTAGAATGATTGTCCAAGACTTTTTGGATATCTGCAAAAATAGATGATTTTGATGTTGAAACTTCTAGTGAGCGTAATTGTGCAATTGCGCCTCGTTCTTATTTATTCAGAAGATTTGTCCCAACATTAGAGCTTATTATCTTTCCTGGCTTCCCTATAATACCCCATAATTCGAATTCCTTTCCTTTTGAAAAAAATTTCAAGAGAAGTTCTTGAAAATTAAAAACTACCATCCCCAAAGAATTTAACCATTGTAATCCTAGTACAACATCAACACCTCCCATAGGAATGGAAAGCATTTGACTATTCAATACATATTCCCCCATGGTTAGCTTGACATTATGGAATTTTCCAAAGAAATTTATATTTCCTCCATTTGCAACCATCACTTGACATTCTAGAGCTGGGTATAGGAAACAATTCAATTCCTTGGCTACCTTACAATGAATAAAATTATGGGTACTACACGAATCGATCAACACTATTACCTTTTTCTTCTTGATATGTCCTTCTATATTGAGAGTTTGAGGAGTGGTAATTCTTGCCAATGCATTACACGATATGGTCAGACTCATTTCTTCCTCTTCTAGGGTTGGTTCTTGGTGTATATCCTTTTCTTTTGAAGATTCGTGTTCATTTTCTTCTTCCTCTTCACAATCTATGTAAAATAATTTCTTCTCAGCACACTTATGACCTTTAGTGTATTTTCTATCACAACTGTAGCAAAGCCCTTTTGCTCCTTTTTCTTCCAATTGTTGTGGTGTCAACCTTGAAGGCTGTGGAAGTCTACAAGTAGCAACAATTCCATCTTTATATATGTGAGTGGTAGGCTTCCTTGTCGCCATAATTTTACATTCAATTTTTCTTGCCAACCTGAATGCCTTTTCCAATGAATCAGGTTCCCAAATGCGAACTTGATATTGGATGTTATCCTTTAAATTCCATGTGAAGACATCGATCCTGTGTTCCTCTGGAATATCAGTTACCCTTATATTCAATATTTGGAAGTCCTCAATGTGCTCCACCACTAAAACCTTTTGTTTGAGATTTATCAATTAGCTAAAGAAGGTGTTGCTTTTTGTATTCTCATAATGTGCTATCGTTTCCTCCATAAAAATTGACCAAGTGACAATTTTTTTTATGGTAGCAAAGCCATCGATACCATAAAAATGTATTTTGTTCTAAATGTAAAGTTCTAATGCGTACCTTTTGTGTGTTTTTCACATTATTGAGATCAAAATATTGCTCCATCTGTTGTATCCATGTTACGGGATCCTTTCCATCAAACTTCCTCATATATGTCTTTAATTAGAATATGGTGGTTCTTCCATCCAATATTAGATTTTATGAAATCAAAATTAACATTTATTTTGTTCTCATCATGAGTTTCCTCTACTATATTTTCACCATTAGGAAACATTTCTTGTATCAACTTTTCCAAACATTCAATGTATACTTTTATATCCTTATTCATGTTTTCCATGTTGTCTTTCATTTTTTCATCGATCTTAGCTTCCATGTCATCCATCTTAGCTTCCATGCCATCAAAATTAGTTTCCATGCCCACTTTCATGCCATCTATCTTAGCTTCCAAACCATTCATCTTAGCTTCCACGCCTTTCTTCAAACCATCCATCTTAGTTTCCATGCCTTTCTTCAAAACTTCCATTTCATTTTTTGTTTCTCTTTGCGATAGCGAATTTTGGTGCACCTGCTCTTGTAATTTTAATATCTCATGTTGTGTTTCTTTGTCTTCATGAGTCATAGGAGAGCCTTCTGAAGGCTTAATGGGTGTTGAATTCTTTTTAGGGGGGCATTTTAGAACCCAATACTGATATCTATTCTTCAATATGCCCTTGGAATAAATTCAAACTATTTTTTTGAAACGAGACATGTAATTCGAAAAAAATACACACCTTTCTCTTGCTTTTCAGGAGCTTGATATTGAAATTGAATAATCTCTATGATTTCAGATCTTCAATATCTAAAATTCAGCCCTGAAGTAGCCCTCTGAATCTTCTTTCAAATTCCATAGGTCTGACCTGATTTGGATTCTGCAAGACAAAGTTATTCCCAATCTCCCATGACTGGTTCAGTAGAGAAAACTTGTACGACTTGCCACATGTCATTGTTTCCTCCTTTGACTCTAAAATCAATATACCGAAAACTTCAATCCATGTACTTACGACCAATTTTTATAGAATCCTGATCTGACGCTTAGAGAGAGAGTTATGATGTTTTTCCCACGGTCACCTCTTTGAGATGAAATTCGGTAGCCTGCAACAATCCTAACTTCCACATATCATATCTCCAAAAATATTGCGAACCAACATCTGAAATTTTTACAGGAGGTTCCTCAGGATTTCGGCTTTGCACTATAAAAATTCATCTTCTGAAACTTTGTATACGAAAATTTATAGCGAAAATTCCACGATGACTTGTTTTTGTTGAAATTAGGGAGCCTGAAAAACCCTTAACTTCCCCAGATCATATCTCCGAAAATATTGCGAACCAAGATTTGAAATTTTTACAGGAGGTTCCTTGGGATTTTGGATTTACGCTATACAAATATCAGCTTTTGAACCTTTGTAGAATAAAATTTATTGCGAAAATTCCACGATGAACTATTTGGAGCAGTGAAACCCTAGAATCCAAAGCTTTGATACCAAATGTTATGAAGCCAGCTCCAAAAATAGAAGAAAAGAGAGATCAACACCTTAGAAATCAGCCACTTCGAGGGAGAAAACTTCAATACATTACATAAATGAAAAATTCTTGGATTATACAAATGACAAAAACCTCCTTCTATATATAGGAGTCCATGGGCCCACAATATAATCCTATACAACCTAAAAATAACAATGTAAGGGTACAATAATAATTATATTATGGTTACCGGGGTACAAAAATAACAATAAGGAAATAAACTAGTAATATAGGAAGCTAACAATATATATATATATATCTATATATATATATATATATATATATATATATATATATATATATATATATATTCTGATGAAAAGATAACATTCACAGCAAACTGAGTGTTTGGAGGCAGTTAGAGAATGTAAGCAACGAATTCTAAGTAATCAAACACTATGATACTAAAGATAAAATTACAGAACATGAAAGAAAAATACTCATGAGAATATCAATGAATCCCAGGTAAAGAGAAGTAAGTTGCCACTGTATATTACTAATGAAAATTTTTACAAGAGTAGTCTATAGTAAAAACATTATTCAACCCTTTATAACTCTAAAAATATTTCATTTATAGATTGAGGACTCATAAAAAATGATTTTCCACATTTATAGCTTCAAATTCCCACCTCAAATAATTATTTGAAATAGGATTACATCACTTGGAGACTTCTTAGGAATATTTCTGTTTTGTAGACTTTGAATACAAAAAGGACTCTTATTTCAATAAATAACTCAAAAAATCCATTTAATAACCCTTATCAAATGCAACCAACTAATTTTCTGATTGTACTAGAGTTATGATGGTTAATTATACCACATGGATACTAAGCTAGACCTCCTCCAAGTCGAATTTTACAATTTTTATACAAATATGGCTAGTGAAAATTCTGAAAAATATGCCTCAAAGATGAGTGCATAATTTCCAAACCATGATGGTTTTGCAGAAACTGGGATAGGTTTTTGTAGAAGGGCATGTGCTGAAGAAAAACCTTCTTCATTTGGTCAGAAATTGAAGTTGGTTAGAAATTGAAGTTGAAGTCGACTGATAAAACAGTCATGTATAGTAAATTTCAGGAGAGTTCGTTGTGTTTTAATTTCACCACCTTTTGCATAACCTTTGACATTTCTAACTGTTGGAGGGTATTCCTTGGGTCTAATAAGTTAAACACATGCCTCTAGCACCCTATTCCATGTATTTTTAGCTTAAGGAAACCTACAATGAGTTCGTAGTGAAAACTCAACTTCAAGCCTCAAGTTCACTACGAACTTGCCCAGTTTGAATTTTTTTTTTAATTTCTTATTATATTCCTAAAAATCAACTTTTCAACCTACATATGTCTTGTGATTATATTTTAAGACAAAAAGTGACCAAAATTTTTTTGCCTTACCATATTTCAACATCATCATCTTGCATAATCACTTTAAGATCCTTTTCTTCAATTCTTCTTGTACCATCTCCATCGAACCAAACTAATCATTTTAAGGCATTAGAAAACTGATACACTGGACTTGAGACCTTATAAACCTGAATTTAGATGGTAATCTATCCCATGGTGAGGTGGCAAAAGTAATGTTATGTTATGCTTGATGGTGTGTCCACCATGATGAGCTGACAGCCTAACCTTCCTCTATGATGAGTGTCCTCACTAACCAAAGACTCCATTGATTATATTTGACCATAGGTGCTTTAAGAAGACATTTAATGCTTGAAAAAATTTAAAATTCTCTCTTGCTACAAAAACAGATTCTTTAGGCAAGTTCGTAGCGAATTCTAAATGTTTTAAACTGATTTCGCTACTAACTTTGGTATTCTTGTCGAATTCACTGTAATGACCAGATTTTCTCATGCATGGGATATTTTGGATTTTTCTTGTGAAAATAATTTAATGACATGGAATAGGAACACTTTGAACCTTTGGGACTATTAACAAATTCATGAAATTTTATCTATTCTCGTGAATTTGTTTGATAAACACTAGGCCTAATACAAAATGATCTCCCTAACCAACCTAATTGTTATTGATGATAATAGTGGCTCCACTTGGGATGATATTCCCCTGAGGTACAAAAAAGAAACTCTAGCTCCAATGCCTTATCCATTGGGCTGATCCAAAACCTGCAAGCTTATCTTTATTCTAAAACCAAACCACTTATACAAACTGAAAATCGAATAGTGCATGCTTGCAAAATGAAAAATTGATACTGAAACTAATCATGATGAAAACTAAAAAGATGGTTTAGAAATATTATTTATGTATATAGCTACTCTAACAACTGAATACCAAACTTTCAATTCAAGCAATATGAAACCTCCAATATAACTAGTCAAAGAGTTGATCCAACAAGTGAGCTCCTTGACTATTCTTCAGTGGACCATCTATTATCAACTCAGAATAAAAATTGAATCCATAACCTGATATTATAAATGAAAGAAAATCCACCTTCACTAATTATTGAAATTATCTTACCAAAGGATCTTGATAATCATGAAAAATTTCCTCTTTTGATGAAATCAACAATAGGATCCTTGAAAAGACTAAAAAGTATATTGTCTTGATGATCCAAAGGATAATTTTCATTCGTAATTGCAGGTTGTCTCTATTTTATGTCTTCATTTTCCACATCATTCTTGATACAAGGCTCTGACTGTTCATGAAACTATTCAATGGGAGGAACCATATCATGTGTTACATGGATGTTTAGAAATGAAT
The DNA here is from genome assembly GCA_034641835.2 of Pinus albicaulis. NCBI lineage: Eukaryota > Viridiplantae > Streptophyta > Pinopsida > Pinales > Pinaceae > Pinus > Pinus albicaulis. The sequence continues at coordinate 1,237,293,684 of CM076575.1, forward strand.
TTCCATGCATTACAATTAGAAATTCATGTATATCACCATGCAAAAACAACAATTTTTTATCATTTAAATATGTAGTAGGAATTTTTGGGACCACAACTTGTTGATTATTCTCCATTAGTGCTTCCTCATGACAACCTTTAAGCATAGTCAACGAATCAACCTCCTCCCGATTGATGAAAATAAACATGTTTCACATAAGCTTTTCTTTTCTCCTGGCCATTTTCATGTTCCGCAACATTCAAAGGTTCAGAAAATGAACAAAGTGAAGAGCCTTGTAACTAACCAAATTTGTGTTCCTCTTTATCATCTAAATATTGGGAAATCTGCTACAAATTTTCACAAATTTCATAGGATATAACTTGGTTGTCAATGTGTTGATCTATTTCATATTCAAGAAAAGAATACACATATGTTTATTGGAAACCTTCTTGATTATCATGACAACTAACATGAGAAGAGAAATCATAAAGTGCCTCTAACATATCCTCATCCATGCACTCTCCATTATCACCAAGACTTTTAAGATATGGAATAAAAACCTCACAATAATCACAACAGTCTTGTAACAATGATGAAGAAGACTGAGTTTTCTCATAATGTTCTAAGAAATTCCTATGGAAATCTCTTAGAGAGAACAATATTCCCAGTTGCAACCCTTCATAACATGTTCTAGTTTCATCCTCTAGGGTGGCCATAAACATTTTCATGAGACAATCCTTAGGAAACTCAACTCAAAACTTATGTACATGCATATGGAATCTAACCAAGTGAATAGAAACATTATCTTTATTTTCAACTTTACATATAGGAAGATAAGTCAACCAATTAACTCTTGGCATAGGATTTGGAGAACCAGGGATGTGAGATGGACTCACAGGGGCATACCTAGAATTCTTTCTTGCAACAGAACTCATCTTGGAACTTCATCAAGCTACTAATATTCAAGAAATGGACTCACCATGAAGCCATGAATTTCTTAATTCTTCAAGAATGGAGTCACCATGGTAAAAGTAAAGCATTTGAATGCTTCTAACCTCCTGCTACCTTTAAAAGTTCAGTATTTATGTTTGAGCACAAAATTTTGGGAAAATGTATCTTCAGTCTCCCGACAGATGCACCAAAATTTTATCACTGAGTTGAGCCCAATGGGTTGCTTCAATAGTCGACCTAGAGTAACTATTTCAAACATAATTTTAGCTGAAAAATAGCCTTTCTAGCCTGAGAGGGCTCTCTCAAGGATATATAATGATATTATCTAAATGAATCTCGACATATGGCTAACTATGAAATTGGGTTTTAAGTGTGTTTTTATGCAGGTGAAAGATGTGGACGAATTACTACCATTGGGCATATGGAGTCAGTATAGACAACTCAATGACATGTGAAACTCCTCTCACGGAAGTTGAGGCATATATATATTCTAATGAAAAGATAACATTCACAACAGATTAAGTGTTTGAATAAGTTAGAGCATGTATGCCATGAATTCTAAGTAATCAAACACTAGGATAATGAAGATAAAATTACAAAACATGAAAGACAAATACTCATGATAATATCAATGAATCTTAGGTAAAGAGAAGTAAGTTGCCACTATATATTAATGATGAAAAGTTTTACAATAGTATTCTGTAATAAAAACATCAATCAACCCTTTCTAACTCTAAAACTCTCTCATTTATAGAGTGAGAACTCATAAAAATTGATTTTCCACCTTTCTAGCTTTTAATTATTACCTCAAATACCTATTTCAAATAGGCTTACATCACTTGGAGACTTCCTAGGAATATTTCTGTTTTGTAGAGTTTGAATACAAAAAGGACTCTTCTTTCATTAAATCACTCAACAAATACATTTAATAACCCTTATCAGCTACAACCAACTAATTTTTTGAGTGTACTAAAGTGTTGATGTGTAATTATGCCACTTGGATGCTGATCTAGACCTCCTCCAAGTCGAATTTTACAATTTTTATACAAATCTGGCTAGTGAAAATTCTAAAAAATAGGCCTCAAAGATGAGTGCATAATTTCCAAAATCCTGATGGATTTGAAGAAATTGAGAGAGGGTTTTGTAGATGGGCTTGTGCTAAAGAAAAAAATCCTTCAAATTTCCAAAATGATTTTCATTTGGTCAAAAATTGAAGTTGAAGTTGACTGCTTAAACAGTCATGTACATGAAATTTCTTGAGAGTTCATAGCATTTTAATTTCACCACCTTTTGAATAACCTTTGAAATTTATGATTGTTTAAGGGTATTCCTTGGGTCTAATAAGCTAAATACATGCCTCTACCACCCTCTGCCATGTATTTTTTCAAGGATTTTTAGCTTAAGGAAACCTACAACGAGTTCATAGCGAAAACTCGGCTTCAAGCCTGTAGTTTGCTACGAACTTGCCTAGTTTGACAGATTATTTTGTAATTTCTGATTATTTATAAAAAATCATTTTTGCAGCCTGTGTATGTCTTATGATGATAGCTTAAGACAAAAAGTGACAGAAAATGTGTTTCCTTACCATATTTCAACATCATTATCTTGCATAATCATTTTAAGACCCTTTTCTTCAGTTATTCTTGTACTATAACCATCAAACCAAAATAATCATAATGAGGTGTTAGCCAACTAATACATTGAAGTTAAGACCTTGTAAACTTGAATTTAGATGGTGAGCTATCCAATGGTGATGTGGAAAAAGTGATGTGTTGTTATGCTTGATTATGTGTCCACCATGATGAGCTGGAAACCTAATATTCCTCCATGATGAGTGTTCTCACTAACCAAAGACTCCATTGATACTCAAGGACCATCCCAGCTAACTAATGTGCTTCAATAGGACATTTAATTCTTGAAAAAATTTAACAATCTCTCTCACTGCAAAACTAGAGTTTTTAGGCAAGTTTGTAGTGAATTCTGACTGTTTTACACTGATTTCGATACAAAATTTGTATTCTTGTCAAATTCACTGTAATGGCCAGATTTTCTCATGCATGAGATATTTTGGATTTTTCTTGTGACAAGATTTTAATGACATGGAATAAGAACACTTTGAACCTTTAGGACTATAGATAAATTCATGAAATTTTATCTATTTTCATGAATTTGTTTGATAAACACACTAGAACTAATGCAAAATGACCTCCCTAACCAACGTAATTGTTATTGATGATAACAACTTACATGTCTACCATGTGTTTGACGAAATTTATAGTATGTTATGGTCATTCTTGGTCAATTTTATGACTCAATTTTGAATTTTTAGCCTTATTCTCATGTCATTAATGATTCTCAAAAGTTCCAGGAGGTTTTGGGTAGTGGTTTGGAGATTGACCTGGAATTTAGGCTCAGATATCGAGGCCGTGCCCTATGAACTAGACAATTTGGGTCACAACCACACCTAGGTAGGCTTGTGCATGTAGTTGGAGGCCTATAATTGCATGGAGGCCTTGTCATGAATGCGCTTGGGGATTAAATTGTGTGGAAAGGAGCCTTGGCTTAGTATTTGATCACCTGGGGTGGTTCTTTTGACCCTGAGTGTCTTATAGCCCTGAGGGATTAGGTGTGTTTTTAGTTTGTCAGCTCCACTTCATTAACAAAGCTTGGAGGTTGGTTCATGTCATAGTAACTCTTTGTCTCAGGTTTACCTGGAAGGATGGTTAAAGTGGGTAAATGTGGGAGGGGTGTTACATATTTTCTCATTCTGGTGATTATTTTCCATAGAATCGTACCCATATTGATGATTCTATGTGGTGATTTCACTCTTGGCGATGGCAGATCTAAGGAGTCAATCTTTGGAAATAAATTTCATGATGAGAACATTAAACTCAAGAACATAAGATTTAGTATGCTAATTTACAATTCCCTTTTATTGTGTCATATTTCTATTACTATATGAGTGCATTATCAAATTTAATGATAAACATTATTCAACTTCTTTGTGCATAGAAAAACTTTTATCGAATTGAATTATACTCAAATTCAAACACCAACATAAACCAATTAACTTAGCCAAAAACCAAGACCCCCTTTAGCAACTCCCTTCATCCCATTAAAACATTCCTCTTCCAATTACATGGATGAGTCCACTTTTCATTCATGGAAATTTTTATAGATGCACTAATCCCCCTTGATTAATTAACTAAGAGATGGATTCCTTTGGTGGTTTGGATTTTTCCACATTGTTAATAAATAAAAAACAATTGGGAATTCTTGATATAAGTGCTCAAGGATTTAGAATTTTTTTTATTTAAAATGCAGCTTCATAGGTCATGTCCATTATGTAGGGATTAGAGGGAGTAGTGAAAAGCTTCCTATTTCTTTAGTTTCTTTATTTTCTTTCCTTGTTGCTTCTTATGTGACACTAAATTTATTCAAAGTAATTTCAAACGTGTTGTAATACCCATCAATGTTATGTTGACGTAAAACATGACAAAAAATGGTTGTAAAATCAAACTGAATTGTTATTACACATGCCAAAAACTATTGTAACACCCCCTAGTGTGGTAAATCGTTGCAACGCCACATATAGATTGCTATAACATCACTTTTGTAGCTATTTTAACACATATGTTGTATCTCTTGTAGAATGTATTGTTGTGACACATGTTATGCGGAATTATGAATTACGGATAAAACATTCTTACCTAAATGTGGTGCTATGCATTTAGAACAACAGGTTAAAGACTTTGCAGATACTTTTCCTAATAGTAAATAGACACACAGAATAGATCAAGAAACCTACTTGGGGTCTAAGCACTTCCTATTCTTCTTCTGTCGCTCTTGCTATGGCTTCAAATCCATGCTAGATCACCAAAATATTTCCTGCAAGAATGAACACTAAACAACAAATAGATTGCAATATACAGATGCCTATTCAAGTTATTTAGTTAAATAAATGAACCATGAACCATATACATCGGATAAGAATTCATAATAAGAAAGATAGAAACTTATACAGATACATATGTGGGAAAGTAAGCAGCAATATTTATTAATGGATAGAAGGGATGGTTACAAACGGTGATTGATTTGATTTCACCATCTCCAGCATCATCCTAGCCTCATCACAATGAACATCTCTCCATCATAATATCACTCAAATCAATCCTCAATTGAATATCAACCAGCATTTCTCTACTCAATTTCTTCCTTTCCAAGCACTAGGATATGTGCTCAATTTATAGATGAGTTGAAGGTAGTTTTACAATAAATGAATTTCTAATAATAGGAAAGAAATTTTCCCAATCTCAGAGGTATCAAATGGACACATGGATTTGAAGTTTGACACATATGCACTCTTCTAGAAGGCATTGACAAAGTGGAGATTCCGGAACAATGAGAATTTCGCTCCCAATTTTACCAACGCACCCTTGAGTGTCAAGAAGTGCTTTGCAGAGCACCCTTTGAATGGAGGTTTCTACATATGGAATGCACTTATCCCCTTGAGAGACTGTGTTGGTGAGCTCATAGGTTATATAAAATGTACTTCAAATCTTGGAAACCTTGCAATGGAAGTCATGGATGATTTGCTCTTATTCTTTGTCTTAGGGAATGTAGCAATTGAAATGATAGGGAATGATAGACCCTATTCATTGGTTCTGGATGATGTCCATTTTAACCAAGACATTGGGAATGGTGCCCAAATTGACCTATAACAGGTTGCCCCCTAAAGCATGAAGTCAGAATAATAATAACAATATTTTTTGATTGACATGCTTTAAACTGTGATGGGCTGGAGCTGAAGCGGAGTGGTGACCTACATCAATCTTATAATACATTACATCATGATACTCTTAATCACAAATTCTTTAGGGAAGGCATTCCCATGCTCAACATGTAAACTATCTAATAACATGTACATAGTGTAGAGAGTCGTCTACATTGGAATGTTTCCAAATACAGACATGCCTACAGATATAGGCCCATGTTCGGATGACGATCTGTATGTAAGGTCACCGTATAGATGATGTGTACAAAAATCTTGAAATTGCAGCCTAGATGGCTGAAACTAGATCCGGGGTCTTCTTATCTCATTCACTCGATCATTCGGGTACAATTCTAGCCATGCAAATATATTATTTGTAGTCGAACATGGTAAGAAATCATTTAATTACTAGCCACTGATCTGATCTATTAACAAACGCGAGAGAACCACCATTAATGTCAATGGCCCTAAAGGTACCACAGTACATTTTGTAAGGCGTGAATACATGATTTTATGTCGAACGCCAAAAAAAATGTTTTCGTCAAAAGTCCGAAAGCGATGATCTTGTCGATGTTGTAGCAAACCTCATGCTATTGGAATACGATGTTTTTATGTGAACTTCCTAGATGATAATTTGACCTTGACTGGAAACCACTTTATTGTGAAATGGGAGTTACTGATTTCGAAGAAAAAGGATGACTTGATATAGCAATGTTCAGGGATGACTTTCATGAGAATGAAGGTCTATGAGTTTTGCAGAAGGATGAGTATTCATTGGTGACTTATCTTGAACATATCGGTGACACTGAGATGAGTTGGCAACATTGACCCAAAACCAAAGTGAAGGTATGATAAACCATAGGTATGAATGAATTGTCAATAATATTACCCAACCCAAACAGTCATGGTAATGGAGTGAAGCGTCATGTTCAAGAGTGACCTACTACTGTAAAAAGTTCTGTTCACTTTCCCTAATTTTCCTCGGTCATTTTTCAACCAGTACGTCTTTATTTTTTAACAAGCTTGAGGAGGATAACATATGCTTGATATCTAATTCAACCCTTCGGGCGAACAATGTATCACTATTTAATAATTTAACGAGTCCAGTGATGAATGAAACTTGATTCTTGCCATGATCAACAAGCTCGTCGCTATTTTATGTTTTAACTCGCCTAACGACAATGGCAGCCTGGTCCTTTTTCATATTTAGAGAGTTTGAAAAAGAGGACGAAAGAAAAATCCATAAGTAATTTTTCATAGAGTTATCGCTCAGATCTGAAAAAGTGTAAAATAATATTTGAGAGAACCTCTTTAGTCTTGTTTGACTAAGGTATTCATTTTTCGTAAATAATCTATCGCAGTGCAGAAAAGGGTTAAACTTATATTGAGTAGATATCAATTCATTTACTTTTATGAGCTCGAAAAGACAAGCGCTCGACAATCTTTTCACATTATCGATGTCTGAAAAGAGCTAATAGAAGAATCAAGGGGTTCCTTTTTTGTTGTTATAGATGCTCGAAAAAGAGATAAAATTGCACTTCAAGTCTTTTTTCATTTTTAACAAAGCTCGAAAAATAAGGATAAAAGTATGCTTTGTGGTCAAATCATTCTTTAAATAATTTTGCACAACTAATCTGTTCATCAGTTGTAAAACCTATTCATAACAACATCAAAAGGATTTAAAATACCTTTTTCATGATAAAAATATAATAAAACCATATTCACAACAATAAATATTCATTGCAAATAATCAAATGACTAATAAAAATACTTTTACTATTCATTTTTACCATTGAATAGTTACCATTTGCATTTTGGGGCTCTGAACCTATTTTTTGCCCCTGAACTTCAGTTGTTGATTGTGATCGATTCTGTGGATATTTTTCATGTTTTTTTGATCCATGAACCCTCTTTTTCTTTCAGAAGTCAATTCATTTCCTTTCATTGCAAATTTTTAGGGTTTTGAGCCCCTTAGGGTAAATTTTGCTTTCAAAGATGGAAACGAACCCTTGAGCATTGAAAATTGCTCTTTAGAGCACCTATATTGAAGTATAGCTACATATGCAATGTATTTTCCCTTGTTCAATATTGCGTTGGGTGCAATCTCCATTTTTTATTCTTTCACTATGCTCAAAATTTGTCTAATTTTTTGCATTAAAATTATTCTAATGAGTCTTATGGTTATGTTTCAGGATTTAATTGGACTATAATGACGATTACATGGAGAGAAAGAGAGCATGAAGAACATAATATGGCTGCCCTAAATTATTCGGGTACAGTAAGAGACCTAAGATATTGTGGGTTGTTAAAGTACTTTTGCTTGTCAGGGATGAGGCAACAAATAGAACTCTTGGAGTTCCTAGTTCAAACATGGGATCGAGCTATCGAGGCATTTCACATTAGGAACAAAGTGGTTCCCATTATAGTGGAGGACGTATATTTTCTCACGGGTTTTTTGAGGAGAGGCTTGCTCATTTCCCTCTCAGGGTCTGCCCTTGGAGGAGAGACAGTGAGAGACTATGTTTTGCATTATTTCTATCCAGGGGAAGAGCTAAGAAAATATGGGAAGATAAACATCCATGATGTTCAAGATTTTCCTTTGAGAACCATTCTTTTCACAATCACAAAAATTTCTGGCACCGTTACACTACATGTAGCGAATAGATCATATATGCAGTAGTGATAGAGTACATGGAGCCAACAGTATTTAACTGGTCTGAAGTTGTACTTTCCCAAATAAAGGAACAACTGAACAAGATAAAGGGAGGAAGGAAGAAAAAATCCAGTTATGGTTCGATCCTCATTTCATTTTCCTTAGAGCGGATTCCACTAATGCATCCTCAGCATGTGACGCTGGGTGTATCTAACCTTAGATATCTGAGGATGCAGAGATGAGTAGAACTAATGGGTAAGAATGTAGGCCAATCAAACATTGTGTTCTCGACTACGTTCTTCACTTGGTTCAAGCGACAGGTTGTTGCCATTAATGAGTATGCATACGTAGGCATCGATTTCTTAGGAGATCTAGACTTAGCCTTACCAGAAGGTGCTCAGTGGGGTGCAATAGGTAATAATGTTTTGACCATGTTTTTAATTTTCCTAATATTTATACAATGTTTTGGTATTTTTTGATGTTTTCCCAAGACTAAACTAAATTTTTGATGTAATTCAGATTTTGGTCGAGTTCAACCAGTGGAGGAACCAAAACATGGGGCAGATGAACCAGCAGAGAGGGCTATCGGGAGAGTAGTCCTTCATGATTTAGACATGGCTGAGAATCTGACTGAGCTTAGGCAACACATAAAGGGTTTGATATTCAGGATTTTGGACTGCCAGATCAAAGAGTTACCCATGCTACTGTAGGCCACAGTATAGGCATTCCTAACCGCTGGATGTGGTTACTGGGTAGGATAGCTAGATCTATATCATGTTACCATGAGCATCACTAGTTTTACTTTCGACATGTTGCATGCATTTTGAGGTCAGATGACCAATGTGTCTTGGGCACAATTTTTTGTAAAAACCTATAACTATCTATCTATTTGATTTCAATGTTTTCCTATGTTTATTGTGTAATCCTATTCAATTATGTGAATGTATCTTTACATGTGTTGCAAATGTATTTATAAAACTTGATTAGCTAAAGAATAAATCAATGTGTTCAAATTTCTGAAAATGTGTTGATATTGAATAAAATAAAAATGTCTTTCCAAAGGTCGAACTCTTAGGAACAAATGATGCAGTGTTGGTTTTATAACAGTATAAACACTAGTACGTTGTAATACCACAAGTTGTGAGTCTAACCTTATAACGATCTGGTTAATACGATATGAAATGGCATCAGAGAGAAGTTCAATCAACTTGCTATACTCAACAATATTGTTTTTCGATCTACCAATACAAATCCCTTGAAAACTCACTAACTCATCATTTGGAGTGAAAATGGCCCACGTTGCAGAAGATAGATTCTGTTTATTAGGACTAGCACCATCAGCATATCCAACAAATGGTTCCAAAGATTCAGACATTTGTAATGAAATGCAAAGAGGATTACTAACATCAAGAAAACTCTAAAAACAAACTAAGATAGTGAATGCAAATCAATAGACTATATATATATATATATATATATATATATATATATATATATATATATATATATATATAATACAAAAAATCACTACGCACATGATTAAGCATAGTAACGTTTCAGATACAACCCATTTTGGGGTCGCGCCAACGAAATTCCATCGTAATCCACCAACTCATAAGCACCCTTAGCAAGAACACTTTTGACAATATAGGGGCCATGCCATAATGGCTCAAATTTCCCTATACCTATTACATTGGCTTCTTGATCATAAAGAAGGACCAAGTCACCCTCTGAGAAAATGCGAGGCTGGACATTTTTGTTGTATTGCGCCTTTATACGTCTCTTATGTGCTTCATTAGCCAATTGAGCTTCACGACGTGTTTCATAAATATGGATGAGGTTAAAAAGAAGTGCTTCTTCTTATGAGGTGTCAGGTAACAAGTCAATTGCGATTTTTAACGTCAGTATTTCACATTGGATTGGCAAGATAGCTTCCAGGCCATACACCAATTGAAAAGGAGTAAATCTAGTTGCATTTCTCACCAAAGTTCGATATGCCCACAAGGACGAGTACAAGATCAAATGCCAGTTTCTTTTACGAACTCCTATCATTCGTTGAAGCATATGTTTAAGAATTTTGTTGATAACTTCAACTTGTCCATTTGATTGTGGATAATGAGTATAATTATCATGTGAAAATCCTAACTTGGTAGTCAATTCAGTCATCATGTAGTTGCGAAAATTATTCCCATGATCTGTAACTATAGCCTGTGGAACCCAAAACCGTCCAATAACATGATTAAAGAAAAAAAATGCAAATTTATGTCCTGTGTTGTTGAATGTAGGCATCACTTCGACCCATTTGGTAAAGTAGTCTACTGCAACAGTAATATAGCCATGCCCCTCAAATGAACAAGGGTTACAGGTCATGAAGTCAATTCCCCATTTCTAAAATGGTCCCATAGAGACAATAGGATTCATTGGTGCTGGAAGTTTGTGGATTTTACAATAAAAAATATAACATGCATGACAACTTCTGACCGCGAGGATGTAGTTGCGCAATATGGTAGTCCAAAAATAATTGGCATGGAGTATCTTCTACGTGGTAGCGTATCCAAATAAATTTCCACCACAAGCCCCATCATGACAATCGTTTAAAAAAATTTCAGTCTCCTGATGAGTGAGGCACCTTCTTAAAATAGTATCGACACCACGACAATAAAGTGTATCGTCGATGATCAGATAATATTTGTCTTGGTATCGAATACGTCGTTGTTTAGAGCGAGAGGTATCAGGCTAAAATTTTTGGGTTTGGAGATAAATGATAAAATATCCATACCAAGGATCAGATGATCCTATCAGAAACAGAGACTCCTCAGGAATTTATGGTTCAGACGTAGTAGCAGTATTATCAGAGGGAAGGTCATAGAGAAGCTCTGCCAAAACTAAATACTTCTATGACTTGGATTTGATGAATTCCAAATTAGATTCCTACAAAATGACAATCCATTTTGAATACTTTCCCCTGAGTAATTGACGTGATAATATATAAGTCATGGGGTTGCAATCCAAAACGACAATGGTCTTTTGGAATAGGATATAGTTGCGAAATCTTTGGACAACTTGAACAGCTGCTAAGGAAAGATTTTCTATGTATGAATACTTAACTTTCATATCATTGAGAATACGACTAAAATAATATATTGGATGTTCTATCCAATTTTCTACTTGGACCAATACCATAGCAATGGTCGTATCAGCCGCGGCGATATATAAGAAATAATTGTTCTGATAATTAGGGGGATACATTAATGACACCCGGACAAGAGTATCCTTGACAGCACCGAAATAAGCTTGTGCAACTTGGTCCCAATGGAAGGGAACCCACTTTTTCAAGAGTCTAGTAAATCCTTTAGCCATTTCAGCGTAGATGGGTATGAACCTCCTTAGGAAGTTAGCCTTTCCATGAATTTTCTGTATCTGAAGTAAATTTGATGGTGCAGGAAAATCAAGAATGGCCTGGATATTCAATGGGTCTATTCAAATTCCTTCTTTTGAGACTACGAATCCAAGAAAATGACCAAACCCAACACAAAACACACATTTATGTGGATTGAGGTTTATTTTTCAGTGTCAACATCGTAAAAATATGGCTCTCAAATGCATCGGATGATCATTTTGATTTCGTGAATGTGTGGGTAAATAATCTAGATAGGGTTGAACAATATGTTTTATGTCATTGAAAGCATAATCCATTATTCTCTGAAAATTATCCTCGGTGTTCTTTAAACCAAAAGGTAGTTTCCTATAAGAGAATATGCCCCAAGGACAGATGAATGTTGTCTCATGTTGATCCTCTGGGAAGATGTTGATTTGATTGTAGCCAGAAAATCCATCCCTAAATGAAAAAATTTCACATCCAGCACAATCATCAATAATCTAGTCGATAAAGGGAGTAGGATATTTGTCTTTTGGAAAAGAAAGATCAACATACCAATAATTGACGCACACTCTGATGGTTCCTTGTTTTTTCATGACAAGAACAATGTTGGAAACCCACTGAATTAACGGAACAGGTTATATGAAACCAGCACGCAATTTTTTTTTTAACTTATACTTTAATGGCAAAAGCCTTCTTCGGATGAATAGGATGAAGGAGTTGACGTATCGGCTTGACATCAGGATACATATTAATAGTGTGTTCAGGTATACTAGTGTCAATACCTGGCATCTCCACATAAGACCAGGCAAAGATATCCTGAAATTCACGAAATAGAGAGCGATGTGTTTCAAGTTCTGATGGAGACCAAGACATGCCAACAGGAATATTTTCTACCTTGCCAGGTTTGGTCGAAATATCAATAGAAATAGTTTCTTCAATATTTGGCAAATTTCTCTTGGAATCGATTACATTAATAGGTAAATAATTCAAAAAGAAATTTTTGATCAATGGGTGATATAGTTCACTAAGATAATCCTCATAATCAGGAATATGGGAATGATGATGATAATCTTCCCAAGTTCTCCTTCTAACATCATGGTTTCCAAAATATTCTCATCTATCAAGAAATTTGAGGAAAAAGGATCATATGGAGTACCAAAATCTAAGGAAAAATCAACCTAAACAACTAGTGACATTGATTTCAGATTCACCGCCCATGCTAGATAGATTGATTGCTATGCCAGCTCAATAGGGTTGGGCAGCAAAAGCTCATCCAATGTAACAATTCAGAATCACCTGTACTCTTCCTTAAGCTAAATGGAGTGTAAAATATCATGTAGCAGGTCTCTATACATGCAATTTCCGCCGACGTCGCAGGCGATGGTAATGCAAAGGTTACCATGAGAGTGGAATCCTTTAAGAGTCCTACACCAATGTCCTGAAGCGCTACTTGGGATGCGTGAATGAATGAAACAATTCCAAATACCTGTGAAGCGAAGGTAAAGAAGGATAGATGATTAATGACTGTGATGGCACATTTATATGGAAAGGTGATCATTCTAAAATATGTAGAAACAATTTCAGTAATAGAATATACCCATGGCATGTCTGTCAGTATTTTATCCTCAAATACTTGGCAATATTTTGGTTCGCCGCCGCTTGTGCCTGTTACGCAGAATCTGTTGGCTTTTAACAGAGGAATTAGTCAACCGTTAGGGATCCTTCCCAAATTGCTTGTTATTTTGGGAGGGAAAACCATCCATATGGACGTGATGGTTGTTCTTGGCCACTTGGAATTTAATTTACTCTTGGGCCACAATTAAAACTATGCCATGGGAGCGCTTGTCTCCTCCCTCTTTCGTGTGATGTGTTTTCCGCACCAAGGTCGGATCGTGACCATCGATCAGCTTGCATTCTTTGGTCTGAATATGGAAGCTAGTCCACCATCATCCCTGCCAGATCTTTATCAGTCAGTCATGTCATCCCCACCACATGTCAATTATGTGGCTACCTGTCCTGTGCCCATATTCAGTGATAGTGCCATTGTACATCATGTACTGGGGGCATTGGGTCCAGACTTCCAAGATGTTTTCCTTCCATCGGACGGGCAACCCTTGGAATCTATGACTTCTTATTCATTATGATGAGGTCTGTCGAAGCATAGTTCATTTTCTTGTGTCAATCTCCTTAAAAAATGAAACAAGGTTTTCGGAGCACAGTTCGTTTTCTTGTGTCAAGCTCCTTAAAAAAATTAAACAAGCTCTTCGGAGCATAGTTCATTTTCTTGTGTCAAGCTCCTTAAAAAATGAAACAAGCTCTTCGAAGCACAATTCGTTTTCTTGTGTCAAGCTCCTTAAAAAATGAAACAAGGTTGTCAGATCAGAGTTCCTTGTCTTGTGCCAAGCTCCTTAAACCATGAAACAAGGTGTCTTGAGGATAGTTCTTTTAATGTGTCAACCTCATTAAAATAATGAAACACGTTCCCGTTCAATTCGAGTCTTTGTAAGATCTCGTAAAATCCCAGTCGAGTCTTTCTCTTGATCTTGTTTATTAACCTTCACTCCATTTTCTATGGAATGAAGCTTGGAGGGCATGTACCTTGAATTGAGTCACAATAATGGGGGCATGCTTAATTTTTCAAGCATAGTTTGTTTCCATTTCAAGCTTGTGTAAAAATGAAACTAGTTTCAAGCATAATTTATCTTTGTTTCAAGCTTGTGTAAAATAAAACCAACTTCAAGAAAATTTTCTTGATTTCAAGCTTGTGTAAAAATGAAACCATTCCCATTTTACCTCTTGTGATTTCCATTTTATCATCCTGTTTTTGCCAGATGAGCCTTGGTTTTCTCACTCCATCGTCACTATCTTCTTGGTCGATCATATGCCTTCACTTGGTTGTTTTACCTGTCCCTGAGGAACCACTACGATGAGTGGTCTTGTTAGCCAGCCTCTTAACCTTTACTTGTTCTGAGTAGTTCCACCATCACAAGAACTAGTTGTTGCCTTTTATACCACTCGTTCCTCCAGGAGGAGTCACCTTTTAGCTCTTTTCTGATTCTTTAAAATTGAAAATATTTCTGAGATGCTTGTCGTTCTGAGATCGTTAAATTGGCTACAAAACGACATCTACCCAATATACGTTTACCCCTTTTTCAGGCTGGGATAGATTATTTACGAAAAAGGAATACCCTATCATATCGCGACTAGGAGGTTCTCTCATACATAGTTTTCTACCTTTTTGGATCTGAGGGACTATCTATGAAAAGGGACTGTCGGAGTTTTCTTTTCCACTGTCTTTTCAAACTCTCTAAACATTAAAATACGTTGAGTTCTTCCTTTGTCAGACTCATTAAAACCTGATGACTTCGGATCCATCGCAATGACGTTGCTCGAGTTGCTCCTTCCTAGGGCTCGTTAAATGTACTAGGTTGGATTTGTCCAAAGGAAAAACTTATATGACAAGCATATGCTATCCTCTTCAAGCTTGTGTAAAAATAAAGAGGTAATCGCCAGAAATGGTGGGGGGAAATGGAACCAGTATCATCATTGTGTCGGCAGTATGTCACTCTTGAACATGCCACTTGTCTGCATTCGTGTTAGGTTGGGGACATCTCATCTCGTTCCCTGCTTTCCTTCATGGGTTTGGGTAATCTCTTTTACCGCTCATCTACTCTTTGCCATTTCATCATGACCTCAGATCCTTTGATGTCAAATACTGCCAAATCCAGTGTCGTGCCATCGATATGTTCAAGAGAAGTTGGCCTCTGCAGTTTTCAACCTCCCTCTGATTCTCTACTGATCTTGATTCACAAACATCATGTTCCTCTGTCTCGCATCGATGATGTGGGAAAAATTATGGCCCACCTTCGATCAAGGTCACTTCTTGTAGACTTTAGCTCATTATCCAGGAAGCTGATCTAAATACTCCCTTCAGGTACCTTGGAGCTTGCATGCCTCAATGGCAAGTTCTTCACATTCGATGCAAGGTTTTCATTATTGACCTTCGATCGGATGATTCTATGGGTGTTCGATGCCAGCTCACTATTCACATTCCATGGATTGTAAATATAGTACCTTGAGGGCCATCCTCATTATTGGTGGTTCCTCTTGCGTCTATTAACAACTTTCATTATTGGCTGGTAATTAGACGATGTTCTTTCATGTTCAACTTCAGCTTACTTATTCACATGCTCGGACTTGTACTCGGTTCGAGTCGAGATGGATCACAAGACCATGGATTTTGTCTGATTAAATCCAGGCTGCGTATTTTTGTGGATTATCATGATTAGCTACATGACTCATTTGACTGGATGGCTACGACCATACCTGAGTCTACTTGTTGATCCTTCTTTAATGGATGGCTATGCCCATACCTTGGATCCTGGTTATTGTACACTCTACTATGGATGGTTGTGCCCATACCACATATCATGTATCAGAGATATCAATTGTACTTGTATTTGCAGGTCTTTTGACGACAGTGTTTTCAGTTGGGTGCATTCTCATAAAGCATTTCACCCCTCCCTCTCTCTCGGACCTCATGCTTTAGGGGGCATCTGTTACACAGTAGTTTTTCACCGTCCCTGCAATCCCCATCTCGCACATTGGAGGGTCATTTCTATGACTAATTAGTAGTGTCATGCCTTGCAATTACCATCATTTCATCCCTTGCCATGAGTACAACATTCCCTCTATTGACCATTTCCTGAGCAGACCACTAAAAACACCTGCTTTTTCCTTGGTGCTGGTAGCCCATTATGCCCTCGCGCCAATGAGGAAAATTAACACTGAGCCCACGCCATTTGGTGCTCTCTCCCAGTTAAGCATCTGCGCCAATCTATTTATGTAATTTTTTTTTTTAAAAAGAGACAAAGTTTCGATCACAACAACTTTTTGGATGAGTCATAGGGAGTGGTTCGAATGAATAACCACGACCTTCCTCCTTTAGCCTCTTGTTTCCACCTTATGGGGAAACCTCCCAAGGGATAAGGCCTCCCTTCCACTATTGTAAGGATCCCAACCTCCTCCTCTCCTCTATAAATATAGCCATCTTCCATTGATGTGCTAGATGAATGGTTGAAGGTTTGAACATGTTCTAGCCGAACTTGTAGGAAGGAAACTATAGCCGGACAACTATTGAGAGCCAAGTCGAAGAGAGAGAGCTTTGTCCAGATTCCCGACAGGATTTTTTAAGAAACGCTCCGCTGTCAGCCCCACTGAAGGAAGATCATAGCATTAGATCATTTGGTTGTAATCTCCCTTTTGTCATTTATAATATAAGAAACTCTAATTTTGGTTCCATTCATGTGTTCATTTCTTTATGTAATGCAATGAATTATATCCTCTTTGACTGATATATAATTATATGCTTTAGATTTTATGTTGTATGTCATTGTTTCCTTGCATGTGTATAGGTGTTCGGACGTGTCAAACAGAAGGATCGTGATCTGTCAAGTGAGGGATAGGAAACATCATCTTTTCTTCAACGACAACTGCGTGGAATTTTAGGTAGGCTACTCATCACGATATTTGTATTTTTGTAACTAGGAACCCACACCATTACGTGACTTGATTGTTTCTATACCCGATCTGGGCTAGTGGGATCGCCTCTTTCCGCAGAGGGGATTTACCTCTTCAACAAGGGGGGAACAGACATCTACACAAAAAACAAGACCCAAATAAGAAAAAAAAAGCTCACAAAGGACATCAAACCAAAACATGCACAAAAATGAAAAAATAACCTATGTACACATATCATGCATGAATAACCTCAAGCATAATACTTTTTGAGGTACAAGCCATTTCTGGGCTATGATAAAGGATAACCTTCATAATAAATGAGCTCATAAGCCCCATTTGGCAACACACGTTTAACGATGTAGGTCCCGTGCCACATGGGTTGGAATTTTCCTGCCCCCTGCTTGTCATGAGCTTGGTCATATAGGAGAATGAGATTGCCTTCGATGAAAGAACGAGGGGAAACTGTTCGGTCAAAATGGGCTTTGACTCGCTTCTTTTATGCTTCGATGACCAAGGCAACCAAGCGACAAGTTTCATCCAATCTCTCTAAGTAGAGAATACGTTCTTCTTCAAGCGAAGTATCAGGTAGTAATTCCACAACTATTTTGAGTGAAGGGATTTCACATTCAATTGGAAGAGTGGCTTTCAGATCGTATACCAACTGAAACGGGGTAAACCCAGTCACACTCTTAACTAACGTTCGGTATGCCCAAAGAGCTGAGAACAACATGAGATGCCAATTTGATTTATGGATCCCAATTGTTCGTTGAAGCATTGTAACAAGAAATTTTTTGATAGCTTCAACCTAGCCATTAGCTTGAGGGTAATAAGGTGTTGAGTTGTTGTGACGCAGGCCCAAATTAGATGTAAGCTCCGCCATCATATATTCCCAAAAATGAGAACCATGATCAGTGACGATGGCCTAAGGAACACCAAACCGAGTAATAACATGATTGAAAATGAATTGTGTGGTTGTCTTACCGTTCGTAGCCAGTGTAGGCATTAATTTGGCCCATTTCGTGAAATAATCAGCGGCAATGATGATATAGGCATTCCCCCCAGCCGAACAAGGGTTACACGTCATAAAATCGATGCCCCATTTAGCAAAAGGACCCACAGTAATGACAGGATGTAGAGGGACCGGTGGCGCACACATCTTGCATTTATATATCTAGCATGCATGACATTTGCGTACTGCGAAAATGAAATATTTAAAGATAGATGGCCAGAAATAGTCACCACGAAGGATCTACTATGCGGTGGAATAACCAGACATGTGACCACAAGAGGCACCATTGTGGCATTCATTTAAAACTCTGTCAGCCTCCTCAATGGTCAGACATCGACGGAGCACAGAATCGACTCCAACACGATAAAGGGTATCTCCAACGATACGATAGGGTTGTGACTGATGCCGAATGCGGTGTCGAACATCCTTCGTCAAATTGGACCTGAAAGTAGAGGTCTGGAGGTACATGATGATATCACTGTACCACGGATCGAGGGTGCTAATCAGAAAAAGGGTTTCATCTAGAATATGATCCTCGGATTGAGAAGGAGCAGAGTTTGCGGGGAGAGAACAAATCAAATCAGCAAAAATAAGTGATTTCTTTGATTTGGATGTAGTAAAATCCAAATAAAAATCTTGGAGGATAATGATCTACTTTGAGTATTTCCCCCCAGAAACTGCCGAGACAAAATATAAATCATGGGGTTACAGTCAGAAATCATGTTCATCGTGTGTAAAAGAATGTAGTGATGAAAACTTTGGACGGCCTGGACCGCAGCCAACACTAACTTCTCGACATGTGCATAATGAATTTTAGGGTCAATAAGGTTTCGATAAAAGTAGTAAACAACATGCTCCTTATCGTCATCATCATCTTGAACCAAAACCATGGCGATCGTGCTGAAGGCGGAAGCAAGATAAAGGGTGAAATCACGATGGTAATTCAGAGGAAGTAATAGGGGAGCATTGATGAGCAACATATTAAGCCTATAAAAAGACTACTGAGCAATATCATCCCAACAGAAAGGGACGTCCTGCTTTAAAAGTCGTGTGAATCCTTTGGCTACTTCGGCGTAGTTTGGGATAAAACGACGTAAGAATTTTTCTTTCCCCTGGAGACTCTAGAGCTGGTGCAACGAGGATGGGGAGGGGAGATTAAAAAAGCCTCAACCTTCAGTGGGTCAAGGAAAATTCCACCTTTAGATACGATAAAGCCTAAAATTATACCAGAATCGACGCAGAAGATGCAATTATGCAAATTGTGCCGAATGTTGTAATTTATACAACGAAGAAAGATCTGGCGGAGATGTTCCAGGTGGTATTTTCACGTAGCTGAATGAGTCGGAAGATCAACCAGGTATGGTTGAACAATATGACGAATATCATGAAAGGAATAATACATCGCACGCTGGAACGTAGCTCCATCATTTTTCAAGCCGAAAGGGAGTTTCTTATACGCGAACGTTCCCCATGGACAGATAAAAGAGGTCTTGTGTTGATCCGACGGGAGAATGTTAATCTGGTTATAGCCAGAAAAACCATCCATAAGGGAGAATATTTCACTCCCCGCACCATCGTCAATGATCTGATCGATAAACGGGGTGGGATAGTTATCCTTAGGATAGGCCCGATTGATATTGCAATAATCAACACAAACACGAATGGTGCCCTGCTTCTTATCCACAGGAACAATATTATAAACCCACTCTGTCAGAGGAATCAGATAAATGAAACCTGATTTGAGAAGTTTTTCAACTTCATCTTTTATGGCGGCGGCTTTTCGAGGATGCACCAGACGCAGACGTTGGCGCACAGGCTTCACACCTGGGTAGGTGGGAATCTCGTGCACCACAATACTAGGATCAATACCAGGCATCTCTTCGTAATACCAGGTGAAAAAATAATAGAATTTGCGAAAGAGGCTAGTGTACACTTGGACTTCTTCCGAAGAACAAGTGACTCCCACATGGATGTTCTCGACAATTCCTGGTTTCATGGAAATGTCGATATGCATCGTTTGAGTGATGTTACCCAAGTTATCTTCCGCAACGAATTCATGAGTCAAGATAGGCGTTTGAAGTGGCAGAGAAGGAAATTGGGATGCAAAACACTCAAGACAGTCAGACATGGCCCCGAGGTAGGGCATAAATGAGGAACGATGATGCCCATCACTCCACGGTAGATCTTTGAGAGACATGGTTTCCATAATAGCTTCATCGGATGGAAACACTTCTTTCAAAGGATCCTGCGAATCAGCATCGTCGAGCCAGGGGGATTGAGAATACACATCGAGAGCCATGCTCAAAGGAGCACCTTCAGAAGGGGGAGAATTAGATGTCATTGTAAGCTCACAATAATTGATTTTGATTGGACTAAGTGGCATCGAATCCCAAAATGAATCAACCTGTTCAGGTAAAGGGACAATCCAAGGGTTATCTGACCGAGAGATCATATTAACTTGAACGGTATTTGGTGGTGGAAAGGGAAAAAAACCCATCAAAGCGAGATATTTGAAAATACCTGGCCCTATGCTATCAGGTGGATTAGGAATTTGATCCACGTATGGCATGTTGTTGTCGGAAGACAAGGTAAGGAATGACAATTGATCGATAGTAATAATTTTTCCCTCATAAGGAAACTTTAGAAGTCGAAAGAGGGTGGATGGAACGTACAGCATGATGTGAGTCCAATTGCGACCAAGTAGAAGATTGTAATTGAGTTTGGCATCAACGATTTCTACTTCAACGTTGACTATCTTTCCTTGCAATGTGATCGGTAAGATAGCGAGAACACCCAAGGGTTTTGATTCCCTTCCATCGAATGCCTCAAGGGCATTAGGTGATGAATTCAAGGCTGGAGAGCCAATAGCCTTCCAGCAAGCAGATGATATGACACAGGTAGATGCACCTTCGTCCACTATGGCCCTATGGATATTGAGACCATTAATGCCGACTTATATGACAAGTGCAATCTGGTGTGGAAGTCGGGGGATGAAATTCTCTAAGTTGAAAGTGAGAAGACTATAATCAGCAAGATCGATACCGCTGATCACAGATAATAATGCCTTATGTTGAGATGGAAAACTCTAGAGGACTTCCAATGCAGACATCATGGACAGAGCCTGTGCCAAATCCTCAACAATACTGTAATGCTGAGTAGCACGGGCGTTCGGATTATAGGAAGATTTCTGGAGGACACCTTTAAAAGATGGTCATACAACAGGTTTGGCACTGGATCTTTCAATCTCAAGAGGACTAGAGGCAGGTGGGGGAGGAGGACCATCGGCGATCTCTTTCTCGGCTTCCTACTGCGAGCCAGCATAATATTTCAACCGAGTAGCGATGGAAACAAGTGCAGAACCGTTCATCATGAATACTTGAGAGCATAATGACGTAGATGGTGCCGATTGATCTACCATCTGGGTCTGCTGAGGTGGGAAAGGATATTTAAGGACCATCAGATTTCCCTTAGCACCTTTGAGTAGTTGACTAACCTCAGATCATCGAGGACAATCCTTAGTGTAGTGATCCTCTTCACAAATCAGACAGGGATACTTCGGCTTTCACTGTGAACCATCATCAGCATGAGGTTTAGACGATTCTAGTTTCGAGGCATCGGCTTTGGCCTTGCCTTTTCCCTTCTTTTTCCCCTTAGAAGTCTTGTCCGCAGGATTGGCCTGAATGGTGTTGACCTCCAAGGTTTTACCAGAATCAGGGGTAGACTGAGTAGAATTATTGGAAGAATTTTATTTATGCTTCTCATTGGAAGACTTGCATGAAGTCTGAGATGCGGAACCAATAACTCCGTCGACTGATGGGGTATTCAGCGCTTTAGAGGTCCCAGGTCATGGGGCTTTAGTCAAGATGTCATACAAAGTGCCCGATTGAGAATACACTAAATCAAGGTACTGGGCACGAGCGATGGCTTGTTCCTCAGTTACATATTCTACCATAGTGATGTCCTTTGCAATCTGGTTGAAAAAATAGTTAGTGAACCAATGAGTAAGAAGTTGATCAGTAATTTCGAACTTGATCAGGTGACGACACCATCTCCATTCGTGAATATGGTCCGAGATATGGGTAGCCCGGTCCTATTTCAAGGATGTTAGGAGATGCGTCCCGGCTTCATAACGAACCGACAACTGGAAATGAGTCAGGAATGCCATAGCAAGAGTGTTGAAATCTTAAAAGGTACCACAAGGCAGTTTGATATACCACTTAGCAGCAGCACCAGTAAGAGTGCGCTGGAAAAGAAAAAGCCGAACAGAGACGTCCACCCAAGAATTAGAAGAACACCATAAATGGTATGTCATGACGTGTGCTTGGGGATATTCTCCAGACTTGCCCTCAAACTTGGGACAATCACCTGGAACCTTCGTCAGAACCGAAGGCCAAAAAGGGTTATGAAGAATAGGATCATTTGTCAATTTGGACACATCCGATAGCTCCAACGTAGTTAGAAAAGGTAATTGAGGTTTAAAAGTCATAGTAGGTCCTCGATAAGGACCCGTACCCATACTCCATCCTGGTTGAGCATAACTCTGCCACCATTGGTTTTTTCCCTGAGGATTCTGACCATAAGGGGTGTAAGCCAGATAATTTGGTTGATATGGCGACTGAGAACTAGGATACGGGGGTTTATAACCAGGATACTGATTCTGAGTATACAAGGGTCCCGATTGAGCATTGTAGGGATTCTGTTGCAAAGTATAATTATAGCCTGGCGGTTGAGGGTAATAAGCAGAACCTTGAGGTGGGTTGTAAACCGGTCGATATTTACCTTGAGGAAAATAACTACCTTGGGGTCGAACGGGTTGTTGATAAGTGGGGCCCTGCTGAGCCGAAAAGGTCGGGCACATAGGTTGATTCGGCTGTGGCATAGAATAGAGTGGTCGCTGAGCAGGGTTAATAGGTTGTGTAGGCTATGTTGGTTGAACAGGTTGACCTAACTGATGAGGGCCGCCAGGTTGTCCCTGCTAAGCAGGTTGGCCTAATGGTTGGGGTGGGCCAGGTTGTGCTTGATAACCAGGTTGACCTGTGGCAGGACCATAAGATGGCCCTGGCTGTGCTACATTTGGACCAATTGGGAAATATGGCTGTTGAGGTTGCACCAAAGGTTGAGATGGATGGATTTTCCCTCCAGAACTGTATGAAGGTCCGAGTTGATATACCGGTTACATGGCTCGTCCGTGAGGTTTCCCTGGTTAGACCAGAGGCTGAGCTGGTAACGATTGACCTTGAGGATTGTAAGGCTTCCCTTGTGGGCCATAAAATAATCCCTGTTGGACTGAAGGTTGTCCCTGTAAGGGTTTCACTTGTGGCTCGTACGCATACCCTTGCTGGGCCGAAGGTTATCCCTAGAAGGGTTGTCCTTGCAGGCTGAAAGAATATCCTTACTGAACCGAAGGTTGTCCCTGTAAGGGCTATCCTTTTTGGTTAGAAGGTTTCACATGCAAGGTAGGTATAAAATCGTTAATTTACTGATAAGCCTCAGGAGAACGCAAATATATAGGGTTTCCGTGCTCATCATAGTGAAATGGAAGTGAATAAATTGGGGCTCCATCTACTCCATAATGAGAAAAATAAGGACGATTGAGATCCTGAGAGGATTGATTAGTCTTGGAGCTCTGCTGCTGAACAACTAGCCAATACTCCTCAAAATAAAGGCCATCGAGGATTTCCATGGAAATCGAAGTCTCTACCAAAGTTAAAACTCCTGACGACTGAGCGGTGATGACCAGTGTCGATGCAGCCACACAGACGGTAGGTCTAGTGGGGACAGATGTAAAAAAATGGCATCGACGAGATAGGTGTCATTGGCGACATCCCTAATGATGGGAGAATCAGCCCCCTTGACAGAGTTGATGTTGCCATTGAGGCAATACCAGCTATAATCTGACCCAAAGACCTATATCTAGCTGGAAGAGACACCGATGGTGAAGATTGAGCAGGGTCTGGATGGATGTCTTTTGGGAAAAGGTGGTATTCTTCATCAGAAAATGGAATTCCCTAACTTCCGTTATGACCAAACAAGTCCATGTCTAAATCCACCGTAACATCTTGCAAAAGAGTACGGGGGCTAGGAGGTATGATAGCAGCGAAAAACGGTGATCCCAATGTGAGAGGGGGAAAATTTTCCTCGACACAAAATTCAAACCAAGCGTTGGAAAGAGTCCAATGGAACTCAACTGGTTCTCCAAAGGGGTACTCTGACAGTATGACAGTCTGCTCAAGCTCGACAGACCTAGAAGTATGCGAAGTTTCAGATGAATCGTTCATGTAAGGACTACCAATAGATGAAACTGATGGTTCTGCCACTATGACTGTAGCACACGAAAAAAAGGAAAAACATCAAAAAGGAGGACTCTTGGCTGAAAACCAAGACAAGAAAATATAGGACAAGTAATCAAACTTTAAGGGCGTGTAATCATAGGTAGTTTATTTTACCAAATTGAAGCCAAACATTTTTTTTTTCATGTTTTAAGAGTCAAGAAACAGTCAAATATTACTCTAGTCTCTTTCAGTTTGAAACGAGCGTGAAAGGACAAGTGATCAATGATCTTTTAAAATTTATGGAGTCAGTAAAGATCAAAAATTACTGCTCAAGTAGTCTAGGTAAAAGGGTGTACTAGGTTCCTGCGAACTGCCATATACACCTTGGTTATAAAATGAAAGAAAAATCAACCAAGGACTTGACGTACGTGTAGGTAGTCTCCCCAAATGTTGTGTTCGGTGTATCACGGTTACAAGGCAGCAAACTCGGCTTCCTACGGATAAAAGGATTGCAACCTAGAGCGGTCTCCCTTTATATACTCGACGGTACTGGGAGCGCAAGTCCGTACTACCACTATCTGAAGCTAGATGGTGAGCGACAACTGCTAGGTTTAAAGACGCTGGAACACGTCTCTAACTTAGACCACTAAATATTCTGTTAGGTTCCAATGTTGCCTTAAGTTAATTGAATAACTTTTAATTTGATCTTGTATTTATGTTTCAATTCCAAGGTCCTAACGAATGTTGAATCTCATGAATCCCTAAATGCAAGCTACATGCCATAAAATACCATTTCATTCAATGAAGAGCTATCTATGAGAAATTTAAGAGTTTTCAAGCGAGAGAAAATAATGAGAACACACAAAAACGTCCACTACAGTACCTAATGCAAACTAATGAAAATGACAAATCTCTCCTAGAATTCTCAATGCTAGTTATGCGAAGCATTTTCCAATTCCACAATGCAAACACGAATGCAAGAAAAAATATTTTTTTTTTTTTCAATGTAATAGAGCAATGAGTGCACTAAATGACATGAAAAATAAACCTTCACACTAATTCGAGAATAAAAATGTGAGAGTCGAAGTGAAACAATCTAAACAACTCAAAGAAAATAGGAAAAGAACTCAAACCAATGTCACAATCTCTCAAATCGAAGAAAGATGTTGAAACAGACCCATACAAGCAATGTGAGCTATGCTTGGAGTGACAAGAAGAAAAACTGAATGAAAGAGGTAAGACTCATTCCATCAAATGCAATCACTCAAAATGGATCTAGGGAGATGAATGCAATCAAGCAAATAATGAAGGTGGCTGCGAAACAAAAGACCAAAGCTCCTATAGGAGGCTCAGCATACCAAGGCACTAGAAAGCTCTAGGGCTACGATGCTGAAAGAAATGGAAAAACAACTGAAGGAAGAAGGCTGATCACAATCACAAACAAACTCAAGGCACTCAAATCAAGCCAAGAAAACACCCAGAACAAGAAATACTGACCAAAAAATCCAAAACAGGGAAAAACCTAGCACCTATAGGAAATGGAGCGACTGTTTGGCTATAATACGCGCCAGACAGGGGATGGCACGGGTGATGAACTCGCAACAAGCGCCAGTGGACGCGACTGCCAGGCTGGAAACTGCACCAATCAAGCCAACCTTAAAAAGATGAATATTTTTTGAAAAATAGAGGTCAGATCTGGTCCTCTGGGGCTGAATAGGGGTCTTGGACCCAGAAAAGATAATTAGAAAGGCAAGGTAAGCAATTAAAGACCAAGAAGGAGGCCTAAGGGACTAAAGAAAAACTCACACTGGTCCCCAGTGGAGTCGCCAATTTGTTGGTGAGGTAAATCCCCTTTGTGGATAGAGGCGATATGATGGGTCCAGCCCTCCTTATAACCCTCGAATTAACTATTGATTGGATTGAAATATGAATTATTTTTTTGATGATGATTAAGGTAATTAAGTAGGTGACTAATTTTTTATTGTTTTTTGATTAATTGCTTTGGTTTAATTGCTCGTACCATCGGTTAACATGTATGAGACACATGTCCCGGTCTCGTTATGCCCTCCTCCCACCTTTGGCAATGGTGCTTAGCCCTAGTCACTTGCTAACTTCTAGCTCATTTCATTTTTTCTCTTGTTTTTGTTGACTATCGAGGGTTTCTATTATGCCTTCTCGCCTGTGATTCAATCTCTGATCTCGGCCTCTGGTTCAATGGTTGTTCTGGTCCGTGGGGTTAAACTTTTTCTCTCTATTTTTTCACCAGGTCGCAGCCAGCATGGGGTTCCTCACTTGGATTCAGTTGCATTTAGCTTCCTTTAGGTAAACTCTTGCTCTATGCTTCACTTCTGCATAATTTTATCCTAATAGACTAAGGGTTTTTCTCCTTCCTGAGCAGGGACCCTTGGTGGTGAGTGGCCGCCTATTTCCTTGGGCCGACTTAGTCTCTGCCTCTCAGGTAAGCTCCAATCCGTTACTCTCTGCAAGTTTCTTAGGTATGAATTGTTGTTTCTTTTCCTCATGAAACTGACTCTACTCTGTGATTTTGAAGGTTTCCTTATGGGAGCTTCAAGGGTGGACTTGCAACCCTATCGTGGCTATCGTGGCTACCCCTGAATGGTTAGGGTCTGCTCCTTTCTTTTGTGTTGTAGCTGGTTAGGGTTGAATGGGTTCAAGCCCTGGGCTCTGTCCATCATACGGTCTCCTCGGTCGACTTGTTGGTCTGCTTGAATTACAGTAGGGTTTCACTATTTGTGAACTCGGTCTCTGTCTTTTTACAGTCAAGATTCTCTGTGACTTTTGTCAGGGTTTTAACTAGGGCTTCACCACGCTGTGTGTTCTCTTAGTTTTGAATGTGGAACATGGTTCCTCCATCAGGAAATGTAATTTATATTTATGCGTATACTATTTTGGGACTGTAATAACTATTACTCGATGTAGTGACTTATTTATCCTTTGAATAAAAAAAATTATAGTTTGTATATTTAAGGAATACCTGGTATATGCTATGCTGACATGCTGTTATGAATGGGAAACGATGGTTGTCTTGAACCCTCTCTGGTTTATCATTGTAATTTCATTGGTTGACTGTAGATTTATATATGCTCCAGCTTCTATTTTTGTTTCGTTTGTAATTTGATATGGTTGCGCCCTTTTGTTCGTATCTTTGTTGTTCGTATAATGCATGTGAAAGGGAAAAGTAAACTTGCTGCCTGTCTGCAATTATTTTTTCACTTGTAGTCAATTGTTAACACACATAGAATGAATTTAAATAAGCTACAAATGGACTCATATGTTGTCAATATCTTGTATGTAATATATTTCTCTGTTATGATGGAAAAAATCAACCCCTACAGACTGTTTTCTTTTTCCTTTTGTACTACTATATGAAACAGTTTTTTTTGAAACTGCCAACAGTTAGATATAGTTACATTGTTAACTGTTCTTCTAATTTATGAAATTAATTCTCAATATTAACTAAAATAAACTTAAAATTAAATTAAAAACTTAAATTACTATTAGGCCCTAAATGATAGAAATTCTAGAAAAATAAAATAAACCCAGGTGCAATGACCTGTCAACCAATCAAACTTTAACCTGTAAGACAAAAACCTATTTTTATGTTTACCCTGAGCTGGATGCTCCTGCATCATGATCCCACTAGCCCTCGAGTGGGTCTAGCCACAAACGAGGCATGCTATGACATCAATTCCTAGTTAAGAATGGACAAAGACTCGGTAGATCACTTACCGTAGGTCCTGTGCTATTGTGTCATCCAGGATAATGGTTGCCTCCCACTCCTGATTCGACAAATCACGATCCGCTCGTTCTCATTCCCGGATACCTACACATACACGAGAAACAAAGATGATACACAACATACTATTTTACATTCCTAACTATCATTCAATCGAAGAAGACTAAATCAAATGTGTCAAATAAACATAACACAGAGATGGAATCAATACCATAGTCGAGTATATTAATTTAAAGAAGGAAGAGTACAACCAGGCTTCGATGTTGCAATCTCCTCCAGCAGGGTTTTCGCGAAGTACATCTCACAAAGCTCATCGGGAATTCAGACAGGGCTCTCTCTATGGGATCCTCCTTGGTTCAACCTTCTCTATAGCGATTACTCAGCTATAATATCTCTTCTCCAAGTTCAGCTTCTTGGATATATGTTCAGCTCTAGTTTTTGTAAAGGGAGAAGGCTGGTTTATATATAGGGAGAAGGAGAGGTTAGGATTCCTATAATCATGGGAGGAGTCCTATCCTCTAAGAATGTTCCATCAACCATTTCTTACAGGAAGAGATCCGTGGCTTATCGGGTTTAACCACTTGCAATGAGTCATTCCTGAGGTGATTAAAGGAAACTTCCGCTTCAAATTTGTTAAAAAACATTCCCAAAAAGGCTAGTGTGGGTACAACAAAGAGACAGAGCGCTAGCTGGCACGGGCTCTAGTGCTAATCTTCTCCATTGGTGCGAAGGGTGAACTGGCTACCGGCGCCAATTCCAAAACATAGGTTTTTGGGTGCTTTTTGAGGAGATGTTCAATAGGAGAAATCATTTCCTTATGCAGAAGGATGAAATGAAGGTATTTGCAGAGTATGACACTGCTCACAGGTCACAGGAAAGACCCTCCAATATGTGGGGCGAGGGATTGCAGGGACAGTGACAAAATGCTGTGTAATAATGGGTGTGCTCACTTGAACTGGGTTTATCTACTATCTCATTACTATAGCTACTTAAAGTACATTCCATGCTAAAATTTGTTGGCCTTTTTGGAATAGCATTACCATGAATACTATAACACCTATTTACAAATTTCACAAGAGATGCAGCTGCACCTAAAAAACAACAGTTTTTTTTCCTGTGAATGGAGGATTTTCAAGTGGAAGTTGTCGTAAAAATGTCAATGAAATGGAATGATATATCAAGGGAGCTTCAAGTAATTTTATAAGGCAACAGAGGGAATTCAATCGATGGAAATGATGGGGATACTAGAAAAAAAAAAAAAAAAAAAAACCACTACCTTCTCTCGGTATCCTATACCTACAATCTGTAATGGGATTTTAATTTGCCTCGGCCCCATTATTGGTGTTCACCATCATTGTTATTCTTTTTTGTAGAGACAATGGAAAGTCCTGACATAAGAATAAGGATTTACACAGGGGATTTTTGATGTTGAATGAAGATATTTTGAAGTCAAAACATTGGTGCAACGTGGTTCATAATTTAGGAGATGAAGGTCGCCATTATAAATCTCATTGGTAGTGTGTACAAAATATTGGTTGATGACAGTCGGTGATCCCTAGTGCAGAGAATTGGAAACTACAATCCGGAAAAATATTTATGGAATAAATCCACCCTGGAAACTTTTATAAATCCCTAATCGTCATGGAGTCGTAACTGCTATGATACCATTGATTTGTAACTTAGGAGGTAATATCCAAGAGAGAGAAGCAAAGAACCTTAACATGAGAACATTGTTGCAAGAATGCATAAATGGAATATAATCCCAAAAAAACATGAAAAGAGAGAATAATATATACTATAAATAATAAAACAAAAATCTTTATTAAATGAGAGGGAATAAAATGTTACATCTATACCATGTTTATGAATATGTTCTCTTATAAAAGGAGGCTTGTAATATATAGCTTTTTAGTTACATTATTATGGGTGAATAATTTCATGGGTGAGTTATTTATAGACTTTAGTTAATGGTTAAACATCATTGGTGAATTTACATTCAGAGCAGAAGGGTTCCTGGTGAATCATGTACCTTCAAGCAGATTTAGTTGCATCTCAACTAGTGAGGAGAACTCAAATGTTATGAGAAAAGAGTTTGGATGATGAAGACGGTAATGGTCAAATCAAAGGAAAACATCTCCTATTTATAAAAATATAAATAAATAAACTCTCTTATTTATAACAAAATTCTTGCTATATTTTATGAGGTAAGATATTAAAAAAAATGATGAACCAAATCAAGATCTAACAACTTTTGGTACTTTATTATTTTTGTGAGAGGAAAAGGTAAAAAATAATGGTTAATTACTTTTATTTAGGAAACCAATTCAAAAGCAATGATTTATGGAGTTAATTAATGAAAACAATCCTTAAATAAATTATTTTTTAAACAATAAATAGTATTTATATTATATATTTTTTCACAGATAAATACATAAATAATTACATATCCAAGAGATATGCTAAACTTTCCTAAGAAGCATACTATTGAGTGAAAAAATGGGGTTTTTGTAGGTGCATACCCTATATAATTTCCCCAACATAACACAACATTTACAAAATATAAAACTATTGATTGAGAATAAAGTCTCTTATCACTGTGAAATTGATGTGATCAGTTGATATACATTCATTTAAATTAATTCTTAAGTTATTAGACTCCATTAAGGAATAATTGGTGGCCTAATTTTTCCATTGATGCACAATTCTCCTTCTTTCAATTTGCATCCATCATCAGCTAGCTTTTCTGCTTCTTAGATATGGTCTCAAAATACATGAAATTATGATATTGATGGAATGTCTTTTACCATTTTTCATGGTATTTTCATTATATTTCCATAGGTTTTTCTTTCATGATTGGGCCTTTAACTAAATATTTCAAAATAAGAAGGGAGTCTCCCAGGATTATGAGTTATTTCACTTTCTTTTCTTTAGAAATTAATAGACCCTAATAAAGGCCATGAATCTCTTCTTGATTATTTGTCATATGGCCAAGTCTCGTGATTACCTAAACACTTCCTCATCCTCATGGCCATAAATATCCCCTCCCCCTCTTTCCACTCCTAAATTTCATTTATATTCCCCATCAAAATAGTGAATACATCCTTGTCTACTATTCTTCCAAGTTCTGAATTCTACATCTGTCATTCAAAGCTACAAACATTATCCCATATTTTTTTTAATTCCAAACAATAATTTTTTGGCTATTATCCATACCTACCAATTTACCAAGTCATTGCTCTTGCAGATCCAAGTCTTTCGTAGTGGAGCTACAATCCTAATTTTGAGCTTCAAATTGGTACACAATGATAATGCTTTAATTGAAATTCTTTGGGGAGGAGTAAGATTGTTATTAAAGATTCCATTATTCGTAGCAAGCCAAATTTTCTAACATATAAATTTTTGGTTGGGTTCCTAATACATTTTTAGATAAGGTTTTTGTATAAGAGTACCTTTTGTAAAAAAAATTCCCAAGAGGATAAGAATTCTTGCAGAGTAGAGGGCCATTTGACTCTACCTGGGAGAGGATATGTTTCCTACATCCATACATTTTTTTATACTCACATTCCAAAACAATATGAGATATATTGTTAGTATGAATCTTAATTGCAAGTGTGCGAAAAAAAGACCACTTTAGTTGCGCATAACAAACAGCCCTAGCAACAAAATATGGCTGCCAATATCCTCAGATATGTAGTTAGTTGATCAAGATAAATGTTGCAAAAATCTAGATCTATGCATCAAAAGACAATAACCAGTGAATAAAACAAGATTTACTCCATGCATCCTATAGAAAAGACAAGAACATGTTGAATGAATTTTATATTAATGGAACCTAGGAGGAATTCACAAAAGGGTGTTACCAGTTCTCCTCAATGGGATGGGTTCTTGTAAGTCCTCAGCACTTCAGATCTAAAATTTCTCTCTCTTGATGGTGTAGAAAACCTAGACAAAAATGGTAGCAAAATATGACTATGATGGTGGATCAAAGTCAGACCAAAAGTATACATCCAGAGTGATCTTTAGGTAACAAAAGGTGACGAATGAAAGGGAAAACCCTTCTATTTATAACAAAATATTGAGTTAGTCTAGATATTGGTGCATAATTAAAATATTATTAACCAAATCAAGATCCAACTTTTATAGAATATTTTATTATTTTTGTTGGAGGTAAAAGGAATTTAACTTGGGTCAAATCCCTTTATTTGTAAATAATAAATAAATAAATGATTTATTTATCATTTTAAGGATG
Organism: Pinus albicaulis; assembly: GCA_034641835.2. Classification (NCBI taxonomy): domain Eukaryota; kingdom Viridiplantae; phylum Streptophyta; class Pinopsida; order Pinales; family Pinaceae; genus Pinus; species Pinus albicaulis. Next base: position 1,237,326,227 of record CM076575.1, read on the forward strand.
TGGTTGAGTAATAATTAAATAAATAATGATTTATTTAATTATTTATGGGTTATTTAGTCATATTTAACAAAGAATATTATTTAAATAAGGTTTAAATAATTATTCTTAGAAAATAATAAGATAAATAGTGATTTATCTAATTAATTTCCTTGTTTTTGGGTTAAATATAACCAGTAATATTAATTAAACTGTTGTTTAACTAATTATTTCTTGAGGAAAATCAAACAAATGTAGATTTATTTAATATTTCCTCATGGGGTTTCCTGTTTAGACCATAAACAACCTAATAAAGGTGGTTTACTAAGTTATTTTCATAGTGAAAGAAATTTTACTTAGGGTAAAATTGGTCTTACATAGTGTACTTGGGTCCATCTAATAATAATAGGTTAGATGACCAAAAAATGGTGTAACATATATATTCCACTTGCTTCTTGCATAGAGAGCGTCATGAGGGGCCATGAATGCCTTTCTTTCTAAGGTTCTAATTTTTCAATGTTGAAGATGGCAACAAGAAACAGTGAAGGAGGCATCCTAAAACATCTTTCCTGATCCTAGTTGGAAAGTGATCACCTAAACTAGGTGGGGCCCACACAAGTGATTTTTGTCGCAAAGTCTATTTTTAGACATATGGATCATGGTCTATGAGTTGCAGGATGCTATTTATGGATGATTGGTCAAGTTGGTAAAAATGAATGTGAACTCTATTGTAGACAGGCGGAATCTATTTTTTTAGGCTATCGGGCTAAAAAAGTTGGTCCAATCGATATTAGTAACCCTGATTAATATTTAGACTATAAACATTATCTTATCCTCTTGGAGCACTTCAGTTTGATGTTTGGATGTGGCACATGCAGCTGACAGAAGGAAATACTCTTTTTCTATGGGTTAGTTGAGCTATTGCATGGTTGACTTCAGTTAGAACTCATGTGGCCGAGTTTGGTGGAGTTGATGGGACAGTTGGTGGAGTTGTGTTCGGTTTAACTTAGTTGAATTAGTTGGATTTAGTCTAACTGATAAATACACTAGTGATGAGTGGTGTGAATTAATTCACTAATTATTAATTCATAAATCAACTAAAGAATACATCAGTTAACTACAATGCATGGACATTTCAGTGGAGACAAGTGTTAGAGGTGGGTGAAAGGGTGAGTCTACTATCAGTTGTGACTATAACTGTGCATGATATTTGCACACACATTGATTGAGATTTTCCAATGAGGATTGCGCGGTACAAGCCGGTGGGATTCGAACTTGGATCTCATTCATTCTCATCTTGGATTGCGTAGTAGAGCGGTGAGACTTGTGGAGATTTGAACCTGTGACTTGTTCATCTTCCATGCTAGTTTGTGTGTAACAATTGGAGATAGTGCGAGTATTTCGAGTATTGTACTATGATTGTTACATGTTCTCTATCATTATAATATACAGATAGTTGGGGGTTTTCAGTTGTAAGCTTTCCCCATTACATATTGTGTTGATATGTGTGATTGATTAATGTTTCAATGTGCGCATGCGATTGTTTTTAATTCTGCGAATTGATGATCAATGGTAGAAGAGGTTATGTATTATGCATGAAGCTCAAATAGTGTGTAATCAGGATAATATCGGTGAATAACTCATCTATTATTCAAATTTATACATGGTATCGGAGCGAATTTGATCATCGGATCTATTACAGTGGTTACATTTTATTTCTTTAGACAGAGTCTGTAAGAGGGCCAGGTAGCCTCTGGATCCATCCTTTCTTTGAGAGGTGAAAAATCTAGTAAATGCCCCTACAGTCTATCTCTGTACTAGAAATACCTTGTTCTCACAATTTCAGATCAGAAGCAGTTGAGTTTTGAGCTAGTGGAATTCGAATTTGCAACAGTGTTTTCTTGGTGTCGAAGTCAAAATGTCTTATCAAGGATTGCGATTGGAGTATGCTCTTAAAGGCAGATCGAATTATATTGCATGGAAGGATAGGATGGAGGTGGTGCTCGATTAAAATGGGCTGAAGGAGTTCATAGATGCTGAAGTTCCAAAGCCTAGCGATGCAGCCTTGGTTGAGGCTTGGCAAAATAAGACAGCAAAGTGTCGAAGGATTCTGTTGGAGGGCGTGAAGGATCACATAGTGTCCATCCTGCATGGTAAGGCTTCTCCATTTTTGATGTGGAAAGCCTTGACAGATTTATTCAAACGAAGCGACCGAGGAGGAAGTTGGCGCTCAAGGATAAACTCGGGAAAATAAAGATGAAGGAATGACATTATTAAAATTTATACTTAAAATAAGTTTTTATTCTTGAGGGATGACTTGGGAGTGTAAGGAGTTGGTGTGGATGATGAGGAGGCTGGTGGCTTGGCTCTCCATAAGACCAAAAGGTTGTACCACTGTGAGGTGATTGTCAATGGTGAGGGAAAATTTGCGAGGATGCGAAGAGTAGCAGTGATCTTGTACAGAGGAGATCCAAATATACCAGGGATGGATCTTCATCAAAGATATCTGATGAAGAATACTGCGCTTTGGCTACCAAAGAAGGGAAGGGGAAGGGCAAGGAGAAGGCTTCTCAATCTAGTGCGGATGGTAAAAAGCATGACATGTCCAAAGTGAAGTGTGTTCATTGTCACGATCATGGACATTACGCCACGAATTGTCCACAGAAGAACAAGAACAAGCAGGCTGCTAGAGCTGCAGCTGGTGAGGCTCTTGCCTCGCAATTTGATCTAGACTTCTCATTGATCGCATGCATGTTGTCTAGTGCATTGGGATCGGGGTGGTATATTGATAGTGGCACTTCCTTTCACATGACGGGAGATGAGAAACTCTTCGGTGACTTGGTGGAGAAAGATCTCCAGATGCATGTTGATTTGGGTGAAAATGGACGATACAGTGTGACCGACATTGGTACCATTACCTTTCAGAGGGCATCAGGTAAACTCTTTCATTTAAAATATGTTGTTCATGTTCCAGGTTTAAAGAATAATTTAATCTCAGTCAAAATGTTAGAGGATAGAGGTTATGATGTTGTCTTTAGTGAAGGAAAATTCTTCCTACGACACAAAGCAATAAGGCAAGCCAAGAAGGTTGGGATTCGAGTTAAGAATCTCTATAGACTTGAAGTAGATGGGATTTCTACGGAGCTTCCTATTGTTGGGAAGTGTGAGAAAGCCATGCAATTGAAGCTTGAGAGGGAGAAGGATTTGCATGCATGTAAGAGTGAACCTCGGGATGTGTAGCAACAACAAGATGAGGATCATGGAGTCAGAAAAACCACTCATCTGGAAAATTTCGTGCCAATGCGTGGTAGGAGGGCACATGCATCTATACCACCAAGCTGTGGTGGTGACATGTGATAATCCAAGAGGAGATTTACTGGGCGGGATTCATGAGATGGTGTGGATATCATGAATTGAACACGGCTACGAGGTACCCACGGTCTGGGCGGTAGCGCGATCGGTTGGGTTGATGTCGGCGGATCCGTGGCCATTAGAGATCTGGGCGCGGATCGGGGATATGGCTCCGTGCAAGAGTGTAGGTGAGAGTTCAACGAGCGCATTGGTTCCACATTGACATGTGCGATTGGTACCGAGCGAAGTCGAAGACTTTGATGATAGATGCATCGGACTATTTTGAGTTTTGGAGCTTATATTCGGGACTTCATGTGGAGTTGCGACGGTCGCCCAGGTTGCATCGCGCCGCAGAGTTCCAGGGCGAATGCATGGAGTTGCATGTCGCATACAAAGATAGTCCTTTCTTTTTGAGAGGGAGTGTTGAATATTGCAACAAGAAATAGTGCATCCTGAAACATCTTTCCTGATCCTAGTTGGAAAGTGATCACCTAAACTAGGTGGGGGACCACACAGGTGATTTTTTGTGCAAAGTCTATTTTTAGACCATGTCTATTTTTAGACATATGGATCATTGTCCATGAGTTGCAGGATGTTATTTATGGATGATTGGTCGAGTTGGTAAAAATAGATGGACCTCTATTTTTAGACATTGGGCGGTTTCTATTTTTAGACTGCCGGGCTAAAAATAGAACAGTCAAATATTATTAACCCTTAATAATATTTAGACTATAAACACTATCTTATCCTCTTGGAGCACTTCAGTTTGATGCTTGGATGTGGCACATGCAGCTGACAGAAGGAAATACGCTTTTCCTAAGGGTTAGTTGAGCTATTGCATGGTTGACTTCAGTTAGAACTCATGTGGCAGAGTTTGGTGGAGTTGATGAGACAGTTGGTGGATTTGTGTTTGGTTTAACTTAGTTGAACTAGTTGTATTTATTCTAACTGATAAATACACTAGTGATGAAGTGGTGTGAATTAATTATTAATTAATTCACTAATTATTAACTCATAAATCAACTAAAGAACACATCAGTTAACTGCAATGCATGGACAGTTCAGTGGAGACCGGTGTTAGAGGTGGGTGAAAGGGTGAGTGTGGCTATCAGTTGTGACTATGGCTGTGCATGAGATTTGCACACACATTGATTGAGATTGCCAATGAGGATTGCGCAGTTGAAGCTAGTGGGATTCGAACTTGGATCTCATCATTATTCATCTTGGATTGCGTAGTAGAGGCAGGCAGACTTGTGGAGGAGATTTGAACCTGTGACTTGTTCATCTTCTGTGCTAGTTTGTGTGTAGAATGTGAGGTAGTGTTGAGAGCTGTGAGAGATTTGTGCTATGTATTGTTACATGTTATCTATCATTATATTATACAGATAGTTGGGGGTTTTCAGCTATTGCTTTCCCCATTACATACTGTGTTGATATGTGTGCTTGACTATTGTGTTTATGTGCGCATGCGACTGTTTCTATTTCCGCATATTGATGATCAATTGTAGAAGAGGTTATGTATTATGCATGAAGCTCAAATAGTGTGTAATCAGGATAATCTTGGTGAATAATTCAGAAAATTATTCAAATTTCTACATTCAATATTGTCTTATGTTCAAAGAGCAAGTGAAGGAATTCGCCTTCATATAAGCATTAGTATTCCATATTTTTTGCCACATGATGAAATTTGGAGCCACACCGAACTAAAAGAGAAAAAAATACACAACCTTCCTTTTCTAAATAATTTGAATCATTCCAACTGATTTGATCTTCATCCTCCTTTATCCAATGCACACAACCTATCAGTCTTTCATGAAGCTTGGAATCCAAGCATTGGAGCTTTGGTGAAACATTCTCTAAGTTCCAATCATCCAATTTCCATCCCCATCCCAATTAGATATGTCAAAGAATGTAAATTTCCTTTCAGCACAAACATATTCTCAAAAGGGAAGGAATTTATGAAATTTCTCAAGAGTTTGTTGTTCCATAATATTATCAATCCATATATTAATAATTTTACCATTTCCTAGATTCCACTACATCCATGAGCAAATGAGGGAGCATGTTGAAACAAATAATTTCCAACTCGAGGAACATCCTTTCACTATCTGGATGGATTCCAAGAATTGAGTTCTTTCTCCTTAAACATATTATTTTTCTTTCAAAACTTACTTTCATTGGTATTATTCGTGGGTAACAATATCCAAACTAGTTTTTCTCATATTTCCTTATTCATTATGAATGGATCTCGTATTCCCAAACTGCGATGATTTTTATGGGCCTTCACCAGATCCCATTTAAGAAAAATGATATTTTTTTTAAGCATTCCTTACCACCATCTCATAGGAATTTGTGGGTTTATTTTGTTGAAGTTGAAAGGATGCTCTATGGAGCAAGGAGTGTTGAGAAATGGTATAATGATAGAGTAGAGAGAATTGCCTTAATAAGAACAAAACGCCCAATAATATTGAGCCATCGATATCCCCAAGAGGAAAATTTCCCCTCAAACTTTTCTAGGACTCCTTTCGTTACATGAGATGAATTTGATTTCAAACAGATTGGAATTCCTAGATATTTAAATTCCTTCCATGATTCAATTGTTTGAAAACCAAAAATTATTTCAATTTGTCTTTCCTTTCTTAATGATACATTCCATGTATAAATTTGAGATTTCCACAAGTTTTTTTTTTCCTACATGAGATTTAAGAAAGGAATAAAAAAAAAAAAAAACCCTTCTAGCTACTATTTAAGAGGCACCCTACAACAAGAGTGTGTCATCAGAAAATTGAGAGTGATTGATGCTTTTGATGCCTTTGGAAAATCTAATTCTTGGAAGGCTCATATATCTCCTTTCATATTCCATCCTATGGCTAAGAGAATTTGTAATGGAAATATATAAGAAAGGAAATACAGGGTATCCTTATCAAAGACCACGAGAGGCTCGAAAAAAACTAGAAAATCTTCCATTATCCAAATGGGAAATCTATGGTTCTTTGATACATTAAGAAACCCATCAAGTAAATTTAGTATCAAAACCAAATTTTTCCATTACTTTGAAGAGGAATTCATAAATTATATTCTCAAAGGCTTTTTCCATAACTAGTTTGATGATCATGCGTTTTTCCTCTCGATATTGACTAGACTTGACTGCCTTTTGAACCAAGATGATATTGTCAAATATCTACCTTTGATTCATGAATCATCCCTAATTTTATAGCATAATTATGGGCAGAATACCCTTATGAATTTTGGCCAAAATCTATGATATCACTTTATAAGAGACATTACAATGTGATATCGACTCGAATCTTGAAAAGGAAGCAAGATTTAGATATTTTAGGACTCGAGGCTAAAGGAAGAATTAATATTCCTCCCATACATTTCTTATTTAATGTATAACCCACCATTCTACAAAAATAAAATTTAATTACCTCCTAAAATTATTAGTAAAATTTATCAAATAATCCATCTAGTCCTGCTGCTTTGTCCAAAATGAATGCAAAATAGGTTGCCATATTTCTTCGTTAGTGGGTTCTCTTTTCAACTCATCATTTTCTTCCTATGAAATAGACTCAATAATATGTTCCTGTATTGATTTTTCCACTCCAAGTATGTCAGGTTCTATGGACCTATATAAATTGTTGAAGTGACAAACCACCTCCTCTTTGAGTGATGCAAAATTTGAAATTTGTATACCTTTTGAAACAATCCCTTTAATATTTTATTATAGACTTGATTTTTTGTCTTCTGGTGAAAAATTTTGTGTCCATATCTCCAGCCTTTAACCAAAAGCTATGATATTTTAAATTCCAAATCTATTCTTCCTCTTTAAGAGCTTTATAAAAGGTTGTGAATTCTTCTCTTTCTTCTTGCATGTAGATCATGTGTCACTAACCCATTACCCATCTTAACTTGTATAATTTCTATTCTTTTCTCATGTACCTATATATTTCCCTATTTTATGTTTGATAATATTAATCCCATTTTTTTAATGCAAGCTTCAATAACTTGGTATTTTTATCCCATACTGTAACTAGACTTCCCAATACCCACTCACACCAAACCTTCTTCACCAAATCACTGAAGTGCGGCAATTTTTTTCCCGAATTGGAAAATAACGAAGGGGTTGTGGCCCAGATCCAATGTATTCAGAGATATCAAGAGAAATCAGCCTATGATCCAAGTTGATACAAAGGAGGGTTCTAGAACTGACCAATATTTATTGGGATAACAATGAATTTGAAATTAAAAATATGTCTAATTGGGTAGTAGTATGGCATGCTCCAATCCACTTATTTCTCCAAGTGAATTTGTTAGTGGAAGGATTTATATCTAAAAATAATAATTTATAAATAAGGTCTTATAAATATTTTTGTGGTTGATTTCAAATCAGAGATCCCCCTTTTTTCTCCCATTGGTGTAGGGTTGTATCCAAGTCTCCACCCAATATGCATTATGATCCAAAATTTGTGTCCCCAAGGGCCACTAAGGAAATCCAACAATTGGGGTTTTCTATTAATTGAATGGGCATGTAAATATTTATAATGGAGCGTACTTTATTTGAAGGAATATGTAGAAAATGAGTAACCAAACAGTGAGATGTTTAGCTAGATTCTATCAATCTAACTGAATATTGATACCACATGGTGGATATCCTATATCATTTTTCACTAACGGAAAGAATCCCACTACCATTCAAAATATTGTGGTGATTTCGAAAGACTTATTGATCCCCCATTTTTGTCTCCCATAGTAGGGGAACTAAGGGTCACTCTTTCTTGATTAAATATTTCACTTCCTTTATCCTTTTTTTCGACCCCAATCCCCTATAATTCTAGGAGAGGGCCCTCATTACTTAATTTTTGTATGAGAAACCCCTTGTTGAGGGGTTGAGTTGCCTCATTTTCTAGTGTTTATATATCCCTTTATTTTTGGATCTAATATTTAATGTGTTCCCATTTTCTTACCTTCTCTATTTTTTTGTGCCTTACCTCTCTATTGGTCTATCAAAAAGCCTTCTGTTGGAGTCCTTATAGTTCTTTTTCCTTCTCTAAATTTGATTTCTCATCAGCTGAGCCAAAAAGGAAAGCCTCAATTTGGAGATTTTAGGGAGAGGAATTGTCCCTATTCTGAGGAATATTCCATTGTTTGTTGCCTGGTATTGGATCACTTTATAATTGTGGCATGGATTCATCATTTTTATATGGTTCACTCTTTGGTCCCAAATTTTGTACTTATTATTGTATAATGGTTTCAAAAAATTCCCCTTGTTCACTCACAAAATTGAGAGCCTTGAAGCTATTATTTTTCTCATTTTTTTCCTTTACTAGATCCTTCCCCTTCCCCTCCCCCCCTGAGTGGATTGCTTAGGGGAAGTTGGTCCTTTCCCTTTGCTCTAGTTATGATTTAGCTATTTTGGTGGATTTTTATATTATTTAACTGGACCTATTATCCTCTTTTATTGTTTCCATCATTCTCCTTCATTTCCGTGTTTTTTCTACTGCCCCTACTTCATCTTGCATATTCTCGCAAAGTCCCATATTCATGGAAAACTTTCATTTAAAAGGAAGTTTGTTGTGTAACCAGCTTCAAAAATAGAAGAAAAGAGATATCAACGCCTTAGAAATAAGCCACTTCGAGGGGGCAACCTCCAATACATTACATAAATGCACAATTCTTGGATGATACAATTTACAAAACCTCCTTTCTATACATAGGAGTCCATGGGGCCATAATGTAATCCTAGTGGGCCACAATGTAATCCTAGCCGACCTAACAATAATAATTTAAGGGCACAATAATAACAAAATGGGGGTTACAAGGGTTCAATAATAACAATAAGGGGGTTACACTAACAATAATAAGGGACTCTACTAGTGATATAGGGACCTAACATGCCCCTCTCCTTCAAAAAAGTGTTGTCCTCAACGCTTGAGTAGCTCCGGGTGCTTCTGTATAAAATTCTCATCCTCCCATGTAGAATCTTCGGTGGGTAAGTTCTTCCACTTGATGAGATACTCTGAAATTGATCAATTCCGTAGCTGTCGAGTTCTTGTTTCCATGACCGCTTCAGGTTCCAATATGATTTTCCTTCCTCATCAAGTTCTGGCAATATTGTTTGAACTGGAAGATTTTCACCTATAACCTTCTTTAAGCATGAAACATGGAAAATTGGATGCACTCGTGAAGAAGCAGGAAGCTCCAATTTGTATGCCATAGTACCAATCCTTTGCAACACCTTGTAAGGACCATAGTACTTTGGCGATAATTTATTATCCTTCTTAGCTTGCTTGAGGGACATTTGTTTGTATGGTTGTAGCCGTAAAAATACCCAATCTCCTACATCAAAACTTCTCTCGCTGCGATATTGATCTGCTTGTTGTTTCATTCGATTTTGTGCCAAATTCGGGTTATCCTTTAAGAGTTGGAGAACTTCTTGCTGATGCTCGATGTGATCTTCCACTGCTTGAACCTTCGAATTATCTCTTAAATATGATGTGATGGATGGTGGATGATATCCATAAAGTGCCATAAATGGGGTCATTTTTGCTGCAGTATGGAAGGAAGTGTTATACCACCATTCGGTGAGAGGTAACCACTTGACCCATTGTGTTTGTTTATCAGATACAAAACAACGAAGATATCCTTCCAAACATTTATTTACTATCTCAGTTTGACCATCAGATTGAGGATGATAAGATAAGCTATGAGCTAATTGAGTACCCAAACAAGAAAATAACTCCGTCCAAAAATTTCCAGTAAAAATGGGATCTCTGTCGCTCACAATAACCCTTGAGCTTCCATGTAGCTTTTGAATTCTGTCCATAAATGTAGTAGCAACTGTACTTGCTTTAAATGGATGAGATAATGCACAAAAGTGTCCATACTTGGTAAGTCTATCAACTACCACCATGATGACACTCTTTCCTTCGGACATAGGTAAACCTGTGATAAAATCCATTGAAATCTCCTCCCAACGTTGACTTGGAATGGATAAAGGTTGTAGAAGTCCCGGGGTCTTAATTGTTTCCACTTTATTCTGCTGGCAAACCAAACATTCCGCCACAAACTTTTGAATATGAGATTTAAGGCCATCCCAAAAAAATTCTTTCTTCACCCTGTGGTAAGTTTTTAAAAATCCTGAGTGTCCTCCTAAAGGAGAAGTGTGCAATTCGAGAAGAATCTTTTGTTTTAGTTGGGAATTCTTACAAAGATATAAGCGATCTTTGTACCATAAGGAATCATTTTTCCAACTAAATGTATCGGATGTACTAGGATCTTGCTGCAACTTTTGAATGAGTGTCCATACATCTTTGTCCTTCTTCCATTCATCTCTTGCTTCAGTTATCCAATCTGGTTGGATAATAGAAATGTCACAAAGCAATGCTTCCACCTCTTCATTCTTTCTTGAGAGTGCATCTGCAACAACATTAAGCTTTCCTTTTTTGTAGATTATTTCAAAGTCATAACCCAACATCTTTGTGACCCATTTTTGCTGCTCTTCTGAAGATAGTCTTTGTTCCAAAAAAGTGTTTAAGACTATCATGATCAGTTTTTACCTTGAAGTGTCTTCCCATTAGGTAAGTTCGCCATTTCTTTAGTGCATGTAGTATTGCTAACATTTCCTTCTCATAAATAGGTTTCTGTAAATATTTTCCTTTGATTGGACGACTTTCAAAAGCAATGGGTCTTCCTTCCTGCATTAAAACTGCACCAATTCCATTTCCTGAGGCATCACATTCCACAATAAAGGTTTTTGTGAAGTCTGGTGTAGCTAAGACCGGTGCTAGGCACATTGCCTCTTAAGACGTTCAAAGGCCTTAGTTGCTTCAGGAGTCCATGAAAATGCATCTTTCTTCAATAATGTTGTTAGAGGTGCTGCTATTCTCCCATAATTCTTAACAAACTTGCGATAATACCCTGTTAACCCGAGAAATCGTCGCAACTTCTTTATGGTTGTGGGGACTTTCCATTCCTTAATGGCTTTAATTTTGTTAGGGTCTACTTTAACACCCTCGTGAGATACAATATGACCCAGATATTCCACCTCTTGTACTCCAAAGAAACATTTGGATTTTTTGCATATAATTATTTCTCCTGCAATAGTTTGAGCACCCTGTCAACATGTTCAACATGATCCTTCCAAGACCTGCTGTAGATTAGTATATCATCAAAAAATACTAGCACAAATTTTCTAAGGAAGGGTTTGAAAATGGAATTCATCAACCCTTGAAATGTAGAAGGTGCATTGGTAAGGCCCAAAGGCATGACCAAAAATTCATAATGACCCTCATGAGTTCGAAATGCTGTTTTTGGAATATCTTCAGTCTTCATTCTAATTTGATGATATCCTGAACGAAGATCCAACTTGGTAAAATAAGTTGCTCCATGTAATTCATCCAATAATTCATCAATCACAGGAATGGGAAATTTGTCTTTAATGGTGAGCTTATTGAGCTCCCTATAATCAGGACACATTCGCCATGATCCATCCTTCTTGTGTACCAATACTACAGGAGCAGAGAAAGAACTTTGACTAGGTTGAATTATACCCGCCTCTAACATTTCTGCAATCATCCGTTCAATTTCGCTCTTTTGGAAGTAAGGATATCTATAAGGCCGGATGTTTGGAGGAACACTTCCTGGAATCAAATGAATAGCATGATCATGATCACGAATAGGTGGGAGTCCTTTGGGAGTTTCAAACACCTTGGAATGATTGTCCAAGACTTGTTGGAGATCTTCAGAAATAGATGATTTTGATGTCGGAACTTTTAGAGAGCATAATTGTGCAATTACGCCTCGTTGTTCTTTATTTATAAGCTGTGTCATGACATTAGAGCTTATTATCATTCCTGGCTTCCCTTCAATACCCCATAATTCGACTTCCTTTCCTTCTGAAAAAAATTTCAAGAAAATTTCTTGAAAATTAAAAGCTATTGTCCCCAAATATTGTAACCATTGTACTCCTAGTACAACATCAGCACCTCCCATAGGAATGGAAAGCATTGGACTAGTCAATACATATTCCCCCATGGTTAGCTTGATATTATGGCATTTTCCCGAGCAATTTATAGTTCCTCCATTTGCAACCATCACTTGACATTTTGGTGCTGGGTATAGGAAACAATTTAATTCCTTGGCTACCTTACAATGAATAAAATTATGGGTGCTACCTGAATCAATCAACACTATTACCTTTTTCTTCTTGATTTGTCCTGCTATCTTGAGAGTTTGAGGAGTGGTAATTCCTGCCAGTGCATTACATGATATGGTCGGATTAATTTCTTCCTCTTATATGGCTGGTTCTTGGTGTGTATCCTCTTCTTGTTCACTTTCTTCTTCTTCTTCACAATCTATGTAAAATAATTTCTTTTCAGCACACTTATGACCTTTGGTGTATTTTCTATCACAACTGTAGAAAAGCCCTTTTGCTCTTTTTTCTTCCAATTTTTGTGGTGTCAACCTTGTAGGTTGTGGAAATCTAGATGTAGCAACACTTCCTTCTTTATAGAATTGAGTGGTAGGCTTCCTTGTCGCCATAACTTTACATTCAACTTTTCTTGCCAACATGAATGCCTTCTCCAATGAATCAGGTTCCAGAACGCGAACTTCATGTTGGATGTTATCCTTTAAAGTGCCTATGAAGAGATCAATCCTGTGTTCCTCTGGAATATCAGTTACCCATATATTCAATTTTTGGAAGTCCTCAATGTGCTGCCCCACTAAACCCTTTTGTTTGAGATTTATCAATTGGCTAAAGAAGGTGTTGCTCTTTGTATCCTCATAATGTGCTATCATTTCCTCCGTAAAAATTGACCAAGTGGCAATTTTTTTACGAGAGAAAAGCCATTGATACCATACAAATCTATTTTGTTCTAAATGTAAAGTTGCAATGCGTACCTTTTGTGTGTTTTGCACATTATGGAGATCAAAATATTGCTCCATCTATAGTATCCATGTTACAGGATCCTTTCCATCAAACTTCCTTATATCCATTTTTGGAATATGGTGGTTCTTCCCGCCAACATTAGATTTTATGAAATCACGATTAACATTTATTTTGTTCTCATAATGAGGTTCTTCTACCATCTTTTCACCATTAGGAAACATTTCTTGTATCAACTTGGTCAAATCTTCGATGTCTGCTTTTAGATCATTCTTCATGTTTTTCATGTTGTTTTCCATGTTGTCTTTCATGTCATCCATCTTAGCTTCCATGCCAGCTTCCATGCCATCTATCTTAGATTCCATGCCATCTATCTTAGATTCCACGCCTTTCTTTAAACCATCCATCTTAGTTTCCATGCCTTTCTTCAAAACTTCCATGTCATTTTTTGTTGCTCTTTGCGAGAGTGAAATTTTTTGCACTTGCTCTTGTAATTTTGATATGTCATGTTGCCATTCTTCGTCTTCATGAGTCATAATAGAGATTTCCAAAGGATTAATGGGTATTGAATTCTTTTTAGGGGCCATTTTATAATCCAATACTGATATGTATTCTACAATATGCCCTTGCAGTCAATTCAACTTGATTCTTCAAACAAGACTTATGCAATTCGGAAAAAAATTACACACCTTTTACTTGCTTTAAGGAGCTCAATATTGAAATTGAATTATCTATGTAATTTAAAATCTTCGATATCTGAAATGCAGCCCTGAAGTAGCCCTCTGAAGCTTCTTTCAAATGCCACAAGTCTGACCTAATTTGGATTCTCCAAGACAAATTTGTGTCCAATCTCCCACAATGACCTAATTCTGGACTGGTTCAGTAGAGCGAACTTGTACGACTTGCCACGTGTCACTGTTTAGTCCTTTGTCTCTGAAATTGATATCCAAGAAACTAGAGTCTGTGTACTTGCAACCACTTTTTACGGCACTCAAATCCAATGCCCAGAGGGAGAGTTATTGAACTTTTCCCACGATCACCTCTTTGAGATGAAATTCAGGAGCCTGAAAAAGCACTACCTTCCACAGATTATTGCGAACCAAGCTCTGAAATTTTTTGACAAATTTCCTCAGGATTTCAGCTTCGCACCATATGAATTTCAGACTCTGAACCTTCGTACAAAAAAATTTATAGCGAAAATTCCACGATGACCTGTTTAGGAGCCTGAAAAAAGACCTGACTTCCACAGATCATATCTCCGAAAATATTGCGAACCAAGCTCTGAAATTTTTATACAAGCTTCCTCAAGATTTCGGCTTCGCACCCTAGAAATTTCAGCTTCTAAACATTCGTAGAAAACAAGTTATAGCGAAAATGCCACGATGACCTGTTTGGAGCAGCGAAACCCTAGAATCCAAAGCTTTGATACCAAATGTTGTGTAACCAGCTTCAAAAATAGAAGAAAAGAGATATCAACGCCTTAGAAATAAGCCACTTCGAGGGGGCAACCTCCAATACATTACATAAATGCATAATTCTTGGATGATACAATTTACAAAACCTCCTTTCTATATATAGGAGTCCATGGGGCCATAATGTAATCCTAGTGGGCCACAATGTAATCCTAGCCGACCTAACAATAATAATTTAAGGGCACAATAATAATAAAATGGGGGTTACAAGGGTACAATAATAACAATAAGGGGGTTACACTAACAATAATAAGGGACTATACTAGTGATATAGGGACCTAACAAAGTTGATCATATTCCACCTCCTAAATATGGCTCCAACTATTCAAATTTAGTGTTATTATTTTTGGGAGCCACTTATTCAGATATTCCTCCACTCATATCCTTGCAAAGGACCTCTGGTGGCTTAGCTTGATCAATATATTTACCAAGTGCATTGTTGATATTTCTGAAAGTATTATCATTCCATTATTGTGGAGGAAAAAACAAGATTTACCCAAACAGGGACAACATATGGGACATCACTTTCAAGGTTAAAATATAGGCTCCATAGACCTAGATATAACCTTTGGCCCCCCATGAATTACGGCCCTCCTCAAAATATCAAGTCTCAATCATCCTTGTTCTTGAAAAAAAGGGTAATTTTTTTTTATTTTTATTTTTTATTTTTTCCGCAAAATACAAAGTGATAGCACCCTTGATCATGGGTTTCCAATTTTTTCCAATGCACAACCTCATAGAATGAGGGGAGGGAAAAATCCCATTGAATTTTCCTACCAATCCACACTCAGCCAGTTGCAGGGCTCATGCTCTTAACAGTGGCACAAACTCCTCAACCTTGGGAATGTCTTCCAGCTTCTTGACAAAATGAGAAGGCTTTTCCTTCTGGTACTACAACCCATTTACAACCAATGAGTTAAAAGCAATGATATATGTAGCATGGTCTAGGAGTAGAGGTGAAGATCTGCCCGATCAAACCATTTAGCCATAGAAAAAAGGTTGTATTCACAGAAACTCTTAGAGATGAAAAAATTTAAAATGCTTAAATAAAGGTAACTGGTTTTATTTTTTGGAATATTAAATAAATTATTTATTTGAGTAAGTCCATTTAATTAGGTAAAATAGTTATAAATAATTAACAATTAAATTATTTATTAAACTAGTTATAGTTAAGAGGGTAAAATAGTTGGAAATAATTCATAATTTAATAATTTAATAAATTATTTCCATGTAAAAAAATAAAATGAGTGAAATTGATTATATTACCTTCACATAAATGGGTAAAATTATGATAATAACATAGAATTAATGAATTTACAGGTTATTCTCATGTAAATTGGTAAATTAACTTAAACAAGTTAGGAAAATTGGTTTCTTGGTGAATGTAGGTTTTAATATGTAAAATCTATACTAGCATGGCGAATTTAAACCCACCTAGATATTTTGGTTAAGTGGCCATTTTTGCGTGATCACATATTACCCCCCAATGTATGAGTGTTAGGAGCACATCCCATGACCAAAATACATTATAGTTTTCTTTCACCAAAAACTAGAAGTGGTCATGTAGAGAGAGAGATGAATTTTGTTATGAGGATTTGAACAACTCAAGGAAGAGGAGGTTATTACCACTCGTCGAGAAAGAGTCTCAAAGTGTGAATACATGATCTTAATGATGTCGAGGAGGCAGACCCATAACCATCGTGCTAACTAAGTCCAAAAAATAATTATATGCCCAACAAAGTGGGTCTAAGAAAAAGTATATAGTACATCAATTTGTTGGTGTCAATGAGATAAGATATAGTACAGTGATAAATATTACCATATATATGTGCATAGAACAAAAGTGTCAAAATTAATATAACAAATATTGTTGATTTGAGTACATAGGACCAAATTCCCCCTCATTGAAAAAAGGGGATGGATACAATAGGAGAAGTTATGTTGAACGAGATGGGGTAATTAAGATCTACATAAGCCAATTAATGTGAGACTCATGTTTTGGACGTAAGAATAGTAGAAATCAAGTCAATCAAATATATTGAAGTGCATCTAAATTTGGACCATACGCTACTGAAGGATGTGGGGGAATACCTAAAGGGAAACCACCTCTTGAGGTTTGGAAATAACTCACACATGCTCAATGGATCTAGTAAAATAATATGAATCACTAGACCATCAAGCATATGATTCTATATCATTTTATAATGAGTTGAAGTTGAGCATGCAAGAAAAAACCAAGAGAGTACTAAGGGTCTCCCTTTGCTTCATTCAAGGTACCCATCAATAACAAAAACAAATTTAAGGTACACCACCCTCTATGCCAATCCCCTAGAATGAATGTGTTGAAGTCGATAGAGGAAGGCCTACCAAAGCTAAGGCAATGATGAGTCGTCAATAATGGCATGGAGTGTACATAGTATCATGTGACTGACAATGATTGACACCAATGGGGAAAAATGGTTTAATGGGTAGATTTATAGCTTCGCTTGTCAAGGAATAATATGCAATGTTAACCTAGAAATGATTAAAAACATTCCACAGGAAGTGTTCAATTACTAGGATAGAGGATTTTCAAAGACATATAGGTAAACCATTGGAATATTTGGATGTCAAATCTCAACAATATAGGATGGGTGTGACTCATGTAGGTGTTGACATACTATATTAGGAATCAAGGTGGTTTTGAGCAAACTCCATGGGACGTATTGGTGGCCATCTACTCTAAACAAATATGAAAAAATGATGCCACCACTAATCAAACCAAGTACAAAAGCTACAAGGTCCTCTTGGAGTAAACGAAGAAGTTATAAAGGGGGAATTATAGGGGTACATGGTCATGGGATCTTGAATTACCATTTAAGTGCATATCAGATAATTGAGGAATTGTTCATTTAATTATCAATCTAATATTTGTCCAAATCATCGTACTCCATTATGTTAGTATAATATTGTTAATTTGGTGATGAGGTTGTAGTATTCTAAATGAACTTAAAAAGGAAAGATATTAAAGTTATTTTGGAAGTCATCAGTAAAAATATACCACAATTGCAATCAAAAACACACTTGAAAAATTGAAATGGAACACTTCTACCTAATGAGTTTTTGTAGCTTATTGTTATAAAACCCGACACAGATAGAATTACTAATCTAAGTTGCAAGAAATGAAATATGACTCCTCTACCTATTAGGATTAAGAATTTTCTTTCTATAACCCCCAAGATAGGTAAAACACACCACACAGGCATGAAATAAATAACACATGCATCGAATAGGTGACTTGCTTAAGGATTAGATGATATTGAATTATGTAACAAAGATGCACATGAGATGCAATACTAGAAAGCTGCAATAAAAAAGGATTATGCTACAAGTTATATTGTAGAATATTTAAATCACAATTATGTTGTAAATAATATGAGTACAAACATAAATAATAATTGCAATCCTCTAAAACAGGGTAAACACATAAAGTAATCGGAAACAAAGTAAATATCCTTAGGACTGAAAACATATTATTGTACTTGTGTGATTAGTGAGTTGCAACAATGTAAGAAATGGAATGGTTACTAAGATAATTAAAAAAATGATGCCACCACTAATCAAACCAAGTACAAAAGGTACAAGGTCCTCTTGGAGTAAACCAAGAAGTTATAAAGGGGGAATTATAGAGGTACATGGTCATGGGCTCTTGAATTACAATTTAAGTACTTATCAGATAATTGAGGAATTTTTTATTTAATTTTCAATCTGATATTTGTCCAAATCATCGTGCACCATTATGTTAGAATAATATTTTTAATTTGGTGATGAGGTTGTAGTATTCTAAATGAATTTCAAAAAGAAAGATATTAAATTTATTTTGAAAGTCACCAGTAAAAATAGACTACAATTGCAATCAAAACCACACTTGAAGAATTGAAATGGAACACTTCTACCTAATGAGTTTTGGTAACTTATTGGTATAAAACCCAATAGAGATAGAATTACTAATCTAATTTACAAGAAAGGAAATATGACTCCTCTACCTAGTGGGCTTAGGAATTTTATTTCTATAACCCCCAAGATAGGTAAAACACACCACACAAGCATGAAATAAATAACACATGCTCAAATAGGTGACTTTCTTAAGGATTAGATGATCCTGAATTATGTAACAAATATGCACATGAGATGCAATACTAGAAAGCTTCAATAAAAATTTATTAAGCTACATGTTATATTGTAGAAGATTTAAATCACAATTATGTTGTAAAGAATATGAGTACAAACATAAATAAAAATTACAATCCTCTAAAATAGGGTAAACACATAAAGTAATCGAAAACGGAGTAAATAGCCTTAGGCCTGAAAACATATTATTGCATTAGTGTGATTAGTGAGTTGCAACAATGTAAGAAATGGAATGGTCACTAAGATAATTAAAAAATATAGAACCTAAACTATATAGTTGCAGGAAATACCTGGCTAAGAAAGGGGGCCTACCTCCTTAGGCAAGGCATTGGTTATAAGAGCAGCAGAACATTAATTAATCACCACACTATTTGAACAAATGAAATGGAAATGAAAATCTACCTTATATTGAGAATTCTAAATGTAGATTGCAAGAAAATCCTCTCTCTATCCTCCTCTAAATCCTCTCATCCCGTGTCTCTATTAGGGTTATGATTTTATACATATTGCTTGTATCTTAAATTATCCAAGAAATTGAGGTACAACCATGATAATATACATATTCTTGGGTTGTTTCCATATATTACACTGATTTCTAAAAAAGAAAAAGAAAAAACCAAACAATGTTAACTTTTCTAGTTCTGCAATTGGTGGTAGATGGGTTTCTTTCTTAATGTGGCCAACTTATCTCTATTAAATGATCCTTAGCATATGTTTCTTTCCTTAATTGGGTAAATAAGTTGTTGGGAAATCAATTTTCAATATTTGGAGGTTAACCAACAATTAATTTATGTCATTATCCTAGGAATAGCAATAGTTATGTCCAACAAAAAATTGTCAGCATGTTGCAACACAATTTCTTGGTGAGTTGTAGCATCAACCTTCATGCAAGTCCCAACATCAATGTTAGGTGATTTGTAGCATTATATTTCAAGAAATTTGTGATGTATATCTCAAGCTAATTGTAGTGCAATATGAAAGTGTTATAACATCAAACAAATCATGATACAACATTAGTTTCAGGGCATGTTGCAGCATGGGCATTACAACAATGAACATGGTGTTTCATTGTATTATAGTAGCAAGGTCACAACGATATCGCAATAGTATGCTTGAGGAAGTTGCAGTAGATGGTGGGAGTTGCAATGGAATAGGCTTATTGCAACACTTGTGTTAGAGAAATATGAGTGTCTTGCTACGACATGAAGGTGTTGCAACAACTATACTTGCACAACCTCCCTGAACCATTTTCTCATGATTTTTTATAAGTTAGCACAAATATGTAAAATATTCCATAAATATACTAAAAGAAACATTAAAATGAAATGATTAAAATATAATTATACCTTGATCAAAAATGCATTTTTTTAGGAAAAAGGCGTGATGAAATGGCATGGAAATGGAAAAACTGTGTGCAGAGAGATATTGGACAAGTGCTAAAAAGATAAAAAAATTGGACATTGGACATCTCCCCCATCCAAAATTGTTGCATTTCCTTATGCAACTAGGCAATTATTCTAAGGCTGAGAGTTTATGGCTCCCATGGAAGTTGCTATTGTTGTAGTCAACCATATCTACTTCTTGGGAATTATAACACCCAAGTAAATAATAACCCAAATGACAACTGTTTTTTTTAACACTAATTAGCATCACTTGTAAATGCTTTGACATGTATTTGTAAGGTAATGACCCTAAATTATACTCGTGCCAACAATCTTAAGTAACGTAATCTAATTCACTCTTCTACACCTTTTATTCCTTAATTAAACAAAAGGACAATTTTTACCTCATTGTATTATATATAGTTATCCCCTAGCATTCTAATGCATCATAGTTTCAATAGTTGATACTATGTCCTACTTGTAGTGCAATACATATTTTCTCCATTTGTATGTGGATTCATGGTCAAGAAGAAGGTAGATTGACATAAATTTCTCTGTGTGAAATGTCTCTTGCCTACATTTTTGGAATATTAAGGTTTTTCTATGATGTGTTGAAATTAAATTCTCCGCCTATCAAGAAGATCATTCTAAACACATTAATCAATCAAAAGGAAAACCTATTTCCAATCATGCAAAACCAAAATTAAGGATGTTAAATAATATATATATATATATATATATATATATATATATATGTGGGTAAAATATTCAAATGTGCTCATTCTTTAGGTGCTTGAGCCAAAAATGTTTACATCTATATTTGATTCAATAGATCACCTAAATATTATTTCTCCATAATGGAAGTTTGCAATATACTCATGTATAAGTTAGATATAAATATAATTGTATTCGAATGACATGACGGAATATGATGGTTCATTATTAAAAAAATGACATAATACCAAGATGGAATCAAAATTAAACCACCTCATGAAGGAAGACCTTTTTTGATGATATGGTAGAATTACTATGTTGTCTCCCTTTGTTCTTGGTATATATATATATATATATATATATATATATATATATATATATATTCTTGGTGTATATATATATAAATTAATTAATTTTTGGTGTATATCTATATATATACAATTAATTAATTAAAGAGTAAAGTGTATTAAAAGGTATCTAAAAACAAAGTATATTTAGGCTTTTTGGCATTTTTATTTGAAAACAACTCTTCTAGCTGCGATCCTGTACCAATGTACACCATTAGATATAATGTTAGACGATTGAACAATTTTTAACCATTAGATTTCACCATAACTATCAGCCTCAGTTATTTGAACAGATCCAAATTAGTTCAGAATTCATAAAAAAGAGTATTTTCACACAAAGCATTAGTCCTAAATTTGGAATTCATAAAAAGGAGTATTTTCACACAAAGCATTAGTCCTAAATCTTGAGCGCGGAAGCTTTGTAATAGTGTTCGTTCTTCGTTTATTTCATCTTATATATTGTTTCTAAGTTTCGTGAGCACAGAAGTTTTGTAGTAGTGTTCGTTCTTAGTTTATTTCATATTATATGTTGTTTCTTAATTTAAAAAATTCTTTGATTGTGTTCTGACATGAATTTCCAGGGATATGATACAGAGAGGGTAAGTTGATCCAACGCTGATGGAAACTTGGTAATGGTGGTAAACAATTGTGACCATTTCAACCCAGAAAAGAAAAAATATATAGTCTGGCTTTATAAAATCATTTTCCCTCTTGTCTGCTGATATGCACAAATCTATTAGCTCATGTTTCATCATTCTCTGAAGACATCAAATGCCTCTGTAGTGTCACATTTTTTATTTAAATCCTGCGAAGGATAATGGATGGATTGGATATAATAACTAATGTTTTCATGAGTACATATATAGGACTTCGCTGGTTATTTAATAGGTATTTGCGACATCCCGCTTCTTGTTTTCCTCAACAAGTTTCTGCAACAATCATAATTCATTTTTGTATTTTCCCAATATGCCATTCTTTTTTTATTTATCTACTTTGTTGTGGTATTTCATAAGTCATACTAATTCTAATAGATATAGAATATTTGTATTCTTTGAAGATTTTTGGGTTCGATGGGTTATCATCTTTCCCTGTGTTATGCATATACATAATCTGTTTGACAAAATGAAACCGTCGAGGAAGAGGATGTAGTTATTTAGCAGAAATATATTAGGCATTTCCGTTTCTGAAACCGAATTTATGATATACATATACATATCTTCATTCGATATCTCCAATGTACAACAGATTGTGCATATATATATATATATATATATATATATATATATATATATATATATATATATATAATCCAGGGCTCCATTCTTTTCTTGTAATTGCCAAGGAGAAAAGAATGTGATTAAAATAATGCAAACTTCAGAATTTGGACTATATCAGGGTAGAAACCTGAGTGTAAACTTGATCACGCCAAGATTTGGACAATCTTGAAATGACCATGTAGAAGAGAACATATCGATTCCATTAGCTCTGGCCAACAAGGAGACTAGATTTCGGATATTGTCATTTCCAAAGAGAAAAACCCAGCAATAAATTAAGGTAAGCGCCCTTAGCCCAAGATCAGAAACCCCTAAAATAAATATATGAGCAAGTATATGATATATATATATATATTCAAAGTTAAATGGAGATCTAATGTTGAGACCTTTGATCATGTGGCCATGAAAAACTCTTGAGCTCTCTTTGGGGTTCTGATTAGCAATGAAACCAACGCTGTGGGTTTGATTCACAGGACAGAATCATCTGCAATGACATTTAGGGTTAGGATTCAACACCATAATGAGCATAATATCCTTCATCTCAGTCCATATGTGAGCATTTGTGGACCTTTCATCCTGCGCCCTTGAAAAGGGCTAATGAAAACCATGGTTGGATTCCCTTTTGGGTTTTCATCAGTGGCGAAACCAACGTTACGGGTTCGATTCCGATGACAGAGCTAACTTCGATAATTTCAAGCGTCGTCTTCTACTTCTGTTATCGTTGGCGTCATATTCCATGGGTTATGCTCAATTCAGATTTTGGGTTTTATGATTTTGTTTTATTATATATTATTTTTTTCAATTTTTATTTAAAATTTGATAAAAAGGAAAAATAGTCTACTTGAAAATTTTTGAGTTTGTAACAGTCTGTAGGTTGAGTGAGTTTGTCGTTATGAGTTTTTTGTGCAAAATTTTGTTTGAGTTTTGATTTAAAATTTAATTAAAATGGAAAAATAGTTTACCCTACAAATTTTGAGTTGTAAGGTGTGTAAGTTGAGTGAGTTTGTCGTTGTGAGTTTTTACCTAAAATTTTAGCATGGGTGTATTTTTTACTCTCTGTTTTTTAAAAAATAGTTTATATTTTCTTAAATTTTGTATTTAAAAAAAAAAAAAAATTGTGGATTGAATTTTATTGGATGTAAATTTCAATTTTATTTGAAATATTTTTAAAATAACAAAGCATTTTTATTAATCATATTAATTGGATTTAAAGTAAATAAATAGAAGCTTATATAAGAGTTTAAAACAAAATTACACTTCAAATTTTTTTATATTTTATTATAGTAAAGAATAATGACTACCATATAATCTAGTTAAGCTAACCATAATATTTTACACTATATTTTAAACTATTTGCTCTGATCGCGGTTGATTTACTTCTACGAGACGTTCATGGAAGAGATTATTGAGGTAAATTTCTTGCTCGCATGGAGGAATTGTAATTGGGATAAAAGTTCCTCAATGTTTTGGTTTAAGAATTTACGACTTTTACTTTTAAGAATTAATTGGATAATTATTGACGTGTTTATGTTTATTAAAGTGGATAGCAGTGTATTATGGATGTAAAATTTTTCTGCAAGGAGGAATTGTAATTGGGATCATTGCACAGAGGAATTGTAATTGGGATCCTAAGTTCCTCAATGTTTTCGTTTAAGAATTTACTAGTTTTATTTAAAAATTAATTAGATAATTATTTACGTATTTATGTTTATTTAAGTGGATATGGTTATTCTATTTCAATAATTTATTGGAAAGCAATTCTTTGTTAAAATATATTTTTGTTTATAAGCAATGCTGACTAAAGTTTTATTATTATTATTATTATAGTTTAATATTTAAATTTACTTGTATTTTTAGATTTACTAAATATTAGTAGGGATGATTTTTTAACTCAGTGTTTATTAAAAATAGTTTAATTTTTTAAAATTTTACATTTAAAGAAATATTTGTGTTTTTAGAAAGTCTTGATGTTTTGTAGATTGTAATTTAACTTGAATTTTGAATGATTTATTGGAAAGCAATTATTTGTTAAAATATGTTTTTGTTTATAAACAATGTTGGCTAAAGGGTTTTTTATTATTATTATTATAGTTTAATATTTAAATTTAGTTGTGCTTTTAGATTTACTAAATATTAACATGGATGTTTTTTTAACTTCGTGTTTATTGAAAATAGTTTATATCTTTTAAAATTTTACATTTAAAGAAATATTTGTGTTTTTAGAAAGTTTTGATGTTTTGTAGATTATAATTTAACTTGAATTTTTTTGGATTGAAATTGACGTTAGTATTCGAGCTTATAGTTCATGTTGGATTTGATGCTAAAAATAACTTAAATTTCAATTTTATTTCAAATATTTTGAGCACTCCTTTGGAGGAGCTATCACTTTGCTTTCTACCATTAACTTTGCTTAGTGAGCTTAAACAGGAAGTAAAACATTATTTTTTAAAGAGTTGATTTGATCATTGAGATGTGGGGGTACTTCCAAGTTAATCTATATAATCTAATGTTTCATGTTTCATATTAGTGAATGTAAAATGCCAATTTACTATTTGAAAACCAAATTGGCATCCGTTGTACCTAATGAGCCTTCTTCATTGAGTATTTTCTTGAGTTGATTTGATCATTGAGATGTGGGGGTACTTCCAAGTTAATCTATATAATCTAATGTTTCATGTTTCATATTAGTGAATGTAAAATGCCAATTTACTATTTGAAAACCAAATTGGCATCCGTTGTACCTAATGAGCCTTCTTCATTGAGTATTTTCTTGAATGTCACTTTGTTTAGTAATTTTTATCATTCGATGATTTTTTATATGCTAGGATTCTCTATTCTATTTTATGCCTTACGGTGTTTCCTTTACAACATCATATTTGAGTCATTGGATCAAATGTTAGATGATTGAAATGTTTTAGGCCATTAAATCCACAAGTAAATGGTTTTTTATATGTTTTTTATAGTGTTAGGGTTTTTTTTTTTAAATAAATTAGATTGAATTTAAGTTTTGGTGACTTTTAAGTTAAAATGTTATTATTAAAAATTATTATATTTTAACCTCAATTTAACATTTTGACTATGTCAAATTACACAAAATAAAAATAAAAGTAAATTAAATAAAAAGATTGACATAATGTAATAAACATTTTAACTAGGTCAAAATACAATAAAAAATAAAAATAATAAAATAAAATAATAATAAACTATAAAAATAGCCCATGGTATTGGCCCATGGTATTCATGTGGAATGTAGTTTATTTGAAGAGGGAAATTAAGAGGGCCCAGATCAATCTTAACTCTGGATCTATCAAGAGCCAAGATGGATCATATGTGTTGATATGCAAAACTCTTTTAGAGTAAAAAGAACATTTTAATTTGTTCAAAATACAATAAAAAATAAAAATAATAAAATAAAGTAATAATAAACTATAAAAACAACCCGTGGTATTGGCCCATGGTATTCATGTGGAATGTAGTTTTTTTAAAGAGGGAAATTAAGATGGCCGAGATCAATCTTAACTGTGGATCTACCAAGAGCCAAGAGGGATCATATGTTTTGATATGCAAACCTCTTTTAGAGTAAAAAGAGAATTGTTATAGTATACATTTAAACTAATTATTTAATAAAACTATTTTTAAATTTTTATAACCATTATTCTTTTAAAAATTTACTTAATAAAATGTATCTAAACTTTCATACATCCAAATATACATAGTTTTTCTTGTTCTATATTATTTTTGTTACAACTATTTTATTATTTCAAAAATTTAGCTCTCATAAAAATATACATAGTTTTTCTTGTTCTATATTATTTTTGTTACAACTATTTTATTATTCCAAAAATTTAGCTCTCATAAGAAAAGTGTGATACTCTATTATAATTGCTCTACAAATGTGATGGAAAGTGTGCCATGAATGTTGGTAATTTCATGATTAATGTAATATAAGATAAATAAAAATTCATTTCTTCTACACAAGATCAAGAAATCTATGTTGAGTAGGGAACACCATAGAACAAGACATGTTCGCCAACTCCATAAATGCTACCAAATCTCTCAAGGTGTTGGAGCTATTTTCTCAATCACCTAATTTTTACTGCTATTGAAGTGATGAAAACCACCTCTCCATACATTTTTTTTACTATCTGCACAAAGAACAAAAAAAACCAACTTCATGTCAGCCATACTGAAAAAACAAGAACATGGCAGACATGAGGAACATCAATGGTAAAAACAATGTGATATATATATATTGAATATTTTAAAAGATCATGACGGAAATAATACATAGGTGACTCAATAAGTGCACCAAAACAACTTTTGATTTTGAAAGTAGAAAATATATTTCTTTATTCATGAGGCATTCATGTTGGCATGATCAGACAAAATATTTGAATTAACCTCTAACATAGGTCTCATGATTTGTAAGGCTCAAGGAAGCAATATTGCATTAGGATTTCACTACCTACTTCCATGGAAGAAAATTTTGATTTTCATTCCTTCAAAATCACTCTTTCTCTCCAACATTTTATTTCTTCTAAACTATTCTTTCCTATACTATTTCTTTACAACGTTTCTTTTACAATATGTAATGCGATTGCTAATTACATGTTTATATATTGTGACTCCTATAACCATTACTCAGAATGTTTGGTGGTGAAAAATTAGTCATCGCAATTCGACTTAATGTTATATAATTGATTTTTTATTCAAGATAACATCAGCTAGTGTTAATGATAACGAGTTTTCCCAACCGTCCGTTTACACGGTCTACTATCAGACAATTAACAAATTGACTGCACTTATTGTTCATTCAATATAATATGCTCCTGCGATTTGGTTTGTTCAGACATTATTTTTAATCTTTAAAACTCACAGTTGCAGTTATTTACGTTATGGTTCTTACCAGTATGACGTTCTGGTTCTTAAGTAATTCTCTGTTCATACAGATGAAGATTATACTAAACATTGTTGATCACACTCTGATGCTTCTAATCAAAATTTGTGTAGACATTATACTAAACATTGTTGATCACACTCCGATGTTGAAGTTGGAAATTTCATGCGATTAAAATTAGGATCAGCACTTCGGATGTGGTGTGAAAGACTAAGAGAATCTCCTAGGTAAAGCGATAGGGTTTTTTTAGAGAGGTTAATCAGTCATCGTCCGAGGAATTGAATAAAGTTGAATTGCACTGAGTTTTGTAACTCGTTCTCTGTTCGAGCCACCTGTTTGGATTTTGCATCGATCCATACCTTTTAAATCTTATTTTCTCATCTCTTCTTTCAATAAGAAAAAACCAACAGACTTTCTATTATTTTTTTTGAACAATAAGTTTTTTATTATAAAAAAATTGTTTACATATTCTTGCTAATTAATATTTTCTTCATTTGGTCTAATCCCACATTTTAAAGAAGAACTAGGCATCTTTTGCTGTCCATACTATTTTTTAGCTCATGAGCATCTCCCATATGATTATGTTCCATGTAGATATGAAAAAGGATAGATTTTGGAAACATTTTTCTAATGATCTTATTCGATGCATCTAGTTAGTGACCATTGCCAAACCAAAATTTGATCTCTCCAAGACCCAATCTACAATCACTTAGGAATCTCCAAAGATGTCCAAAGAAACAATTCCAAGCCACCTTGCACCAAATAAGACCCCCAAAGAGCTAACAGCTTAGCTCAATTATCCGTTCCCTCACCATTGTTCCAACTAAAGAGATAAAAATTAGCATGCTTCATTACAATAAAAAGCTTCATTACAATAAAAACACCACTGCCACAAACCCCATTTATTGCCTTCCCATCGAAAAATCCTATTGGGAATCTTTTCCACACATCCTCCAACTAATAAATCATGCTAGATATTTTTTTGCTTAATTGGCCTAACCTCCATATAATAACCTACAATCTTCTAGCAAGTGTCTCTTACTTCTGTCATTATCGCTTCAAAAATATATGCATTTCGGCTTCTTTAGATTCCCCATATAATGTAAAAGGGTAGTGTTATATATTCCTTTTCGTCCTTTAGCCATTGAAAAAGACATAACTCTATAGAATTCCTAGCCCATTCCACGGAGAAATTAAGCAGATTCAACACACCATACCACACTAAAACTGCAAATGGACAAGACAGGAAAATATGTACCAGATCTTCCTTTTCCGTTTGACATAAAATGCACCTCCGAGACCCCGAGAATCCTCTTTTAAGAGGATTGTCCCAATGACAAAACATTTCATCCTAAGGGATATTCTTCCACTTCCACATTTTCTGAAACCACAAGTGTTCCACTCTCAGATGATGTGAAGAGGAAACAAAAATGTAGATGTATTTTACGGTGATCTGTCCTTTTTGATAAATGTCATCCCATGAAAGAGAATCATCCTTTTATGGAAAATCTATGTCTGTCATGTTTAGTTGAAAAATGTATCTCTCCCATTTAGTGGCCAACGACCCAGAAAGGCCAAGCTCCCTTGCATTCAACCATGTATGTGTGAGAGAAAAATTACCCCAATATGTATAGATATGACATAAGAAAAAGTTATTAAAATTATGCAAATTTCGAATAAGTGGAATAGAGGGTGAATGATTACCACAGAAACCACTTATAGAGTCCAAACCAATCTCCACCATATTTCAAGAGCCAACCTCCCATTTCAGGTTCCCAAGTAGCCAATTTTTAATCTTCATCGTGCTTCTCCATGCATATGATATAAAAATTTGTACCCTAGCTCCTTCTTTAATCCATGCCACATAATGTTTGCTTCTTAAGTATTTCACCTTTATAATATGTTTCCACAAAGCCTCTCCATTTAAATCCCTCCATAAATTATTGACCAGTAGTGCCTTGCTAAAACATTATCTATATTTTATTCCCAAATCGCCATCTTCCACCCTTCCTAGAAATCTCTTCTAGACGAACAAGATGTATTTTCTTTACATCTCCAATCCCTACCCAAGGGAATTTTGTGATAATGGAATCTATTCGGTTGAATATGTTCTTTGGCACCATAAATAGGTGCATCCAATAGACATAAATACTATACAATATTGACTTATGAGTATCAGCCTCCCCCCCATCGAAATATATTTTTTTGACCAGATAGACATTCTCTTCTCAAATTTATTAATTAAGTAATCCCAAACTTCAATCATGTATTTGTTGTGTTTCAAAATTAAACCAAGATACTTGAATCCACTATTCATGAATATGACCTTCACCTCAAAACATTTTTAAATATCCAATATCGAAGCCTCATTTGGAGTATCAGCAATCAATGCCTATTGGCTTTGTTCATGTACAAGCTTGTAGCATCTCCAAAATAAGAGAGAATCTGATGAAAAGTAACCCATACATGGACATAAATATCCCCCATAAATAGGACATTGTCCACAAACATGAGGTGTGAGATGTTAATGTTTTTTGTCACCTTGCATCCATGAATATAACCTTTAGATTGTTCTAAAGGGATTCTACTACCCAATCCTTCGATGACCAGCAATAAAAGGAGAGGAAAAAGTGCACAAGCCTACCCTAAGCCTCTGAAAGCTTTGAAAAAGACAGTAGGATATTTGTTTATTAATACTGCAAAATTTATCGAGCAGATACATGCCATAATCCAATTCACCACCTACACCCCCAGACCAATCCTATGAAGAATTATTCTTAAGAACTCCCAATCTACACAATCATAAGATTTTATCATGTTTATTCTCAAAAGATATGTATTCACCTTACGCGCATTTATTGAATTAATACATTCTTGTGTGATAGCAATTGCATATTGCATTTTTCTATTGTGAGAAACCCTAACTACTCAGCAAGGATGTACTTGGACAATGTGGCTTTCAACCTTGACGCTATAATATTTGAAATTGTCTTGTAGATTGTGTTGCATAATGAAATGGGTCTAAAATAAACAAATGATGAGCCATATTCGTTGGTTCAAAACACATCGGCAATCAATACTTTTATTTGATGGATATGGAAGATAAATATTTAAATGTGGAAGTGGTCAACATATTAGGTATAAGAGCTTTGAAAGTTGCATTGAGGGAGCCAGTTATCAAGCTTTGTGTGTGTCACACCTCAGCCATTTCCAGAAAATCCAAACTCATGATATCTAAAAAGTGTAAAAACAACTCCATTTTCCATCCGTCTGGGTCGGAGCTCTTATCCCTCGCCATAGATTTTTAAACCACTATTAATTATTCCATAGAAACCGACCTCCCAATAACCCTGCTCTCCTCTGCATTAAACATTTTAGGAGACAAATTAATGAAGTCCATTTGGTTTTCAAAATTGGATACTTCCCTTGCTTTATCTTCATTGTTGAAATGACAGACCACTTCCTGCTAAATATCCTTTTGAGATGAAATGTAATTTTCCATGTTGTAACATATTTTGGCACACCAAAAATTAAAAAAATTCGGTGAAAAATTGTCAATTTCTTACTAAGCTAAAACTGTTGAGAGATATATTTATTACGCTTTTAAATGGTTTATTCCTTTTATATATTAATTTTGATTTAAAATATATTATTTTTATAAAAATACAATTATATTTTATGGAAATATTTGTTTTAAATTAAAATTATATTATAAATTAATTAAATTCTAAGCATAAGTTAAACCAAGTATTTTAAATTTATGAAGAACAATCTCTATTCAATTTCAGACCCCCCAGGGTCATTCGAGCTTTAATAGCTATGGGGAGGGGCAGGGGGGGCTTCTGAAATTAGTTGTTTTGCAAAAAAATTCTTGGGCACGTGGCATCGTGTGGAGTAGTTCGCACCCCCAGTAGAAAAACCTCTTATTAGCAAAGGCCCCCTCCAGAAATCTGCTCATGGTTTTCATGACAACACAACAAATAGGCGGTATTCCAAGACTCACACATAAATCCATTGTGTTATTTGCAGTGGACATACACTCCAAGGTGTTTGTAGGTAATGGTGTGTTCACGGCTTCTGCAACTGCATCGGTGCGGGAAGTGAAGGAGAATCCGCTCTCCTATTGCATTGCAGAGATCTAGAAGGCCATAGATTCTATGTCAAATGACTATATTCGATCTTCCATAGATTGGTTCGAGGTCTACAGAGGCATCACTATTGCCATTAATGGAAAAATTTTCTTGTCCGCTTGGTGGAAGCTTCCATTCTATGAATTTGATTTGGGGTGGGCAACGCAGTCTATGTAGGTATTATAGTCAGGGGCGTGGCTGAATTTGTTCTGCTCATTTCCCATGGCTCTGAGAAAGAAAGGGTAAATTACAATTTTGGTTTAATCCAAAAGTAAAAATGGCGCATATTACCAACGATCAATATCCAGGAAATTATGTCTCTTTTGTGCGTATCAACAACTTGAATTTGGTCCCCCGGATGTGGGTGTTAGTTTGCAATAAATATGGGAGCCACTTGGCCACGCAGATGAGGGATAATCATCCTCTTCACGCAGGTGCACATGGCTTCCCCAACTTGCTTAAAGCCTGGAGCATGGGGCTTTTATTCACCACCCTCGAACTCTCCCCAACGACGTCCTCTCTCCACTCCGCCATTAACGTTGTCCTGCTCTAATTAACTCTATCTGTCATGCTTTTGCCACCATTCATGGACCATAAATCTTATCATTCTACTGCTTACTCTAGTATTTTTTTCTCCCTCTAGCTTAGCTTTGTCGCTCCTTGCTCCTCCACGAAGCTCCTGCTCCACTGCTCAACTCCCTCAAATCCTGCTCCACTGCTCAACTCCCTCAGCTCCCTGCTGCGACACAGTGCATCCAACCTCATCTCAACTGCAATCTTCTTCCACCACCATGCCCCATCGCCACCGCAGAGGCGGTGGCCACGGTCTCCCCTCCAGGCCTCCCATTCCTACAACTGCTAGAAGATTTGTGAACCTCTCAGTCGACTGGGCAGAGCCGGAAGTCTTAGACCCCATTAGCCTCACCGCCCGCATGTCATTACACCTTCCTGAGCCTTCAAATGAAGCTTATGGCTCTAGTCTTCACTCCAGGAGGCGTCTTCACAAGTCCATCATCTCTCCCGCCTCCCCCTTCTCCCCTTGCAAGATGGTGACCTTACCGGTTCAGCAAGCCTCGAATAGTGAACGTAGTTGCATCTCAAGCTCAAATGAGGATTTTACCAGTGTTGATACTGAGGCTCATGCGGCTTCATCCCCTCTGTTGATTACCCATGCAACACTCTTTCCTCCACCGAATGCCCAGGTGTCCAAGCTAGAGGACGATGAATCTGAGTACGCATGCAGAATTATGGAGGAGCCTTTCTAACCACTAGTTCAGGATGGCAAGAATCTAACAGCCTAAATTTTGGGTTCTTCTTTCTAATTCCAGTCAATTTCCTATTACTTCGTTGCTTCTTATATTCTGGTTTTGGTTTAAACATGTTATGTACAAGGTTGGTTTCCCTACATGGGCAATTTACTCTAAGCTTACTGAACTTATCTCTTGGGTTGGTTTCCCCGCCTAGGGTAGACCCTTTTTTGTTTTTTTGGAACTAGAATTTCCCGTCAAAATTGGCTTGCCAACTCCGGAGGATGATGATTGTAAATTTTTGAACTGTATGTTATAATAGAAGTAGACCAATTTAGAAAAAAAAAACAACTTAAATTTGGTCCAAGGTAACATGCTTATACTCCAGTTTAGTCGACTATGTCACAACAACAAAGTTGTCTTTAGAATCGGTGGAAACTATAAACAAATTCATATCCTATACAATGGATCGGATTAAGACAACTCTCAACTGTGAAAACTCTTGATTGATTAACTGTGAAGGCACCTCTTATTGGATATTTCCATCGATGCTGCTCATGGTGCAGTAACGTACCTTCACATGTATGAAGACCAACCAACTCACAATCAAAAATATTTCACCTCCAACAGAGCTTGAAATGTGGCATAGGTGGAAATCATTGTAACAGTTAGGCAAGTGGCAAATGCATTTCTAGATTCTGAGGGCAGTTATGCAGCTAGTAGAAGGTGGTAAGGATGAGTCAGTAAGCAGATTCGAAAGCCTTTCACATATTTTAGTTAAGAAAAAATCTTCTTCTCCTTCAAGATTTTAGCAACACATTTCCTTGTAATCTAAATCAATCTAGAAAGTTCATAGGTGGAATAAGCCCATAGAGTTTTTTGCTAATAATTGTTAGGAAGCTGTTAATTTTTATTAAGTAGCTAGGCCTTTGAGCCTTTTGATATCTATTTTGATTTAGAAACAGTTAGGAGGTTGCAAATTTAAAGTAGAGTCCATCCGGGACTATTTTCAATTTAATTATTTTAGATAGCTTGATTAAGTTTTTGTTTTTTAATTTTATTTTCCTAAAATATAGCAACAACTATCTTATTGTAATTTCTATATATTTGATGGATTGTAATAAGAAAGTGTGGGCTTTTGATGCCAAGACTCTATACTTTGTAATAGCTTCTCTTATTAGATTTCTAATGAAAGCCTTTCGACTCCAGTTTTTGACAGAATGGTGTGTTTCTAGTACGTTTTTCTAGTATTTCCATATATGTTTTCTGCACATGTTCAGAGTTGCATATAAGATCTGGGTAAGAATAGATTGGGTTTCAACCTCTCTGAAATCCCCTGCAGATTTATAATTGTTTAAATATATTAGTATATCAGACTATCTGTCTGATCTAGCTCCTCTTTGAAACTGGTTTTTGTTTGTCCTTATATGTTCTCTTGAATTTGTTTTGTTGGGCTATAGAAATCTTCTACATTCATCCAAATTTCCCTAGTTGTTGTTGTGTAACCAGCTCCAAAAATAGAAGAAAAGAGATATCAATGCCTTAGAAATGAGCCACTTCGAGGGGCCAACCTCCAATACATTACATAAATGAACAATTCTTGGATGATACAATTTACAAAACCTCCTTTCTATATATAGGAGTCCATGTGGCCATAATGTAATCCTAGTGGGCCACAATGTAATCCTAGCCGACCTAACAATAATAATTTAGGGCACAATAATAACAAAATGGGGGTTACAAGGGTACAATAATAACAATAAGGGGGTTACACTAACAACAATAAGGGACTATACTAGTAATATAGGGACCTAACATGCCCCTCTCCTTGAAAAAAGTGTTGTCCTCAACGCTTGAGTAGCTCTGGGTGCTTCTGTATAAAATTCTCATCCTCCCATGTAGAATCTTCAGTGGGTAAGTTCTTCCACTTGATGAGATACTCTGAAATTGATGGATTCCGTAGCTGTCGAGTTCTTGTTTCCGTGACCGCTTCAGGTTCCAATATGATTTTTCCTTCCTCATCAAGTTCTGGCAATATTGTTTGAACTGGAAGATTTTCACCTATAACCTTCTTTAAGCATGAAACATGGAAAACTGGATGTACTCGCGAAGAAGCAGGAAGCTCCAATTTGTATGCCATAGTACCAATTTTTTGCAACACCTTGTAAGGACCATAGTACTTTGGCGATAATTTATTATCCTTCTTTGCTTGCTTGAGGGACATTTGTTTGTATGGTTGTAGCCGTAAAAATACCCAATCTCCTACATCAAAACTTCTCTTGCTACGATGTTGATCTGCCTGTTGTTTCATTCGATTTTGTGCCAAATTCAGGTTATCCTTTAAGAGTTGGAGAACTTCTTGCTGATGCTCGATGTGATCTTCCAATGCTTGAACCTTAGAATTTTCTCTTAAATATGATGTGATGGATGGTGGATGATATCCATAAAGTGCCATAAATGGGGTCATTTTTGCTGCAGTATGGAAGGAAATGTTATACCACCATTCAGCGAGAGGTAACCACTTGACCCATTGTGTTTTTTTATCAGATACAAAACAACGAAGATATCCTTCCAAACATTTATTTACTATCTTTGTTTGACCATCAGATTGAGGATGATAAGATGAGCTATGAGCTAATTGAGTACCCAAACAATAAAATAACTCCGTCCAAAAATTTCCCGTAAAAATGGGATCTCTGTCACTCACAATAACCCTTGGGCTTCCATGTAGCTTTTGAATTCTTTCCACAAATGTAGTATCAACTGTACTTGCTTTAAATGTATGAGATAATGCACAAAAGTGTGCATACTTGGTAAGTCTATCAACTACCACCATGATGACATTCTTGCCTTTGGACTTCGGTAAACCTGTGATAAAATCCATTGAAATCTCCTCCCAATGTTGACTTGGAATGGATAAAGGTTGTAGAAGTCCCGGGGTCTTAATTGTCTCCACTTTATTCTGCTGGCAAACCAAACATTCCGCCACAAACTTTTGAATATCGGATTTAAGGCCATCCCAAAAAAATTCTTTCTTCACCCTGTGGTAAGTTTTTAAAAATCCTGAGTGTCCTCCTAAAGGAGAAGTGTGCAATTCCAGAAGAATCTTTTGTTTGAGTTGGGAATTCTTACAAAGATATAAGCGATCTTTGTACCATAAGGAATCATTTTTCCAACTAAATGTATCAGATGTACTAGGATCTTGCTGCAACTTTTGAATGAGTGTCCATACATCTTTGTCCTTCTTCCATTCATCTCTTGCTTAGGTTATCCAATCTGGTTGGATAATAGAAATGGCACAAAGCAATGCTTCCACCTCTTCATTCTTTCTTGAGAGTGCATCTGCAACAACATTAAGCTTTCCTTTTTTGTAGATTATTTCAAAGTCATAACCCAACATCTTTGAGACCCATTTTTGCTGCTCTTCTGATGATAGTCTTTGTTCCAAAAAGTGTTTAAGACTATCATGATCAGTTTTTACCTTGAAGTGTCTTCCCATTAGGTAAGTTTGCCATTTATTTAGTGCATGCAGTATTGCTAACATTTCCTTCTCATAAATAGGTTTCTGTAAATACTTTCCTTTGATTGGACGACTTTCAAAAGCAATGGGTCTTCCTTCCTGCATTAAAAAAACACCAATTCCATTTCCTGAGGCATCACATTCCACAGTAAAGGTTTTTGTGAAGTCTGGCGTAGCTAAGACAGGCGCTAGGCACATTGCCTCTTTAAGATGTTCAAAGGCCTTACTTGTTTCAGGAGTCCATGAAAATGCATCTTTCTTCAATAATGTTGTTAGAGGTGCTGCTATACTCCCATAATTCTTAACAAACTTGCGATAATACCCTGTTAACCCGAGAAATCCTCGCAACTGCTTTATGGTTGTGGGGACTTTCCATTCCTTAATGGATTTAATTTTGTTAGGGTCTACTTTAACACCCTCGTGAGATACAATATGACCCAGATATTCCACCTCTTGTACTCCAAAGAAACATTTGGATGTTTTGCATATAATTGTTTCTCCTGCAATAGTTTGAGCACCCTGTCAACATGTTCAACATGATCCTTCCAAGACCTGCTATAGATTAGTATATCATCAAAAAATACCAGCACAAATTTTCTAGGGAAGGGTTTGAAAATGGAATTCATCAACCCTTGAAATGTAGAAGGTGCATTGGTAAGGCCAAAAGGCATGACCAAAAATTCATAATGACCCTCATGAGTTCGAAATGTTGTTTTTGGAATATCTTCGATCTTCATTCTAATTTGATGATATCCTGAACGAAGATCCAACTTGGTAAAATAAATTGCTCCATGTAATTCATCCAATAATTCATCAATCACAGGAATGGGAAATTTGTCTTTAATGGTGAGCTTATTGAGCTCCCTATAATCTGGACACATTCGCCATGATCCATCCTTCTTGTGTACCAATACTACGGGAGCAAAGAAATAACTTTGACTAGGTTGAATTATACCCGCCTCTAACATTTCTGCAATCATACGTTCAATTTCGCTCTTTTGGAAGTAAGGATATCTATAAGGCCTGATGTTTGGAGGAACACTTCCTGAATCAAATGAATAGCATGATCATGATCACGAATAGGTGGGAGTCCTTTGGGAGTTTCAAACACCTTGGAATGATTGTCCAAGACTTGTTGGAGATCTGCAGAAATAGATGATTTTGATGTAGGAACTTCTAGTGAGCATAATTGTGCAATTACGCCTCGTTGTTCTTTCTTT
Organism: Pinus albicaulis; assembly: GCA_034641835.2. Lineage (NCBI taxonomy): Eukaryota > Viridiplantae > Streptophyta > Pinopsida > Pinales > Pinaceae > Pinus > Pinus albicaulis. Next base: position 1,237,363,816 of record CM076575.1, read on the forward strand.
AGAAGCTTTTTCATGACATTAGAGCTTATTATCCTTCCTGACTTCCCTTCAATACCCCGTAATTCGACTTCCTTTCCTTCTGAAAAAAATTTCAAGAAAAGTTCTTGAAAATTAAAAGCTACCGTCCCCAAAGATTGTAACCATTGTACTCCTAGTACAACATCAGCACCTCCCATAGGAATGGAAATCATTGGACTTGTCAACACATATTCCCCATGGTTAGCTTGATATTATGGCATTTTCCAGAGCAATTTATAGTTCCTCCATTTGCAACCATCACTTGACATTCTGGTGCTGGGTATAGGAAACAATTTAATTCCTTGGCTACCTTATAAGGAATAAAATTATGGGTGCTACCTGAATCAATCAACACTATTACCCTTTTCTTCTTTATATGTCCTTCTATCTTGAGAGTTTGAGGAGTGGTAATTCCTGCCAGTGCATTACACGATATGGTCGGATTCATTTCTTCCTCTTCTAGGGGTGGTTCCTGGTGTATATCCTCTTCTTGTTCATTTTTTTCTTCTTCTTCACAATCTATGTAAAATAATTTCTTCTCAGCACACTTATGACCTTTAGTGTATTTGCTATCACAACTGTAGCAAAGCCCTTTTGCTCTTTTTTCTTCCAATTGTTGTGGTGTCAACCTTGTAGGTTGTGGAAATCTGGGCGTAGCAACATTTCCTTCTTTATAGAATTGAGTGGTAGGCTTCCTTGTCGCCATAATTTTACATTCAACTTTTCTTGCCAACCTGAATGCCTTCTCCAATGAATCAGGTTCCAAAACGCGAACTTCATGTTGGATGTTATCCTTTAAAGTGCCTATGAAGAGATCAATCCTGTGTTCCTCCGGAATATCAGTTACCCTTATATTCAATTTTTGGAAGTCCTCAATGTGCTCCCCCACTAAACCCTTTTGTTTGAGATTTATCAATTGGCTAAAGAAGGTGTTGCTCTTTGTATCCTCATATTGTGCTATCATTTCCTCCGTAAAAATTGACCAAGTGACAATTTTTTTACGGGAGCAAAGCCATTGATACCATACAAATGTATTTTGTTCTAAATGTAAAGTTGCAATGCGTACCTTTTGTGTGTTTTTCACGTTATGGTGATCAAAATATTGCTCCATCTGTAGTATCCATGTTACAGGATCCTTTCCATCAAACTTCCTCATATCCATCTTTGGAATATGGTGGTTCTTCCCGCCAACATTAGAGTTTATGAAATCACAATTAACATTTATTTTGTTCTCATCATGAGGTTCTTCTACTATCTTTTCACCATTAGGAAACCTTTCTTGTATCAACTTTGTTAAACCTTCCATGTCTGCTTTTAGAAAATTCTTCATGTTTTCCATTTTCTCATCGATCTTAGCTTCCATGTCATCCATCTTAGATTCCATGCCAGCCTCCATGCCATCCATATTAGCTTCCACACCATCCATCTTAGCTTGCACGCCATCCATCTTAGCTTCCACGCCTTTCTTCAAACCGTCCATCTTCACTTCCACGCCTTTCTTCAAAACTTCCATTTCATTTTTTGTTGCTCTTTGCGAGAGTGAAATTTGTTGCACTTGCTCTTGTAATTTTGATAGATCATGTTGCAATTCTTCATCTTCATGAGTCATGGTAGAGCCTTTTGAAGGCTTAATGGGTGTTGAATTCTTTTTAGGCGCCATTTTAGAATCCAATATTGATACCTTTTACTTGCTTTGAGGAGCTCGATATTGAAATTGAATTATCTCTGTAATTGAAAATATTAAATATCTAAAATTCAGCCCTGTAGTAGCCCTTTGAAGCTTCTTTCAAATTCCATAGGTCTGATCTAATTTGGATTCCCCAAGACAAAGTTGTGTCCAATCTCCCACAATGACCTAATTTTGGACTCAACGTATTCTGAAAGCACTACCTTCCACAAATCATATCTCCAAAAATATTGCGAACCAAGCTCTGAAATTTTTTGACAAATTTCCTTAGGATTTCAGCTTCGCACCATACAAATTTCAGATTCTGAACCTTCGTAGAAAAAAATTTATAGTGAAAATTACACGATGACCTATTTAGGAGCTTGAAAAAAGACCTAACTTCCACAAATGATATCTCCGAAAATATTGCGAACCAAGCTCTGAAATTTTTAGAAAATCTGCCTCAGGATTTCAGCTTCGCACCCTAAAAATTTCAGCTTCTGAAACTTCGTAGAAAAAAATTTATAGCGAAAATGCCACGATGACCTGTTTGGAGCAGCGAAACCCTAGAATCCCAAGCTCCGATACCAAATGTTGTGTAACCAGCTCCAAAAATAGAAGAAAAGAGATATGAACGCCTTAGAAATAAGCCACTTCGAGGGGGCAACCTCCAATGCATTACATAAATGAACAATTCTTGGATGATACAATTTACAAAACCTCCTTTCTATATATAGGAGTCCATGGGGCCATAATGTAATCCTAGTGGGCCACAATGTAATCCTAGCTGACCTAACAATAATAATTTAAGGGTAGAATAATAAATAAAATGGGGGTTACAAGGGTACAATAATAACAATAAGGGGGGCTACACTAACATACTAAGGGGCTACACTATTAATATAGGGACCTAACAGTTGTTAAGTAGTCCTTTTATCTGCTCAATTACTAGGAATCTCCCTACATTCTTCTGTCAAACTCTGATATAAATCAGGTCGTTTTGTCAAGCTGGAAGCTGAAACGCTCAGAAGGGAGCTTGTGAGAGAGGTTTTTTATAATTATTAAGGATTTTCATTGACATCTAACCACACCCAATTAAAACCATAAATATGGCCATTGTGCTTCAAAGGCTGTTGTTCAGTGACAGTGAACAACGTTAAACAAGTCCTCGTAATTATTAAGGGAGCACCCTTTGGTTCAAGGGCCAGCTTGAACCTAAAGCTGGTTGAGTTATTTTTTACAGCCAAGGGCTACCTACGGGAAACAGGTAAAACATCACGCATCATAAAAAAGGCCCCAAATGGAGTTTTATTTTCTCCTTTTTGAAGCATGATGATGGAAAATTATAGTATTTTTATCTCCTTCAACTACCTAAATGGCATGAATTTTTAAACGGCATTCTTCTTCTTGGAACTTTAAGATCTAACGTTTTTGGACCTCAAGAAACATGATATTTGTTTGTAATCTTTACTGAAATAATCTAGGTATGCATGATCATTAAGAGCCTTTATCTGATTTTATTAAAAGACCAGTTCTTTTAAATGTTATTTCTTTTACCCACCTTCCCATCTACACACCACCTGTTTTAGGTTCCTTAACCATCTCCATCCTGGAAGAAACCACTTGAGAGATTGGCTTGTTCTAAGGTTCCCTTACCAAAACATCCAAAACCTTGTCCTTTAACCAAGAATGGTTAAATTTGAATGGAAAACCCTTCTAAAACACAATCCCATATCTATCTCATAATATTGTATCATGATTAGACACATTTTGATTTGAGACCCAAGATCAAATCTTGTCCAACTTTTCGACTAGACCTGTGTATCAGTAATATCAAAGTTCTTTGTCTCTCCTAGGGAAAATATATTATCTCCCTAGGCCTCTTGAAAAGAAGAGGTAAAACTAGACACAAAGGGAGAGCAAGAAGTCACCTTATTAAATTTAGTCCCCCTCTTCCTCCTAAACTGTCATGTTCTTTTGGGAGCCAGGGCTCGTGTTAATCTCCTCTGAAGGGAAATGAAACTTTTTGATGGTTAGCAGTTCTAGTTGAAAAATTCATTATGTTCCAAGAACCCCAAATCTATTTCTACCAGGTTTGGTGAATCAGACCTCCCAGAAAAATACTCGAAATGGATGGGCGGATGTTTAATATTTACCACCTCATGACAAGCCCCCTCGTTTGAAATACACACTAGTTTCACCAAGGAGAATGTAAGGCACAGGAGGGTCAAAGGACTATCTCTCGAGTTAGTACATAAAGCAAAGGATAAGCAGGAAGAAGATGTGTGTCTTCCCTCCCAGATTATAGGTTTCACACAAATATTAAATAGACCTTGAGGAGGTTGAGTAACCTTTGGGACAACACTTAGATCCACGTGACAGATATTTGAGGAATCTTGTAATGGGGAGGAAGCATTTTGTTTTTTTCCAAAAGATAGGTCCCTCAAACCAAACTGAATATCATTCAACCTTGGCACCTCTAAATTCCTCCTTTGACAAGCCACAATTAAGTGTCCCATCAAGTGATACCCCAAGTAGTGAAAGGACACCCCTAATAATCGACCAACCCTATGTCTAATAGAACAAGGACCCCAATGAAACTCTGTCTATTTAGGAAAACCCCAAGATAATTCCACCTCCATAAGTTCTTGTTAGTGTCAATATGTTCAGTGATCAAAAATTCTCTTTCGGTTTATTTGCTAGTAGTCCTAGGTCAACAAATTTGTCTTTTCAAACAAGTTTTCAAATAAATTTTGGTCACTGCATACTGTCTAGGTCAGAAATGTTGTTCCCCTCATTCCATCCATGACCATCATCATCTCAGAGGTCATGTCACTCATTTTCATTTAGAGTCTGAGGTTAGTCACTCCATCTCCATCTAGGTCTATTGTCTAAGTGTCCTTGTTTTTCCATTGAAAAGTAAAAACAATTCACCAAAAAGGGTGAACAAGGCTTCATTTTCATCATATTAGTCTTTTAAAGGGAGTTAGCATAGTTAGGGGAATAAAGTAAGAAAAATTTTCTTATTTGAAAACTTGTTTCATTGTCAAATTGTTCCAGAAAGGCAAAAATGTCCTTAAAGTTTCTTGTTTCACTAAAAGACAAAAAATCATTTCAAGATGTTATACAGAGGAAAAATAAGGCTTTTTCAACTCATTTTGTCTTTTCATGATTGGTAGATCTCCTCTCTTACCTTCATTTTTCTCCAAAATTATCAAGGGTTCGAAGAAAATCAAGGAATTTGTTCCGAAAAGCCTCTGTTACGCATCTCAAGGGCTCCATTACGCATATGAAGGGCTCCGTTATGCATCTGAGAGGCTCTGTTACACATCTGGGAGAGCATGTTATGCATTTGGGAGAGTGTGTTACGCATCTGGGAGAGTGTTACATTTTTGTTATTTTGCTCCTAAATTGCTCATCTAAGCTCCAATATCAATGCCATGAGTTTTTAAAGCTTCTTCAATAGTAAGTTAGCACCTCATATCCTCCTTAAGTCAATTTATCAAGCACAATATTGAATTTCTTGCTTACCTCCTTTTCCACTATGTTTTCATTTCTTCCTATCATTGAATGATTTCAGTGGACTAAACCCTAACCCCATCATCTAATACTCTCATGCACCTTCTCTAGACCATAATCTATCATTCCCTACCATTTACAACCTCCCTTCACTTCATTCCCATCAAACCCTAATTTCCTACTATATTTCTATTGCAAAATTAGGAAATCCCTGTGTTTTCCTAATTTGATCACCTTATTTAGATCCATTTCACAAAATTTCACCTATATTTTGAAGCAAACATACAACCCTACCTCCTGAATTTTTTGGGATTTTTTCTTGGCTTCACTACCCTTCATCTCACCCTCCAAACCTACCCTAACCATGTCCGTTGATTTTCCAGATACAGTGCACATACCCACTACATCCTAAACACCTTGGGTTTATCCTTATGGTAGATATTATGGAGAGTGAGAAGAAAATCCACAAAGGAGGGTGCCACATCAGATTGAGCCCTCCACCTTGCAAGAATTCAATGCCTCACCTTTTTCCAAAAGATGCTTTGAGAGGACTAGATGTCTGAGATTCTGTGAGAAAATCATGGAAGAAGGTTATCATATCTAATTGAAAAGCTTATTTTCCACTAGTTTCAATATGGGAAAGGCCATCATTGTAGTTGTAGAGTTCAAATTATCTGCAGATGTGATTTCCTCATCAACAAGTATACCTGGTCATGGAAAAAATTTGTTTAAGGGCATGGACATAGACCTTGAAGATTACAAATTGTTCCTCAAACCTCATGCTAGAGAAAATCCTAAGTACATCTTCCCTTTCAGGCACCTCCTTGATAGATATTCTCCTTTGATGAGGTTAATTATGAAATATTTCACATGTGAAGGGATATTCTCTAGGTTTTACAGGTACCATATCATATTATTGATGCAATTTACCTCTACTAAACCACTTCACTTGCCACTTTATTTGTACTGAAGTTTTCTTAGAATGACTAAGAAGGTTTAGAGAAAAAAAAAGGTCATCACCCAAGTATTTTCCACCATGGTCTAGTCAAACTCATTTTTTTCATCATCTCTTAGCCATCAACATGACTTGGGAAACCTTCATGGAGAAAGTAGCAGCAACGCCCACCACTAGTCCTCCTATCATGCATATCACACCATCACCATCAGTATCAACACAACCAATGGAGGTTGGATCTTCTAGCATAAAAACTCAGATTTCAAAGGGTCATAAGATTATTGAGGTTACTCACACCTATGAGAATGGAAAGAGACATGTCTTTGCTCCTAAATCCATCAAAATTGTATCTACACTTGATACTATAGTTGAGCAAAGAGAAATAGAGGAGCAACCACTCACGCATCAAATTGAATCACCATTGCGTCAACATGATGAACAAGCACCCTTAGATGTTGACATGGCAGAAAAAGTTGAGTATAAATCAGTTGAGGAGATCATAAAGGATAAGGATGAGGAAATAACAGAGTTGAGGGATATTTTCTCCATTTCAAATTCTCAAATTACATTCCTACAACAATAAAATCTTTAGTTAAAGGTAAAACTGCTCCTCCAAGACAAATCTAAAGTACATGTTGATGCAGACAAGGGAAAGGGAAAATATATTGCAGATGATGATGAGATGGATGATGTAGAGGTTGAAACAAAAAGAAGAAATCCAAGGACAATGGGCCTCAAAAAGGTGCTTCAGAGAGAAAGATAATCAGTAGCTCCTGAACCACGTTGGAAGACCTTTGATGAGTTCATTCTTGATGAAATCAACCAAGATAGAGAGTATTGGATTGATAGGGTAAATGGGCACCTTGAGAAGCTATTGAATAAATCCAAGAATAACAATAACCTCTAGATGCATATGACCAATCATTACTGCACCAGGAACAAAATTTCACAAATTAGGCTCAAACAGGTGAAAAAGAAGCTTAAAGAGGCTCAAATGAAGCTTAAGGAGAAAGAAAACTTATACCTCCTTACCGAGGAATATATGGATTCTTAGCCCACCCTCAATATTTAATATTGAATAAATTTTGTACAATTTTGAGCACTTTTTTCATTTTTGGTGATTTTTGGACTAAACTGGAAATTCAGCCTCCACAGATGTGTAGCACCAAGGTGTTATACTTTTTCCTAGGGAACCTACATGATGAATGTATTACATGGTTGGATTAAATTTGATGAGTACATCACAGGTAAGGAACCCTTTTTTCATGACAAGCTCTAGTTTGGAAGAAAAAGCCAAAAAACCACTAGTTTTCTATGCTTCTGCCAGTTTTTTTGACCAGGCGCTACACATCTAGATTAGGCTTGGGATAATCAAATTTTGGAGGCCTTATCATGGGTCATTTTTCAAAATTAAAGATGTTATAGAAACTATGCACATAAGGCTATTTGACCTATCTTCCAAATTTTGATTTGGAGTCCTAAAAGTCCCTCAAAATCAGCTGCAAAAAGGTGTTACGCATCTATAAAAAGGTGTTATGCATCTGCATAGGATTCCTCGGGATATTTTTCAAGCCCAGAAAAAGTCAGATTTTCGAGGTTTTGCTATCCTTTGAGCTATCATTGGAGTAATTGAATTGTTTTTTGCCTCTTATCATGAGGAAACATGTAATTTAATGCGGGGAACACACACTCCTAATAATTAGCTGAATTTGAGGGAATGGTTTCTAACCTCCCTATATTCTTGGAAGTGACTCATATTATGTAATTATGATGCATTTTGGATGGGATTTCGACCCAATGAGGTGTCATTGTTCATATTTTCTATAAGTAGACCTACTTTAGTCTTTACTTGGGTTGGATAGATTTTTTTTGTAGTGGAGCTAATGTACAATCCTTTCGGAATGACATCAAAGGTAGCATTGCAGAATTTGCGTTGAGAATCATGTGGTATGACTTGGAGAATTTGTTCTTTCTCTGCATGTTTATCTTATCATTTTGAATGATTTTTTTTCCTCTTTAATATACATGCTTCTATGTGTTTACCTTATGATTTTATATTTACATAAATCATTCATTTTCACACTCTGTCTTAACAAGATTTACATTATATGTTTATGTTCTTCTAAATGAATGAATTCACCTCAGTGCTCATTTATATTTTATGTCATTTCATCCTATACACAATGAAAAACTAAACATTATTTCAAGCTACCTACCTGGCCTCATATATATCTCTACAACTTGACCTTGAAATTTGACCTAAACCCTATACCTAGTCTCCTTACTGTCATTCCTATCCAACACAGAAACACCAAAACAAAACCCTATTTACTGAACTTATATACCTAGCCTAAGATAATTATATATTTAGTCATTTAATTGACTACAAAGTTACAATGAGAGAGCCCTCTCTAGTGCTGGAAGGGCTAGCTACCAGACCTAAAGCCTTTTTTGTGGTTACCTTCCTTTAATCTCACTCTCAGCCTTGGGAAGTTGGACGGAGTTATAACAGCACCCATGTTATCCTTTTATCCAACATACCCAAAATTTCTTTATCCATGTAGAAAAAGTTTCAAATGGAGTTTTCAATCGCCACAATAACCATTTTAAACCATATCTCCAATGGGATATTGGGTAGTTTAACCCATAAAATTTTACTCCTCAACACTTCCTTGAATGGGTCGAAACCTAGATACCATCATTGTAATGGAAATCATCCTTTCTCTCCGACCCAAGGGATCACAATGATTTTCTATATGTCCATCGAGTGGAGAAAATGAAAAAAATACCATTCATTGAAAAGGATGTTCACTTTCAACCTATATCTCGCAATGAGAACCCAACAATTCTCCACTGAACCATTCATATGGTCACCATTCATCCATGAAATTCCTATTAACCAATCACATCCCTTTTCTTGATACATTCCACTCTATCCCAATAGACATCCACCCTAAAGATGTGGTTTTGTATTTTTTTTTATGGCTTCACAACCTTATTCCTCCTTCCATGGACCTTATGACCGCAATGATGGAAAAATTGTGTTCCAGGATGGCCCCTAACCCCTGCGAAACCATCTACAATCTCATAATTTGCACAGTTTTCCTCCACTTCAGTCGACACTTCGATGAGCTCCTCTAGCCCAGTGGAGATGTCACGTAGCAAGTCCATGTTAGGTGGTTATCGGTAAAGGGGCATGCCCAGCTAGTGTGCCCGTGAAAACAAAATTCCCACAAAAATTCGATGATATTTTCCCTGGAAACCACACTGAAAGAAAAATGTTGGAAAACCACTTCTAAGACCCCTCTCCAATCAAAAAACCCACAAGCCCACTCAAAAGTAGCAATAAACAATAATACTTGGTAGCGTCAATGTAACAAATTCATCCCAGCCAATGTGATGTTCCATTTGTTGGAACGTTGAAAAAAAATGTTACCATAGCAGCAATTGTCATTTTCCATGTTACGTTACACAAGCTATTTACCCTCAGTCTATCATTATCAATTGTAAATAGATTTATGGGAGGAGATAGTTTTTATTTAGATACGAATTTTAGTTATAGTTTAGAGGGAGGGTGGTATGTTATTTCTTCTATACTTGGAGGGTTTATGTAATGAGTTCCATCAATAATGATATTAAACTTGATCTAGATTGAAGTTAGTTTTTATTATTGAAATATTTGACAATTGATTACTATGATGGTTACGAATTTTAGTTATATTTTATAGGAAGGTTTTTATGTTATTTCTTCTATACTTAGAGGGTTTATGGAATGAGTTCCATCAGCAATGATATTCTACTTTATCTGGATTGAAGTTAGTTTTATTATTGAAATATTTGACGACTGATTCCAAATTTTATATTGAGGGTGTTATGTTCTTTCTTCTATACTTGGAGGGTTTATGTAATGAGTTCCGTCAAAAATGATATTCTACTTGATCTGGATTGAATTTATTTTTATTATTGAAATATTTAATGTTTGATTCCCATGATCATTACTCTATAACCTAAAGCTTCAAGACCAACAACCATGGATTATGCTTTTTAACATATAGCAATTTTGTAGAAGAATGAATTGCATCTTCAAACTTTGTAGTGTGGTAACTCTCCTCAGATGTTCTAAGGATTTAAAATTAGTTGAGGATTCATTCGATATCGATGGATATAAAGCTAATGGTCTAAAATCTTAAGCAATGTTATGAAGTTCGAATATTACATACATGTAGTGATATGGCCATCTTCCTCAAAGGACATTAGATTATGGTATTTTTCACCCTTCCACAAGTTGTATAATTGTGATTTGAATTTTTTCAATTGAGGTTTTAAGAAACCCAATGATTCTATTATAGTTTATTTAATCTACATCAGACCTTATAATAAGCACAACAACGAAATAAAATCTTTGTCGTAGTCCTTAATATCCACTTACTATAGGATTTTTGTTATGAAAATTTTTTAAATTAATACTAATCATTCTTGATTGGGTTACAATTTATGCCATTGAATAATGATTTTATTTGACTTGTTACTTAGAGTATGATTCGATGTGGTTAAGGTGATTTCAACTAGCACAATCAAGTCGAAATATCGAAGGATGTATTGTGATTCATCTAACTCCTTATCCAAGGCTACCTATTAAGTTGGTATAGTCAAGTTAGTTGAGACAATTAAACTATCATAACTGTCTACTCAGGGATATAAATACGAATGTACTTGAATTTATGTACTAGTTGGTTGTTAATGATATATTAATACAAGTGTGAATTTTTTGGTTATCTACTACTTTTTTTTCTCTTTACTCTTCCATGTAATTCATATAACTCTTTAAGCTTACTCGATGCTTCATCCTATCGATGGCCAATGCATATTTTCCGCTATATTACAACATTTTTTCCATTACCAGTAGCCTTGGACCCAATTGTATACAACATGCATGCATTAGTGTTACCAATGGAAGATATACAAGAGTGGTGGAAGAAACAAATTAACACCTACCTAAATAATTATGCTATAAGAAACTGACTGTCTATTGCAAAAGCTAGAGCACACTTTTTCATGAAGCACACACAAATTCTATTGAATCTACCCCTACAAAAATAAAAAAAATATCTCAACCACTTCCTTAATGCAACAGAAAAAACCTAATGACCAACTAACTTTAAATTCAACTAACGGAGGAAGAAAAAATTTGCATGAGTGGGTGGATAATATATTAGACAAATTTTGCAAGGAGAAAGGAATAAAAGCATGAATTTCTATTGAAAAAATTAAATTTATATTCTTCAAAAAATTTCAAAATAGTTTATTTTGCAACATACCTACTTTATTACATAAATTTCTTCTCAATAGGGGATTTTTTCATATAATCGAATACAGACTAGCCCTAAAAACTCCAAAATACTCCAACAAAAGTAAGCAGCAGGCCAATTGGGAGAAATTACTTGACGACCAATGCAAAAATAAAAAAAACATCATATTATTTCTTGATAAAATGAAAATATTCACTGGAATCGCCCTCACTGGCCAAGAGTAAGTCAGGTCTATGATGCGGGGGTAAATGTTCATGAATTTTAAATAAGAAGACAATAAAAGGAGATATAAAAGTAAATTGGTAGTCAAAATGAGAAGAATACAGTTGGTTGCAATGACATGAGAAGACATGCTTGATGAGGAAACTAAACGGAGGACTCAAGATCATACATGACAGTACAAACAACCAATTGATATTCACAAAATAGAGAAGGATAAAAAATAGAATACGTGACAAGAAATAAGGGACGAAAAATTTAACCAAAGACTAAGAAATAAATAAGCTCAAAGAAGTTCAAAATTGATAGATTGATGATGCATGGCACTCCTATGAAGATAGCAGAGAACACCCAAATTTGAGAGGAATAGCATCGACTGCTCTAAAAATAAGTAATATTCTACAACTAAGCCCTAGTAGGCATGTAAATAATATGGAGTTTGATGACTTTGGGCCAAAACATTTGTGATAATTTGTCATAATTATATCAAGTATTTCTATTAGAAAATTACTCCAACAAGGACTCCATATTAATTCAGGGACATATATAGTTTGGTATAGACAAGACAAGAATGAGAATATAAGAGATCATCTCAAAATTTAAAAACCTAAAGTTAACCAAAATTAAATAGACCATGAATATAATGAAGACATACTTCTCCATATATGTAACCTCATGAACATACCCATGTTGCCCTAATTATTATCTACTGAAGAAGAAAAAATAAAATTTGATACAACGAACTGTTTGACAAATTCTACAATCGTCGAAGATGGTGATAAAGAAATCACCTCATGTGTAATTCATGTATTAGGTGCCAAGGCTGACAAATTAAATGAATTAGTTCATTTGATCAGTGCCAAGAAAATTGAAAGAATTTCATTACCTCAAACCAATATCAGATTAAACCATGTCCCCCTCCACAAGGGTGATGAAGACCCTAAAATTAACTGGTTCTTCTGTGAGGAAATTTGCATAGATAAGGATATTACAAATGAATATAAACAAATGGAAAATTTTACATCAGGTCTCGAGAAGAGAGATCTGACATGGTTTATGACTTTCATAGATAATCAAGCCAAAAATAAGAATGAAATCAAGAATATTTTCTTCTCCTTCTTCAAAGATCGAGATTTTAAACATATTGCAACTGAAAAGTTAAAATAAATCAAACATAGAACAATTGAAATAGTAAGGGAGTATGACAAAGTATTCAAGGATTTTCTAGGAAAAATCCCATATAATATTAATGAAACCTTACTATTTTACTAATATTTTGTTGGGATATTACAAAAAACGAGGGCCGTTGAGAATGCATGAAGTCTCATCATGTGAAGAAGATTTGGAAATGGCCCAACATATTAAGATCTATGACAACTTGAAGTCAAGTTTCTCAATGAACGATAAGGGACTAGAATAAAATATCCAAAATTTGCAGCAATTTTTTTTCATTTTATCCTTGTAGAAAAATAATCTATGGTGCACCAATTATAGGAATTAGGGGCACACCAAAGACAACTGCATATTTGTAGAATATTTTGATCAGGATGCCTGACGCATTCAACCATACACATATTGTGACATATGTTATATCACGTCAATCCATAATATTAGAGTGTTAGTATAATCTAAGGAATGTAAAACTCAATCTACGCAAGAATGGTAGTTCAATGGGAAGAACAAGCCTAATTATCATATTGTATATCACACCCAGGAATCTAATAAATTTAATGACCCAACTACACAAGGAGGAAGAGGAAACGAAAAAGGAGGATTTGGTGGAATATCAGGTGGACAGAATGGACAAGGTTGTGATTGAGGTCAAGGTCAAGGAAGTATCTATTGCTTCACATGTTGGCAACGGGGCCCTGTTATTGATAATTTCCCTCTAAAGAATAAAACTGGCCTAATATTATGCAATATGTGCAGACTGGGTGATCATTCGCTAGGAATTTTCCATAAAATATTATAAAAATATTAAACAAAAGGGTTTTAAATATCCTTCAGATTGTCCCAAAGAAAGAGGTTTTCAACTCAAAAAACCTCCATGTTTTACAATATCAAGGGTAGGTCCAAAAAAAGTTATAGGAAAAGAACAAGTTTTTCAACCTTCCAAAAGCACTGCCCAATATTCAAATATGAAGCAATATAGTAATATAATGAAAAGGGCAGTCAATTTTTGTATAAATTTGCTGAATAATGAAGATTTATCCACTGATATTATCCTGGTCACACACTAATTCGAATTCATGCATAACACATAACCTCTTCTACAATTGATCATCAATATGCGGAAATAGAAACAGTCGCATGCGCACATAAACACAATATGTAATGGGGAAAGCTTATAGCTAAAAACCCCTAGCTATTTTGTATATTATAATAGAAGAGAACATGTAACAATACATAGCACAATACTCCTCACAAGTACTCAGTACTATCTCCAGAAGTTACACACAAACTAGCACAGTTTTGAACAAGTCACGGGTTCAAAACTCCTCCACTGTTTGCCTGCCTCTACTGCGCAATCCAAGTTGGTGTAATGAGAGATCCAAGTTCGAATCTCCTTGGCTTGATCTACGCAATCCTCATTGGCAATATCCTCCAATGCTTGTGCAAATCTCATGCACAACTAATGTCACAACTAATAGCAAACCGGCTCTTTCACCTATCTCTTCCACTGGTCTTCACTGAATTGTCCATGCACTGGTGTTAACTGATGTGTTCTTTAGTTGAATAATGAGTTAATAATTAGTGAATTAATTAATAATTAATTCACAAAACTCATCTCTAGTGTATTAGCTAGTTAAACTAAATACAACTAGTTCAACTAAATTAAATCGAACACAACTCCATCAACTCCTCAATCAACTCCACCAAAACTCTGCCACATGAGTCTAACTGAAGTCAACCATGAAATAGCTCAACCAAACCCCTAGGAATAGTGTAATTCCTTCTGTCAGCTACATGGGCCACATCCGTAGCTCAAACTGAAGTGCTGCAAGAGAATAAGATAATGTTTATAGTCCAAATATTATTAAGAGCTAATAATATTTGACTATTCTATATTTAGCCCGACAGTCTAAAAATAGAAACCGCCCAATGTCTAAAAATAGAGGTCCATCTATTTTTACCAACTCGACCAATCATCCATAAATAGCATCCTGCAACTCATAGACCATGATCCATATGTTTAAAAATAGACTTTGCGCCAAAAATAGCTCAGTGGCCCACTTAGTGAAGGCTACTTCATTTGCCTGCTCCATCATCTTGTTGCATTTTCAAATACTCCTCTCAAATGATGTGATTATCTCAAACTCTATCCTTACCCTCCGTGGAATTCGAATTTTCCCCGGTGAGCGCCTTCGTCAAGATGTCAGCATCCTGATCCTCCGTGGGAATATATGAAAGTAACATGATTCTCTACTGCACACAATCTCTGATATGATGGTACCTGATGTCGATGTGTTTGGATCTATCATGAAATACTGGATTAGCTAAGAGTTTAATGCAACTCTTGTTATCACAATAAATCACAGTAGGTTCCAAGTGCAACCCGAAAAATCCGACGAGGATCTTCCTCATCCAAATAGCCTCGCATGCAGCCAAGCTTGCTGCCATGTACTCAGCCTCTGCTAAACTGAGTGCCACGGATATTTGCTTCCCGTTGTACCAGGAAACTGTTGTCGACCTGATACTGAAGATTCCTCCAGATGTGCTCTTTTGGTACATTGGGCTCCCTGCCCAATCTACATCAGTGAAGCCACAAAGCTTCACTCCATCCTCCTATCTGTACCACAGACCATATCCCGATGTGCCACTAAGATAACGCAATACATGCTTGCCCGCCTTCCAGAAGAGCTTGGTAGGCTTAACCATAGCTTGCGAAAGCTGGTTAATAGCATAGAATATATCGGGTCGTGTATTGACCAGATACATAAGTGACCCCACCAACTGTCGATAGACAGTGGCATCCACTACCTCCGTTGAAGTAGCATCCTCCTTCCTCAAACCACCAGGAAGAGGAGTATCAACAGGCTTGCAGCCATGCATGTTGAACCTCTCTAGTATCTCCCAAGCATACTTACCCTGAGAAACAAACAGTCCACCACTGCGCTGCCAAATCTCCAATCCCAGGAAATAATGAAGGAGGCCCAAGTCCTTCATCTCAAACTCTCTAGCAAGATCCTCCTTGCATGAAAGTATCAACAACTCATCACCCGTCAAAATAAAATCATCTACATACAGTACAATGATCAGCAACTTTCCCTCCACCACAATCTGGTACAGGTTAGGATCCGCCTCACTCTTGGAGAATCCAAGTCCGGTGAAATAACTGTCTATCTGTGTGTACCAAGCACGAGGTGCTTGCTTCAGCCCGTACAGTGCTCTCTTGAGTCGGAAAACATGCGACTCACTGCTGAAGATCTCAAAACCTTCAGGCTGCTCTATGTACACCTCCTCCTCAATGACTCCGTTGAGGAACGTAGTCTTCACATCCATCTGATGGATGTGCCATCCCATCTGCGCTGAGAGAGCAAGGATCGTCCGTATGGAAGAGTACCTTGCGACAGGTGCAAAGGTCTCCTCATAATCGATCTCCTCGATCTGTGAGAAGCCACGGGTGACAAATCTCGCCTTGTACTTCTCCACACTCCCGTCAGCCGCCTGCTTCACTTTGTAGATCCATCGCAAACCCACCACTGATTTCCCCTCCGGTCTTGGGACAATCTCCCATGCACTGTTTCTGACGATCGAATCATATTCTTCGATCATGGCATCTACCCATGCGGGTTCCTCCACAGCTTCCTCAAAAGAGGATGGCTCTGTCACGACACATTTACTCACAAGAGACATGTATCCAGTGTACCGGTCCAGTGACTGTCTCTGTCTATGCTGTGCTGTAGGTGGTCCTACAACCTTCTCTGCATCTTGAGCCAGTCGCTCAGCTTCTGTAGTGCGCTTGCGCCCTCTGATCGTTGGCGTTGCATGAGTGGTCTCTTCCAGTACATGAACTTCCTCTTGTGGCTGATCCACATCTGGAAGCTCATCCTTAGGAACTAATAGCTCCTCTTATGCATGCAAGTGTGGCTCCCTCTCAAGTGAACACTTCATGGCTTTCTCCTCCTGAAATTTGATATCCCGTCGCACAACAGTCTTGCGACTGTCTGGAAAATACACACAATAGTTGTGGGGCATATCAGTGTACCCCAAAAATATCCCAACCTCTGCGGTCGGATCCAGCTTCTTTCTGGTGTCCTTCGTCACATGCATGTAGACAGGTGAGCCAAAAATCCTCAAATGAGAAATGTCAGGCCTCTTGCCAGAAAACACCTCCTCCAGTGTACTCATGCCAAGTATCTTGTGAGGACAACGGTTCTGCACATACACTGCAGTATTGCATGCCTCAGCCCACAAGTGAAGGGGTAGGCCCTGATCATGCAACATCGCCCGTGCAGCACCCACGATCGTTATGTTCTTCCACTCAGCAACCCCGTTCTGCTGTGGGTTATGGGGTGCGATGAGCTCTCTCCGAATCCATTTTGCGCTGCAAAAGTCCTTGAATTCAGCAGAGATGAATTCACCACCATTGTCACTCCTAAGAGATTTCACATGCTTCCTCGATTCCTTCTCAACCAACGCCTTGAATTCACAGAACTTTGAATATGTCTCGCTCTTCTTCTGCATGAAGAAGATCCAGCACTTCCGAGAGAAATCATCAACAAAGATCACATAGTACTTGTGCTTTGGTGTCGAAGCTACTGAGAAAGGACCACACACGTCTGTGTGAACTCTCTCAAGGATCATCGTGGCGCGACTATCCTTCTCGTGAAAGGTGGTTTTCACAAATTTTCCCAAAGTACACCCCTTGCACTGATCTGACTGCACAAGAGTGCCCTTACGAAGCCCAGTAGAAATATGATGCAGTGTCTTCAAGGCTCCATAGTGAAGGTGGCCCAATCTCCGGTGCCACAGCTTGCCATCATCCCGGCTCACCACTCCTTCCACCTTTCATGCCATTGTTGCGTTGCCATCTACTTGCAACTGATAAAGGTTCTTGACTCGAACCCATATCTTCCGGGTCTCTCCTGTTTTCTTACTACGCAGGAAAGCCTTTCCCTCGCTGAAGACCACATCGTACCCCTTGTCTTCCAACACCGCCACAGAGATCAAATTCTTCATCAATCCTGGAACATGCAATACTTCCTTCAATACGAAGGGTTTACCAGACTCCCTCTCAAAGGAAATGGTATCGATATCGGTCGCACTATATCTACCATCATCGCCCATCTCGATGTGCACTCCAAGATCTTTTTCCTCCAGATCTGAAAACAGATCCCGATCTCCTGTCATGTGAAATGACGCACCACTGTCCAAGAATCATACTGATCCCATCACACTTGAGACCAAGCATGCGATCAGTGAAAAATCCAGTTCGAACTGGGAGGCCAATGCCTCTCTCGCTGCAGATCCAGCATCCTTCTTATTTTTCTTCTTCTGCGGACAATTTGTGGCATAGTGTCCATGCTGGTGACAGTGAAAACAATTCACCTTGGACATGTCTTGCTTCTTTCCTTTCGCACCAGACTGAGAAGCTTTCTTGCTCTTCCCCTTCTTTGCTTTGGCAGCCAAAGCATAATTTTCTTCATCAGATTCCTTTGATGAAGATCCGTCCCTGGTAGTCCGCCTTATCTCCTCTTGCATGAGATCTGACCAAAGTCGCTCCCATCCCGGCAACTTCTCCCGACCATTGACAGAGTCCTGATAGGAATGCCAACTCTTCGTAAGACCAAGGAGAGCAAGGTCCACCAAGTCCTCATCATCGACAGTCACCCCCACACTTCCCAGCTCATCTCTACATTGAGTGAACTTCCTGAGGTACTTGGCGATACTGTCGCCTTTCTCCATCTTAATGTTTCTGAGTTTATCCTTGAGCGCTAGCTTCCTCTAGTCACTCTTGCTCTGGAATAGATATGTCAACACTTTACACATCAAATATGGAGAAGATTTTCCATGCAGGCTGGATACAATGTGATCCTTCACGCCCTCCAACATAATCCTTTGACATTTCGCCATCTTCTTTTGCCAAGCCTCAACTTCAGCAGGATCAGTAGGCTTTTGGACATCCATATCTACGAACTCCTTCAGCCTTTTATCATCTAATACCGCCTCCATCCGGTATTTCCATGAGACATAATTCGAACTGCCTTCAAGGGCATACTCGAGTCGCAAACCGTTGAAAGACATTTCATCTCCGGCACCAAGAAAACAATCTACTACGAAATTCGAATTCCAAGCTCAAAACTCAACTGCTTCTGGATCTGTGAAAACAAATTATTTCTAGCACAGAGATCGACTGTAGGGGCATTTACTGGATATATCACCTTTCAAAGAAAGGATGGATCCAGAGGCTACGTGGCCCGTTACAGACTCTGTCTACCGAAATAAAAATTGTAATCACTGTAATAGATCCTGATGATCAATTCACTCTGATACCATGTAGAAATTTGCTGAATAATGAATATTTATCCACCGATATTATCCTGGTCACACACTAATTCGAATTCATGCATAACACATAACCTCTTCTACAATTGATCATCAATATACGGAAATAGAAACAGTCGCATGCGCACATAAACACAATATGTAATGGGGAAAGATTATAGCTGAAAACCCCTAGCTATTTTGTATATTATAATAGAAGAGAACATGTAACAATACATAGCACAATACTCCTCACAAGTACTCAGTACTATCTCCAGAAGTTACACACAAACTAGCTCAGTTTTAAACAAGTCACGGGTTCAAAACTCCTCCACTGTTTGCCTGCCTCTACTACGCAATCCAAGTTGGTGTAATGAGAGATCCAAGTTTGAATCTCCTTGTCTTGATCTGCGCAATCCTCATTGGAAATCTCCTCCAATGCTTGTGCAAATCTCATGCACAACTAATGTCACAACTAATAGCAAACCGGCTTTTTCACCTATCTCTTCCACTGTTCTTCACTGAACTGTACATGCACTGGTGTTAACTGATATGTTCTTTAGTTGAATAATGAGTTAATAATTAGTGAATTAATTAATAATTAATTCACAAAACTCATCTCTAGTGTATTAGCCAGTTAAACTAAATACAACTAGTTCAACTAAGTTAAACCGAACACAACTCCATCAACTCCACCAAAACTCTGCCACATGAGTCTAACTGAAGTCAACCATGCAATAGCTCAACCAAACCCCGAGGAATAGTGTAATTCCTTCTGTCAGCTGCATGGGCCACATCCGTAGCTCAAACTGAAGTGCTGCAAGAGAATAAGATAATGTTTATAGTCCAAATATTATTAAGAGCTAATAATATTTGACTATTATATTTTTAGCCCGACAGTCTAAAAATAGAAACCGCCCAATGTCTAAAAATAGAGGTCCATCTATTTTTACCAACTCGACCAATCATCCATAAATAGCATCCTGCAACTCATAAACCATGATCCATATGTCTAAAAATAGACATAATCTAAAAATAGACTTTGCGCCAAAAATAGCCTGCGGGCCCACTTAGTGAAGGCGACTTCATTTCACTAAGTTCCATCATCTTGTTGCATTTTCAACAATTTTTTCGGAAATAAAGTTGGACAACAAAATCTAACGAAAAATAATATATTAGAATAATTTCCAGAATTATTACAATAATAACAGTTAGTCAATCATTTGATCAAACTCCTCCACATATTGAAA
This sequence comes from Pinus albicaulis, assembly GCA_034641835.2. NCBI lineage: Eukaryota > Viridiplantae > Streptophyta > Pinopsida > Pinales > Pinaceae > Pinus > Pinus albicaulis. The sequence continues at coordinate 1,237,384,240 of CM076575.1, forward strand.
TATTATAATGAGGATACCCTAAAGTAAACATTAGGGTAAATATTATAATATTGAAATATTAGGGTAAAATTTTTGACAATTATGACCCTAAGTAGACCTTGAGATATATGGAAATATGATAAAACAATTCAGGGTGGACCTTGGATTGCAAGTGATTATCCTTCTTAGAGAAACATGGATAAAACTAGGAAGGTTGACTTTGCAATGAACGACTAACTACATCAAACTAGTAGACGAGAGATTCATAAAACCCATTGAAATGGTGAAGCAAGTAAAAACATCTATCATGGGGATTCCTACTTTTATCGACTTTGAAGTAATTGACTTAATCAATGGGATATTGACTTATCAAGTCTGTTCATAAGACCATTGGGTCAAAAAGTGAAAGTGACAATTTCCATGGAAAAAATATAACATAAAATTAAAGGGAAATAAGAAAAAAATTCTAATACCTCTTGGCCCATCAGAAATAAAACCTTGGGTAGAAGCATGGGAGGATGATATAGAAACAAGGAGTTTATATCAAATATTGCATGGGTTAGAAACAATGTGGATCCAAATGTGTTTGGAGAAATTCTGCCAACATCCCCCCTCTCCATAGGCCAAATATCTACAAATAGAAAATCAAGAATTATGAATCTAAATTGAAGGAATTTTGGCCAATTGAAGTTTTTTCAACTAAGAATGTCCAATATTTCTTCATTATAAAAGCAGTGATCAATATTCAATAAATAAAGATAAAATGAACTCTTACACTGCTACCATTTGCCTTGAGCAAGGATATTGGTGCCCCACTGAGATTCAAAGAATAATCATGCCCTATAAATCATATCAAACAAGTGACTAAGGCAATAGGGGAGAAAAAAGGAGGAAATTTAGAAAACCAACAAATTGGAATTTCCACCAACCTACCAAAAAATAAAAATTGGGGACCAGAAGCTCCATAAGTCGAAGGCTCCTGACTCGATGGATGAGGAAATTAAATGTAAAGAAGTTGATATTTCAAAAAATGATCAACCGAAAACATCCTAACTTGGTGACTATTGGTCAAATAGACAGACTACACAATTTATTGACTTACTCAAATATATCAAGACCTATTTCGTCTCCATTAGAAATATCTGAAGGGACTTGTAAAAGAAAAGGGGGAGATTAAAATCAATCTCATTCAAGGAGTTAAGCCCATAAAGAAGAGGCCATACAAATTAGTTAATAAATACAAGTTGATTGTTCAAAATATATAGAAGGGATGTTGGCTTCCAACATCATCTATCATATAGAAAAATAGAAATGGGAAAGTCTTATGGTTTTTCAACCTAAAAAACATGATCGGACCAAATTGATATTTTTTCCTTATTTTCATGGTCTAAATAAATTGGCAATAACTGATTCATTTTTTAATCTCTTTTATAAAAAAAGTATAACGAGGTGGATGTTATTCATTTATGTTAGATGGTTTCTCAAAGTAGAATCAACTACCTGTTGTAAGAGAAGACCGGGAAAAAACTACATTTGTTATAGAATTCAACTCTCTTTCATATAAATTAATTCCCTTCAGTTTGAAAAATGCACCAAAAATCCTTTCGAAAATAGTAGTCAAATAATTTATGTTGGCTCCCTGTGATTTTCAAGATTGGCAAGAACAAACTCTGCAGGGAACCACATCAGACCACTTTGGAGTCCATGGACCTAGCCTTCCTGGACTTAAAGAGGGCTCTCTCTATGTAAGTATTTGTAAATGATATGTCTTTATTCTTTTGTTTATGATGTTAGGCTAGTTATGAAGTTCTAAGGACTTGTTTTTTTTTATTGATTGATTGATAGGTTGATAGATCAATGGTGTGATTAATTGAGGGAGTGTTTCAGTTGAATAGATAGAACATGAGAAACAATAATCCATTGGGCTATGGAGTCATAAAAGGATTTAATTGTTCATCAACTCTGCAAGGGTTTTCATAGGGCAAGCTAACTATATCAAGTGGATATCTTAGATTAGATGGCATATGAAATGACAATATGTTGTGAAAACACTAGAACTAAAGGGCAATTAAGAATCCTTTAACTCTACTTTAACAAGGAAAGCCTTTGAGGTAACTGTTTGAGGCAAACCAGATGACATGGCATACCATAGACGTCTTTGGCCAGACTTTAATAAGAAAACCTTTAAGACAAAAATCTAGCAATCCTAGAATTACTTTCAGACAAAGAAAACATTTAAGATAACAAGGAGTGCAACTAAAGAGCAAGATATACCTATCTTCTTTAACCAAACACTCTAAAGACCTTCAAAGTAATAGTTCGAGAAAAACCAAAGGAAAAAGCATACCATAGACTTCTTTGGCCAGAATCTACCAAGTAAACTTCAAAGAGATACCTTAAAAAAATATTTCAAGCTACACCAAAGGACATGCCATACCATAGAATTCTTTGGCTTGACTCTATTAAATCATTTCCAAGACAACAAGCTAGGTGGAATTAGAGAGAAATTAAGAGTTCTCCAATCATACCTTGTAGAAGAAAACATTGAGATAAAAAATACAGACAGAAATAGGGTGCCAAGAGAGCATATCCTAATCTAAAATTTATAGTCTTTTATCAGAGAAATAATGGATAGAATGGAAAACATTGACAAAGAAGGAAAACTTCACCGTTAACATAATTCAAGAATCCTGTGAATGTGCTTGTATTACTGATGTTAAAAATAGATACATTACCCTAGTACAATGGATCTCTGCAACTTAGGGCTTTCTCAAATCCAGCCTAGCAGTCATCAACTAGCTCAGCAACCAGTAATTAGCCAACTAACCAACCAACCAACACTAAAAATGAATTATACATGCAATATTTATCTACAAAATGAGGAGGTGATCCTAAGCTACGGTTTTAGATGTGTATTTATTACAGAGTAAATTCATTTTTGACCTTTGAGACCATGTAAGGCCCAAGAAAAAATATATAAGACAAACTCACTGTAATAATAACTCCTAACATTACTGTTTGAGCTAACTTTTGGAAATATTTGACTTTTAAGGTTTTTTTAATAAATTTTGTAATAACTACTGGGTAGTTGAGAAACATCTCTAATTGTTTCAATAACTGTTGATATCTTTATCAAAAGAAAGCATGTTGTAGGTGGAAAAATTTGTCTCCAAGGAAGTAAATTCCTTTTGTTGAGTCATTTGAATCTACCTCTATGTTAATCTATCTTTTATTTATCCTTTAAAGCTATGTTTAGGCCTTTAAACTTGATTTGTCTTCACTATTTTATTTATATCTACCTCTCTGTCTTCTAATATTTGAATGATCACCTTAAACCTTGGATTATCCTTCACTGTTACGCACTTCTGACTGTTTTGTCTTTTCACTGTGTATATGTCTGCAATTTGTTGCACAGTGTCGACATCTTCTGCTGTTGGAGGGTTTGAATAACCACAAATGATCATAATTCATTGGTGTTTTGCTCAATTTTATGCCTCTTATCCTTCTAAAATAAAACAAGTCTCTGGATCATCACCCAGAGCACTCATTCAATCAATTTCGGACCCTTGGAATGCCAATTACACATTCTTTCCATGAAACTTGCACAATAAAAACACCGTGTTAGCTTAAAACCTGCATTGAGGGGATTTTCTGCGTTTATTTTAGTTTTTGAGCTATCAGAGATTTTGTAGAGGTAGTAATGGTTGATCGAGGCTTCATCGCAGAGCCATAGGGCTCTAGAATATTTGAATGGAAGAGGCAGTATTAATTTATGGTGCGAAGGGGAAAGGCGGTTTTTGTGAGCGAGGGGGCGATTTTCGCATGGGATGAAGAGTGGTAAGCAGGTTTGAGTGGATGGATGTGATTCCACTCAGCGGGTGACACATGGTAGATGGGATGTTGGAAAATATCGCCTATTTCGCAAGGTTAGGGGTTGTTTAACCCACACACGAATAATCGCGTGATAAGGGCTGTGGGCTGTCAGATCTGGGGGATATAGATCGACGGTGGTCGGGTGACATGAGCGGCAGGAAAGTCAAAGGGAGTGGGGTCGGGGTGGACAAGTGGCGGGATTTAGTTGTAGCATGGGTTTTAATAAAGGGTGGGGCCCAGGGGTTAATAAAACAAGTGGAAGCACTATTTATTAAAGGAAAAGGGAAGGTTTATACAGGGTTTTTAACAAAGGTGGGGGTTAAAAAACATTAAAGCAGGGGCTTTAATTTTTATAAAGGGTCGGGTTTAAAAACACAAAGGTCAGGTTTTATATCAATAAAACAAATTTTTAATATAAAACAAAGGGTCCCAAATATTGTTATTTTTTAATTTAAAAACAATGTAAAAAGAGCTTTTACATTGTTTTAGTGCAAATGGGAGAGAATGATGAAGGTGAGGGAGGTTAATGAGGTTTTTAGCGGGGGAAAGTAAAGAAATGATGCTTTAGGATGGAAAGAAGGATGAAAATGAGAAAATTAAGCCCATAATGAATTTTTAAGAGGAGCAAGGTGATTTTGAGGAGGAAAAATGAGGCATAGTGAAAAAGGATTTATGAAGATAATGAAGGCAATGAGATTTCTAAAAATAGTTGATAGGCAAGGAATGCTATCTTTAGCAAATGGTAGAAAATCCATAGTCACCTAGTGAATCTGTATAATACAGGAGGATAATAGTGGCTCCAAATAGGGAGGGCAGCTCCTTAAGGAGGTGTCAAGAACCTTCGAGTTCAAATCTCTGGAATTTGTAGATCAGTGCCTTGAAGGTACTTGGTAGAATTTTAATTCTGCAATTTGCTGATTTGCTATTGTTCTTTTGAAGTTGTGACCTTTTAAAATCTGAAAAACATGATTGCTTCAACTCAACTCTACCTACACATGATATTTTCTAGTAATTTTTCTTCATTTGGGTGCATTTAGATTGGCAAACTCTTGACATCATTTTATTTTTCAAAAGCAACAAATATCTACTTCTACCCTTATATCATCCAAACGCTTAGATTATACTGATGAGCTCTTTTATTATCTACCTAACCTACTTATCTGTAAGTTTAAACAGTTTGATAGATTTTCATTCTCTAACCTATAAACAGGGAATTGAAAACATGACCAAATCAAGATTAAGTAGTTCGATTTGCCATCAGCTGTGGAATTTTGGAAAAGCTGCACATAGATTTTATTTTTTCACAAAGTAAAACTAAAACTGAGGGCTATAATCTGAATTTGTTTTTCATCCCTTTCTTTCTCTTTTGGTTCAGATTTGAGCATTGGGACCAATATCTTTTCCTAATCTAATCTACTGATAAGCCAAGTTTAAACAATTTAGCAAATCCTCATTTTGTAACTTATCAGCAGAAATTTAAAACTTTTTCAATCATGATTAGGCTATATGACTGAAAAAGACTTCCTCTTCAAAAGTAGTGGCATTTGGACTTGCACACTTTCAAAAATATTCTTTTTTAGTATGGGGCTTTACCTTTTCTTTTATTTTCCCTCTTTTCTTCTTTTCTTTGTTTTTTGTATTTACTTTTCTGATCTTTTATTCGATTAGTGTTATAAACAATGAATAAAGCTTCAAACTGAGATTTTCTAAAAAATTAATGCTTGAGCATCCTGCCATTGACAAGACCTCCAAATAATTATGTTCCATCTGTTTCTTCTAAGAAGAATGCATTTTTACCTCTCATAGATTGCCAAATTTTATATGCTTTCCTTTGTCCTCTCTTCTTGAATCCCACTTTAGCACTTTTTCTCCAATGTTGAAATCATTTTCCTTGGTCCTCTTCTCAAAATGCTTCTTTATGTTTTCATGCACTTGCTGTGTTCTATTCTACACTTCTTCTCTAGTTTGTTGCAGTTGGAGAGTCTGGTTTATTCTTCTTTCCATATCATTTTCTTCAAATTGTGCTTCTTGGATGAGCTTCATCATTAACACTCCCAAAATTATCATAAAAATTGCATCTGATCCATACACTATCTGATAGGGAGACATACCAATTTATTTTTTATTTGTTAATCTGTCTGCCCATAATGCATGTACTAGTTTGCTGTGTCATGACTTCTTGTTCTCTTCCAACAAATTTTTGATGATGTTTACCAAACTTTTGTTTGAGGATTCAGCCAACCCATTACCTTAAGGGTAATAAGATGTTGAATGTCCCAATTTAATCTGATATTTGTGGCAAAATTCCACCATTTTCTTGGATCTAAAAGCAATAACATTATCAGTAATGATCTTTCTAAGACAACCAAATCTAGACAAAATGTAGTTTTCAAGGAATTTGATGATGACTAAGTCTGTGGCAGTTCTAGAAGGGATGGCCTCTATCCATTTTTTAAAGTAGTCAATTGCAGTGAGTATCCATTTGTGTTGGGCAAAGGAGGCAGGATGTATTTCTCCAATAAAATCAAGGCCCCATTGTTGAAAAGGAGCTTCAACAGAAGTAGGATGCAAAGGTAATGGAAACAATTTTCTCTTGCCTTCAAGGATTTGGCATTTATGGCAGGAAATTACCATTTTATGGATATCTTGAAAGAGGGTGGGCCAATAGTAACCAGCTCTAAGGATTTTTTTGATAGCGGTTTTCCAATAGAGGTGGTCTCCACATTCTCCTTCATGAAATTCATGCTTTATTTTATCTGCATCATCCTCGGGCAAACATTTAAGCAATATTCCAGTAGAATTTTTCCAATATAACACTTTATCCAAAATGCAGAAGTTTATAGCCTTTAACTTTAAGAATGTAGCCTTTGTTTTAGACAAACCAGGAGGAGTATTAAGATTAAAAAGCACATATAAAATATGAGCATACCAAGATGAATTGAGAAATGATTCTTTAATGAGTGGAGTTGTCAGCTCTTCTTGTTCATCTAATGCATTAATCATGTTAATGACCAGTGCTTGAAAGTTTGTTTCAGCCATGATTTTAGCTAGTCCTTGTCCTTTAATGAGTTTAGTGGGCTTAATTTCTAAATCATATTCTAATATAAGAAAAATGCACTTACCTCTTTTGCCATCAGGATCTTGTGTGAGTATGTATTTTACCACTGAGTGAGGCACAAATGAAATGATGTGTGTGTGCAAAATGTAAACTCTAAAATATTTTTAAGGCATTGATTAAGGAAAAATCTTGTTTTTCCATTATATCGTATTTCATAGGTGCATCCCTTAATGCCTTGCTGAAAAATGCAATGGGTTGTTCTCTTCCTTTTATGTTTTTTGGCAGTAGGACAACAGCAACTATATGTTCTGATGAAAAATAAAATATGAAGAAATCTTTGGTAAAATCAGAGCTAATCAAAACTAGTGTTTGGGTAAGTTCTTATTTTACCAGTTCAAAGGATTTATTTGCTTCTATGGTCCATTTGACTCGTATTTCTCTTTTCAGCATGTTTGTGATGTTTCTTAGGAGTTCTGCAAGGTTTGGTATTAACCTTATTAAGAAATTTATCTTTCCAATGAAATATTGCAGCTATTTGATGTTTCTAGGATGATTGATTTGAAATATTCCTTTAATCATTTTTGTCTCAATCTTGATCCCTTCTTCAGATATGATGTGGCCTAAAAGTTTTCCTTCTTGAAGGCCAAACAGAGTTTTCTTGGGATTCAAAGACAAACCATATTTTCTACACTTTTCAAAGAATTTTCTCAAGTGAGCTAGGTGTTCTTCATCAGTTTTTGAGTAGACTATTATGTCATCAAGGTATATCACAATGAATTATCCTATTTATTTTGAGAAATATATATCCATGGCTCTTTGAAAGGTGGCCCCAGCATTCATTAACCCAAAAGGAATTTTAACATACATGAAGGTTCCCTAGGGTGTAGTGAAAGCTGTCTTGTGTTGATCATCTAGGTGTACCAACACCTGATTATATCCTAAAAAGCCATCTAGCAAAGATATTCTTTTGGAGCCTACTACCCTTTGTAAGATGTGATCCATTTTTGGTAAAGGGTAGTTGTACTTTAAGGAGGCTTTGTTTAAATTTATAAAGTCTATGCATAGCCTAATTTCTCCTATTTTCTTCCTTACTGATACAATATTTGAAACCCATTCTGAGTACCTCAGAGGGACAATTATTCCAGAATCATAAATTTTCTTAATTTCTTTCCCAACCAGGGGTAGTTGCACAGGGTTTATTCTGCACAGTTTCTGCTTAAAGGGCTTTTGGTTTTCCTTGAGAGGGATCTTATGCTAGATTATCTTTGTATCATATGAATTTAAATATTCATAACTCCAGGACAATACATTAGTAAATTCTTTAAAAACTCAAGGTATTTCTACTTTATATGAGCTGATAGTTTTTTGGATAGTTTTATCATTTTGGGTTTTTTTCACTGCCTATATTGTATTCTTCTATTTCAGTTCCAGTGGGTTCCATCTTTGGCTTCCTAGAAACATCATTAAAATCAAATAGCTCTTCTAGAGGTACCAGTGCCTTTGGAAAATTATCAGTATTGGACTGCAACACTTCAAAGTCTTATTTTTCTAAACTAGTGCACAACTTTGTTTCATTTGTGTGTTATTTTGTTAACAAATTTATATCAGCATTATTAGGAGTTCTTCTTAGTAAGAGTGTTCCTCAGCAGAGCAGTATTATTCATAATCTGAGTCTAAATTTGGCACTTCAAACTCATTTCTGGACTGCAGGAAATCTTCTATTTGTTTATCTCCTTCAAAAACTTGCCAATATTTTATGTTATCAGGAACTGTTGGTCTATATTTGAATTGTACTGTGTATTTCTGGTTTTGATCAGGTTTTTGACATGTACTGGCTGCAAATGCTAGACCATTGGCAGGGATGTTTTGATTTCTAGGGACAAACGTGAGATCATATTTGGTGAATTTTTTCAAGAGGTCAATGGCATCATCTCTATACACTTTTAATCTAGGATGCTTAGTTGTGTATTCTCCCTTGATCTGCCTAATGACTAGCTCTGAATCTCCGTGAATATTTATCCTCTTAGCTCCTAGTTTCTTCAGTAGTTGTAGCCCTAGGAGGAGTGCCTCATATTCAGCTATGTTATTTGTGCATTGAAATTTTAGCTTGTATGAGTGACCTTCTGCATGATTGGTCTCTGTGTTATGCACCCATATACCTGCTCTTGAACCATTTTTTCCACAAGAACCATCAAAACTCATACTCCAAAGAGGTTCAATTTCAGATTTATCATTATGTTGGTCATTGTAGTCTCCATTATGTTGTTTATAGTGGCTACCACTTGTATTTCTGTTTGGGATGACTATTTTGACTGTTACTCCTCTTTTTCCTCTTCTTGTTCAGTTTTTTGCTCATTTTCTGTCACTTGTTCAATAAGGTTTTCATCATTGTAAAGGATAAATGAATCAAGGTCTGTATGAATGGAATAAAGAGGACAGCTTATCCTGCTTTTATTGACTCAAGCATCCCTGTATTTCTATGTGAGTTTCTCGTTATAGTCTTCTTTGACCAAAAGAGAGGGATGTAGCATAGGTCATATCCATTTTGAGGGTGCCTTGAATTTTGGCTCCCTATGAGCATGATAAGAGCATTCCATATTTAGGGGGAATGTCAGCCACTACAATATCCATTACTATGCTCTTGGTTGGTATTTGTGCTATATTAACACAGAGATATTTGATTAGGCCTAGACATTTAACTCTACAGGAATCAAAAGAGTATAAAACTTTGTATGGTCTAGTTATCTCAAGGCCTAGTCTTTCCATTACTACTTTTAGCATGAGGTTGTGTGAAGCTCGTGAGTCTAGCATGGCATTATGGATAATTTTATCATGGATGTTTAAACTAACATAAAATGTTGTGAAACCAGCTTCAAAAAGAGAAGAAAAGAGATATCAACGTCTTAGAAATAAGCCACTTCGAGGGGGCAACCTCCAATACATTACATGAATGAACAATTCTTGGATGATTCAAATGACAAAACCTCCTTTCTATATATAGGAGTCCATGGGGCCACAATGTAATCCTAGCCGACCTAACAATAACAATATAAGGGCACAATAATAACAATATTGGGGTTACAAGGTACAATAATAACAATAAGGGGGTTACACTAACAATAATAAGGGACTATACTATAATATAGGGACCTAACATGCCCCTCTCCTTCAAAAAAGTGTTGTCCTCAACACTCGAGTAGCTCTGTGCTTCGTATAAAATTCTCATCCTCCCATGTAGAATCTTCAGTGGTAAGTTCTTCCACTTGATGAGATACTCTGAAATTGATCGATTCCGTAGCTGTCGAGTTCTTGTTTCCATGACCGCTTCAGGTTCCAATATAATTTTTCCTTCCTCATCAAGTTCTGGCAATATTGTTTGAACTAGAATATTTTCACCTATAACCTTCTTTAAGCATGAAACATGGAAAATTGGATGCACTCGTGAAGAAGCAGGAAGCTCCAATTTGTATGCCATAGTACCAATATTTTGCAACACCTTGTAAGGACCATAGTACTTTGGCGATAATTTATTATCCTTCTTAGCCTGCTTGAGGGAAATTTGTTTGTATGGTTGTAGCCATAAAAATACCCAGTCTCCTACATCAAAAATTCTCTCACTGTGATGGTGATATGTCTGTTGTTTCATTCGATTTTGTGCCAAATTCAGGTTGTCCTTTAAGAGTTGGAGAAATTCTTGTTGATGCTCAATGTGATCTTCCACTGCTTGAACCTTCGAATTTTCTCTTAAATATGATGTGATAGATGGTGGATGATATCCATAAAGTGCCATAAATGGGGTCATTTTTGCTGCAGTATGGAAGGAAGTGGCATACCACCATCTAGCTAGAGGTAACCACTTGATCCATTGTGTTTTTTTATCAGATACAAAACAACGAAGATATACTTCCAAAAATTTATTTACTATCTCAGTTTGACCATTGGATTGAGGATGATACGATGAGCTATGAGCTAATTGAGTACCCAAACAAGAAAATAACTTTGTCCAAAAATTTCCAGCAAAAATGGGATCTCTGTCACTCACAATAACTCTTGGGTTTCCATTTAGCTTTTGAATTGTTTCCATAAATGTAGTAGCAACTATACTTGCTTTGAATGGATGAGATAATGCACAAAAGTGTGCATACTTGGTAAGTCTATCAACTACCACCATGATGACACTCTTTCCTTCGGACTTAGGTAAACCTATGATAAAATCCATTAACATCTCCTCCCAACGTTAACTTGGAATGGATAAATATTGTAGAAGACCCGGGGTCTTAATTGTCTCAACTTTATTCTGCTGGCAAGCCAAACATTCTGCCACAAACCTTTGAATATAAAATTTAAGGCCATCTCAAAAAAATTCTTTCTTCTCCCTATGATAAGTTTTTAAAAATCCTTAGTATCCTCTTAAAGGAGAAGTGTGCAATTCGACAAGAATATTTTGTTTTAGTTGGGAATTCTTACAAAGATATAAGCAATATTTGTACCATAAGGAATAATTTTTCCAACTAAATGTATTAGCTGTAGTATAATCTTGCTGCAACTTTTGAATGAGTGTCCACACTTTTTCTTCCTTCTTCCATTCATCTCTTGCTTCGGTTATCCAACTTGGTTGGATAATAGAAATGGCACAAAGCAATGCTTCCACCTCTTCATTATTTCTTGAGAGTGCATCTGCAACAACATTTAGCTTCCCTTTTTTGTATATTATTTCAAAGTCATAACCCAACATCTTTGAGACCCATTTTTGTTGCTCTTCTGAAGATAGTCTTTGTTCCAAAAAGCGTTTAAGACTATCATGATCAGTTTTTACCTTGAAGTGTCTTCCCATTAGGTAAGTTCTCCATTTATTTAGTGCATGCAGTATTGCTAACATTTCCTTCTCATAAATAGGTTTCTGTAAATATTTTCCTTTGATTCAATGACTTTCAAAAGAAATGGGTCTTCCTTATTGCATTAAAATGGCACCAATTCCATTTCCTGAGGCATCACATTCCACAATAAAGGTTTTTGTGAAGTCTGGCATTGCTAAGACTAGTGCTAGGAACATTGCCTCTTTAAGATGTTCAAAGGCCTTAGTTGCTTCAGAAGTCCATGAAAATGCATCTTTCTTCAACAATGTTGTTAGAGGTGCTGCTATTCTCCCATAATTCTTAACATAATTTCAATAATACCCTGTTAACCCGAGAAATCCTCGCAACTGCTTTATGGTTGCAGGGACTTTCCATTCCTTAATGGCTTTAATTTTGTTAGGGCCTACCTTAACACCCTCGTGAGATACAATATGACCCAGATATTCCACCTCTTGTACTCCAAAGAAACATTTGGATGTTTTTGCGTATAATTGTTTCTCCTGCAATAGTTTGAGCACCCTGTCAACATGTTGAACATGATCCTTCCAAGTCTTGTTGTAGATTAGTATATCATCCAAAAATACTAGCACAAATTTTCTAAGGAAGGGTGTTGGAGAGGTAAATCCCCTCTGCAGACAGAGGCGATCCCTACTAGCCCAGATCAGGTCTAGCAACAATCGTATCACGCTAAGGCGCAAGTTCCCAATTGCAATAGACCAAATTGCGAAGAAGGCCTACCTTAAGTCCAACTTTGTTGTTTGTAGAGAAGGTAGCACTCCCGTTTCCTTGCTCTGGCAGATCACAATTCTCCTTCTTATCGCGATCAAACACCTACACATACAAGAAACACAATGAACACAAGCGTAAAACCAAATATATGAAATTATGTATCAGTCAGAGAAGACACAACTCATGATCACAATGTATGAACAATAGAAGTGGAACCATAACCAAAGTCGCTTATCATTAATCAATACAAAGAAAGATACAACCTGGCTCTAACGCTGAATCTTCCTTCGGTGAGTTGACAGCGGAATACGTCTCGGTAAAGCTTGTTGGGAATGGGACAAGCCTCTCTCTTCGGTTTTCTTGACAACAATCTCCTTGCTACTGATTTGGCTCTATGAGGACTATCAAGGCTCTTGCATCATTCTCTAGGCTATGAAATCTCTTGGAGACTAGATTGCAAAGGAAAATGGCAAGCTTATATAGATGGTGGAAGGGGAGTTGGGATCCCTACAATCATGGGATTGACCCTATCCTCAAGGAAGCTTCCATGAGAGGTGGAAAACCACTTCCTCTACATGGAGATCCAGAGCCAAACCTCCCAACTCAATTTAGAGACCAGTTCAAGAATTGGTTGGAGTCAATCTTTCGCCATTTAATTTTTAAAAAAACTCCTTAATAATACTGGTGAGGGTATAACACTGTGATAGTGCGCCAGCTGGTGCGCCCTATTTGGAGGATTTCCCTCATTGGCGCGAGGGCTAAACTGGCTAGTTGCGCTAAGGACAAAAAGGTTATTTTTAGGGTTTTTCACAAGGAATTGTCTTCAAGGGAATGAATGTCCTTATCCAGGGGGATGCCATGAAAATGGTTTCAGGTCATGTCACTACTCACAGGTCACGGAATAAGCCCTTCAATGTGCAGGACAGGGAATTGCAGGGACAGTGACAAATTGCTATGTAACAGATGCCCCCTAAAGCATGAGGTCCAAAAAAGAGAGAGGGTTGAAATGCTTTACAAGAATGTGTCCAACTGAAAACACTGCCATCGAAAAACCTGCGTAGAGAAGTACAAATGATATCTAAAATACATGATATGTGTGGTATGGGCACAACCATCCATAAAAAAGTATACAATAATCCAGATCCGAGGCATGGACGCAGCCATCCAGTAAGGATCGATAAATAGACTCAGGTATGGTCGCAACCATCCAATCAGTGAGTCATGTAACCAATCATAATAATCCACAAAATCGCAACCTAGATTCTAACAGACAAAATCCAGGGTCTTGCACTCCATCTCGACCCGAACAGAGTACAATTTCATGTATGTGAATATGTGAGTTGAAGTCGAACATGCAATAACATCGTCTGATTACCATCCAATGATGAAAGTTGTTAACAGACGCGAGAGGAACCACCAATAATGACAATGGCTCTCAAGGTACTATAGGTACAATCCACGAAATGTGAACAGTGAGTTGGCGTCGAACACCCGTAGAATCATCCGATCGAAGGCCAATAATGAAAACCTTACGTCGAATGCGAAGAACCTGCCATTGAGGCATGCAGGCTCCAAGGTACCAGAAGGGAGTCTCTAGATCAACTTCCTGGATAATGAGCTGAAGTCGATAGGAAGTGACCTTGATCGAAGGTGGGCCATAGTGTTTCCCACATCATCAACACGAGACGGAGGAACATAATTTTTTGTGAACCAGGATCAGATGAGAATCAAAGGAAGGTTGAAACTTTGCAGAGGACAACTTCTCTTGAACATATCGGTGGCACGACAGTGGATTTGGTAGTATTTGACATCAAAATATCAAAGGTCATGATGACGAGGAAAAGAGCAGATGAGAGGTAAAAAGGGATTACCCAAACCCGTGGAGGCAAGAAGAAAACGAGATGAGATGTCCCCAACCCGACACGAATGCAGACAAGTGCCATGTTCAAGAGCGACATACTGCCGACACGAGGATGATACTGGTTCCATTTTCCCCACCATTTCTAGCAAGTACCCAATTATTTTTTAAAACAAGCTTGAAGGGGATAGCATATGCTTGTAATATAAGTCCATCCTTCAGACGAATCCATCCTAGTACATTTAACGAGCCCAAGGAAGGAGGAACTTGAATATCATCATTACGACTAAATCCAATGTCATCAGGGTTTAACAAGTCTGACAAAGGAAGAACTCGGCATCTTTTCATATTTAGAGAGTTTGAAAAGACAACGGAAAAGTAAACTCCAACAGTCCCTTTTCGTAAATAGTTCCTCAGATCTGAAAAGGTAGAAAACTATGTCTAAGAAAACCTCCTAGTTGCGATAGGCTAGGGTATTCCTTTTTCGTAAATAATCTATCCCAGCCCGAAAAAGGGGTAAACGTATACTGGGTAGATGTCATTTCGTAAACACTTTAACGAGATCAAAACTACAAGCGACTCGAAAATATTTTCATGTTTAGAGAGTCAGAAAAGAGTTGAAAGATGACTCCAAAACGACTTTTTCGTGTTTTTACCGAGTCCGAAAAAGTATAAAATACAACTTGTATCACTGTCAAATCTGCGGAAAAAACGTGTTGTTGCACATAAAAGTGAGTGTAAAATCCATTTTTCAACAAAATATATTAAAATATTGAGAAAAATGACTTTTAAAACCTAATTTTCACTTCAAAAGTTATAAATATGCTACAAATAGTAAAAACACATTTACTTTTACTTTTTACCTCATTTGGAGAGCAACAATGGTCTTTTTGTGTGCGAACTTGCGGTGGTGATTGCGACTGATCCAGGACACCATTCAAATTCTCGTCAGTTCCAGGTAAGAGGCACTCCCTTAAGCTCTGTTTTGATTCATTTTTTTATGAATTTCCATTGTGCATTTGACCTCTAGGGGGAACCCTTTGGAGTTTTAGGGTTCGACCCATTGGCATGGGTATCGGGCATGGACCCAATGAAAAAGTTCACAAAAATTTATCTAATCACACATTTTATTTTTAAGCAAGCTTAAAAGTACACATGCAAGCACACATGCAAACTATGCTTGAGAAAACGGGCATGCCCCCCAACATGGTGTCTCAATTCGAGGTCCATGCCCCCCAAGCTTAAGTCCATATGAAATGGAGTGAAGGTTGAAAACATAAGAGATTTGATCTAAATCTAAAAAAACTCGAATTGAATAGGCTTGTGTTTCATTATTTTAACGAGGTTGACACACTTAAAAAAATTGTCCTTGTAGCGACTTGTTTCATTGTTTTAGGAGCTTGACACAAGAAGAGGAACTATGCTCCGACGATCTTGATGGAGGAGGCTCGGGAGGGGTATAACCAAATACATCATGTTCTAGACAATCTAACATTTCCCTCAGGCTAGGCATGAAGGAGGAATGATGATTTCCATCGCTCCAAGGTAGCTCCTCAAGAGACATTGTTTCAACAATGGCTTCGTCAGAAGGGAAGATCTCTTTAAGAGGACCAGCCGAGTCGACCTCGCCGAGCCAAGGGGATTGACAATATATATCTAAAGCCATGCTCGAGGGAGCATGTTGAGGAGGAGGAGGATCGGGTGTGGTGACAATTTCATAGTAATTAATCTCTACTGGAGTTAAGAGCTTCGATTCTCCAAAATCAGTCACTTGTTCAGGTGAAGGGATCATCCATGGGTCGTTAGACCTAGAGATCATATTAACTTGAACGGTGTGCGGTGGTGGAATGGGAAAAATACCCATGAGGATGGGGTCCTTGAAGAGACCGGGTCCTACACTGTCGAGGGGATTGGGGATCTGATCCACGTAAGGAACGTTATTCTCAGAGGATGAGGTGAAGAAAGACAACTAATCCACAGTAACGATTTTTCCCTCATGAGGGAACTTGAGAAGTCGGAAGAGGGTGGACGACATGCATAACATAGCATGAGTCCAACTATGGCCGAGAATAAGATTGTAGTTGTTGAAAATGGCAACAAGAAACAGTGAAGGAGGCCTCCTGAAACATCTTTCCTGATCCTAGTTGGAAAGTGATCACCTAAACTAGGTGGGGACCACACATGTGTTTTTTGTCGAAAAGTCTATTTTTAGACTATGTCTATTTTTAGACATATGGAGCATGGTCTAGGAGTTGTGGGATGATATTCTTGGATGATTGGTCAAGTTGGTAAAAATAGATGGACAGCTATTTTTAGACATAGAGGTCGAAGTCTATTTTTAGATTGCTTGTCTAAAAATAGGTCAGTCAAATATTATTAACCCTTAATAATATTTGGACTATAAACATTATCTTATCCTCTTGGAGCACTTAAGTTCGAGCTACAGATGTGGCACATGCAGCTGGCAGAAGGAAATTTGAATTTCCTATGGGTTAGTTGAGCTATTGCATGGTTGAATTCAATTAGAACTCATGTGGCAGAGTTTGGTGGAGTTGATGAGACAGTTGGTGGAGTTGTGTTCTGTTTAACTTAGTTGAACTAGTTGTATTTAGTCTAACTGATAAATACACTAGTGATGAGTGGTTTGAGTTAATTAATAATTAATTCACTAATTATTAACTCATTATTCAACTAAATAACACATCAGTTTACAGCAGTGCATGGACAATTCAGTGGAGACCAGTGTTAGAGGTGGGTGAAAGGGTCGAGTCTACTATCAGTTGTGACTATAGTGTGCATGAGATTTGCACAATCATTGGAGGAGATTTCCAATGAGGATTGCGCAGTTAAAGCCAAGGGAATTCGAATTCATTCTATTCATTCTCTCATCTTGGATTGCACAGTAGAGGCAGGCAAACAATGGAGGAGTTTTGAACCCGTGACTTTTTCAAAACTGAGCTAGTTTGTGTGTAACTTTTGGAGACAGTACTGAGTACTTGTGAGGAGTATTGTACTGAGATTGTTACATGATTCTTCTTCATTATAATATACAGACAAGAGGGGGTTTTCAACTGTAAGCTTTCCCCGATATACATACTGTGTTATATGTGTTGAATTTCTATGTGCGCATGTGAATGTTTTCAATACCGCTTGTTGTTTTTATTTCCGCATGTGATGATTAATGCATAGAAGAGATTATGTGTTATGTATGAAGCTCAAATATTATGTGACCAGGATAATCTCGGAGAATAATTCAGCAAATTATTCAAATTTCTACATGGTATCGGAGCGATATTGATCATCAGATCTATTATTCAGAAAGTGATTGCATTTTATTTCTTCAGGTAGAGTCTGCAATCAGGGCAGGTAGCCTCCGGATTCATCCTTCTTTGAAAGTGAAAGGTCTGGTAAATTCCCATGCAGTCGATCTCTCATTTGGAAATAATTTGTTCTCGCGAATTTTAGATCGGAAGCGGTGGAGTTTGGAGCTGTTGGAATTCGAATTGCAGAATTGTTTTCTTGGTGTCAAAAGCAAAGATGTCTTTCGTCAGATTGCGATTGGAGTATGCCTTGGAAGGAAACTCAAATTATATTGCATGGAAAGATAGGATGGAGGCAGTGTTAGATGACAATGGGCTGTTGGAATTCATAGAGAAAGAAATTCCAAAGCCTACTTCTACGGATGTTGCTGTGATCAAAGCTTGGCAAAAGAAGACATCAAGGTGTCGAAGGATTCTGTTGGAGGGCGTGAAGGATCACATAGTATCTAGCCTGCATGGTAAAGCTTCTCCATTCTTGATGTGGAAATATTTGACAAAATTGTTCCAGGGCAAGAGTGGCCAAAGGAAGTTGGCACTCAAGGATAAACTCGGGAAAATAAAGATGGAGAAAAATGACACTATTCCGGTATACTTGAAAAAGTTTGTCCACTGCAAGGATGAGCTTGGGAGTGTAGGAGTTAGTGTGGATGATGAGGAACTGCTGAGCTTAGCTCTCCTCGGGCTTCCGAAAATTTGGCATTCCTATCAGGACTATGTCAATGGTCGGGAGAAATTGCTAGGATGGGAGCGACTTTGGTCGGATCTTGTGCAAGAGGAGATAAGGAGGAGTACCAGAGATGGATCTTCATCAAAGATATCTGATGAAGAAGACTACGCTTTGGCTGCCAAAGCAAGGAAGGGGAAGGGCAAGGATAAGGCTTTTCAATCCGGTGCGGATGGTAAAAAGTTTGACATGTCCAAAGTGAAGTGTTTTCACTGTCACGATCATGGACATTACACCACGAATTGTCCATAAAAGAAGAAGAACAAGCAGGCTGTTGGAGCTGCAGCTGGTGAGGCTCTTACCTCGCAATTTGAGCTGGACTTCTCATTGATCGCATGCATGGTGTCTAGTGCTTTGGGATCAGGGTGGTATTTTGATAGTGGCGCTTCCTTTCACATGACGGGAGATGTAAATCTGTTCAGTGACTTGGTGGAGAAAGGTCTCCAGATGCATGTTGAGTTGGGCGACGGTGGACGATACAATGCGACCAGAATTGGTACCATAACCTTTCAGAGGGAGTCAGGTAAACTCATTCTTTTACAAGATGTATTGCATGTACCAGGTCTAACAAAGAATTTAATCTCAGTCGCAATGTTAGAGGATAAAGGGTATGAAGTTGTCTTCAGAGAAGGAAAAGTTTTCCTTCGGCACAAGGCAACGGGACAAGTCAAGAAGGTTGGGATTCGGGCAAAGAATCTCTACAGACTTGAAGTAGATGGGATGTCTACGGAGCTTCCTACTATTGGGAAGTGCAAGAAAGACATGCAATTGATGCTTGAGAGGGAGAAAGTTTTGCATGCAGGTAATAGTGAACCTCGGGATGTGGAGCAGCCACAAGATGAGGATCATGGAGTGGAAGAAACCACTCATGTAGAGAAATTTCGTGCCAGATGGGCAGAGGGAGTGCATGCAGCTATACCACCAGGTGAGAGGTGGGGAGACATGCATGATTAATCCCAAGAGGATATTTCTGGGTAGGATTCATGAGATGGTGTGGATCTCATGAATTGAACCTGGCTACGAGGTGCCCACAGCGCAGCAGTAGCATGATCAGTTGGATTGATGCAGGCAGATCAAAGTGACAGTGTCGGATACTGGAGCGCGGATCAGAGTTGATAGCAAGTGCAGAGTGCATGGGTGCAAGAGTTCAACAGTGCAGTGGTTCCTGATGACATGTGCAGTTGGTACCAGCAGAAGTCGAAGACTTTGATGATAGATGCATCAGACTGATTGAGTTGTTTGGAGCCTATTCAGTTTCGGAGATGTTGCATGCAAAGGGTGCATGGCGCATGCATGGAGTTGCATGGTGCATGCATGAGTTTGCATGGCGCATACAAAGGGTGCATGGCGAATGCATGGAGTTGCATGGAGTTGCATGGCGCTTGTGAAGGTTGCAGGGCGAATGCATGGAGTTGCATGTCGCATGCAAAGACAGTCCTTTCTTGTTGAGAGGGAGTGTTGAAAATGGCAACAAGAAACAATGAAGGAGGCCTCCTGAAACATCTTTCCTGATCCTAGTTGGAAAGTGATCACCTAAACTAGGTGGGGGACCACACAGGTGATTTTTGTCGAAAAGTCTATTTTTAGACTATGTCTATTTTTAGACATATGGAGCATGGTCTAGGAGTTGCGGGATGCTATTCTTGGATGATTGGTCAAGTTGGTAAAAATATATGGATAGCTATTTTTAGACATACAGGTTGAAGTCTATTTTTAGACTGCCTATCTAAAAATAGGTTAGTCAAATATTATTAGCTCTTAATAATATTTGGACTATAAAAATTATCTTATCCTCTTGGAGCACTTCAGTTTGATGCTTGGATGTGGCACATGAAGCTGACAGAAGGAAATACACTTTTCCTAAGGGTTAGTTGAGCTATTGCATGGTTGACTTTAGTTAGAACTCATGTGGCAGAGTTTGGTGGAGTTGATGAGACAGTTGGTGGAGTTGTGTTCTGTTTAACTTAGTTGAACTAGTTGTATTTAGTCTAACTGATAAATACACTAGTGATGAGTGGTGTGAATTAATTAATAATTAATTCACTAATTATTAACTCATTATTCAACTAAAGAACACATCAGTTTATAGCAGTGCATGGACAGTTCAATGGAGACCAGTGTTAGAGGTCGGTGAAAGGGTCGAGTCTACTATAAGTTGTGACTATAGTGTGCATGAGATTTTCACAATCATTGGAGGAGATTTCCAATGAGGATTGTGCAGTTAAAGCCAAGGGAATTCGAATTCATTCTATCCATTCTCTCATCTTGGATTGCGCAGTAGAGGCAGGCAAACAGTGGAGGAGTTTTGAACCGGTGACTTGTTCAACACTGAGCTAGTTTGTGTGTAACTTTTGGAGACAGTACTGAGTACTTGTGAGGAGTATTATACTGAGATTTTTACATGATTCTTCTTCATTATAATATACAGACAGTAGGGGGTTTTCAATTGTAATATTTCCCCGGTATACATACTGTGTTATATGTGTTGAATTTCTATGTGCGCATGTGAATTTTTTCAATACCGCTTGTTGTTTTTATTTCCGCATGTGATGATTAATGTGTAGAAGAGATTATGTGTTATGTATGAAGCTCAAATAGTATGTGACCAAGATAATCTCGGAGAATAATTCAGCAAATTATTCAAATTTATACAGTAGTTAAGCTTGGCGTCAACCACTTGTACTTCTACGTTGACTGTCTTCCCTTGTAACGTAATCGAAAAACTCTCGAGAACACCCAGGGGTTTTGATTCCCGACCATCGAATGCGTCTAAGGCATTGGGAGATGATGAAAGAGCCAGAGAGCCAATGGCCTTCCAGCAGGCAGATGACATGACACAGGTGGAAGCACCTTCATCTACAATGTCCCTATGGATGTTGAGGCCATTGATCTCGACTTGTATAACGAGAGCAATTTGATGTGGAAGCCGGGAGGAAACATTTTCTAGGTCGAAGGTGAGAAGATTAGAATCAGTGGGATCGATTCCACCGATCGCAGACAACAGAGATTTCCATTGTGAAAGGAAAATTTGAAGGACTTCCAATGCAGACATAGCAGAAGGCGCCTGTGCCAAATCCTCAACAATACTGTAGTGCTGAGCGACACAGGCATTTGAGTTGTAGGAAGATCTTCGCATAACACCTTTAAAAGGTGGCCTCACAACGGGTTCAGTGCTGGGCTTCTCAATTTCCAAAGGACCAGAGACGGGGGGGGGGGGGGGAGGTGGGCAATCCACGACTTCCTTCCCAACTGCCTAGCATGATCTGGCATAATCCTTCGAATTCGTAGCAATTGAGACAGGTGCAACACCATTCATCATAAAGACCCGAGACCCAAATGGTGCATATGGTGAAGGTTGTTCAACCATCTGGGTCTACTGAGACAGGAATGGTTCTTTGAGAACTGCCAGAGTCCCTTTGGAGCCTTTGAGAAGTTGACTAATTTCATATCATCGTGGACAATCTTTAGTATAATGGTCTCCTTCACAAATAAGACATGGGTCCTTCGGTTTACGTTGGGAACCATCATCAGTACGAGGTTTAGAAGACTCTGGTTTAGAGGCGTCGGGTTTGGAATTTCCTTTTCCCTTCTTCTTTCCTTTTGAGGCCTTTTCCATGGGATTAGCCTGAATGGCATTGACCTCTGCAGTTTTTCCAGAATCTGGAGAAGCGGGAAGAGCAGAATTATTGGAAGAATTGGACTTTTGCTTCCCACTCGAGGATTTTTGAGAATTTTTAGAAACGGAACCAATAACACCATCCACCGTTGGGGTAGGTGGTGCTTTAGAGGTTCCCGGCCGTGGAGCATCAGTCAAAATATCATAAAGCGCGCCAGGCTGAGAGTACACCAGATCGAGGTACTGGGCACGCGCGATGGCTTGTTCTTCAATCACACATGCCCACATAGCAATAACTGGAGCGATTTTGTTAACGAAGGAGGTGGTGAACCAATGAGTTAGTAGCTGATCAGGTATATCAAACTTGATCAGTCTACGATGACGTCGCCACTCATGAATATGATCAGATATGTGGGTGGCTTTATCCTGCTTCAAAGAAGTCAGGAGATGCGTCCTAGCTTCGTAGCGAACCAGGAACTGGAAGTGAGTCAGAAAATCCATAGCTAACGTATTGAAGTATTGAATGATTCCATGGGGTAACTCTATATACCACTTAGTGGTAGCACCAGTAAGAGTGCGCTGGAAGAGACATAGATGAATTGAATCATCCACCCAAGAATTAGACGAACACCACAAATGGTAGGTCATTACATGAGCTTGGGGGTCCTCTCGAGATTTACCTTCAAACTTAGGACAGTCGTCGAGTACCTTGGTCGGAACCGGGGGCTAATAAGGATTGTGAAGAATCGGATCATTGGTTAATTTAGAAATGTCCGGTAACTCTAAGGTAGCCAAGAATGGCAACTACGGATTGAAAGGCATACCAGGCCCTCGATAAGGACTTGCTGTAATCCACACTGGTTGAGCATATCCTTGCCCCCATGGGTTCTGTCCCGAAGGATTCTGACTATAGGGGGTATAGGTCGTATAACCAGGTTGATACGGTTGTTGGTAACTAATGTACGAGGGTTGATAAATGGGGTATGGACCTTGATTATATGTCGACCCCATTTGAGCAGTCTATGGATTTGGCTGTTGAGTATAGGTGTAGCCGGGTTGTTGAGGATAATAATGGGAACCTTTGGGCGGGTTATAAGTTGGTCGAGATTAACCTTGAGGATAGTAACTGCCTTGGGATTAGGCATGTTGCTGATAGGTGGGACCCTGCTGAGCCTGATAATTAGGGCGCACCGGTTGATTCGGTTGTGGCATCAAGTAAATCGGTTGTTGGGCCGGGTTGACAGGGTGTACAGGCTGGCCTGGTTGGATAGGTTGACCTAGCTGAATGGGTTGCCCTGGTTGAACAGGTTGACTCGGGTAAACAGGTTGCACAGGTTGTACAGGTTGACCTGGCTGATGTGGGACACTAGGCTGAGCCAGATGGGCCGGTTGGCCTGGTGGTGGAATGGGGCCAGGATGTGCCTGATAACTGGTTTAACCTAGAACAGGACCATAAGGGGGCTCTGGATGTGCAAAATTTGGACCAATAGGATACTGAGGTTGCACCATAGGTTGAGAAGGTTGGACTTGCCCCCCAGGACCGTACAACGACCCTGGTTGGTACCCTAGTTGACCTGTGGGTCCTTGAGGTTGCCCTGGTTGGACCACAGGGTGAGGCTGGATAGGTTGACCTGAAGGGTTGTAGGACTGTCCTCGTGGACCGTATAACAACCCCTGCGGGCCCGAAGGTTGGCCCTATAAGGGTTGCCCTTGCGGGTTGTAGGGTTGCCCAGCCTGGTTAGATGGAAAACCTTGACCATGGAGATAAGCCTTGCGAGCGGGTAAACGTAAAGGGTTTCCCCGCTCATCATATTGATATGAAAAAATGTAAATGGGGGTACCATCCTGTGCATAATGCGAAAAATACGGATGGTTGGGTTCTTGGGAGGATTGACCGACCTCGGGGTTTGATTGTTGTAGGGACAATCAATACTCCTCAGGAGAAATGTTCTCCGGCATATCAAATGCTATATAGATGTCTTCAGGAAGCGACGTGGTCCTTACGGACTGAGTGGTAACATTGGGTGTAGATGTGGCCACACAGACAGTGGGCCTGATAGTTAATAAAGTGAACTGAGGGGATGACATGATGGGTGTCCTTGGAGACATCCCTAATGAAGGAATAACCAGCCTCGTAGAAGGAGTTTATATCCCAATAGAGGCAACGGTGGTCATAATATGACTCAAAGATCTATATCCCGCAGGAAGTGAGGGACCGGGCGAAGACATGACAGATAGCTCGAGGTTGTCTTTTGTGAACAACTGGTAATTTTCACCAGACGTGGGGATTTCCTCACTAGGATAATGGCTAGATGCACCCATATCTGAACCTACCACAAGATCTCGTAACAAACGATGAGGACTAGGAGGAATAACAACAGCTAGAAAAGGCGAACCCAATGTAAGAGGAGGGAAATGTTCCCCTACTCCAAATCCAGACCAAGCATCGGATAAAGGCCAATTGAACTCAACTATTCCTCCAAAGGGAAGCTCAGATAGAACCGGTCCCCCATCGGAAAACTCGGAAACGATAGGTTGTTGAGGTTCAGCAGAGGACTGAGAGGCCTCTGATGAATCGTCTATATACAAACTACTAGTAGACGAAACTGAGGGTTCCACCACTGTGACAATAAAGATAAGAGAAAAAGATCAAACAAACACACAAGTTGAAAAATCAAGGCACACAATCAAATGGCCAACAAGCAAATTCTAACAGGGTGTGTGATCGCAGGTGATTTATTTTACCACATTGAAACTTAGAAACTTCACCGTTTCATGTTTTAAGAGTCGAGAAATGGATGAAAGATGACTCTATCTCTTTCATTTTTGAAGCAAGCATGAAAGTACAAGCGCTTGGTGATCTTTTAAAATTTAAGGAGTCAGATAAGATCAAAATGACTACTCTGGAATTCTAGGCAAAGGGTGTACCAAATAACCGTGAACTACAATATACACCTTGGTTTCAAAATGAAAGATAAATCAACCAAGGACTTAACGTACGTGCAGGAAATCTCCCTGAATGTTGTGTCTGGTGTATCATGGGTATAGGGCAGCAGACTCGGCTTCCTATGGATAAAGGATAGCAACCTAGTGGGGTCTCCCTTTATATATGCGATGGTACAGGGAGCACAAGTCCGTACTAGTGCTGTCTAAATCCAAGAGTCGAACGACAGCTACTAGGTTTAATGACGCCGGAACACGTCTCTAGCCTAGACCTTTAAATATTTCGTTAATATTTCACTGCTGCCTTAGTGTAAATTGAATAAATTTTAATGTTAATCTTCAATTATGTTTCAATTTTCAGGCCCTAGCGAGTGCGCTGTCTCAAAATCTCCTAAATGCACACTACATGCCACAATGTATCATTTCATTTGATGAAAGCTAATCACGAGAGAGTTAAGATATTTTTCATACAATAACAAAATGACCAGAAAACAATCACTAATGTCTCTAATGCAAGCTAATGAAAACAAAAAGCCTTTTCTTTCAAAGTTATAAATCACTAATAACACAGAAAAGATTCAATTTGCATGAACTAATCAAGAGAAAAAGAGATTTTTTTTTATATTTCCAGTGTTTAAGAGCAAAGTGCACTAAAAAAATGAAAACTAATGAAACGAGCAATTTGAGAAGCGATAGAAAAGGGGTAAAAACAAGCAAGTTTCAGTCAATGCAAACACGCAATCAAACCTCAAATTGACAAAACAATCCCTCAAAACCAAGAGAATCCCAAAGACTCAAATGAACCATGTAATCTAGGCCCAAAATGAGACAAGGCAGAATTCAAATGAGGAAGAAACCAATCACTCAAACAACGCAAGAAAATGATAGACAACCACCAAACGAATGTAGAGAATAAATCACACAGTTTACTGAACAGATAGAAACCACAAACTCCCACGGGAGGCTCGACACACTATAACACCTAGATGCCCTAGGGCTAGAATGTAAAATCGATATAATAGGGCAAAAAACCAAAGGATGAATGTCACATTCTGTCAAACAAGGCTCCAGAACACTCAGGTAGTCGTAAAAATGAAACCAGAATCACAAATCAATCTCAGAAAGCTCAAAACAGAGCAAACCCTAGCACCTTACAGAATTGGCGCAACTGTCAGGCTGAATCTAGTGCCAGAACAAGATTGGCTTGGGTAATACACTGGCAACATGCACCAATTGGTGTGAATATCAGGCTAATAAGCGCGCTAGTCAAGTTTACTAAGAAAAAATAAAAAAGAGCAATCCAAGAAACAGACTAGTGATGGTGAAGCTAAACAAAATCCAAACACACGAAAAGAGCCAGCCAAAAGACCTGATCAAGCAAGCAAAGTCAAGAATCGACCAGAAAGACAAGACAATACTCCAAATCAACGTCTCCCCAGTGGAGTTTCTAGTTTTTTGGAGAGGTAAATCCCCTCTGTGGACAGAGGCGATCCCTACTAGCCCAGATCAGGTCTAGCAACAATCATATCATGCTAAGGCGCAAGTTCCTAATTGCAATAGACCAAATTGCGAAGAAGGCCTACCTTAAGTCCAACGCTATTGTTTGTAGAGAAGGTAGTGCTCCCATTTCCTTGCTCTGGCAGATCACAATTCTCCCGCTTGTCGCAATCAAACACCTACACATACAAGAAACACGACGAACACAAGCGTAAAACCCAATATATGAAATTATGTATCAGTTATAGAAGACACAACTCATGATCATAATGTATGAACAATACGAGTGGAATCATAACCAAAGTTGCTTATCATTAATCAATACAAAGAAAGATACAACCTGGATCTGACGCTGAATCTTCTTTCGGTGGGTCGATAGCAGAATACGTCTTAGTAAAGCTCATCGGGAATGGGACATGCCTCTCTCTTCGGTTGTCTTGACAATAATCTCCTTGCTACTGATTTGGCTCTATGAGGACTATCAAGGCTCTTGCAGCATTCTCTAGGCTATGAAAGCTCTTGGAGACTAGCTTGCAAAGGAAAATGGCAAGCTTATATAGATGGTGGAAGGGGAGTTGGGATCCCTACAATCATGGGATTGACCCTATCCTCAAGGAAGCTTCCATGAGAGGTGGAAAACCACTTCCTCTACATGGAGATCCGGAGCCAAACCTCCCAACTCAATTTAGAGACCAGTTCAGGAATTTTTTGGAGTCAATATTCCGCCATTTATTTTTTTTAAAAACTCCTTAATAAGCCTGACATGGGTATAACATTGTGACAATGTGCCAGCTGGCGCGCCCTCTTTGGAGGATTTCTCCCATTGGCACGAGGGTTGAACTGGCTAGTCGCACCAAGGAAAAAAAGGCTATTTTTAGGGTTTTTCACAAGGAATTGTCTTCAGGGGAATGAATTTCCTTGTCCAGGGGGATGCCATGAAAGTGGTTTCAGGTCATGTCACTACTCACAGGTCATGGAATAATCCCTCCAATGTGCGGGACGGGGAATTGCAAGGACGGTGACAAACTGTTGTGTAACAAAGGGTTTCAAAATGGAATTCATCAACCCTTGAAATGTATAAGGTGCATTGGTAAGTCCAAAAGTCATGACCAAAAATTCATAATGATCCTCATGAGTTCGAAATGTTGTTTTCAGAATATCTTCAGTGTTCATTCTAATTTGATGATACCCTGAATGAAGATCCAATTTGGTAAAATTTCTCCATGTAATTCATTGAATAATTCATCAATCACAAGAATGGGAAATTTATCTTTAATGGTGAGTTTATTGAGCTCCCTATACTCTGGACACATGTGCCATGATCCATCCTTCTTGTGTACCAATACTACAGGAGCAGAGAAAGAACTTTGACTAGGTTGAATTATACCCGCCTCTAACATTTCTGCAATCATACGTTCAATTTCACTCTTTTGGACATAAGGATATCTATAAGGCTTGATGTTTGGAGTAACACTTCCTGAAATCAAATGAATAGCATGATCATGATCACGAATAGGTGGGAGTACTTTTGGAGTTTCAAAAACCTTGGAATGATTGTCCAAGACTTTTTGGAGATCTGCAGAAATAGATGATTTTGATGTTGGAACTTCTAGTGAGCATAATTGTGCAATTATGCCTCGTTGTTCTTTCTTTAGAAGCTTTTTCATGACATTAGAGCTTATTATCTTTCTCGTCTTCCCTGCAATACCCCGTAATTTGACTTCCTTTCCTTCTGAAAAAAATTCAAGAAAAGTTCTTGAAAATTAAAAGCTACCATCCCCAAAGATTGTAACAATTGTACTCCTAGTACAACATCAACACCTCCCAATGGAATGGAAAGCATTGCACTATTCAATACATATTCCCCCATGGTTAGCTTGATATTATGTCATTTTCCATAGAAATTTATAGTTCCTCCATTTGCAACCATCACTTGACATTCTGATGTTGGGTATAGGAAACAATTCAATTCCTTGGCTACCTTACAATAAATAAAATTATGGGTACTACTTGAATCAGTCAACATTATTACCTTTTTCTTCTTGATATGTCCTTCTATCTTGAGAGTTTGAGGAGTGGTAATTCCTGCCAATGCATTACATGATATGGTTGGACTCCTTTCTTCCTCTTATTGGGTTGATTCCTGGTGTATATCCTCTTCTTGTTCATTTTCTTCTTCTTCTTCAAAATCTATGTAAAATAATTTCTTCTCAGCACACTTATGAACTTTAGTGTATTTTCTATCACAACTGTAGCAAAGCCCTTTTTCTCTTTTCTCTTCCAATTGTTGTGGTGTCAACCTTGTAGGTTGTGGAAATCTAGGAGTAGCAACACTTCCCTCTTTATAGAAGTGAGTGGTAGGCTTCCTTGTCGCCATAATTTTACATTCAATTTTTCTTGCCAACCTGAATGCCTTCTCCAATGAATCAGGTTCCAAAACGCAAACTTCATGTTGGATGTTATCCTTTAAAGTACCGTTGAAAAGATCAATCCTATGTTCCTCTAGAATATCAGTTACCCTTATATTCAATTTTTGGAAGTCCTCAATGTGCTCCCCCTTTAACCCCTTTTGTTTGAGATTTATCAATTGGCTAAAGAAGGTGTTGCTCTTTGTATCCTCATAATGTGCTATCATTTCCTTCATAAAAATTGACCAAGTGAAAAAAAATTTACGGGAGAAAAGCCATAGATACCATTATTTTGTTCTAAATGTAAAGTTGGAATGCGTACCTTTTGTGTGTTTTTCACATTATAGAGATCAAAATATTGCTCCATCTGTAGTATCCATGTTACAGGATCCTTTCCATCAAACTTCCTCATATCCTTTTTTGGAATATGGTGGTTCTTCCCGCCAACATTAGATTCTATGAAATCACGATTAATATTTATTTTTTTCCCATCATGATTTTCCTCTACTATCTTTTCACCATTAGGAAACATTTATTGTATCAACTTTGTCAAACCTTCCATGTCTACTTTTAGATCATTCTTCATGTTTTCCATTTTCTCATTGAGCTTAGCTTCCATGTCATCCATCTTAGATTCCATACCAGCTTCCATGCCATCTATCTTAGATTCCATGCCATTCTTCAAACCATCCATCTTAGATTCCATGCCTTTCTTCAAACCATCCATCTTATTTTCCACGCCTTTCTTCAAAACTTCCATGTCATTTTTTGTTGCTCTTTGCGAGAGAGAAATTTGTTGCACTTTCTCTTGTAATTTTGATATGTCATGTTGCCATTCTTCGTCTCCATGAGTCATAGTAGAGCTTTCTAAAGGTTTAATGGGTGTCGAATTCTTTTTAGGGGCTATTTTAGAATCTAATACTGATATCTATTCTACAATATGCCCTTGGAATCAATTCAACTTGATTCTTCAAACAAGACTTATGCAATTCGGAAAAAAAAAAAAATGCTTTTGAGGAGCTCGATATTGAAATTGAATTATCTCTATAATTGAAGATCCTCAATATCTGAAATTTATCCTTGTAGTAGCCCTCTAAAGCATATTTCAAATTCTATAGGTCTGATCTGCTTTGGATTCTTCAAGGCAAAGTTATTTCCAATCTCCCACAATGACCCTATTTTGGACTAGTTCAGTAGAGCGAACTTGTACGACTTGTCACGTGTCGTTGTTTCCTCCTTTGGCTCTAAAATTGATAGACCAAAAACTAAATTCCATGTACTTGCGGCCACTTTTTACAACATTTCAATCCGATGCCCAGAGAGAGAGCTATGAATATTTTCCCACGATCACCTCTTTGAGAAGAAATTCAGAAGCCTCAAAAAACCCTAACTTCCATAGATCATATCTCTGAAACTATTGCACACCAATATCTTAAATTTTGCGATGATGTTCCTCAAGATTTCAGCTTTGCACTCTAAAACTTTCAGCTTCTGAAACTTAGTAGAAAATAAGTTATTACGAACATACCACAATGACCTGTTTAGGTTAAATTCAGGAGCCTGCAAAATGACCTAACTTGCACAGCTCATATCTCTAAAAATATTGTGAACCAAGCTCTGAAATTTTGTGATGATGTTCCTCAGGATTTTGGCTTCACACTCTAAAAATTTTAGATTTTTAACCTTCGTATAAAAAAATTTATAGCGAAAATGCCACGATGACCTGTTTAGAGCAGCGAAACCCTAAAATCTCAAAGCTCTGATACCAAATGTTGTGAAACCAGCTCCGAAAAGAGAAGAAAAGAGATATCAATGCCTTAGAAATAAGCCACTTCGAGGGGGCAACCTAAAATGCATTACATGAATGAACAATTATTGGATGATTCAAATTACAAAACCTCCTTTCTATATATAGGAGTCCATGGGGCCACAATGTAATCCTAGCCGACCTATCAATAATAATTTAAGGGCACAATAATAACAATATGGGGGTTACAAGGGTACAATAATAATAATAAGGGAGTTACACTAACAACAATAAGGGACTATACTAGTAATATAGGGACCTAACATAAAATGGAGGAACACCTTCCTCTTGAAATTTACCTTCTACTTTTGGTCCAAACAGAAGTTCAGGTTTGTCATCATTTAAATTTACAGAATCATCATTTTCTCCTATATTTAAAGATTTCAACAGTTGAGATCTATATACATCTTGAGTGACTAATTTAGTAAAAGGAATAGAGATTTTAATCTTGGAAATTTCATTCTCTATACTGAAAGGTGTCTGAGTTTTTGAAATGTTCATAATAGTCTTTTCAGACACTGATTTCACAGCAATTTCAGCTTGCTATTTTTTATTAAGAAATCCAGTTAAAACATTTTTGTTAAGGGCACTAGCTGTATTGCTAGTGCTTCTTTGGTCATTACCGCACTTGCCACTAGGTTGGTTGTTTTTATTTCTATTTTTATCAGAACTTTCAGCCATAGTGTTTAGATTTTCTGTTGTCTTTTTAGGAATGATTTCAAGGGTCTTCCTAGCATAAATTTCAGAGGTCTTTCTTTTGGGAGTGTCTTGGTTGTTCTTGCTTTTGAGGTCATATTGTATGTGTACTTCCATGATGGAATTTTCAAATCCTTGTTTTTAGTCTTTAGATTTTAGGCTTTCTTCTTCATATTGAGTTGGGGAAAACATGCCTTCTTCTTCCTCAGTGAGGAAAACAGTATCCTCATTATTTACTCCCATTAGATTTATGTGATTTTCCTCTGTTTGTTTGATCACCCGCTCATCTTCATCAGCATAGGTTTCTTGGAAATGAGGTTTGATTTGCTGATCAGGACCTCTTTGTCTTATTTGAGGAGGGTTTCTTCTAAAGTTCTAGTTTTGGTTCTGATTTTGATTTTTGTTTTGAGGAGCTGTTTGGTTTTCTCTAGGATAAGCTCTCTCATTTACATTCATCCTCTCCATCATCCTCTCCATGGTTTTGACTAATTTATCAATATTTGTATCATATGTGGAGGGTTCAGCTTCTTCCCTATATGTGACTCTTTTTTCATTTTTCATTCTAGCTCTCTTGGCAATCATATTTTCTTCTACACTTACTTCTCCCCTTTGCATGTTTTCTACTGTGAGGGGTTCTCTTTCTCTTAATTGATAAGCCATCTCTAGGTCAAAACCATCAGAGAATTTCATTAGAGCTAGACCTTGTGGAGGTTTCATGTGTATAGGGAAGGCATTATATACACTATTGAACCTAGTGCAGTATTCTTGGACACCTTCTCCAACATTTCTCTTAATTCTTTCATACTCTAATAAGATTTGGAGAGGATTCTTCTTGACTTCCCATTTATTTAAGAATAGTTTATGAAAAGTAGGGAGTTCAGTTATGCTATTAGGGGTTAATCCTTTAAACCATTTTCTTGCCTCTCCCCCTAATATTTGAGCAAACATTATGATTTTAATAGTTTCATCATCTATTTCTTATCTGTCGAAGTAGTCATTCATTCTATCCACATGTTGTTGAGTAGTAGTGGAACTACTAGCATCATATAAGGGAATCTTGGACTGGTAGTCCTATGGTAGAACAACTAAAGGCAATGGTAGAACTAGTGGAGCATACCATGTTGTCATGATCTGTGGTTGGGGAAACAATGGAAGGTTAACAAGTGGAGGATTGAAAAAAGGAGGTACATGGTTAAGTGGAGGAAGGTGAAAAATGGGGGATGAGGTTAGTACAACAGAATTCTGTTGTAAGGTGGATGGGTCTAAAACTATCTGGGTTATCCAACTCTGAGATCTAGTCCTAGACAAGCTTTATTCTAGGGGTGATTCGGATAGGATATTGATCCAGGTGGATATTGGTGGTCACCACCTATTCCACTTGCGGCCCCACCATTGTCTCTTTTAGTTTTTCAGTTTCGGCACAACTTACTATTTTTAGCAGTTTTTCAGGTCATGAACTTCCAGAGCCGTTTTGAGGCCCTAAACAAAGTTTTTTGGGAAAAAAGGGAGCAACATGGGTCCATGGACCCATGTTGTTCACTCAAAATTTTTAGTCCTCGGATAGATCTTTCTAACGAGGTATGGTATGCATCAAACGAAGATCGTATGCCAAAGTTACGTCCCTGGGAAGTTGAAACACCAATTTACCCAAACGGGGCCCATAGTTTTGGCACTTCATCTCCTAGGGTAGGGTTGTGGCTGTTTAGGATTTCCCATTGTTTCTAAATAATAAATAGGCCCTCGAGCCTCATTGTAACTCAGTTCAAAGGCCTGTACCCACCACATTTCTTCTCAGAGATAGCTACCAGTGCCCTAGCTAGTTTTATTTCCATTTTGTTTGTAAGAAAATTTTAGTTTTTTGATATTAATGAAATGAAGTGTTATTTCAACTGAATCTTTGTATTTATGGTTATATGTTTATTCTGTTGTGTTCCTGCATAGATCCGGATTAGTGGTATCAGAGCAGTCTGCTTTTTCTCGATTCTTCTTTGCATGTCCCCAACGAGGTCAGGGTATAAGGAGTTAGGGCTAGATCTGGTGGAACCTTTGCAAGATCAGCCTCGCAAACCGTGACAACCACCCAAGGGGGACGACAAGAAAGATGAGGGAGCAGGAGATCCTATCAAAATATTTCTCGAGGAGGCCCTCGAAAAACAAAGGAATGCGATGATGGATAACTTTTCCCAGATCCTTCAATGGCTGCCCATCGGTGGCGCATCTGCATCCATCATCCACTCTGGAGGTGCGACTCCTTTTAAGGTACAAGTAAAATTTGACATTCCCATATTTGAGGGTCAAATAGATGCAGATTCCATATATAAATGGTTGAATCTATTAGAAGGATATTTCTTGGTTCATGACTTTTCCGATAGGGAGAAGATTATTTTTGCACTCCTCAAAGCTGCCCCCCATGTCAAGGACTGGTGGGAAACCCACTGTGAGAAAAAGGATGAGATAGAACCCTCTTTGTTCTCGGTCGTACCCACTTGGAATTCTTTCCGAGACTCCATCAAGGAACAATACTATCCCATGGGGAGCTATGAGGACAAGTACATATGATGGACCATGCTGCGACAACAAAGGGATCAAGATGTGCATGAGATGACGAATCTGTTCCATACCCTGCGCACTAAGTTAGGTATCAAATATTCAGAGAAACATCTGGTGCTAAAGTATCGCAGTTGTTTTCACAGATACATTGAGGAGGAAATGGAGTTCCTCGACATCTCCTCGCTTGGTACAACATACCGGTACGCAGCCAAGATTGAGCAGAAATTCAAACAGAAGAAGCGAGACTTTGGATTTGCGAATCAAAAGCAAGGGAAATGTGCTCCCAAACTGCAAAACAAAGGACAGAGCCAAGGCATGGAACCTCAAGACAACCTATCGAATCCAAAAGCAAAGAACAACACCACAAAGCCAAAGAAGGACATGGGAAAGTGGTGTGAGTTCCATAAGAGCTCCACTCACAACACAAGTGAGTGTCGGGCCAAGCAGTTGCTGGTGGCCAAGATGAGGGCTTCTGAGTCAGATGCATGCTCCGACTCTGAATCAGAACCTGACAAGGGGAATGACCAAGGGAAACATACTATTGATGTGTATCCCAATGCCATTGTTGCCACTATTAAGATCTAGAAGGAGGAACCAGAAGATCCAGAGGAGGAGGAACGTCTCTTCCACTCCCAGATTTGGGTAAAGGGCTCCCCGGTATAGTTCATTGTTGACAATGGGAGCCAAAAGAACCTCAATTTAGCAGACGCCGTGAAGCGGTTGAGCTTGCCGACCACAGCTCACCCACATCCATACACCATCGGGTGGCTTCACCAAGGACGATATCTCCGCGTCAGCCAGCAGTGTCGCCTTTCC
The DNA here is from genome assembly GCA_034641835.2 of Pinus albicaulis. Taxonomy (NCBI): domain Eukaryota; kingdom Viridiplantae; phylum Streptophyta; class Pinopsida; order Pinales; family Pinaceae; genus Pinus; species Pinus albicaulis. Next base: position 1,237,418,970 of record CM076575.1, read on the forward strand.
TATAGCATCAAGCCCTTCATGGATGAGGTATTATGTGATGTTGCTCCTATTGATGTTTCTGATGTATTATTAGGACAACCATACTTGTGGAATGGTCATGCTGTGTATGAGTCTTGGCCTCGCGCTATTATTGTTACTTTGGGATATAAGTTGTACAGGATACCTGAGGTACCCCCTCCTGCCGCTATCTCTTTGGTTAATGCAAAACAATGAAGTAAGCTCATTTCCCAAACCATGAAATTCAATTTCCTAATGATCCGCCCCTAGGGAAAGAAGAAGACTATGGCCACGACCTCCAGACAGGGCTCCTCTGCACAGAAACAACAAATGGACAAGGTTGTGGAGGAGTACAGGGACATCTTCACCTCACCCATAGGGCTTCCTCTGCACTGTCAGGTCAAGCACCTGATTGATCTGACCCCAGGTGCGCCGCTGCCCAATGGACTGATCTATCGACACTTTTTTCTGGAGAACGATGAAACGAAGAGGTAGATTCAGGAGCTGTAGCAGAAAAGTCACATCCGACCAAGTTCATCACCCTGTGGGAGCCCGATCGTGTTGGTACAGAAGAAGGATGGGATGTGGAGACTCTGTATTGACTATTGGGTGCTGAAAAAAATCACTATTTGGAATAGGTACTCGATCCCATGGATTTATGACCTTCTAGACCAACTCAAAGGTGCAAAATATTTCAGCAAGATCGACTTGAAGTCTGGGTATCACCAGGTACCAATTGAACCCTACGATGTGTGGAAGACTACCTTCAAAGCCAAGGAAGGCCTTTTCGAATGGTTGGTCATGCCTTTCAGGTTGACGAATGCTCCCGCAACCTTCATGTGGATGATGGATGACATCTTGTGGCCATTCACCAACTAATTTGTAGTGGTGTACTTGGATGACATTCTAATCTTCAGCCAGACTTGGGAAGAGCACCTTCACCACATCCAACAAGTCCTCCAAACACTATGGCAACACAAGTTGTGTGCCAATTTGGAGAAGTGAACTTTTGGCATGACCTAGGTTCAATATCTGGGATACATTATTGATGAAAGGGGTGCATGTGGATCCAACCAAGATCCAAGTCATTCGGGATTGGCCAGCCCCAACCACTATAACAGAGCTTCACAACTTTTTGGGTCTTGCCAATTTATACCGTAGGTTTGTGTTGGTATTCTCTCATATCACTTGGCCCTTGAGTCAAGTCCCCAAGGGAGGAGCGAGAGAAAAACTCTTTTTTTTGGAACGTCAACAGAAGGCATTCACAGAATTGAAAAATCGCCTCTATTCTGCCCCAGTGCTCACATTACCAAACTTGCAACAGCCATTTGAGATCGATACAGATGCCTCTGACTATGCTATTGGGTCAGTTCTTACTCAACAGGGACATCCAGTGGCATATCATAGTGAGACATTATCTGAAACAGTTCGCAAGTATCCCACTTATGACAAAGAAATGTATTCCATTGTGCAAGCTTGTCAACAATGGAAGCATTACATTTTGGGGAAGGAAACAATCATCCACACAGACCACTGGCCCCTGCAGTTCATACAGACACAGGGAAGTTGCAGAATGATCGCCGTCAGAAGTGGTCCACATATTTGCAACAGTTTCATTTGAACATCAAGTACAAGAAGGGTAGCACCAATACTGTTGCAGACTGCCTCAGCCGACCACCGATCGTGGAGCTCACCATTGTTCTCAACTCTTCTGGGCACGAGACTTCTAATTGGCTGCTTGTCTATGAGAGCAACCCAGAATTTGGCCACACTTACAAGGCACTCTTGGGGGGTACGCAAGTTCCAAATTTTCACCCCAAAGATGCACTTTTATGTCACCTGGGACACCTTTGTGTTCCTTCAAGCGAGCATGCCAAGCTGATATGGGAAGCACACTACAGTCGAGTCACTGGGAATTTTGGGGTCGAGAAAAGAGTAGCAGTACTGCAGAAGTATTTCTACTGGCCAAACCTTCGAAAGGATGTCAGGAAGCACATCAGATCCTACACTGCTTGTGCCATTTCCAAACCGACCATCAAGAAGCAAGGCCTATATACTCCGCTACCTACCCCTAGTCGACCTTGGGAATCCATCTCCATGGATTACATGTCAGGCCTACCTTCTACTAAGCATGGAAATGACTGTGTTTTCATGGTTGTCAACAAATTCTCGAAGATGGCCATTATGGCGGCCTATAAGAAGAATATCACAGTAGAAGACACTACTAAACTATTCTTTGAATGAGTGTGGGTGCACTTTGGGATCCCACAGTCTATCATATCAGATCGGGATATCAGGTTCCTCAGCACATTTTGGTCCAGCCTCTGGTCAATGTTGGACACCAAGCTCACCAAGTCCACAGCTTTCCATCCCCGAATGGATGGCCAGACAGAGGTCGTCAACAGAATGATTGTACACATTCTGCGCATGTACAATTCAAATCATCCATGCACATGGTACGAGAGCCTTCCCTATGTACAACATAGTTATAACTTATCTCTCCACAGTTCAATCGGCCATAGCCCCTTTCAGGTGGGCTTGGGATTCTAGCCACTATGTCCCATTGACGTAGCCATGCCATTTGTGGCTACTTAGGCCGATTCGGCTCATGTCCAGTCTGAAGTTGAAAAAGAAAATAGCTTCATCGAGTCCATTCAACACATATGCCAACAGGTTCATGAAATATTTGACAGAGCCAATGCTAAGTACAAGCAACGCCGTGATCAACATCGGGTGCCACACAACTTCCAGGGCAAAAAAGTATGGCTACATTTGCAGAAGGAGCACCTCACTGAACCCCATCGCAAGCTTTTCCCACTCCAATACAGGCCATACACCATCACCAAGGCTCTAGGGAACAATTCCTTCGAGCTTAGTATTCCACCATTCCATGGTCTGCACCCAGTATTCAATGTGGACCGCCTTCGCCCTTACTTCCCACCTCTACTAGACACCTCTGACATTGTAGAACAACTCACACCAACAGAGTTAAACCCAGACTGCATGGAACAGGCCACAATATATTGTTTCATGGACATGCAAATCAAGAACACTCGCCAACTGATGATCCAACGGTATCAGGTTGTCAAAGTTGGCCAACTCTTGCACCAAGGAAAGTGGTTCACCAGGGACCAAGTTCAACAAAAATTTCCTCATCTCATGGAGGAACTTAATGCAATGGGGACCATTGCTTCCTAAGGGGGGAGGAATGATCCAGGTGGATATTGGAAGTCACCCGCCTATTCCACTTGGAGCCCCACCATTGTCTCTTTCAGTTTTTCAGTTTCAGCACAACTTACTATTTTTAGCAGTTTTTCGGGTCATGAACTTCTAGAGCCGTTTTGATGCCCTAAACTACTTTTTTGGGGAAAATGGGGAGCAAAATGGGTCCATGGACCGATGTTTCTCACTCAAAATTTGTATTCCTCAGATAGATCTTTCTAACGAGGTATGGTACGCGTCAAATGGAGATCATATGCAAAATTTATGTCCCCGGGAAGTTGAAACACCAATTTACCCAAACGGGGCCAATAGTTTTGGCGCTTCATCACCTAGGGTTAGGGTTTTGGCTGTTTAGGATTTCCCATTGTTTCTAAATAATAAATAGTCCCTCAAGCCTCATTGTAACTCAGTTCAGAGGCTTGTAGCTGCCACATCTCTTCTCAGAGATAGCTACCAGCACCCTAGCTAGTTTTATTTCCATTCTATCTGTAAGAAAATTTCAGTTCATTGATATTAATGAAATTAAATGTTATTTCCACTGCATATTTTTATTTATGGTTATATGTTTATTCTATTGTGTTCCTGCATAAATATGGATCAATGGTATTAGAGCGGTCTGCTTTTTCTCGATCCTTCTTTGCATGTCCCCAACGAGGTCAGGGTATAAGGAGTTAGGGCTTGATCTCGTGGAACCTTTGCAAGATCAGCCTCGCAAACCCTAACGGCTGCCCATGGGGGATGAAAAGAAATATGAGGGAGCAAGATATCCTATCAAAATATTACTTGAGGAGGCCCTCGAAAAACAAAGGAACGTGATGATGGATAACTTTTCCCAAATCCTGCAACGGCTGCCCACCAGCGGCGCATCTGCATCCAGCAACCACTCTGGAGGTGCGACTCCTTTTAAGGTACAAGTAAATTTTGAAATTCCCATATTTTAGGCTCAAATAGATGCAAATGTTGTAGATATATGGTTAAATCTATTAAAAGGATATTTCTCAGTTCATGACTTTTCCGACAGGGAGAAGATTATTTTTGCACTCCTCAAAGCTGCCCCCCATGTCAAGGACTGGTGGGAAACCCACTGTGAGAAAAAGGATGAGATAGAACCCTCTCTGTTCTCAGTCGTACCCTCTTGGAATTCTTTTCGAGACGCCACAAAGGAACAATACTATCTCGTGGGGAGCTATGAGGACAAGTACATACAATGGACCATGCTGCGACAAAAAAGGGATCAAGATGTGCATGCGCTTATGAATCTGTTCCATACCCTACGCACCAAGTTGGGTATCAAAAATTCAGAGGAACATCTGGTGGTAAAGTATCATATTTTTCTACACAGATACATTCAGGAGGAAATGGAGTTCCTCGACATCTCCTCGCTTGGTACGGCATACCGATACGCTACCAAGATTGAGCAGAAATTGAAACAGAAGAAGCGAGACTTTGGATCTGCGAATCAAAAGTAAGGGAAAGGTGCTCCCAAATCACAGAACAAAGGACAGAACCAAGGCATGGCGACTCGAGACAACCTGTTGAAGCCACAAGCAAAGAATGACACCGCAAAGCCAAAGAAGGACATGGGAAAGTGGTGTGAGTTCCATAAGAGCTCCACTCACAACACAAGTGAGTGTCGAGCCAAGCAGTCGCTGGTGGCCGAGATGAGGGCTTTTGAGTCAGATGCATGCTCCGACTATGAATTAGAAACTGATAAGGGGAATGAAAAATGGAAACAGATTATTGATGTGGAGCCCAATGCCACTATTACCACTGTTAAGATCCAGAAGGAGGAACCGGAAGATCCATAGGAGGAGGAACGTCTCTTCCACTCCCAGATGTGGGTAAAGGGATCCCTGATACAGTTCATTGTCAACAATGGGAGCCAAAAGAACCTCATTTCAGCAGACATCGTGAAGTAGTTGGGCTTGCCAACCACAGCTCACCCACATCCATACACCATTGGGTTGCTTCACCAAGGACGAGATCTCCGCGTCAGCCAGCAATGCCGCCTTCCCTATAGCATCAAGCCCTTCATGGATGAGGTATTATGTGACGTTGCTCCTATTGATGTTTCTGATGTATTATTAGGACAACCATACTTGTGGAAGCGTCATGCTGTGTATGAGTCTCGGCCTCATGCTATTATTGTTACTTTGGGAAATAATTTGTACAGGATACCAGAGGTACCCCCTCCTGCTGTTATCTCTTTGGTTACTGCAAAACAATGCAGTAAGCTCATTGCCCAAACCAGGAAATTTTTTTTATTGATGATCTGCCCCCAGGGCAAGAAGAAGACTATGGCCACGACCTCCAGACAGGGCTCCTCTGCACGGCAAAAACAAATGGATAAGGTTGAGGAGGAGTACAGGGACATCTTCACCTCACCCACAGGGGTTCCTCTACACTGTCAGGTCAAGCACCTGATTGATCTGAACCTAGGTGTGTTGCTACCCAATGGACCGATATATCGACACTCTGTTCTAGAGAACGATGAAATGAAGAGGCAGATTCAGAAGTTGCTACAGAAATATCACATCCGACCAAGTTCATCGCCCTGTGGGAGCCCGATCATGTTGGTACAGAAGAAGGATGGGACGTGGAGACTCTGAAATGGCTATCGGGTGTTGAACAAAATCACTGTCCAAATTAGGTACCCGATCCCATGGATTGATGAACTTCTGGACCAACTCAAAGGTGAAAAATATTTCAGCAAGATCGACTTGAAGTCTGGGTATCACCAGGTACCAGTTGAACCCTCTGATGCGTGGAAGACTGCCTTCAAAGAAAAGGAAGGCCTTTTCGAATGGCTAGTCATGCCTTTTAGGTTGACAAATGCTCCCGCAACCTTCATGCGAATGATGGATGACATATTACAGCCATTCACCGACTCATTTGTAGTGGTGTACTTGGATGACATTTTGATCTTCAGCCAGACTTGGGAAGAGCACCTTCACCACATCCGACAAGTCCTCCAAACACTGCGGCAACACAAGTTGTGTGTCAATTTGGTGAAGTGCACTTTTGGCATGACCCAGGTTCAATATCTAGGATACATTATTGATGAAAGGGGGGTGCATGTGGATCCAACCAAGATCCAAGTCATTCGCGATTGGCCAGCCTCAACCACTATAACAGAGCTTCACAGCTTTCTGGGTCTTGCTAATTTCTACCGTAGGTTCGTGTTGGAATTCTCTCATATCACTTGGCCCTTGAGTCAAGTCACCAAGGGAGGAGCGAGAGAAAAATTATTTTGGTCAGAACCTCAACAGAAGGCGTTCATAGAATTGAAAATTTTCCTTTGTTTTGCCTAAATGCTCACATTCCCAGACTTGCAACAGCCATTTGAGATCAAGACAGATGCCTCTGACTATGCTATTGGGGTAGTTCTTACTCAACAGGGACATCCAGTGGCATATCATAGTGAGACGTTGTCTGACACAGGTCACAAGTATCCCACTTATGACAAAGAAATGTATTCCATTGTGCAAGCTTGTCGACAATGGAAGCATTAAATTTTGGGAAGGAAACAATCATCCACATAGACCACCGGCCCCTGCAGTTCATACAGACACAAGGGAAGTTGCAGAATGATCGCCATCAGAAGTGGTCCACATATCTGCAATAGTTTCATTTGAAAATAAAGTACAAGAAGGGTAGCACCAATAATGTTGCAGACTACCTCAGCTGACCACCGATCGTGGCGCTCACCACCATTCTCAACTCTTGTGGGCATGAGACTTTTGATTGGCTGCTTCTCTATGAGAGTGACCTAGAATTCGGCCACACTTATAAGGAACTCTTAGGGGGTACACAAGTTCCAAATTTTCAACTCCAAGATGCACTTTTATGTCACCTGGGACACCTTTGTGTTTCTTCAAGCGAGCGTGCCAAGATGATATGGGAAGCACACTACATTCGAGTCGCTGGGAATTTTGGGGTCAAGAAAACAGTAGCAGTACTACAGAAGTATTTCTATTGGTTGAACCTTAGAAAGGATGTCAGGAAGCACATGAGATCCTGCACTGCTTATGCCATTTCCAAACTGACCATCAAGAAGCAAGGCCTATATACTCCGCTACCTACCCCTAGTCGACCTTGGGAATCCATCTCCATGGATCACATGTCAGGCCTACCTCCTACTAAGCATGGAAATGACTATGTTTTCATGGTCGTCGACATATTCTCGAAGATGGCAATAATGGTGGCCTGCAAAAATAATATCACAGTAGGAGCCACTGCTAAACTCTTCTTTGAACAAGTGTGGGTGCACTTTAGGATCCCACGATCTATCATATCAGATCAAGATAGTAGGTTCCTCAACACATTTTGGTCTAGCCTTTGGTCAATGTTGGACACCAAGCTCACCAAGTCCACAGATTTCCATCCCCAAACAGATGGCCAGACAGAGGTCGTCAACAAAATGATTGTACACATTCTGCGCATGTACAATTCAAAGCATCCACGCACATGGGACGAGAGCCTCCCCTATGTACAACATAGTTATAATCGATCTCTCCATAGTTCAATCAGCCATAGCCCCTTTCAAGTAGGCTTGGGATTCCAGCCACTATGTCCCATGGACGTAGCCATGCCATTGCAGCTACTCAGGTCGATTCAGCTCATGTCCAGTCTAAAGTTGACAAAGCAAACAGCTTCATCGAGCGCATTCAACACATCCGCCAACAGGTTCATGAAATATTGGATAGAGCCAATTCTAAGTACAAGCAATGCCGTGATCAACACCGGGTGCCACACAACTTCCAGGTGGGCGACAAAGTATGGCTACATTTGCAGAAGGAGTGCCTCACTAGACCCCACCGCAAGCTTTTCCCACTCTGATATAGGTTGTACACCATCACCAAGGCTATAGGGAACAATGCCTCTGAGCTCAGTATTCCACCATTCCTTGGTCTGCACCCAGTATTCAATGTGGACCACCTTCGTCCTTACTTCCCACCTGTTGTCATTTCTAGAGACAGCCTTGAGTTGTGAAAGACTAGTGCCTAGGACATCTTATATTAGCAAGGAGCATATGGTATAACAGAGGAAGTTATCAATAAAAAGCTCTCATTCTATTTCCTAAAAAACAAGGAAATTAATCTGAATGGGACCAAGACCTTCAGAAACTGACACAGAGAAAGGAATACTGCAGAGGCAACATGCAAAACTCCAATATAAAAGTAACAGACAACTCAGAGATAGCTTACTGTAAAGAGGGCCAATTCAGAAACACCTCACAGAAATAGATTATCAGAAGGTGTATGTAGTGAATGAAATATTGAGAGAATATTAGTTGTCATTGAGCTGATATCCAGATACACAATACCACCATGTAATGGGCTTACCAATTTAAGAATCCATTCATGACAATAGCGTTTTAAAAACACCTTCCCAAAGAAACTAATATAGCAGAAGTATGGTTTAGATGAATAGTGGAACAAAATATCATGCCTGAGCCATATTTAAAGCGCTTGACTAATCCGAGCATGGGTATCAACTAGGATAAATCCATACCAAAAATCAGTGAGCCACTCGCATTCTAGAAGCATGATACATGAAAGATGGATGAAAGGAAATGATCTATTAAAATAACACATATAAGAGAAAGTTACAAACTGTGAAATATCAAAGACCAGAATCATCTTAACAAATGGAACTCCTCCTCACTGAGACCCTACGAGCTCTGAGCCTTCATACAAGAGTTCAAAAAAATGTATACAAAAATCCTTTCACTGCATAATTTTCTGATAAAATCTGGAACCTTAAATCATATGTTCTTTGGGAGCTTTATAGGGGGAAAAGAAAGCTCCAAAAGGGAGTAGGTGGTGAACATTTAATTTTCCTCATTAAAACAAAATGGCGGAAACGTACACGCCCATACTACTCGATGGATTTGTAGCTCTGTATGCACTCTACTACTGGCTTACTGAAATAAATGCATTGGGTAGAAGTCTCTTCAGGAACACGGCAAAGAAGTAAAATCACATAGAAATTTCATCCTTTCCCGAAAGAAAATGGTGCTGAAAAGAAAAATTTAGGGTATTGTTTTCTGCGAATGGTACCCTCTGCCTTCTAAACCCGGAATTAATTTTTAAGACCTTAAATTCTGATCTTTGAACTCCTCGATCATTCACTAATATTTCTCTGCTGCTCCATTAATGTCCCCATCTGTGCAATCGATGCTTTGAATGATTCTGGAGGGTTTGACGGATTTTAACCTTGCTTCTTTAATGGAAGTCTTGTCGACCTACCTTCCCAGGATTTTCTCCATAATTACAGCCTCTGAAAAATGGTACTTTGATGTGCTCTCTATTACAACAATATATATTGTAAATCATGGCATTTTTCCGCTGCTGTAACCCTGCAAAACCCGCAAACACATTAGGAAAACCATGCATGGGGATGGTGGATGTGGTGGGTCAATGAAAATAGTCGTGCGGACATGGAAAAATGGTGGAACAATGCAGGGTGGCAACAAGAAATGGAGTGAAAAGATGGTGGATGGACTGGTGAAAGGTTTTAACACAAAACATTTAAAATTTGACTTATGACTGGAATATATAACGGGCAGAGGAAAAATGCGGCACACATGTGGAACGGGTGACATGGAGGTACGAAGTCAACTGGCAGAGAGGTAAGTGATCTGGACCGTGAGATCTCAGGAGGATATTGACGGTCGACAATGCGTTGGAGGGCGATGGATCGTGGGCCAGGGCTACGACTTCCCCATGTTATCTTCCGCACAGTTTCGTGTAGCGACTACCATCGAATGGATCGCCCCAGATCAGACAGCTCACAGTGATATCGCGCTGGGTATTTGTACACATGATAACGCGCGATGGAGGGTGGTTTTTGAGCCGTACGCGGAGACACGTGGCAAAAAATGTATAGAATTGCTCCAAAAAATAAAATACCGCCTACCGCCCAAAGGTGGTGCGATAGAAACCAGGCTGGTTTTGCGCAGTGCACGGCGCGGGGACCACTGGGCAAGAGTACTGTGAACCGTTGATCTGCGGTTTAAACGGACGGCGGACAGGCGATTTGGGTGATGAACGGAGTGGACCACGGGAGCGATGATGACTTGCAAATGTCGTTGGATCTGTACATATTGACGGCTATAAACTTGCTCGATATGTGTGTGTGTGTGTGTGTGTGTGTGTGTGTGTGTGTGTGTGTGTGTGTGTGTGTTAAGCGCCTTTATGGTTAGCACTCGATTTTTACTTCCGATCATGTGGAGAAAAAGGTGCAAGAGCTAGGGCCAAAAGGTGCTAGGCCTTAAATATAATGTAATGTGGGATTTAGGCCCTTTTATGCAGTTTCGAGGCTGGGAGAAGGTAACGATGAGCAGAAAATGAATTTCTCGGAGCAAAAAGAGGGGGTTTTAAAGGTTTAAGCGAGGTTGCTTATCAAAATTTCAATAGAATGCTGACATGATCAACATTGGCTCCATCTGGGGACGACATGTTCATCCTTGAGCGTGTCGAGAACTTCGCAGACCACCTGGTGATCTTCTGTGTGAACTCTGCTCCTTAGCACTTCTACCTTTCTTTTCATAATTCATCACGACACCCACATTATTTAAACAAGGGTGAAAACTGGAAACTAATATACAGTATGATACATCAGGCTATCTCTGCCTGAATTAGAACTGGAATTAGGGTTTAAGAAACTGACTATTACAGGGGCGTCAAGCAAGTCACGCTGTAAATTTTCCAACTTGAAAGTGTTGTTACCTCCTTGTTCCACAATCTTGAAAGGACCGAACTAGAGTGGGTCGAATTTACCATGTTTTCCTTTTTCATCCCTCCAGATATCCCATATGAGCACTAAATCACCAATTTTCAAATTCTTTTCCTTGGCATGCTAATCAAAAAGGTATTTCATCTTCTCCTAATACTCTATCAGCCTTTGATTTACCTGGCTCCGTGTTTCCTCCAATTCTACTAGCTGATTTATTCTCCTAATCATATCATCAGGCTCTTCTTGACTTTCTTGTATGAATCGGGCTACCAGTAGGGCTAACTGTATAGGAAATATTGCTGCCTTCCCATATACTAATTCATATGGGAATTTCCCAGTTGCTCTCTTGCTAGTAATTCTATTGGCCCACAGAGCAAACTTCAAATAGGAATCTCAATTTTTCTGATTTTCATTGATAGCCTTCTTTAGTGCCCTCACCAGGGTTTTATTGGAAGACTCTGCCAAGCCATTTCCTTGTGGATAGTAGGTTGTGGAGTGGCTTATTGTAATGTTATATTGTTGACAAAAGCTCACAAACTTTGTAGATTTGAAGGCCTGAGCATTATCAGTCACTATTCTAGCCGGGCAACCAAACTTGGATATGATGTTTTCTTCCATGAACTTTATTATCACAGTATCTACTGCGTTCCTCATAGGTATGGCTTCCACCCATTTTGTGAAATAATCAGTGGCAGTTAAAATCCACTTATGCTGACCACTCGATGGAGGGTGTATCTCACCTATAAAATCAATTCCCCATTGTCAGAATGGTTCATCCACGTGCACGGGAATCATGGGAAGAGGTGCCAACTTCTGTCTTTCAGCAAATTTCTGACACTTCACACAAGCTCTAACCTGGGCAAAAACATCTCCAAAAATCTTTGGCCAATAAAAACCAGCCTTCAAGATTTTTTGAGCAGTGGCCCTCCAGCTATAATGACCCCCACACATTCCTTCATGAAATTCAGCTATAATACTCTCTACCTCATCCTCTGTGAGACATAGGAGTAGGATGCATGAGGGATCTCGCCAGTATAGCCAGCCATTGGCAACTATTTACTTCTGTGATTTCAATCTTAGCGTTTTGTATTTAGCTTTATCACAGCTTGGAGGGCAGCTGAGTGTGAGGAGATATTCTACTATCCCTTTGTACCACTGACTGGTGAGGTACTTTATATGTGTTTCCGGAGTAGCTACCCCAATTCCCTGTCACTCTTCTTTCTCCTTAGATTCCTCACCTGCTATAATGGACAAACTTATGCCCAGAGCCTGATAGTTTGATTCAGATAATATTTTGGCAAGTCCCTGTCCTTTGATTAGCTTAGTAGGGCAGATGTCTAATTCATACTCTTGTATCTTGGCAATCCACTTCCCCCTTTTTCCTTCGCTATCCCCTTGGATAAGAATATCTTTTGCAGCAGCTGTAGGCACAAATGTAGTGATATGGGACTACAAGATATACATACGAAATGCTTTGATGGATTTTACTAGGGAGAATTCTTACTTCTCCAATATGTTATATTTCAATTATGTATCACGGAGCACCTGACTGAAGAAGGCAATGTGCTGCTCATACCCTTCCTCATTTTTCTGCAATAAAACTCCTTCTATTGTATGAGGTGATGCAAAAGAAAAGATCATGAAAGGTTTAGAATAATCTGGTCTAGCTAGTACAGGGGCTTCTGCAAAAGAATTTTTTATCCTGATAAAGGCCTCCCGTGATTCCTGGGACCATTTAACTTCATTATCTTTCTTCAGCATGTCAGTTATATGTCTAACTATTTTAGCATAGTTAGGAATAAACCTTCTCAGAAAATTAATATGCCCTAGGAACACCTATACCTCCTTCTTATTTCTGGGAAGAGAAATACCATTTATAACCTATACCCTATTAGGGTCTATCCTCACCCCATCTTTAGTCACAATGTGTCCCAAAAGTTTACCCTCTTCTAAATCAAATAAATACTTTTGAGGATTTAGAGAGAGACCATACCTTCTGCATTTCTCAAAGGTTCTACGCAGATGCTCAATGTGCTCAGTATCATTCTTGGAAAATATAGTGATATCATCAAGGTAGACTACCAAAAATTTATCTTGCTCCCCAAGAAAAGCAATGTCCATGTCCCTTTGAAAACTGGCCCCTGCATTAATCAACCCAAAAAGCATCCTGGCATACATAAATGTACCCCATGGTGTGGTGAAAGCAGTCTTCTTTTGATCTTCTGGAAGTACAACCACCTGGTTATAACCAGAGAATCCATCCATCATTGACATCCTAGAGGCTCCAACCACTTTCTGCATGATGTGATCCATCTTAGGCAGTGGATAATTATCGTTTAAGGAGGCTCTATTTAAATTTCGGAAATCCACACACAACCTTATTTCTTCGTTATTCTTTCAGACAGGGACTAGGTTTGCCACCCATTCAGAGTACCTCAATGGTACAATTATTTTGGCCTTTAACAACTTCTTAATTTCCTTCTCAACAGAGGGAAGAAACAGGGGATTTATTTGTCTGAGCTTTTGCTTGTGAGGTTTTTCATCCCCCTTTAGTGGAATTTTGTGCTGCATTATACTGATATCAAAATTTTTCAAGTTTGGATAGGACCATGCAAACACATCTTTGTAGGACTGAAATAATTTCTGATATAGCTTTTTATATTCTTCTGGGATCTTCTTGGATAATTTTACAATTTTGGGGTCAGCATTGGTACCAAGATTCAGGTCTTCTACCTGATTTTCTTCTACCACTTTGCTTGGCTGCAGTGGGACATCATTCTTATCAAAAAATCTTTATAGAGGCACCATCCCTCTAGGTATAATGTTTCCCTTCAATTGAAACACTTTATTACTTGCCATTTTCTTCTCCCAGCTTCTTTCTAAAGTGTCTTCAGTCTCTTCTTCTTCATCAACATCAATCTCCATATTGGAGAATTCCCCTACTATTTCCAGGAATCTCTTCATTTTTTCTTCATCCTTAAATACCTGCCAGTGCTTGATGTTATCTGGGATTGATGGTCGATAACACACCTCAAATTCATATCTTAAAAGAGGGTTCTGAGGTGGGTGAAAAGTACTGGCGGCCACAGCAAGGGAATCAACCATCCTATTCTGTTCTCGGGGCATGAACTGGATATTGAATGCTAAGAAGAAATTCTCTACCATTTCCCAAACTTCATTCCTATAAGCCCTCAGTAGTGGATGTTTGGTTTGACACTGATTTCTGACTTGTCTAACCACCAGTTCTGAATCTCCCAGCACTTTTAAACTTTGTATGTTCATGCTCCTGGCTGTTTGTAATCCTAGCAGAAGTGCTTCATATTCAGCCACATTGTTAGTAGCTTCATATTCTAGCTTGAAAGACAATGGGACCCATTTCCCTGTAGGAGAAATCAATAGTATTCCAGCTCCATTACCCTCTCTTGAATTTTCTCCATCAAAATGAAGTGTCCAGATTCCTATTTCATGGCTCTCTGAGGGCGGCTCAGTCTTGGTTTGGCAGAAGGATGGTTCATGAGCATAATCTTGATCTTCTTCCAGCATCAAGCATGAGAAATATCCTTCTTTACTGTAGACTGGTGAATTAAAAAAGTTGTCAGCCTTAGTCACCATCTTGACAAATCTAGTTTCCATGTACAACCCCCTCTCTTGGCCACCAAAAACTGGGATGGTGGCATATGTTAAATCCAACTTGATTGACCCACCAATTTTTGTTCCCCAGGACCTTGATAGTAACATGCCAAAGCGAGCTGGGATGTCTGCCACCACGATGTCCATTACCACACTTTTTGCTGGGATTTGGGCCAAATTGACCACCAAATCTTTGATCATCCTTAGGCATTTAACTCTTTTGGAATCAAATGAATAGAGGTCCTTGTATGGACGGGTGATTTGTAATCCTAATTGTTCCATGACTGACAGAGGCAGTAGATTATGGGAAGCTCCAGAATCTAACATACAGTTATGTAATAGCAGGTCATGAATCACTAGAGACACATAGAAAGGAGGAGTAGAAGCATCTAATTCCTCAACATGTGGGCCAAATACAACCATGGGTCTTTCTTCTTGAAGGTTGAGACTATCTGGGGTGAGTGCTGCTTCTGGAGGGATCATAAAAGAGGTGACTTGGGATTGATATGCAGGTTGCTTCAACAGTTCGGTCAAGGGAACTGGAATTTTGACCTTCTCAAGTTCTTTTTGCAAACTGAAAGCAGGAGAGGACTTCTCTAATACAAATTCTTTTGACTCTTTATTTTCAGCTGAGGGTTTAACTTCTTTTGAAACAGACTTGGTATTAGGGGGAATGACTACTTCTGAAGAAGAAGGAATAATTTGATCATTAGACTGCAAAGTTTTGTTTAGAGGCCCCTTACCTTTGTCTGTGACTTTTTGCATTGTAGATTCCTTTTGAGAAGGTGCTTCTTTCTAGGGTAGATCTTCTTCTTGATCTTGAGTACGAGTCCTCTTCCTAGAAGATCTGAGATCATATCTTCTATTGAACTGTGCTTGCATGAAATCAACAAATTGTTTACAATAATGATCAATTTCTGTGTCTTCTGTGTCTCTGGCCTTTTCTTCTTGTTGTAATGAGCACTTGATTCCATCATTTCCTCACAAGGGGCATTCTTCTCCATCGCTATTTGAAAAAGCAAGATTTGCATCCTCCAGCCCATATGTAGTGACTTCAGTAGGATCATCTACTGGACCTTCCAAGTACAATGGGTGCAGTACCTGATCTTGTTGTTCTTTTAGTTTCCTTGCAATATTTGCAGGGGTGGTTTCCTATACTGAGGATTGTAACCTCTGTTTGGAGCATTGTGGAAATTCTTGGAGGCTGAATTCTTGGCCTCCAATTCAAGCTTGACCAATTTACCAGAAATTTTCTTAATCATTTTTCTCATTTCTTAAATTTTGTCATTTGCTGAGTCTCTGTCTTGGTTAGAGGTGGATACCTCCTCTTTTCCCCTTCTTCTAGTATCTTGTTCAAATTTTCCTTTTGATTTACCAGTGGAGGCAAATTTTGCGTCCAACTCTAGTGCATCTGCTTGAGCATCATCCAGAGTAGCAGGCTTTCTTTCTCTGAGAGAGAAACCAAATTCTGAATCAAAGGCTGCTACAAAAACAACTCTAGCAGAAGTTTGATGAGGTTTCATATCAACAGGAATACTCAAATACAATTTATTAAATCTCTTGATAAATTCTGACACCCCTTCATTATGTCTTTTCTTGAGTGTATTGAACTCAGTAAGACAATGTCCATGGTCTTTCTTCTCCCCCCATTTCCTGAGAAAAGTATCTTCCATTATTTCCCAAGTGGTAATAGAACGGTTTGCCAATGTCTTAAACCATTTTCGAGCTTCACCATCAAGAGATTGGACAAACAGCCTCAAGACTACATCTAAATGTTCCACATTAAAATTCTCTGCAAAAGCACAGAAGACCTCAAGATGTTTTTGAGCATCAATCTCGTTTTCCCCATTGAATCGGGGTAAGATCTTCAAATAATCCTGTGGCATATCATTCAACACTTGGGGTAATGCCAGAGGGGAATATTTATTTAGCAAGAACCCTGGGACATTGGCCATTGGAGGGGGTGGACGTAGTGCAATAGTCTGATGAGTAAGAGGAGGAGGAGGAGGTGGAAGTGGGGTATGAATAAAAATAGGAATGTAATGAACAGCAGCTTGAGGTGTTGAGGGGAACAATGGTCTGTTAATAGCAGATACTTTGGTGACTTCTTTGACCTCTTCGACCTCAGGAGTAGGGTGAAAATTATCTTTATTTATGACACCTCCTCGGGGTGGACTACTTGAATAATAATCGGTATCTCCCATAGTGTAGTCGGGAACTAACACTTGAGCTATTTGAGAAGAAGAGGATGGAACGTTTTCTATAGACACTTTAGGAATTTCAGAGTGGACTGATTTTATTTCCCTCCAATTTCTTCTATGTATGATATTTTCAGGGTCAGACACTGAAGGTGTCTTTGGCTGAGAAGTATTTGACCTCAGGTGTGGCTTACGAGGAGCCAGGAATGCAAATAAATTTATCTAATAATAAAATGTGGAGTCACCAAGGTGAGGGTTCTACAACTCTCAACTCTCCATACTCACCTACTTGAAGAGTGAATTAGGTTTTTTCGAGGCCCAGGGATTTAAATTTTCTCAACTTCGTCCCCGGAAACAGCGCCAAAAATATGTTTTCTTTCCTAGAGACAGCCTTGAGTTGTGAAAGACCAGTGCCTAGGACATCTTATATTAGCAAGGAGCATATGGTATAACAGAGGAAGTTATCAATAAAAAGCTCTCATGCTATTTCCTAAAAAACAAGGAATATTAATCTGAATGGGACTAAGACCTTCAGAAACTGACACAGAGAAAGGAATACTGCAGAGGCAACATGCAAAACTCCAATATAAAAGCAACAGACAACTTAGAGACAACTTACTGTAAAGAGGACCAATTCAGAAACACCTCACAGAAATAAATTATCAGAAGGTGTATGTAGTGAATGAAATATTGAGAGAATATTAGTTGTCATTGAGCTAATATCCAGATACACAATACCACCATGTAATGGGCTTACCATTTTAAGAATCCATTCATGACAATAGCATTTTAAAAACACCTTCCCAAATAAACTAATATAGCAGAAGTATGGTTTAGATGAATAGTGGAACAGAATATCATGCTTGAGCCATATTTAAAGCGCTTGACTTATCTGAGCATGGGTATCAACTAGGATAAATCCATACCAAAAATCAGTGAGCCACTCGCATTCCAAAAACATGATACATGAAAGATGGATGAAATGAAATGATATATTAAAATAGCACATATAAGAGAAAGTTACAAACTGTGAAATACCAAAGACCAGAATCCTCTTAACAGATGGAACTCCTCCTCACTGAGACCCTAGGGGCTCTGAGCCTTCATACAAGAGTTCAACAAAATGTATACAAAAATCCTTTCACTCCATAATTTTCTGATAAAATCTAGAACCTTAAATCATATGTTCTTCGGGAGCTTTATAGGGGAAAAAGAATGCTCCAAAAGGGAGTAGGTGGTGAACATTTAATTTGCCTCATTAAAACAAAATGGCGAAAATGTACACGCCCATACTACTTAATGGCTTTATAGCGCTGTATGTACTCTACTACTGGCTTACTAAAATAAATGCACTGGGTAGAAGTCTCTTCAGGAACACGGCAAAGAAGTAAAATCACGTAGACATTTCGTCCTTTCCCGAAAGAAAATGGTGCTGAAAAGAAAACTTTAGGGTATTTTTTTCTGCGAATGGTACCCTCTGCCTTCTAAACCCGAAATTAAGTTTTAAGACCTTAAATGCTGATCGTTGAAATCCTTGATCATTCACTGATATTTCTCTACTACTCCATTAATGTCTCCATCTGTGCAATCTGTGCTTTGAATGATTCTGGAGGGTTTGACAGATTTTAACCTTGCTTATTTAATGGAAGTCTTGTCGACCTACCTTCCTAGGCTTTTCTCCATAATTACATCCTCTGAAAAATGGTACTTTGATGTGCTCTCTATTACAGCAATATATACTGTAAATCATTGCAGTTTTTCGCTACTGTAACCCTACGAAACCCACAAACGCGTTAGGAAAACCATGCATGGGGATGGTGGATGTGGCGGGGTCAATGAAAATGGTCGTGCGGACATGGTGAAATGGTGGAACAATGCAGGGTGGCGACAAGAAATGCAGTGAAACGATGGTGGATGGACTGGTGAAAGGTTTTAACACAAAACATTTAAAATTTGACTTATGACTGGAATATATAACGGGCGGAGGAAAAATGTGGCACACACGTGGAACGGGTGACGTGGAGGTATGGAGTCAACTGGAAGAGAGGTAAGTGATCTGGACTGTCAGATCTCAGGAGGAGATCGATGGTCGAAAATGTGTCGGAGGGCGATGGACCATGGACCAGGGGTACCATTTCCCCATGTTATCTTCCACGCAGTTTCGTGGAGCGACTACCATCGGATGGATCGCCCCAGATCGGACGGCTCACAACAATATCGCGTTGGGTCTTCGTACGAATGATAATGCGTGATGGAGGGCAGTTTTTGAGCCGTACATGAAGACACGCGGAAAACGATGTATGGAATCGCTCTAAAAAATAAAATACTGCCTACTACCCAAAGGCGGTGAGATAGAAACCGGGCTGGTTTTGTGTAGTGCACGGCGCGGGGACCACCGCGCAGGAGTACTGTGAACCGTTGATCTGCGGTTTAAACGGACGGCAGACAGGCAATTTGGGCGATGAACGGAGTGGACCAAGGGAGCGATGATGACTTGCGAATGCCATCGGATCTGCACAGATAGATGGCTATAAACTTGCCCGATATATATATATATATATATATATATATATATATATATATATATCTGTGTGTGTGTGTGTGTTAAGCGCCTTTATGGTTAGCACTCAGTTTTGACTTCTGGTCATGTGGAGAAAAAGGTGCAGGAGCTAGGGCCGAAAGGTGCTAGGCCTTAAATATAATGTAATGTGGGATTTTGGCCCTTTTATGCAGTTTCTAGGCTAGGAGAAGGTAACAATGAGTAGAAAACGAATTTCTCAGGGCAAAAAGAGGGGGTTTGAAAGGTTTAAGCAAGGTTTCTTATCAAAATTTCAATAGAATGCTAACATGATCAACACCACCTCTACTAGACACCTCTTACATTGCAAAACAACTCACACTAACAGAGTTAAGCCCAGACTACATGGAATAGGCCACCACAAATTGTATCATGGACATGCAAATCAAGAACACTCACCAACAGAAGATCCAACTGTATTAGGTTGTCCAATCTGGCCAACTACTGCACCAAGGAAAGTGGTTCACCAGGGACCAAGTTCAGTAGAAATTCCCTCATCTCATGGAGGAACTTAACGCAATGGGGAAAATTGCTTCCTAAGGAGGGACGAATGATACAGGTGGATATTGGTGGTCACCCACCTATTCCACTTGGGGCCCCACCATTGTCTCTTTTAGTTTTTCAGTTTCAGCACAACTTACTATTTTTAGTATTTTTTTGGGTCATGAACTTCCGGAGCCGTTTTGAGGCCCTAAACGACATTTTTTGGGAAAACGGGGAGCGACATGGATCAACATGCCAATATTTCTCACTCAAAATTTTTATTCCCCAGATAGATCTTTCTAACAAGGTATAGTACACGTCAAACGGAGATCGTAGTCCAAAGTTACGTCCCCGGGAAGTTAAAACACCAATTCACCCAAACGGGGCCCATAGTTTTGGCGCTTCATCTCCTAGCGTTAGGGTTTTGGATATTTAGGATTTCCCATTGTTTATAAATATTAAATAGGCCCTCGAGCCTCATTGTAACTCAGTTCAGAGACCTGTAGCTGTCACATCTCTTCTCAGAGATAGCTACCAGCGCCCTAGCTAGTTTTATTTCCATTCTGTCTGTAAGCAAATTTCAGTTCTTTGATATTAAATAAATGAAGTGTTATTTCCACTGCATCTTTGTATTTATGGTTATATGTTTATTCTGTTGTGTTCCTACATAAATCCGGATCAGTGGTATCAGAGCGGTCTACTTTTTCTCAATCCTTCTTTGCATGTCCCCAACAAGGTCGGGGTATAAGGAGTTAGGGCTCGATCTGCTGGAACCTTTGTAAGATTAGCCTCACAAACCCCGACGGCGGCCCATGGGGGATGAAAAGAAAGATTAGGGAGTATGATATCCTATCAAAATATTGCTCGAAGAGGCCCTTGAAAAACAAAGAAACACGATTATGGATAACTTTGCCCAGATCCTTCAACGGCTGCCCACCAGTAGCGCATCTGCATCCAGCAACCACTCTGGAGGTGTGAATCCTTTTAAGGTACAAGTAAATTTTGACATTCCCATATTTGAGGGTCAAATAGAAGTAGATGTTGTAGATATATGGTTGAATCTATTAGAAGGATATTTCTTGGTTCATGACTTTTCCGACAGGGAGAAGATTATTTTTGCACTCCTCAAAGCTGCCCCCCATGTCAAGGACTGGTGGGAAACCCACTATGAGAAAAAGGATGAGACAGAACCCTCTCTGTTCTCGGTCGTACCCACTTGGAATTCTTTCTAAGATGCCATCAAGGAACAATACTATCCCGTGGGGAGCTATGAGGACAAGTACATACAATGGACCATGCTGCGACAACAAAGAGATCAAGATGTGCATGAGTTGATGAAGTTGTTCCATACCCTACGCACCAAGTTGGGTATCAAAGATTCAGAGAAACATTTGGTGCTAAAGTATCGTAGTTGTCTGCACAGATACATTCACGAGGAAATGGAGTTCCTTGACATCTCCTCGCTTGGTACGACATACCGGTACGCTGCCAAGATTGAGAAGATATTCAAATAGAAGAAGCGAGACTTTGGATCTGCGAATCAAAAGCAAGCGAAAGGTGCTCCCAAACTGCAAAACAAAGGACAGAGCCAAGGCATGGCGACTCAAGACAACATGTCGAAGCCATAATCAAATAAAAACACCGCAAAGCCAAAGAAGGACACGGGAAAGTGGTGTGAGTTCCATAAGACTTCCACTCACAACACAAGTGAGTGTCGGGCCAAGCAGTCGCTGGTGGCCGAGATGAGGGCTTCTGAGTCAGATGCATGCTCTGAATCTGAATCAGAACCTGACAAGGGGAATGACAAAGGTTCTGATTTCACTTGGGATTCTCTCATATCACTTGGCCCTCGAGTCATGTCGCCAAGGGAGGAGCGAGAGAAAAATTATTTTGGTCGGAACCTCAACAGAAGGCATTCATATAATTGAAAAATCGCCTTTGTTTTGCCCCAGTGATCACATTACCAGACTTGCAACAGCCATTTGAGATCAAGACAGATGCCTCTGACTATGATATTGGGGTAGTTCTTACTCAACAGGGACATCCAGTGGCATATCATAGTGAGACGTTGTCTAACACAGTTCACAAGTATTCCATTTATGACAAAGAAATGTATTCCATTGTGCAAGCTTGTCGATAATGGAAGCATTACGTTTTGTGGAAGGAAAAAATCATCCACACAGATCACAGGCCCCTGCAATTCATACAAACACAAGGGAAGTTGCAGAATGATCGCCATCAGAAGTGGTCCACATATCTGCAATAGTTTCATTTGAACATCAAGTACAAGAAGGGTAGCACCAATAATGTTGCAGACTGCCTCAGCCGACCACCAATCATGGTGCTCACCACCGTTCTCAACTCTTGTGGGCACGAGACTTCTGATTGGCTGCTTCTCTATGAGAGCAACCTAGAATTCAGCCACACTTACAAGGCACTCTTGGGGGGTATGCAAGTTTCAAATTTTCACCTCCAAGATGCACTTTTATGTCACCTGGGTCACCTTTGTGTTCCTTTAAGCGAGCGTGCCAATATGATATGGGAAGCACACTACAGTCGATTCACTGGGCATTTTAGGGTCGATAAAACAGTAGCAATACTGCAGAAGTATTTCTATTGGCTGAACCTTCGAAAGGATGTCGAGAAGCACATCAGATCCTGCACTGCTTGTGCCATTTCAAAACCTGACCATCAAGAAGCAAGGCCTATATACTACGCTACCTACCCCTAGTCGACCTTGGGAATCCATTTCCATGGATTGCATGTCGGGCCTACCTTCTACTAAGCATGGAAATGATTGTGTTTTCATGGTCATCGACAGATTCTCGAAGATGGCCATTATGGTGACCTGCAAGAAGAATATCACAGCAGAAGCCACTACTAAACTCTTCTTTGAACGAGTGTGGGTGAAATTTGGGATCCCACAGTCTATCATATCAGATCGGGATAGTAGGTTCCTCAGCACATTTTGGTCCAGTCTCCAGTCAATGTTGGACACCAAGCTCACCAAGTCCATAGCTTTCCATCCCCAAACAGATGGCCAGACAGAGGTCATCAACAGAATGATTGTACACATTATGCACATGTAAAATTCAAAGCATCTACGCACATTGGACGAGAGCCTCCCCTATATACAACATAGTTATAACCAAGCTCTCCACAATTCAATCCGCCATAGCCCCTTTCAGGTGGGCTTGGGATTCCAGCCACTATGTCCCATTGACGTAGCCATGCCATTTGTGGCTACTCAGGCCGATTCGGCTCATGTCCAATCTGAAGTTGACAAAGAAAATATCTTCATCGAGCGCATTCAACACATCCACCAACAAGTTCATGAAATATTTGACAGAGCCAATGCTAAGTATAAGCAAAGCCGTGATCAACACCGGGTGCCACACAACTTCAAGGTGGGCGACAAAGTATGGCTACATTTGTAGAAGGAGCGCCTCACTAGACCCCACTGCAAGCTTCACCCACTTCGATACAGGCCATACGCCATCACCAAGGCTATAGGGAAAAATTTCTTCGAGCTCAGTATTCCACCATTCCTTGGTCTGCACCTAGTGTTCAATGTGGACCGCCTTCGTCCGTACTTCCCACCTATACTGGACACCTTTGATATTGCAGAACAACTCACACCAACAGAGTTAAACCCAAACTGCATGGAACAGGCCACCACAGATTGTATCATGGACATGCAAATCAAGAACACTGGCCAACAAAAGATCCAACTGTATCGGGTTGTCAAAGCTGGCCAACTCCTGCACCAAGGAAAGTGGTTCACCAGGGACCAAGTTCAGCAGAAATTTCCTCATCTCATGGAGAAACTTAATGCAATGGGGACCATTGTTTTCTAAGGGTGGACGAATGATCCAGGTGGATATTGGTGGTCACCTGCCTATTCCACTTGGAGCCCCACCATTGTCTCTTTCAATTTTTCAATTTCAGCACAACTTACTATTTTTAGCATCTTTTCGGGTCATGAACTTTTGGAGCCGTTTTGAGGCCCTAAACGACGTTTTTTTGGGAAAACGGGGAGCAACATGGGTCCATGGACCAATGTTTATCACTCAAAATTTGTAGTCCTCGGATAGATATTTCTAACGAGGTATGGTACACGTCAAATGGAGATCGTATGCCAAAGTTACATCCTCGGGAAGTTGAAACACCAATTTACCCAAACGGGGCCCATAGTTTTGGCGCTTCATCTCTTAGGGTTAGGGTTTTGGCTGTTTAGGATTTCTCATTATTTATAAATTATAAATAGGCCCTCGAGCCTCATTGTAACTTAGTTCAGAGGCCTATAGCCACCACATCTCTTCTCAGAAATAGCTACCAGCACCCTAGCTAGTTTTATTTCCATTCTGTCTGTAAGAAAATTTCAGTTCTTTGATATTAATGAAATGAAGTGTTATTTCTGCTACATATTTGTATTTATGGTTATATGTTTATTCTGTTGCATTCTTGCACAAATCCAGATCAGTGGTATCAGAGCGATCTGCTTTTTCTAGATGCTTCTTTGCATGTCCCCATGAGGTCGAGGTATAAGGAGTTAGTGCTCGATCTGGTGTAACCTTTGCAAGAACAGCCTCACTAACCCTGATGGCCGCCCATGGGGGATGAAAATAAAGATGAGGGAGCAGCAGATCCTATCAAAATATTGCTCGAGGAGACCCTCGAAAAACAAAGGAACGTGATGATGGATAACTTTGCCGAAATCCTTCAACGACTGCCCACCAGCGGCGCATCTGCATCCAGGAGCCACTCTGGAGGTGCGACTCTTTTTAAGATACAAGTAAATTTTGACATTCCCATATTTGAGGGTAAAATAGATGCAGATGTCGTAGATAGATGTTTGAATCTATTAGAAGGATATTTCTCGGTTCAAGACTTTTCCGATAGGGATAAAATTATTTTTGCACTCCTCAAAGTTGCCCACCATGTCAAGTACTGGTGGGAAACCCACTGTGAGAAAAAATACGAGATAGAACCCTCTCTATTCTCGGCCGTACCCACTTGGAATTCTTTTCGAGATGCCATCAAGAAACAATACTATCCCGTGGGGAGCTATGAGGACAAGTACATGTTGAGTCTCAAAAGTGTTTTCCATATTCATACATATTTCCATTATGTCATAACCATTTAGCTCTTATTTCATAGCCATCTGACCTAAAACCCTACATCAAGTAACCATTTTCATAAATATATGGGTTAGGATCCTTGTTTTCCAAAGTTATTTATTTTATGTATTTAAAGTGAATTTATGATTAGAAACTAGAAAATTAACATAGTTTCATATATCTATATATGTTATGAGTTTTGTGACATGTGTAGGTCAAAAGGAGACTTCTAGTTTGTTTCATTATGACGGGTAAAGGCCACCTGAATTTGGTTGGAGAAGATTATGGGATCAAGAGGATATGTGTCTCACTTCCTTGTTGTATTGAAACTCTAAGAGGATATGTGTTTCATTTCTTAGTTGTGTTGAAACTCTAGAAAGACATGTGTCTTATCATTTCCTATTTTGATTGTAACTCTAGAGATGGAGGGAGAGATTCATGGACTCCCATTAATGAGATAACTCCTCATATTTTGTATAAATAGGAGAAGCTTTCTCCTATCAGGGGTAATGAAAAAGTAGTGAAAAATAGGAGGAGAGAAAAGAATAGAGAGTCTTTTGTAACAAAGCTTAAGATGGAATGGGATGTAGATTTGTGAGTTTTTTTTCAATAAAGAAGTTCCTTGATGGTGTTTTGATTACAATTTTAAGGAGCTGAAGAAGGATTACACCAAATTGGTAGCAGAGGGCCCCTGCTATCCAAGGAGGCTTCTACATGCTTTCTAGATAAGTAGCTTTTAATTCATGTCTTGCATTATTTGTTTAACTAACAGATCCTCATGATGTTATAGTTAATCCTTTCTTAAAGTTTTTCCAACATATCTTTATTCATGAAATGGATTTAATTGTGACATCTTGAGTTACCAGCACTTTAGTTTTTTTTAGATTAAAAGATCCGCATTATCTTACAACCATTCTTTTTCTTAAAAGCTTTTCCAACATATCATTATTAGATGAAAGAGATTTGGTTGTATTATGTTGAGTTAATTAGCATTTTCTGTTTTGCAATTAGATTAAAAGATCTTCATTATCTTACAACCATTCTTTTTCTTAAAAAGCTCTTCCAACATATCAATATTAGATGAAAGAGATTTGGTTGTATTATGTTGAGTTAATTAGCATTTTCTGGTTTGCAATTAGATTAAAAGATCCTCATTATCTTACAACCATTCTTTTTCTTAAAAAGCTCTTCCAACATATCAATATTAGATGAAAGAGATTTGGTTGTATTATGTTGAATTAATTAGCATTTTCTGTTTTGAAATTAGATTAAAAGACCCTCATTATCTTACAATCATTATTTTTCTTAAAAAGCTCTTCCAACATATCAATATTAGATGAAAGAGATTTGGTTGTATTATGTTGAGTTACATTTCATGTTCATTTTCAAGTTAGGATATCCATGGATTAGAATGCTCTGTTTTTCATCATTTTCTTAATTAGGGATAGAATTTACAATTACACTCTGTTTTGAGTCTAAGGTTTCCTTTTCTTTTCTTTTTGACATAGATTTGATTTCATCTTTTGAACATAAGTACTAAAAAGACAAAACCCCCAAAAACATCAATAAAATACATACAACGAAGTAAGGAAGAGGTCACTTAAGCACATATAGTGCACCACACTTCATCAGTTTACTAGCCCTGGTTGATAATTTATGTTAGCAATTTAGGACACTAAATTGACTACACAGTACATACAATGGACCACGCTGTGACAACAAAGGGATCAAGATGTGCATGAGATGACTAATCTGTTCCATACCCTGTGCACCAAGTTGGGTATCAAAGATTTAGAGAAACATATGGTGCTAAAGTATCACATTTTTCTGCACAGATACTTTCAGGAGGAAATGGAGTTCCTTGACATCTCCTCGCTTGGTACAGCATACCGGTACGCTGCCAAGATTGAGCAGAAATTCAAACAGAAGAAGCGAGACTTTGGATCTGCGAATCAAAAGCAAGGGAAAGGTGCTCCCAAACCACAAAACAGAGGGCAGAGCTAAGGCATGGTGACTCAAGACAACCTATCGAATCCACAAGCAAAGAACAAGACCACAAAACAAAAGGACACGGGAAAGTGGTGTGAGTTCCATAAGAGCTCCACTCACAACACAAGTGAGTGTCGGGCCAAGCAGTCGCTGCTGGCCGAGATGAGGGCTTCTGAGTCAGATGCATGCTCCGACTCTGAATCAGAACCTGACAAGGGGAATGACAAAGGGAAACAAATTATTGATGCGGAGCCCAACGCCACTATTGCCACTATTAATATCCAGAAGGAGGAACCAAAAGATCCAGAGGAGGAGGAACATCTCCTCCACTCCCAGATGTGGGTAAAGGGCTCCCCGATACATTTCATTGTCAAAAATGGGAGCCAAAAGAACCTCATTTCAGGAGATTTCATGAAGCGGTTGGACTTGCAGACCACAGCTCACCCAAATCCATACACCATTGGGTGGCTTTGCCAAGGACAAGATCTTCGCGTCAGCCAGCAGTTCCACCTTCCCTATAGCATCAAGCCGTTCACGGATGAGGTATTATGTGACGTTGCTCCTATTGATGTTTCTGATGTATTATTAGGACAACCATACTTGTGGAAGCATCATGCTGTGTATGAGTCTCGGCCTCGCATTGTTATTTTTACTTTGGTAAATAAGTTGTACAGGATACCAGAGGTACCCCCTCCTACCACTATCTCTTTGGTTACTGCAAAACAATGCAGTAAGTTGATTTCCCAAACCAGGAAATTCATTTTCCTGATGATACACCCCTAGGGCAAGAAGAAGACTGTGGCCACGACCTCCAGACAGAGCTCCTCTGCACGACAACAACAAATGGATAAGGTTGTGGAGGAGTATGGGGACATCTTCACCTCACCCACAGGGGTTCCTCTGCACTGTCAGGTCAAGCACCCAATTGATCTGACCCCAGGTGCGCTGCTACCCAATGGACCGATCTATCGACGCTCTGTTCTGGAGAATGATGAAATGAAGAGGAAGATTCAGGAGCTGTTGTAGAAAGGTCACATCCGACCAAGTTCATCACCCTGTGGGAGCCCGATCGTGTTGGTACAGAAGAAGGATGGGACATGGAGACTCTATATTGACTATCGGGCACTGAAAAAAATCATTGTCCGAAATAGGTACCCGATCCCACGAATTGATGACCTTCTGGACCAACTCAAAGGTGAAAAATATTTCAACAAGATCGACTTGAAGTCTGGGTATCACCAAGTACCAATTGAACCCTTCGATGTGTGGAAGACTACCTTCAAAGCTAAGGAAGGCCTTTTCAAATGGCTGGTCATGCCTTTCGTGTTGACGAATGCTCCCGCAACCTTCATGCGGATGATGGACAACATCTTGCGGCCATTCACCGACTCATTTGTAGTGGTGTACTTGGATGACATTCTGATATTTAGCCAGGCTTGGGAAGAGCACCTTCACCACATCCGACAAGTCCTCCAAACACTGCGGCAACACAAGTTGTGTGCCAATTTAGAGAAATGCACTTTTGACATGAACTAGGTTCAATATCTGGGATACATTATTGATGGAAGGGGGGTGCATGTGGATCCAACCAAGATCCAAGTCATTCGGGATTAGCCAGCCCCAACCACTATAACAGAGCTTCGTAGCTTTCTGTGTCTTGATAATTTCTACCGTAGGTTCGTGTTGGGATTCTCTCATATCACTTGGCCCTTGAGTCAAGTCACCAAGGGAGGAGCGAGAGAAAAATTCTTTTGGTTGGAACCTCAACAAAAGGCATTCACAGAATTGAAAAATCACCTCTGTTCTGCCCCAGTGCTCACATTACCAGGCTTGCAACAGCCATTTTAGGTCGAGATAGATGTCTTTGACTATGCTATTGGGGCAGTTCTTACTCAACAGGGACATACAGTGGCATATCATAGTGAGACGTTGTCTGACACAGTTTGCAAGTATCCCACTTATGACAAAGAAATGTATTCCATTGTGCAAGCTTGTCGAAAATGGAAGCATTAAATTTTGGGGAAGGAAACAATCATTCACACAGACCACTGGCCCCTGCATTTCATACATACACAAGGGAAGTTGCAGAATGATCACCATCAGAAGTGATCCACATATCTGCAACAATTTCATTTGAACATAAGTACAAGAAGGGTGGCACCAATAATTTTGCAGACTTCCTCAGGCGACAACCAATTGTGGCGCTCACAACCGTTCTCAACTCTTGTGGGCATGAGACTTCTGATTGGCCGTTTCTCTATGAGAGCGACCCAAAATTCGACCACACTTACAAGGCACTCTTGTGGGGTACGCAAGTTTCAAATTTTCACCTACAATATGCACTTTTATGTCACCTGGGACACCTTTGTGTTCCTTTAAGCGAGCATGCCAAGATGATATGGGAAGCAGACTACAGTCGAGTTGCTAGGCATTTTGGGGTCGAGAAAACAGTAACAGTACTGCAAAAGTATTTCTATTGGCCAAACCTTCAAAAGGATATCGGAAAACACATCAGATCCTGGACAGCTTGTGCCATTGCCAAACCGACCATCAAGAAGCAAGGCCTATATACTCCGCTACCTATCCCTAGTTGACCTTGGGAATCCATCTCCATGGATTACATGTCGGGCCTACCTTCTACTAAGCATGGAAATGACTGTGTTTTCGTGGTCATCGAAAGATTCTCAAAGATGGCCATTATGGCGGCCTGCAAGAAGAATATCACAGCACAAGCCACTACCAAACTCTTCTTTGAACGAGTGTGGGTGCACTTTGGGATCCCATAGTCTATCATATCAGATCAGGATAGCAGGTTCCTCAACACATTTTATGCCAGCCTCTGGTCAATGTTGGACACCAAGCTCACCAAGTCCACAACTTTCCATCCCCTAATAGATGGCCAGACAGAGGTCGTCAACAGAATGATTGTACACATTATGCGCATGTACAATTCAAAGCATCCACGCACATGGGATGAGATCCTCCCCTATGTACAACATAGTTATAACCGAGCTCTCCACAGTTCAATCGGCCATAGCCCCTTTCAGGTGGGCTTAGGATTCCAGCCACTATGTCCCATTGACATAGCCATGCCATTTGCGACTACTCAAGCCGATTCATCTCATGTCCAATCTGAAGTTGACAAAGCAAATAGCTTCATCCAGCACATTCAACATGTCCACCAATAGGTTCATGAAATATTGGACAGAGCTAATGCTAAGTACAATCGACGTCGTGATCAACACCGAGTGCCACAAGACTTCCAGGTGGGCGACAAAGTATGGCTACATTTGTAGAAGGAGCACCTCAGTGGACTCCACCGCAAGCTTCTCCCGCTCCGATATAGGCTGTACACCATCACCAAGGCTGTAGGGAACAATTCCTTCCAGCTCAGTGTTTCACCATTCCGTGGTCTGCACCCAGTATTCAATTTGGACCACCTTCATCCTTGTTTCCCACCTCTACTGGACACCTCTGACATTGCAGAAAAACTCACACCAATAGAGTTAAACCCAGACTGCATGGAACAGGCCACCACATATTGTATCATGGACATGCAAATCAAGAACACTCACCAACATAAGATCCAACTGTATCGGGTTGTCAAAGCTGGCCAACTCCTGCACCAAGGAAAGTGGTTCACCAGGGACCAAGTTCAGCAGAAATTTCCTCATCTCATGCAGGAACTTAACACAATGGGGACCTGTGTAGTCAATTTAGTGTCCTAAATTGCTAACATAAATTATCAACCAGGGCTAGTAAACTGATGAAGTGTGGTGCACTATATGTGCTTAAGTGACCTCTTCCTTACTTCGTTGTATGTATTTTATTGATGTTTTTGGGGGTTTTGTATTTTTAGTACTTATGCTCAAAAGATTAAATCAAATCTATGTCAAAAAGAAAAGAAAAGGAAACCTTAGACTCAAAACAAAGTGTAATTGTAAATTATATCCCTAATTAAGAAAATGGTGAAAAACAGAACATTCTAATCCATGGATATCCTAGCTTGCGAATGAACATGAAATGTAACTCAACATAATACAACCAAATCTCTTTCATCTAATATTGATATGTTGGAAGAGCTTTTTAAGAAAAAGAATGATTGTAAGATAATGAGGATCTTTTAATCTAATTGCAAAACAGAAAATGTTAATTAACTCAACATGATACAACCAAATATCTTTCATCTAATATTGATATGTTGGAAGAGCGTTTTAAGAAAAAGAATGATTGTAATATAATGAGGATCTTTTAATCTAATTGCAAAACAGAAAATGCTAATTAACTCAACATAATACAACCAAATCTCTTTCATCTAATATTGATATGTTGGAAGAGCGTTTTAAGAAAAAAAAATGATTGTAAGATAATGAGGATCTTTTAATCTAATTGAAAAACAGAAAATGCTAATTAGCTCAACATAATACAACCAAATCTCTTTCATCTAATATTGATATGTTGGAAGAGCTTTTTAAGAAAAATAATGATTGTAAGATAATGAGAATCTTTTAATCTAATTGCAAAACAGAAAATGCTAATTAACTAAACATAATATAACCAAATCTCTTTCATCTAATATTGATATGTTGGAAGAGCTTCTAAGAAAAATAATGGTTGTAAGATAATGAGGGTCTGTTAGTTAAACAAATAATGCAAGACATGAATTAGAAGCTACTTATCTAAAAAGCATGTAGAAGCCTCCTTGGATAGTAGGGGCCCTCTGCTACCAATTTGGTGAAATCCTTCAGCTCCTTAAAGTTGTAATCAAAACAACATCAAAGAACTGAATTTCCCTATTGAAAAAAACTCACAAATCTACATTTCATTCCATCTTAAACTTTGTTACAAAAGACTCTCTATTCCTTTCTCTCCTTCCCCTATTTTTCACTACTTTTTCATTACCCATGATAGGAGAAAGCTTCTCCTATTTATACAAAATAAGAGGAGTTATCTAATTAATGGGAGTCCAAGAATCTCTCCCTCCATCTCTAGAATTACAATCAAAATAGGGAATGATAAGACATATGTCTTTCTAGAGTTTCAACACAACTAAGAAATAAGACACATATCCTCTTAGAGTTTCAATACAACAAGAAAATGAGACACATATCCTCTTAATCCCATAATCTTCTCCAACCAAATTCGAATTTGGCCTTAGAGTGCCACATAAGGGTCTTCTAGAAGTCTCATTTTGACTTACACATGTCACAAAACTCATAACACATATATAGAAATATGAAACTATGTTAATTTTCTAGTTTCTAATCATAAATTCACTTTAAATACATAAAATAAATAATTTTGGAAGACAAGGATCCTAACCCATATATTTATGAAAATGGTTACTTGATGTAAGATTTCGGTCAAATGGCTATGAAATAAGAGCTAAATGGTTATGACATAATGAAAATATGGATGAATATGGAAAACACTTTTGAGACTCAACATACCCCCCAGCTGAAGTTGTTGCATGTCCTCATGCAACTATTGCAATGATTCATTTGTCCATGAGTTGATCTTTTATGAGTTTTGACTCATATAGATTTGTTCCAAACTTGCTTCTTGATATTTTCTTTTTGGAAAAGTATAATACATTTGATTGCAACAAATTTTTTTTTTTAATGGTTGGTTATTGTGTGACAACCAAATTTTTTTTTTAGCAATGGTTCTTGTGTAACAATGCTTTATTTTCTTTGTTGCATCAAAGTTCATGAAAACATTTAGATTCAATTACTTCATCAATGAATTGATCATTTGCAAGACATATATTCTTTTGGATCATGTTGCAATAATAGTTGGTTGGGAAGTATATGTGGGTGGAAATGAAATGAAAATGTGTGATAGTGTATGGCATGTGGATATGAAATGATGTCCCTTCCCCCGCAACTAAAGATATGACAATGGGAAAAAGGGAGTGAGAAATTTTCTAAAGTTAAAATTTTAGCATTCTAATGAATTACATGCCTAAAAATTAGAAAACAGCATACCTTCACTTACCTTAAATGTGGATGAGTTGTGTATGTATGGTGGCTACACAATTCTAATCATATTATTCTTCAAGTGGCTGAACAAGAGGAGTCATGGATAAAGAGATAAGATGACTTTTTATTGCTCCCATTAAAACTTGCTGAATTTGCTCCAAAATGCTAAAAATAATAGTCTTCATGTCTTCAAAACTCATTGGCACAATTTCTACTATGTGAAAAAATGTTCTGATGTCAAACATAGTAGGAAATTTTTGACTTAGTGGCCATTAATGGATGCCGCTAGTCAACACGAGAACTCTCACCATTGATGACAATGAGAGTCAAGATGCCCAAACACATCTTGCTAGGTACGAATGATTTTGCCGATGTCGAGTCACCTAGAAGATCTGAAGAACAAGGGATATTAATGTATTCCCATTGTTTGTCAAGATGAGAACTTTCCATTACTAAGATGCAAGCCTCAAGGTGTTTTTACAAAGAAATTAGACTCAAAGGACTATGGACTCAATAATTCTTGGTATTGGAAATGCAGCTTATTTGCGGAATGAAAATGACAAGAAATGGAAGATGGCAATGGAGAGTAGAAAATGCAATGGGCAATAAGCATGTGAATGAGCCTTGCTTTTATTTGTGGGTTATGAATGGACAAAAAGAAATGGAAAGTGGATGTGAATGTAAATGGAAAATATGAAGTGAAATGAGGTGAATGGTTTATTATGAGGTATGGATGTGATGGAGACAATAGTATATGAAATTTTTTCAAGTGTTTGGATCTGATTTTGCATCAGCATATTTCCTCTTTGTTGATGATCATCCTCTTATGAAACAAATTGGTCTCTTTGAGAGACACCATTCTTTTGTAATCATTTGTCCTTCTTCTTGGAACCTGCAAAAAAAACTAATATTTCTTCTGCAATGGAATGTAAAATTATCAAAGGAGAGAGGTGATCAATCTCTCTAGTTATGATATTTACACACAAAACTAAGAATTTGTATTAATGAAACAAGTTCTCAAAGGAAAAATCAAAAGAATTTATACTTGTTTTGGAACTAGTGCCTCAAGTTGAATGTTGCTCCTTTTCAGCAATTTATTTCATTATTTACCATTTCAAACTCTAATGATGGATTTTTCACTGTGTAGATCTTGTTGAGACATTTCCAACGATACTTGAATCATCAAAATCTGATTTTGTATGAGAAAGTTAGGCTGATTTGAATAATAAGGTTTTTTCTGCTGCGAAATTGAACTTTAGCTGCAGAATGTCGACGGTTTCTGTAACTAATAATCTTGAATAAAAAGTTAGCCATTCATCTTTCATCATCAGTCCAAAATTAATCAATACCTTCAGAAATGTGAGCAAATAACTTATTCATTTCATTGATTCAAAATTAATAAATAAAAAAAAAAATTTAATCAAAACAAAATTGGAAAAAAAAATGCAATTCCTTTTTTTTTTTAATTTTTAATTCAAAACAAAATTGAAAATGCAATTCTAACTTCTTCTTTTTTCTTTTAATTTTATTTATTTATTATTTTATTTTTTTAATTTAAATTAAAAGCATACATTTGAAGAAATTTTCACTCTTGTAATTCATCTAAAAAATCAGCACGTGTTGCTTTCTAACAAATGAATTCCAGAGATGCATGAGTTGTTTCTCATGAGTTGTCACATCCACAAAATCATCAAGCATCCTTCGGTCTTCAAAGTCTGCAATTCGAGCATGATCCACAACTAAGCTATTTATTTGACGCCTTTCACATGGCAACACTCTTTCTCCACTGGCAAGCATTTTAAGTTTCTTACTCTCTTCATTATTAACATTTTCAATTGGATTATCAAGCTGACAATTATCCTTCATAGTAGGAGATTCCTACAGGAGATAATCATCTTGCACTTGCTCACCATGATTTCTTCCTTCTGAGATTATTCTATCTGAAGATTGGGTATGAAAAATATTCAACGAAGAGGGTTCTTTAGATGGAATGGCGCCAATTGGAAAAATTTTAGTGGAGGTCTGTTGTTGATTAGCTTCAATAGAATTTGCGTTCAACTTAGATTCTTCTTCTTGGAGATCAAGAAAGTCGGATCATGAAATCCCTCAACTAATTACCAAGAATTAAATTCAAAAACCGTTTTTTTTTCACGCAGACAGCGACACAAGGCTCTGAAGAACCGAAAAATTATCCCAAACCGCCACGAATTTCTTAAAAATACTTCTGGGTTATTAAATTGCCCATGTTCTGAGAAAAACCCACGTCTCAGTTTTTCAAAATTCATTTTGGTTTGATCAGAAAACGTATTTCAAAATCACGTGTCAATAGTAGTTGCGTTTTTCTAGCAATGGAATATGACTTCTGGTTTGTTGATTGCCACATGCATCAATCATTTGAGTTTAATTAAAAACCAAACTTAGCTTCCTAAAGAACGGTCTCTCTAAATCATGGATTTTTTAAATGATTATGACTTCAGTTTTGCTGTAATTCTTGAGCAAATTTTTCGTTTCCCTTGGCTTTCCTCTCTGCTTGTTCCATTTCCTAACCACTTCATCCCAAAACCCTTTGTGAAACTTGAAACGTAATGCATCTGTTGCAAAATTCACACCATCTAAACCACAATTCACAGCGTCTCTTACAAAAGAAGCAACAACAATTTCATCTTTCAAATCTCATTTCAACCTTTTAACACCAGACCCGGTTGCTAAACTTTCCAAACCAACTTCTTTTCTGATGCTTCCAGCATATGCATCATGTGCCTCTTTGCCATCTTCTGAAAAACATTTATTATGAGACATCATGCAAGCGTCTCCTTCACCATCTTGTTTGGAAGTTCTTTCACCCAGCAAAATCCTTTCATTCCAGTTGCACCTAACGCTAGTAAATTTCACTGCAAGAGACAAATTTGACATGGACGTGCAAACCAACCATGTGGCCAGTCTATTTGCGGAGAAAAAAAAATATTTAAAGCCAAGCAAGGGTATATTGCAGTGTTGTTGTGTCTTATGTACAGTCTCAGCATTGCAGAAAACATATATCGGAATGGAAGTGACGTTCGTGAGGTTGCAGTTGCTGGTGTTGAAAGAGAACAAAGGCAATTGCTACAAGTTTCGTAGGATGACTTTTGGAGCGGATTAATCAAAATGTTTGACAGTTTCAATTAGTCATGATCAGCAGGGCTGGCTTGGAAGTTTTGTTTTTTATTTGTTTTTTTTTTTTTTTTTATAATAAAACTACATATGTTATATTTTCAAAAATTAAAAATATACATATATATTTTACAAAACAAAATGATTTATTGATTTTTTTCATTTTTTTTAAATGATTTGTTATTAAAATTATATATATATTTTCAAAAATTTAAAAATATACATATATATTTTAGTAAACAAAACAATTAAATTTTTTTTTTTTTTTTGTTAATAAAATGACATATGTTGTATTTTCAAAAATTAAAAATATACATATGTATTTTACTAAACAAAATAATTAAAAAAAATTTATTATTATTATTTTTTTTTTTTTTTTTTTATTGAATCAATTGAAATGATGAAGTTTATTTTCTCTTTTTTTTTTCTTTTTTTTCTTTTTTTACATAACAATTTTTTTTCTGATCCTCCAGATCATACAAAATGCAGGAGGAGAGCATACTCAAGAATTATTAATTTTTTTTTTACATAACAATCTTTTTTCTGATCCTCCAGATCACACAAAGTGCAGGAGGAGAGCATACTCAAGAATTATTAATATTTTTTTTTTTAGATGTAAGAAATAAGGTCTCCTAATTACACTTCCCCGGCAACAGCGCCAAAATGTGTAGTCAATTTGGTGTCTTAAATTGCTAACATAAATTATCAACCAGGAATAGTAAACTGATGAAGTGTGGTGCACTATATGTGCTTAAGTGACCTCTTCCTTATTTCGTTGTATGTATTTTATTGATGTTTTTAGGGGTTTGTCTTTTTAGTACTTATGCTCAAAAGATGAAATCAAATCTATGTCAAAAAGAAAATAAAAGGAAACCTTAGACTCAAAACAGAGTGTAATTGTAAATTCTATCCCTAATTAAGAAAATGGTGAAAAACAGAACATTCTAATCCATGGATATCCTAGCTTGCGAATGAACATGAAAAGCGTTGAAAGAGCGTTTTAAGAAAAAGAATGATTGTAAGATAATGAGGATCTTTTAATCTAATTGCAAAACAGAAAATGCTAATTAACTCAACATAATACAACCAAATCTCTTTCATCTAATATTGATATGTTGGAAGAGCGTCTTAAGAAAAAGAATAATTGTAAGATAATGAGGATCTTTTAATCTAATTGCAAAACAGAAAATGCTAATTAACTCAACATAATACAACCAAATCTCTTTCATCTAATATTGATACGTTGGAAGAGTTTTTTAAGAAAAAGAATAATTGTAAGATAATGAGGATCTTTTAATCTAATTGCAAAACAGAAAATGTTAATTAACTCAACATAATACAACTAAATCTCTTTCATCTAATATTGATATGTTAGAAGAGCTTTTAAGAAAAAGAATGGTTGTAAGATAATGAGGGTCTGTTAGTTAAACAAATAATGCAAGACATGAATTAAAAGCTACTTATCTAGAAAGCATGTAGAAGTTTCATTGGATAGCAGGGGCCATCTGCTACCAATTTGGTGAAATCCTTAAGCTCCTTAAAGTTGTAACCAAAACAGCATCAAAGAACCGAATTTCTCTATTGAAAATAACTCACAAATCTACATCCCATTCCATCTTAAACTTTGTTACAAAAGACTATCTATTCCTTTATCTCCTCCTCCTATTTTTCGCTACTTTTTCATTACCCATGATAGGAGAAAGCTTCTCCTATTTATACAAAATATGAGGAGTTATCTCATTAATGAGAGTCCATGAATCTCTCCCTTCATCTTTAGAGTTACAATCAAAATAGGAAATGATAAGACATGTCTTTCTAGAATTTCAACGCAACTAAGAAATGAGACACATATCCTCTTAGAGTTTCAATACAACAAGGAAATGAGACACATATCCTCTTGATCCCATAATCTTCTCCAACCAAATTCGAATTTGGCCTTAGAGTGCCACATAAGGGTCTTCTAGAAGTCTCCTTTTGACCAACACATGTCACAAAACTCATAACACATATATAGATATATGAAACTATGTTAATTTTCTAGTTTCTAATCGTAAATTCACTTTAAATACATAAAATAAATAACTTTGGAAGACAAAGATGCTAACCCATATATTTATGAAAATGGTTACTTGATATAGAGTTTTTGGTCAGATAGCTATGAAATAAGAGTTAAATGGTTATGACATAATGGAAATATGTATGAATATGGAAAACACTTTTGAGACTCAACATACCCCCCAACTGAAGTTGTTTCATGTCCTCATGCAACTATTGCAATGATTCATTTATCCATGAGTTATTCCTTTATGAGTTTTGACTCATATAGATTCGTTCCAAACTTTGCTTCTAGATATTTTCTTTTTGGAAAAATATAATACATTTGATTGCAACAATTTTTTTTTTAATGGTTGGTTCTTGTATGACAACCAAATTTTTTTTTGAGTAATGGTTCTTGTGTAACAATGCTTTATTTTTTTTGTTGCATCAAAGTTCATGAAAACATTTAGATTCAATTACTTCATCAATGAATTGATCATTTGCAAGGCATATATTCTTTTGCATCATGTTGCAACAATAGTTGGCTCGGAAGTATATGTGGGTGGAAATGAAATGCAAATGTGTGATAGTGTATGACATGTGGATATGAAATGATGTCCCTTCCCCCCCAACTAAAGATATGACAATGGGAAAAAGAGAGTGAGGAATTTTTCCAAAGTTACAATTTTAGCATTCTAATGAATTACATGACTAAAAATTAGAAAACAACATACCTTCACTTACCTTAAATGTAGATGAGTTGTGTATGTGTGGTGGCTGCAAAATTCTAATCATATTTTTCAAGTGGCTGAACAAGAGGAGTAATGGATAAAGAGATAAGATGACTTTTTATTGCCCCTACTAAAACTTGTTGAATCTGCTTCAAAATGCTGAAAATAATAGTCTTCATGTCTTCAAAACTCATTGGCACAATTCCTACTATGTGAAAAAATGTTCTGATGTCGAACATAGTAGGAAATTGTTGACTTACTGGTCATTAATGGACGCCACTAATTAACACGAGAACTCTCACCATTGATGACAATGAGAGTCAAGATGCCCAAACACATCTTGCTAGGTACGAATGATTTTGCCGATGTCGAGTCACCTAGAAGATCTGACGAACAAGGGAAATTAATGTATTCCCATTATTTGTCGGCATGAGAACTTGTCATTAAGGCATG
Organism: Pinus albicaulis; assembly: GCA_034641835.2. NCBI lineage: Eukaryota > Viridiplantae > Streptophyta > Pinopsida > Pinales > Pinaceae > Pinus > Pinus albicaulis. Next base: position 1,237,458,279 of record CM076575.1, read on the forward strand.
CAAGCCTCAAGGTGTTTTTACAAAGAACTTAGACTCAAAGGACTATGAACTCAATAATTTGCATTAAAGCAAGGCTTATTTGCGGAATTAAAATGACAAGAAATGGAAGATGAAAATGGAAGATGGCAATGGAGAGTAGAAATGGCAATGGGCAATAAGCATGTGAATAAGACTCTTGCTTTTATTTGTGGGTTATGAATAGACAAAAAGAAATGGAAAGTGGATGTGAATGTAAATGAAAAATATGAAGTGAAATGAGGTGAATGGTTTATTATGAGGTATGGATGTAATGGAGACAATAGTATCTGAAAGTTTTTCAAGTGTTTGGATCTGATTTTGCATCAGCATATTTCCTCTTTGTTGTTGATCATCTTCTTATGAAACAAATTGGTCTCTTTGAGAGACATCATTCTTTTGTAGTCATTTGTCCTTCCTCTTGGAATCTGCAAAAAAACTAATACTTCTTCTGCAATGGAATGTAAGATTATCAAAGGAGAGAGGTGATCAATCTCTCTAGTTATGATATTTACACACAAAACTAAGAATTTGTATTAATGAAACAAGTTCTCAAAGGAAAAATCAAAAGAATTTATACCTGTTTTGGAATAAGTGCCTCAAGTTGAATGTTGCTTCTTTTCATCAATTTATTTCATTATTTACCATTTCAAACTCTAATGGTGGATTTCCCACTATGTAGATCTTGTTGAGACCTTTCCAACGATACTTGAATCATCAAAATCTGATTTTGTATGAGAAAGTTAGGCTGATTTGAACAATGAGGTTTTTTCTACTGCGGAATTGGAGAACAGCTGCGGAATTGGACTTTAGCTGCAGAATGTCGACGATTTCTATAGCTAAAAATCTTGAATAAAAATTTAGTCATTCATCTTTCATCATCAGTCCAAAATTAATCAATACCTTCATAAAGGTGAGCAAATAACTTATTCATTTCATTGATTCAATTTTTATTTATTTTTAATCAAAACAAAATTAAAAAAAAAATGCAATTCCCTTTCTTTCTTTTTTTAAATTCAAAACAAAATTGAAAATGAAATTCTAACGTCTTCTTCTTCTTCTTTTTTTATTTTTTTTAATTTTTAATTTTAATTTTATTTATTTATTTATTTATTTTTTATTTAAATTAAAAGCATACATTTGAGGAAATTTTCACTCTTGTAATTCATCTAAAAAAAATCAGCACGCATTGCTTCCTAACAAATGAATTCTAGAGATGCATGAGTTGTTTCTCATGAGTTGTCACATCCACAAAATCATCAAGCATCCTCCGGTCTTCAAAGTCTGCAATTCGAGCATGATCCACCACTAAGCTCTTTATTTGACGCCTTTCACATGGCAACACTCTTTCTCCACTGGCAAGCATTTTTAGTTTCTTACTCTCTTCATTATTAACACTTTCAATTGGATTATCAAGCTGGCAATTACCCTTCATAGTAGGAGATTCCTACAGGAGATAATCATCTTGCACCTGCTCACCATGATTTCTTCCTTCTGAGATTATCCTATCTGAAGATTGGGTATGAAAAATATTCAACGAAGAGGGTTCTTTAGATGGAATGGTGCCAATTGGAAAATTTTCAGTGGAGGTATGTTGTTGATTGGCTTCAATAGAATTTGTGTTCAACTTAGATTCTTCTTCCTGGAGATCAGGAAATCCGGATCATGAAATCCCTCAACTAATTACCAAGAATTAAATTCAAAACCCGTTTTTTTTTTTCACGCAGACAGTGACACAGGGCTCTGAAGAACCGGAAAATTCTCCCAAACCGCCACGAATTTCTTAAAACGATTTCTGGGTTATTAAATTTCCCATGTTCTGAGAAAAACCCACATCTCACGTTTTCAAAATTCATTTCGGTTTGATCAGAAAACATGTTTCAAAATCACATGTCAATAGCAGTTGCGTTTTTCTGGCAATGGAATACGACTTCTGGTTTGCTGATTACCACATGAATCAATCATTTGAGTTCAATTCAAAACCAAACTTAGCTTCCTGAAGAACGATCTCTCTAAATCATGGATTTGTTAAATGATTATGACTTCAATTTTGTTGTAGTTCCTGAGCAAATTTTTCTTTTCCTTTGGCTTTCCTCTCTGCTTATTCAATTTCCTGGCCACTTCATCCCAAAACCCTTTGTGAAACTTGAAACATAATGCATCTGTTGCAGAATTCACACCATCTAAACCACAATTCACAGCGTCTCTTACAAAAGAAGCAACAACAATTTCATCTTTCAAATCTCATTTCAACCTTTTAACACCAGACCCGGTTGCTAAACTTTCCAAACCAACTTCTTTTTTTATGCTTCCAGCATATGCATCGTGTGCCTCTTTGCCATCTTCTTAAAAATATTTATTATGGGACATCATGCAAGCGTCTCCTCCACCATCTTGTTTGGGAGTTCTTTCACCCTGCAAAATCATTTCATTCCAGTGGCTCCTAACATTAGTAAATTTCACTGCAAGAGACAAATTTGACATGGATGGGCAAACCAACCATGTGGCCAGTCTATTTGCGAAGAAGAAAAAAAAATTCAAAGCCAAGGGTATATTGCAGTGGTGTTGTGTCTTTTGTACAGTCTCAGCATTGGAGAAAACATATATCAGAATGGAAGTGACGTTCGTGAGGTTGCAGTTGCTGGTGTTGAGAAAGAACAAAAGCAACTGCTACAGGTTTCGTAGGATGACTTTTGGAGCGGATTAATCAAAATGTTTGACAGTTTCAATTAGTCATGATCGGCAGGGCTGGCTTGGATGTTTTGTTTTTGATTTGTTTTTCTTTTTTCTTTTTTTTAATAAAACTACATATGTTATATTTTCAAAAATAAAAAATATACATATATATTTTACTAAAAAAAATGATTTATTGATTTTTTTTCATTTTTTTTTAAATGATTTGTTATTAAAATTATATATATATTTTCAAAAATTTAAAAATATACATACATATTTTAGTAAACAAAACAATTAAATTTTTTATTTTTTTTTTAAATTTATTTTGTTAATAAAATGACATATGTTGTATTTTCAAAAATTAAAAATATACATAAGTATTTTACTAAACAAAATAATTAATTTTTTTTTTTTTAATTTTTTTTTTTATTAAATCAATTAAAATGATGAAGTTTATTTTGTCTCTTTTCTTTTTCTTTTTTTTTTTACATAACAATTCTTTTTCTGATCCTTCAGATCATACAAAATGCAGGAGGAGAGCATACTCAAGAATTATTAATTTTTTTTTCCATAACAATCCTTTTTCAAATCCTCCATATCACACAAAGTGCAAGAGGAGAACATACTCAAGAATTATTAATAATTTTTTTTTTTAGATGTAAGAAATAAGGTCTCATAATTACACTTCCACGGCAACGGCGCCAAAATGTGTAGTCAATTTAGTGTCCTAAATTGCTAACATAAATTATCAACCAGGGCTAGTAAACTGATGAAGTGTGGTGCACTATATGTGCTTAAGTGACCTCTTCCTTACTTCGTTGTATGTATTTTATTGATGTTTTTGGGGAGTTTGTCTTTTTAGTACTTATGCTCAAAAGATAAAATCAAATCTATGTCAAAAAGAAAAGAAAAGGAAACCTTACACTCAAAACAGAGTGTAATTGTAAATTCTATCCCTAATTAAGAAAATGGTGAAAAACAGAACATTCTAATCTATGGATATTCTAGCTTGCGAATGAACATGAAATGTAATTCAACATAATACAACCAAATCTCTTTCATCTAATATTGATATGTTGGAAGAGTTTTTTAAGAAAAATAATGATTGTAAGATAATGAGGATCTTTTAATCTAATTACAAAACAAAAAATGCTAATTAACTCAACATGATACAACCAAATCTCTTTCATCTAATATTGATATGTTGGAAGAGCGTTTTAAGAAAAAAAGTGATTGTAAGATAATGAGGATATTTTAATCTAATTGCAAAACAGAAAATGTTAATTAACTCAACATAATACAATCAAATCTCTTTCATCTAATATTGATATGTTGGAAGAGTGTTTTAAGAAAAAGAATGATTGTAAGATAATGAGGATCTTTTAATCTAATTGCAAAACAGAAAATGCTAATTAACTCAACATAATACAATCAAATCTCTTCCATCTAATATTGATATGTTGGAAGAGTTTTTTAAGAAAAATAATGATTGTAAGATAATGAGGATCTTTTAATCTAATTGCAAAATAGAAAATGCTAATTAACTCAACATAATACAACCAAATCTCTTTCATCTAATATTGATATGTTGGAAGAGCTTTTAAGAAAAAGAATGGTTGTAAGATAATGAGGGTCTGTTAGTTAAAAAAATAATGCAAGACATAAATTAAAAGCTACTTATCTAGAAAGCATGTAGAAGCCTCCTTGGATAGCAGGGACCCTCTGCTACCAATTTGGTGAAATCCTTCAGCTCCTTAAAGTTGTAATCACTACAAGAAAAAATCTCATTGGTGAGGGTCATGCTTGTGACGGACCTTTAAGGTCCGTCACCAATGTCACATAAGGTGACGGTACTTAAAAAACCGTCACTGTAAGTGTATATAGTGATGGTCCTTTATGGTCCGTCGCCAAAGACATTTTCAATGACACTTTTGGTGAGGGTCGTTAAAGGCCCATCACTAATTCTCTCTTTGGTGACACTTCTAGTGACGAACTTTTAATGACCCTCACCAATGCTCTTTTTGTTACTTTTGGTGACGGTCAAAAAATGTTCATCATCATTGATCATTAAAAAATCGTCATTGTAAGTGTAAATAGTGATGGTCCTTTATGGTCCGTCACCAAAGACATTTTCAATGACACTTTTGGTGAGGGTTGTTAAAGGCCCATCACTAATTCTCTCTTTGGTGACACTTCTAGTGACGAACTTTTAATGACCCTCACCAATGCTCTTTTTGTTACTTTTGGTGATGGTCAAAAAATGTCCATCATCATTGATCAATCCCAATGAGTTTTTGATTACGCTATGTGCATGTTAATATAATTTTTGTCAAAAGATAATGATTTAATACAATTATTGTGGAGTGTTTTTTATAATATCGCCAAGGCCATAGTGGTTAGGGTCAATCAATTTTTTTAGAAGTAATTAGTGTGTATCATTTCCCTCAAGTAATGACTAGTCAAATAAATATTTCCTATGAGTCAACACATGATTCGATCTATTAAATTTATTATCTAGCAAATTCCCTTTAGATAAAGTTCCACTATTATGTGTAGGAAATATATTATTTAATACATAATCAAGCTTTAACAATTCTATTAATGAGAAAGACCTAACAATCCTCAACAATATGGGCACACCTTAAATTAATGCTTTGGCACACACTAACATTTCTTAGCACCCAACATGTCTTGGAACATCTTTGTACCTAGAACATATTGTGATGGCACTGACGCCCATGAACATGGTGGCATGCGCTAACACAACATGGAGCTCTCATAGCATGTGTTGGCATGCTGCATATAGTCCCTAGCTGCATGCCCTGGAACACCTTGGTTTAATGCATTATCATACATTAGCACTTGGTACACAATGCCACTTGGCATGTATTGGGACCTATTATTAGTGTGCCTAGCATGCCCCTTTTCAAAAAGATAAAGTCCTAACTTATTAACCCTCTTAATATTGGTTCTTCCTTCTGTTTCCTTGACACATATTGACATACCATGGCATCATGCACCACAATATCCTTAGCACCTAGCATGTATTGGCATATCTTGGCACTATTAATTGGCACATGATATAATTAGCACACCCTAGAATTCCCAAGCACACTTTGGGAATTCTTGACATGCCTTGATATTCCCTAGCATGCCTTACCAATGCTTAGCATACCATGTCACTCCCTCCTTGGCATGACAACTAACACTCATTAACACTAGTCTCTACCACATGTTCCTCATATTCATTAACTTCCATGAATTTTTACCTAGTGCTCGCTTAATGTTTTTTTCCTAGTAATCCTTAACACTCATCAACATGCATTATCATTCTCTAGCACACCTTAGCACTCTTCAACATTCCCGTCCACTTCATAACATGCATAACACTAGTCCCTGACACATATTGGCACTTGGCACGTGTTGGCGCTTGGAAAGCCTTAGCATGTGTGGAATACATTGAGATGCCTTGGTATGATTTGACATGGTTTAATATTAAATTTATTTGTGACGATCAATTTTTGGAAAGTAGATGAGAAGCAACAAAGGAATACTTGGCACGTAGAATGCACTAAGACTTTTCACTTGGCACCTATTGCCACCCAGTGTTGGTGTGCCTAGCATGCCCCTCTTGGAAAAGGTAAATTGATGACTTATTAACCCTCTTATGTGTTCATTTCCTTGTATTTTAACTTTTTTCTCCCTTCTCCTGTCTTGACACTCCCTGACATGCATTGACACACCCTTGCACATCTTGGCATGGCTTATCACTTGGCACATCTTAGCATGTTTGACATGTATTCCCACTATCTGGCACATCAAGGGGGTGAAGAGAGATGTAATCCTAAATTAGGTCGAGTACGAGGGTCGAGTAAGGGTTGCTAAAGGGAGGTCATGATCATCCTCCAAGAGCAAGATCATCATGTGAGGGTTCAGAAGAATGTTGCATACCTTAATGCTTGGTTTGTGCTAGGTGGAAGATTTGAAGAGCCCTAGATGAAGACACTATTGTGGGCCCTAGATCAGTAAAAAGAATTGACTGTGGTTGGGCAGATTGATGGTAATCCAAGTACAGTTGGAGGGTTGTTAGGTTACTGTCAAAGAAGACTAGCCCTAACTCTTGTTCTGGTGAAGGACAACAAAATTGGTAGAAGGGCAAGTGTATAGGGCCTAAGGATGTGCAAACTTTGAAGGACTAAAGTAACAGTCAAGTGGGCCAACCAACTAGCCCTAGTTCACTATATTGTAGAGGATTGATTCAGTGGGAAGAAGGGAAGCCTCCATAGCCCTGGACTTCTCATATTGGAGCTATAGTATGGAAAAAGTGGGCATACCAAAGAGTTATTGACAAATGGAATTGTGAACAACTTGTTACCACTCAAACTAGTAGTGGACCTAAAAGGGGTTCATAAGAGGGCAACTACTAGGACAAGGGAAACGATGGAGGCTTAGCCCATTCTCACCGCAGCTAAGGCTCCTTGCTCTTCACAGAATTTCACCGATGGGTGGAGTCTCAGTAGTTTAGGAAGTCACTTGTAGAGTAAAGGTCAATGAATAGGTGGGAAGTGACCCTCGAAACCCTTTCCCTAAGATAAAATAAAGAGTGGGACTTGCTTTCCTTTTAAGCAAATGAATTTATCTTATAGGGAGGGAGGAGGAGGATTGAAGGGTTGCGGGATAAGAAAAAGACTTATGAAGGAAGTTCTCAATCCCTAAAATCCTTTGGGAACTTGGATTCCCAAATGTTCCTTGATGAAAGGCCTTTGACACCAAATGGGACCACACGGGGCCAAGTGGGCCCAGCCCAGGTTCAGGGATGGAATTTAGTAACCAATGATGTTCCTATCCTGGAAAAGGTGAGGGGAAAGGATCAGACAAGAGTTTTTACTTCGATAGGTCAAATTGATCCTATTAGGTTCTATCCTTGGGAACACCTAGGCAAAACTTGATCCTAGAGCTAGGGCTTGAGGTATCCAGATATTCCACCATCAGAATTGGCCCAAGTTCTGAGGAGAGTGAGGGAACCCAACAACGCAACTGCCTTTAGGAGATAAAAGTTTTCCTCTAGCTAGATTCTTGGGAAATTTTTACCCTAGGTGACCTAATGGGGCTAGACCTAGGGAATGTCAAAATTTCTTAATCTAAGAAACCCTACTACAGTATCTTGATTTACTTCTCCTACTTGAATTAAGTTACAAGTTAATTTCTAAAATATTCAATAAATTAGCGAAGTAGATAGTAAATACAACTAGCAACCTACACATATAGATCAAATATTAAATAACATGCTCATAGACAAAGTGACACACGTATTTTGTGGAAAACTGTCCTCGGAAAAAAGCCAATGTGGGAAAACTAGTGTAGCTAGCTTTGGAGGGTTTTCATTATTATGTAGAATCTAAGTATAAGAATACTGGGCACCAAAACTGGTTCACCCAACAGAGAAACAAAAACGATAGTAATACACTACTCTGAATCCCTCTACGTCAGCCTAACTGGCCTGCGTCGGCCTTTGCGCTGCTCAGTAAGGGTCTGCGTCACACCTGAAGGGCTTACACTGCCCCTGTTCTGCCCTGACTGGGCCTGCGTCAGCGCTGCGTGGCTCCTGCTGCCTCTGCACTGCCCCTGCTAGGCTCTGGCTGGACTGCGTGGCTCCTATTGCCCCTGCTGTTATGGGTGGTTGGAATGCTTATGCAGAAAAAGCATAGGTAAGAAAGAAGGCATTGGCCAAAGGTAATGCATAACAGTTAGAAAAATTGAAGAAATGAAATGAAAATAGATCAATGTCCACAAATAACTGAAATAGCTCAATGGGACTAGAGAGTAAAAGCTTTGACAACAACAATAAGTGCTTATAGCATCAGCTAAGAGAACAGAGGAGACTAGTTCTTGAGGTTAAAATGTTGTATAATTGTTGGCACAGGAAAACTGTAGAATTGTTAGAGTAAATCTTTGTAGGTAGCATTAGTTGGTGATCATCGATAATCATTTCATTTCATCAAATACCCCGATGAATGGGCCTTACAAGCTATTTTCATAGACAAATGCCACAAAAGCTGTCTGATGGAAAAATATTCACACAATATTAAAGAAAACACCTACCAAATAAGGATGACATTTCAAATGGGGCAAGAAACAATAGATAGATAGACATCGAAAAAGTTAAAATGCTAGGGAAAAAGGAAAGCAACTAGGTAGCATGGTAGAAATCACAACAAATAAAATTATAAAAATGGAAAACCCTACAAATTAGCACCCATCCAAACATCACACACAGGTGCCTTATGCACGTTCGTGCAGCCCGTTTCTCTTTTTCTTTGTTGTGCCTTCGTTCGGTAGCTTGTTGTGTCATTTTGTTTGAGGGCGCCTGCCCAAACCCATTCGGGTAGGGTCGTTTCGTTTGAGGGCGCCCGACGCCCAAACCCATTCGGGTAGGGTCATTTTGATTGAGGGCACCCGCCCAAACGCATTCGGGTCGGGTCGTTTCTGTTGAGGGCACCCACCAAATGCATTTGGGTTGGGTCGTGTGAGGGAACCTAAGGAAATGCATTCGGGCGGGTCAGTTTGGGTCATGTCGTGTGAGGGCACACGAGGAAATGTGTTCAGGCGGGTCGGGGTGGGTCAGGTTGGGTCGTGTGAGGGCACCTAGGGAAATCTCAAGTTAAATTTAAACCAGCTAAACAAAAACTCTAATAATTCATGAAAATCATCTAAACAATTATTGAAATATCAAACTTGACAGTGGACGAATATGGGTTTAGTTAGTTTTATGAGGATCATGTTGGAAGTTATGTTGTTAATTTACATAGAACACCACTTTTTTTGTATAATATTTTTAGTTTCTATTTTTTATTATTATCTTCACGATTCTAATATGTTAAGTTTTTTTTATACCACATAAATTTAAATTATATAAATTTATACATTTATAAAGAGTTATAATAGAACCATAATAGTTCAATAAAATATAAAAGTTAAATAGTTGGGGTGGCGAGAGGGGGAGGGGGAGAGATTCTCCTAAATCCTGATGGAATATGAAAAATAAAGTACTTATGGGGGATAGTCCAAAGAATTAACAATCTCACATAAATGTATGGGCTTCTTCCAGGTCTCCAATTGGCTAATGATCGAGATGTCTCTAGGTTAGTGATCTTGGGGGATTCCCTTATCACTATTCAACACCTTCAAAAAGGTTTTCTCTTGAAGAAAAAAAATTTATCCCTCCTCCTTAGAAAAATCAATAGTGCCCTAAAATCATTCCCTCAAAAGGCTTATTGCCACATTTTAAAAAGCCAAAACAAAGAGGTGGATACACAAACGAATCAAGCCTTCCTTCTTGAAGTAAGCGGGTTAGTATGAGATCAATGACATGTCAGGTTGGAAATATATTCCATGAATAATTCCACTCAATATAATTGTCCCTCTCTCTTGTTTTGCTAGTTGGATATATGCACCATGAGAATTATTTTTTGAAGATTTCCAAAGATGACCTCCTTTCTATGCCCCCCCTATCGCCTCCTATATATGCACATATTCGCATCACGCATAACATTTGGCATCAGGATCTCGTCATTAAGGTTGAGGTGGTGGTTTGTGGGGGTGTTGGCCACGCGCCCATTTACCCCTCACATGTGGAGTCTTATGAAGTTGGAAAACCCTTAATTGATCCATCCTTTGCCTTCGTACCAAGTTCATTGATGGATACAGGGTGGGCAGAGTTAATGAATTTCATGGTTGATTCGATCCCTCGACATGGGATTTCACTAGTCTAAAGGAGGAATTCATGGTTGGTGTTAATATGATAAGGCAGAAAGTATCAGTTCAAGGGTGTGCCCTTGAGAGTCAAGACAACCCTTCTGCTAGTTGATGGGCTCTCCACACCTTTGTAAACTCCATCGATGCTAAGAATTCTTTCAATCTTATGTGTCTCCTGCTCGGTGTCATGAACGTTGTCTCGCTCGTCTCATTCAAAGCAAAAACATGGGGAATTCTCTTGTCTTTTCTTGGCTCATTTTCCTCCTATGTAGTAAGAAGTTGGGAATATTTCCCCTCCAAGTTGTAAATGGATTTTTGTAAATCTCAAGAAGTCAAGTTGGAATTTTTTCCAGTGGGTGTTGAATTTCTCATCTTCGAATTTCAAGCTTATTCACCACCCTGTATGCAAAGACTATAGTTATAGATTACATACCCTTTCCCAAGCCAACATTATATAAGTCTACTTCACTAGGATAAACATTCACTAAGGCTTCATGTATGAAATATCCACAAAATCTGTCACTGCATCAATGTAGTCCCTAATACTGCATGTACCTTCAAGAGTATTGTGACCGCACGGGTGCCCTGTGCATGTTCGTCTGGCCCATTTTCCGGTTTCTCCCTTGTGCCTTCGTTTGGTCGTGTGTGCCATGTGAGGGCACCCGCCCAAACGCATTTGGGTTGGGTCGTTTCATTTGAGGGTGGCCATATCAAATTTACTAAGTTATGACCGCAAGGGTGCCTTGTTCTTCGTGAGGCTCATTTTCCATTTTCTCCCTTGTGTCTTCGTTCGGTCGGGCGCGCCGTTTGAGGGTGCCCGCCCAAACGCATTCAGGTCAGGTCAGATCATTTCGTTTGAGGGTGGTCGTATCAAATTTTCTAAGTTGTGACCGCACGGGTGCCTTGTGCACGTTCGTGTGGCTCGTTTGCCGTTTTCCCCCTTATGCCTTCGTTCGGTCGAGCGCGTTGTGTGAGGACGCCCGCCCAAACGAATTCGGGTCAGGTCGTTTCGTTTGAGGGTAGCTGTATCAAATTTGCTAAGTTGTGACCGCATGGGTGCCTTGTGCACGTTCGTGCAGTCCGTTTGCTTTTTTCTCCCTTGTGCCTTTGTTCAGTCGGCCGTGCCATATTGTGAGGGTGCCCGCCCAAACACGTTCAGGTTGGGTCGGGTCGTTTAGTTTGAGGGTGGCCGTATCAAATTTACTATGTTGTGATTGCACGGGTGCCTTTTGCACGTTCGTGCGACCTATTTGCCGTTTTCTCCCTTGTGCCTTCGTTTGGTCATGCACACCATGTCGCGCCATGTGAGGGTGCCTGCCCAAACGCGTTCGGGTTGGGTCGTTTTGTTTGAGGGCAGCCATATCAAATTTGCTAAGTTGTGACTGAATGGGTGCCTTGTGCACGTTCGTGCGACCCATTTTTCATTTTCTCCCTTGTGCCTTCGTTCGGTTGGGCGAAACCGTGTCGTTTCATTTGAGGGCGCCTACCCAAACTCGTTCAGGTCGGGTCGTTTCGGTTAAGTGCACCCGCCCAAACGCGTTCGAGTCGAGACCCCTAAGCCCCCAATACCTAATCCCTTAACTACTAACTCATTATTCGACCCCTAACCCCTAAATGCACCTAAATCCCCTAACCCCTAACCCCCAATCCCCTAAGCCTTCCAAATTCAAAGAATTAGCTTTGAAGAAGCAATTGTTTTCTACAATATGGTTTGTAAGTTATTTAAATAGAGGTATCTTCTCTAGAGTTCTTTTTTAGATCCATAGTTTCATTTACTAATTTTTGAACAAGGCATATGAAACTCTTCATGTCTATGGGATTTTTATCTTGAAGCTCATTATCTATACAAGTATTTGCTACTTCAAGGGTTTCATGACGGAGAAAATCGCAATACAGGGTTTAGGGCCAATTATCGTGTTATTGCTGCTTCAAGGGTTTGATGAACATACCCCAAGTCGTTCATTTCCTTGCTACTTATCAGGTTCTTACTTCTGTCTAATTCACTATATACTCAGATCACGAATGTGAGAAGGTTGTTTGTGGATTATATTATTATTTTATCAACAGTGTAATTATTTCTATGTTGTTATATATTTCTAGTAAAAAACCTCATCTTTAGAAATATTTTCTTGTCATTTTCAAAATTGATTGCTTCATTGAGCACAACATGCAACTTATTTAATACTTTATTGAAGCTAAGAGCTCCATCTTTGGGGCAAGCTTCTTTTCGGCTAACTCCACTGCTTTTGATCCCAATTTTTCCAATTGATTCCTTCTCTCATATGATACCTAAGCCTTTGCCTTTCTCTTCCCTTCTAATTCTGTAATAGTGTCATAGTGATGCCAGCCAACTTCTTTGGAAAGCCTTCCTAGCAGAAAATACTTGTGACCTGGCTGAAGCCTCAACACTTTCAGAGCATCTGGAATGACCATTCCCTTCTTCCAGTCATATGGTGGGGGAACCCCTTCAAAAATCCCTTAGCCTAGAAATTGTTGTAGCACCACGCTTGGTTTTGTGTGGAATCATTCCTCTAATTGTCCAGTAGTCAAATCCTTCTCTTACTTTATTGTCATTTGCCCATACCTAAGCAATGAGAGCACAAGAACACCTATTTCTATAAAAGCACCTATAACTTCTCTTACTTTATTGTCATTTTCCCATAACTAACCAATGAGAACATAAGAAAACATATTTATATAAAATCACCTATAATACTTTTGTGGGTTTCACTAATATCCCTTTAGTTACTGTGTGCACAGTAGCCTAGATCCTAAAGTGATTCCCGTACAATGATAATCCACTAGGTGTATTTGTTCTTAAAAAACTATGCATGGATAGATGTCCCATTTATGGCCAAGTTCCACCAAAATGGTTCCCCCTACCTACCTAGTAACTACATTACATTTATTTCATGACAAGACTACCCTACAACCCACCAAATTTCTATCATATCCTTGTCGTCAACAACAATTTGTTGTTCAAGATATAGCTAAGTTGGAACAAACTTAGCTCTAGAGCTTAGGATATTTTTCCACCTCTAATGTTTATAAACCAATAGATATAAAATTTCTAAAGAATTTGGGAGCCCTTTACTTATCACCTTTCCTATATTGACTCCGTCTTCAAAATCATGGAAAATTTCCATAGATGAGTTATCCTTACTAAACCAAAAAATTTCATTGAAAATAATCATTCATACCATAACATTACAACTTCCCTTTTAACCACATAAAACTTATTTTTAAGTTACCATAATTCATCTTTAATATCAAATAATTAGATTAAAAAATCAAACAAAATCTCTAGTTTACGAAATAAAAATTCAACAATTTTATATAATTAATAATTTAAATAAATTTCTTAGATCTAACCTCATTAATAATTATTTATAATAAAAAAGACACTTATTTATCCAAACCCCTTATTAACCCCAAAAAAAACTCACACATATTATTTAATGAAATTTGAATGGTCATAAATTTTATGATGAAATTGATAATTATAATAATCCAAAAACAAAATATCATAAAATTTATTCTGTTCTATGGCAATCACAAACTTATTTTATTGTATAAATCTCATTTTTCCTTCTCTTCGGAAATGTATAAGGTCTTTTTGGCTTAGTGCATGTATAAACTCTCATATAAAACCATTTTTTCAAGTCACCATTGGTCGAGATGTGAAATGCATCAAAGGTTTTGTTTTGGCAAGTATTACGCGTATTTCATTTCACAATGTTAAAAATTTTCGAATACCAAAACTTTTAATTTCCCTCGCTCATTTCCCTCTAGTTTCCCTCAGGTTGCATGGTTTGTCTAGCGAAGGAGGGAGGATGTGGCCATACTCTCGCCGGTTTTGAGGGTTGCATGGTTTTTCCAGGGAAAGAGGGAGGATGCGGCCATACTGTCACGGGTTTTGAGGGTTGCATGGTTTGTCCAGAGAAGAAGGGAGGATGCGGCCCTGAAACCACTGAACCAACTGAACCAACTTATCAGTGTGCGCGGAAAGAAAGAGCACAAAAGGAAGGCTAAGAGCTATGGATCTGCAAAAGCAATGTATGGAAGGCTAAGAACTACGAATGTATGGTGCTTGACAGGGACGCTGAAATGGGTAATGTACAGCAATAAAATCGTATTGTTCTAACTTCTTTGAATATATAAAGGAAATATGATAGAAAGCAGTTTCTACAGTAGAAACAATTCCAAAAATTGCTTGGTATCCAAGGTGTAAAGACCTTGAACCTTGAAGCAGACCAGAAAGATTTGCGAGGAATTGATGATATTTATTTGATCAAAAACAATATAATTTACCTATTTTTTCTCTATTATTTTGTTCACAAATCATAACCTTTACATCTTGCCAGGCTGTTTCGATAGTACAAGAAACCAATACCGATGCGGAAGTTGTAAGACCTGCAACATGGAAATAGCCATCGTTGAAAATACATTTGGCTTGCTCTTAGCATTTGGATGACAGGATCTTCCATGTACCCAGACCACAATAGGGGACCATGGATGACAACAACTTTACCCTAAAGCCCAATATCCACAAATTGACTGACAAAACTTTACAGTACAATGTACACCTCTATCTAGGAATAAATTTGATATTCTCCCTGCTCAACCCCAAGGTGCCCAGGGCTCTTTTATTTTGCTTTTGGTAATAAATTTGATATCCTCCCTGCTCGTCTCCAAGGTACCCACGGCTCTTTTCTTTTGCTTTTGGTACCAACTGCAATCATTTATTATTATTATTGTTATTATTATGCATGCCAGGAGGAACAAGGATCTCTTCTCTGCACAATGAGGATCTCTTCTCTGCTGTGCAGCATGGATAAAACTGAAGAAATTGTAATTGAAAACAAACAGAATACAGACCGTCAGCAGCTGCCTTCCCTTTCTCCCTGTAATTCACATAATTTCCGACATGAACAAAAATTTCAGATAGGAGTTACAGAATGACAAACTTCCCGGTATTTTCAGAGGGAAAAAAACAGGAGCAAAGGATATGGATGTTGAATACCCATAACATAACACTGTGGCACTCTACATAATTGAAATCAAATGATTGGTTCCTAGATACAATACCCTAGAAAGCACATATACCGAATAGAAATCCGCTTCCTCTGAATTGGTCTCAATTAAGTCGTTGTTCCTTCTTTGTTTCCGATTGTGAAGTAAGGTGAGTGCACAACCCATATCCCATCCACCACAATCACACCTGCCACCGAGTCTCCACCTCTCAATCAGAGGTGAAGGTCCACTTGATTTAATTTTGGGCAAACCATGTATGTCTGCTGGCACTAGAGCCGTTATACTTGTCTTGCATTGCCTTTTACAATTTAAGTGATAGCTTCCAAGTCCTTCACCCAGAGACTGGAGATTGGTCATCAAAAGCACATCCTACTAAACTTGGGGTAGGGCTCATTGCGGAATTATTGCTGCATTCTGACTTGCAAGAGTTATCTGGATCATGTGAATGTATCGACTTTGAATTATGAAGGCTTTTGTCCAGAAAATTCTGTCCCCATCCCCCCGGATTCTATGAAATAGTGTCATTGTCAGTTCCACTGGTCACTGTAGCTGTCAATTCCAGATGAGGAGAAAATGGCTGGGAGCCTGGGATAGACAAAGTTCGGCATCTGAGTCTTGAGATACTCCACTACCCCAGTTCTCCACACAAACTGCATTTCCATCTATAGATCCAGACATCAAGACTGGATTGAAAGAATTCGCTGTATCTTTGTTGTGAAGGATGATTAAACCGTAAGTCCGACGTCAGGTTCTTGATGGCCTTTTTAGTTGAGGTGGCATAGCTTGGGACAAAACTAGTATTGTTAGCAATTGGACTAGAGAATGTTATTGATGTAGAGCATGAATCACCACATTTGCCATTTGGAATCTGAAACAAGAATGCTGTTCTGTTGAACATGTTTGTCTTGCAGGTCTCTCTTTGATATGTTCAATGTATACACCAAATAGAACAAATTCAGTTTCCACAGAAATTTCTAAGCTACCAAAACTGTTAATCTTAGGGCATAATGAACTGGTGACTCTCATGTGTCCCACAAGATCAACAAGCGCTTGTCTTTTGAGGCTACCCATTTATTCTTGTTTTTTATCAAAAGATTCAAAATTTTCTTATCATCAGGACCAGAATGAAATGTGTACAACCAGCCAAAGCCTTCTCTGCCACGGTTTTTGACTTTCCACTTTTTGGCTATAAAAGCCTTTTCAGAATCCTTCAAAGAAAAGCTATAATATGGAAATCCATCCTTGAACGAACAGTGAAGAAGACCCTCTGAAATCAAAGGATGAGTAGGTGAAGCTGATGCACTTAGATGACTACGCTCTGTCTCTGGTGTAGCAATAGGATATGGTTCATGTTTCCAGGTAGTAGAACTGCCACTTCCTTTGAGGTTTCTGAGAGCAGCTTTCTGAAGACCCCATTTTATAAATCCCTATTCAACGAATTTTTGCAGGGCATTAATTCCTTATTTAATTTTGTTTACCTCGGCTGAACGTATCCAGGAGATGACAATAGATGATGGTTTTTTTGAACTAATTTCATGTTGGCTCTTTCTGGGCTCCAAACACTAGTATTTTCATCTAAAGAATGCAAAGCAAACACTTCAAAAGATCCATGAGAGCAGGTTCCCGCCAGATATGTTTCAGTATGTTTTACTGTAGGGTTTAACCACCCTACAGGGCTAACTGTCATGCTCCCAGAAAATTTTCAACCATAATATGCAAAGGAATATTCTCTAGTTTGTATTGGATGATATGGGCAGCTACTGAAACTGAGGCTCTTAGTTTTTCTATTCACACAGTTTCTCGGTGCATGCATTGAACTTCCTTTTATGTTTGGTTTTTAACATGCAACTGGAAAATAGATGCCACTGATTTAACTGGTACATTAAAATGCCTTTTACTACATTGAGGATCAATCCATGAGGTTGATATTGGTTGTATGACTTGGTTTGAGGATGTCCCGGAAATATTTATTTGTCATCGTGACTTGAAATATCTGTAAATATAGCCTGTTTCTGTAAATTCGCGGCTGGAAAATATGACTTGCACATATGGTTGGGACTGAAATTGGAAGCATCTGTTGAACCCAGAGAAGATTAAATGGAAAATGATGGCTCATTCTCCCTCCTAGAAAAAGAGCTAGCTTCACTCCTACGGGAGAAAGTTGACTAGGAGTGAAAGGTCATGGCACCTTCTGCATCTCCTTCACTGGTACACCACATAGGAAAATTAGATCAGTCCTCTTCTCCAAAATGCACATCACTTTCTTGAAATGTCTCTCCTGTTTCCATGCTTTTAGGAGAATGATATGACTTTAAATCTAATTTTGTAGTGTCTTCTAACTCTTGTCCCTTCTCTATTGTGCTACCTTGACAATTTTCA
Organism: Pinus albicaulis; assembly: GCA_034641835.2. Classification (NCBI taxonomy): domain Eukaryota; kingdom Viridiplantae; phylum Streptophyta; class Pinopsida; order Pinales; family Pinaceae; genus Pinus; species Pinus albicaulis. The sequence goes on from CM076575.1 coordinate 1,237,476,138, forward strand.
GAAGATTCTTCACCCATTATATTCTCAGCCACTTTTGGCAGGTTTTTTTTGACATGCACTACAGGTTTCACTTCACATTTTATTGCTTCCATATCCTTGTCCTCTTTAACATTGTTCCAGCTCCTTGACATCACTTTGTCTTGAATTTCTTTGAAGTAAATTGATAAGCAGAAACCTTTATAACTTCCGAAACATCTTCACCATGCACTTTCTGGGCAGAAATGTTAGGACGTTTTTTTTTCAATGGCATATTACCACAAGAACATGCTTGGGATGAGAGATACCCACATTACATCCAGAAGAGATACCCAGATTACGTCCAGAAAAGATACAAATTGGTGGTTCTTTTAGTGACCTGTCCCTAGCCAGATTCTCAACAATAGCTTTCACCTTTTTCTCAGGAAGAATAATTTGAGAGGCTTCCATCTTTATACGAAACCCTCCTCTTTCTTTTTCATGAATATAAGAATTTGATATCATTGGGCATGGACTATTTGCTGCAACAAGTCCCATCATAAGTCGTCAAAATGGTCATAGATTTTGTTTAATAGCACAATGCCTGACCTGAAAAACATAAACCATGTTTGTTGATAACATCTGGAGCTTTAAAAAACACATTTTCCTTCACAAGGAAGCAACATATAAACCCTCAAAAATTGAAAATATCCATGTTTACAAGTAGTGCAAAGACTGAACTACAAGGAATAAGTTGAAATTCAGTACAATCATTCTTGATAGCATTTTTATCGACCAATGAACTATAATGCTGTGATAGATGACTTTAATAAGTATGGAGTAAACTTGCACAAGGACAACGAACAAGCAGGAGAGCCAACCATTCAGAGGAGAGTCAACCATTCAGAGCACAGACAATTACAACTATGACATGAGCTTTGCATGAATCTGCACTATGAGAACACAATGTCTTAAGAGCACTTTTTTGCAATTCAAATTATATGATAGGAATAAAAGAAATGTACAAGATTGAAAAATACAAGTTCTCACCATTACATTTTGTTGCTTCCATATCCTTGCCCTTTTTAATATTGTTCTAGCTCCTTGACATCATTTTGTCTTGATGTTCTTTGAAGTACATTGATAAGAAGAAACCTTTATCACTTCCGAAACATCTTCACCGTGCACTTTCTGGGTAGAAATGTTAGGACGTGTTATTTTCAATGGCATATTACCACAAGAACACTTGAGATGAGAGATATCCAGATTACGTCCTGAAAAGACACAAATTGGTGGTTCTTTTAGTGGCCTATCCCTAGCCAGTTTCTCTACAATAACTTTCACCTTTTTCTCAGGAAGACTAATGTGAGAGGCTTCCATCTTTATATGAAACCCTCCTATTTCTTTTTGATGAATAGAATATTTTGACATCATTGGGTACGGTCTATTTGTTGCAACAAGTCCCATCATAAGTCGTCAAAATGGTCATATATTTTGGGTATACTATGCCCACATGATGGATTTTGTTCAATAACACAACGTCTGACCTGCACAACATAAACCTCGTTTGTTAATAACATCTGGAGCATAAAAAAACACATTTTCCTTCAGAATGAACTAACATATAAACCCTCAAAATTGAAAATATCCGTGTTTACAAGTAGTGGAAAGGCTGAACTGTAAGGGAATAAGTTGAAAGTCAGTCCAATCATTCTTGGGAGGGCCTTCATAATAGCATTTTCTTCGACCAATGAACTATAATACTGTGATAGATTACTTAAATAAGGATGGAGTAAACTTGAACGAGGACAACTGACAAGCAGGAGAGTCAACCATTCAGAGCACAGACAGTTACAACCATGACATGAGTTTTGCATGAATCTGCACAATGAGAACACAATGTCTTAAGAGCACTTTTTCGCAATCCAAGTTATATGGTAGGAATAAAATAAATGTACAAGATTGAAAAATAGTAAATACAAGCTCTCGCCAGTACATTCTGCTACTTCCATATCCTTTTCCTCTTTAACATTGTTCCAAGTTCCAACTCCTTGACATCATTTTGTCTTGAAGTTCTTTGAAGTACATTGATAAGCAGAAGAACCCATATCACTTCTGAAACATCTTCACCATGCACTTTTTGGGCAGCAGTGTTAGGACATCTTATTTTCAATGGCATATTACCACAAAAATGCTTGAGATGAGAGATACCCAGATTACGTCCTGAAAAGATACAAATTGTGGTTTTTTTAGTGACCTATCCCTAGCCAGTCTCTCAAAAATAGCTTTAACCTTTTTCTCAGGAAGACTATTTTGAGAGGCTTCCATCTTTATATGAAACCCTCTCTTTTTTTCATGAATAGAAGATTTTGATATCATTGGGCACGGACTATTTGTTGCAACAAGTCCCATCATAAGTCATCAAAATGGTCATAGATTTTGTTCAATAGCACAATGCTTGATCTGCAAAACATAAACCCCGTTTCATTAGGGGAATTTTGAGGTCTAAAATGGGCCTCCTAAGGAAAATGTACAATCAAAATTCACTTTATGAGACAATTTTTATCATATGCAGAAAACTAAGAAGGGGAAATTTGATGTCGTGATGGCTCTCTCCTTTTGTTTTTTCAATTACAATTTATGCTTGAAATTGCTCTAATTTTGAAGATCTTCAACCCATTTAGGCGTGTGCTTCCAAAAATATCGATATGCACAAATTCTGCATTAGTTAGTGGCTTTAAAAAGAATCAACATCCAACAATAGGAGGTCGAGGGTATATTTTGGCAATGGTTTTGTCTCCCGGGAGAGAGACCAGAGAGCTTAATGAAAATTTGTTGGATTAGTTCTCTGCCATTATGTGAGATTGTGTGTTGTAAGTAACGTATTATCACCTACGTCGTTTCATACTTTCATAAGTAACGTAGTATCACCTATTGCCTCAGTAGCTCTAAGAAACCTGATCAATTTTAGGCCACCTATCTTGCATGAGAGTCTTATCTTATCACTCTTTGAAAAGGGCTTCATCTATAGCAATAGGATCCATATATTAAAGGCATAGAAGACTGTCACAGGAGCATCAACATTTTGGAATCAAACGGAAGAGAATTGACAAAAAGATAAGGGAAGATAAGGGTCAGATGAGTGGCATACATATTCAATAATTAGTGGCACATTATATGAGTACTGTCACGTTTCATTTTTTTATATTATTACTATGTGACTTTATAATAAGTTCTCTTAGTTATGAAATCTTCAAAACCTTTACCAATTGTGAAATCATTTTTCTTTAACCCAAAAATTATGAAAGTCTAATTCAAATATAGAATCGAAGAGATGACATTACAATGGATTCTTTCACGCAAACATTAAGCTCCCGTAGTGAGGAAGCACACAAAACTAAGAGATGAAAATTTTCACAATTAGACTATATCTTCTTGTATATTATAAATTATATTATACATTTGTTGAATCTGATACATGATACACTTATTTGGGATTTCCTGGTCATGGCCTCGTAATTTTTCTTTTCTGCTACTCATTTCATTAAAAGTTAAATATGAGGTGCGATTGAATTTTATTTGCCACTGCAAGTTTTATTTGTCTAGTAAAAAAACTTAGGTTATAAGAATTCATTAGCATTTTCATTTTATTGAAGAATTTTTCTTTTTTCTACCTATTTCATTGAAAGTGAAAGTTCAATATTAGATGCAGTTGAATTTTATTTTCCATTTCAAGTTTCAATTGTCTTGTAAAAAAAATTGGTTAAAATAATTTGATAACATTTTATTTTATTATGTGACTTTATAATAAGTTCTCTCAGTTATGAAATCTTCAAAACCGTGAGGCGGCCAACCTGTGGTTGTTGTTAAATCTTTACAGCCTTTCATTCAAAGATCAGTTGGTGGGTTACTGCTTTAATGAAGTACAAATTTGCAATAAAACCTTATTACTGAAATATATATATACACATTTCATTTTTTTTAAAAATACTTTTAGCCTTGCGTCGGAAGACTGACGTTTCATAAGCGTTGGAAGACTAACACTCTAAACGTCGAAAGAGCGACGATTATTTTTTAAAATATTTTTTTACAGTTTCGTCGGAAGAGCAACGGTTCCTAAGTGTCGGAAGAGCGATGTTTCCTAAGCATCGAAAGACTGACGCTTTCAACGTCGGAAGAGTGACATCTATTTTTTTAAATATTTTTACTGTTTTGTTGGAAAAGCGACGTCTCATAAATGTCGGAAGTGCGATGCCTTAAATGACGGAAGAAGAAATGTCAAAATTGCGACAGTTGTGTGGACAAATGATAAATGTCGGAAGACCGATGCTTTAGACGTCGGAAGAGGTAGTGTCGGAATTGTGACGAATGTCGGAAGACCGATGCTTTGGAGAACGTCGGAAGACCGACGCTTTGGAGAACGTCGAAAGACTGACGGATTGGAAAACTTTGGAAGAGCGATGGTTTGGAAAACGTCGGAAGAGAGACATTTGTTTGGAAACGTCGGAAAAAGTGTCGATCTTCCAACACTTTATTAAAGTGTCGGAATTGCGACGTAATGGATAACCACATTTTTCCCGGCCTCAAACTATGACTCTTGCGACGCCTATGTGTCGGAATAGCGACGAAGTGGCCGTCGGAAATTGGGGCACACAAAATCCCTTGACATGTGAACTCTTGCATTGAGGGAGTGGAGATGTAGGTGTGGGAGTCCTTAAGGTGACACATTACCTTGGATATGCATTTTCCTTAAGGAGACACATGACCTAGGAGATGCATTGGAGCTTAGGACCTTTGGAGGATTGTTGGACCTTGGGGAGTAGTGATCATGCCATGGAGGTCTTGCTTATTAATCACTGTCAACTTTGATGCTGACACATGTAACGTAAAGTATAGTGCTTCACATGGGTGGACCTACTTGTGTCTTGCAAGTTTGCTTCCAGTGGACTAGGTCCACTAAAGCCCCTTTACCTCTCATATAAAAAGAGGAAGGAGTGAGTTGTTATTATAGTCGATCATGCACTTGTGCATATTCCTTTCAAGCTTGGGTTAGGGATGTAAGAGCAGTGCTACTCTCTCTCTCTCTCGGTGACAATATATCTGAGTTGATGTATATGTTGGTGACAATATATCTGAGTTGTGCTTTGCTCTATCTTCCTTACAGGGATTCCTTGAAAGATAAACAAATTGGTGAGCATAACTAACTAATTTGAACTGTAGCAAAAAATATGATATGAATCTGCTATTAATTGAGGTTCTAATACCAATGATGTGAGCCAACCCGGAATTCTGCTATTATAACTGAAATTTGAAATCCAAAAATTCTGGAACTAGATCTGAAATATAAAAAATAAAGCAGACCAAAAAACCAAACAGCTACAAGTCGAGCGGTAGTCATGAAACTACGTAAGTCCTCCACTCGAATCTTGTATCTTTATCTGCATATGTTTTAGAGAGAAACCATCATTGTTTTTCTCTAGGGACTTTATTGGCTCAAAAACCTGTCAACGTTTACAGTCAAGCTCAACAATAGTGAAACAATCCATTCCCCAAAAACTTTTTGTTGTTGTTTGGAACTAGTTGCTCTTTTATGAAACAAATCTAACAATGTTTTCAATAACATTGTCAGATTATAGCTACTGAAAATATGTGACTATAGTCATGTTTCATGATAGTTTCCTACTTTCTTTAAGCAATAGGCACTTGTTTAGGAAACAACTGGATGGACAACAGTTAATGGAATTCTTTCTAGTTGCTCCAATTTGCTTGATGATAGGAAAGAGAAATGAAGCTTGGAAAGAACTTTAGAAGAGTTCCTTGACTAAATGGAGTTGTTGACCAATGCACATAGTGGATCAACACGTTGCAGTAGAAAAATCCAGAAGATTCCCTACAAATAGTGCACATAGTGGGTCATCATGTTGGATAAAATATAAATATTCTTGAAATAATAATAACATGAATTTTACATTAATGGACTTGGACATTATAGGTGGTTTACCGTTTGGTACTAGACCTTGTTTGGTTGTTTGAAAGACATTCTTCCTCAAAGTGTTGGATTAGTATGGAGCTTGGTGACTTCATGTTGTTGATGCATGAAGGGAGTTTGTGTGCTTGGAGTAGAGTTGGGTATTTCACCTTGACAAAAACATCCCAAAATCAACATGAGCACACAAAATCCCTTGACATGTGAACTCTTGGGTTGAGGGAGTGGATATGTAGGTGTGGGAGTCCTTAAAGTGACACATTACCTTGGATATGCATTGTCCTTAAGGAGACACATGACTGAGGAGATGCATTGGAGCTTAGGACCTTTGGAGGATTGTTGGCCTTGGGGAGTAGTGTTCATGACATGGAGGGCTTGCTTGTTAATCAGTGTCACCTTTGATGCTAACACATGTCATGTAGAGTAGAGTGCTTCACAAGGGTGGACCTAAATGTGTCTTTAAATTTTGCTTGTAGTGGACTAGGTCCACTTGTTATTGTAAAGCCCCTTTACCTCTCATATAAATAGAGGAAGGAGTGAGTTGTTATTATAGTCGATCATGCACTTGTGCATATTCCTTTTCATACTTGTGCATATTTTTTGTGTGATACTTGAATTTCATAAATCTTGATTGCTATTTCGTTATCTATATCAATATATAAGAACAGGTTCATGGATTGTTCATATTTCTCAAACTGTGGAGTTGTTCCTTTCCTGTTGCATGTTCTTTTATATTTTTATGCTGTGATTCAAATTTCTAGTTGTGCTTTCTAGTTATTCTCCTACATAGTACATGCTTTGATAGATTATATCAAAAGTCTTGCCAATACGATAACATTGATTGTTGTATGTGGACATTTTTGTTCAGGATGGTCCATTACAGAATCAAGATGAGGAGCTGGATCATGCAATTGCACTTTCCCTTACTAACCAAACTAGATGGTATATGATGGAAATTTCATTTTTTTACAGTTACTTTTAGTTTAATTATATCATTTAGCTCGATGCTTTTCATATATTCAACTAAACTTCTATTGCTTAACAAGACTTTGTCATTTCCATGTCTTAGTGAAACTGTTTATGGTTTGATACTCATACAACCTTTATCAAGTTACATGCACCCTCATTAGAAAAAACAAGAGAATTTTGCTCGCCATGACTATCTTTTTTTGTCATTGTTGACTTAAGAAAGTCTTTTAGCTAAGAAACTAGTTTCAAGGTTATGGCATAACTTTTCATATGAATTGAACAGAAGTTATATCCAAAATGTTAAATTGTAAACTACTTAACTGGTTTTAGGCTTTCCATTTAAAATCTACTTCAGTTTGAACTTTGAACGAGTTGTTCCATAGACTTGAATATTAAGATATTTTGGTGTAAGGATTAAAAATTAGCCCATAAGGCCTCTCAGTTATTCATTTATTTTATCTGAATATAACATTTACTATTAAATTAGAACCACTTGGCACAAATACGTCATAGATCAAGATCATACTTTGTAGAGTGTTGTAGAATAAAAATAGGAGCAAGGACACTGAAATCTTTCAGTTTTCCTGGTTCTTATTCCTTTAGTGTATCTTTGCACCTTTAGGGGCAATTGCTAGTTTAAAGTCTAATTCTTAGAAGGGTGGTAGCTCAATGGAAGAGCACCTGCTTGTAAAGAAGGAGGTTGGTGATTCGATTCCATCGTGCCTTGATATTCATAGGGAATGACGAAGATCAGTTTTTGGTGACGAACGCTTTTTTGACCATCACCAATTAGCTTATGGTGACATTTTTCGACTCTCACCAAAATATGAGTGGTGACAGTCAACGAATGCCACCATATATACGCATCAATAGTGAAGACCATTAAAGGTTTGTCACTATAAATCGTTGTTGTTGATATGAAATGGTGAGGGTCATTGTTTGTCATTATAGTCATTATTCATGACGGACCTTGATGTCACCAATGCGTTTATGGCGACGGTCAATGAACGTCGCCATATATATGCACCAATAGTGACGTCCATGAAAGGTCCATCACAAAAAATCGTTGTTGTTCATATGAAATGGTGATGGTCACTATCCGTCATTATAATCAATATTTGTGACGGACCTTGAATGTCACCACAACACATACTTTCAGTGATGCCACCTTTGGTGACACTCAGTTTTTTGGTGACGGAGGCTACTGTCTGTCACCATTGCTCATATGAAATGGTGACGGTCACTATCCGTCACTATAAATCATTATTGGTGACGGACCTTGAATGTCACCACAACACATATTTTCGGCGACGCCACCTTTGGTGACACTCAGTTTTTTGGTGACGGAGATTATTTTCCGTCACCATTGCTCATATGAAATGGTGACGGTCACTATCCGTCACTATAAATCATTATTGGTGACGGACCTTGAATGTCACCACAACACCTATACTTTCGGCGATGCCACCTTTGGTGACGTTCAGTTTTTGGTGATGAAGGCTCTTTTGACCCTCACAAATGAGCTTATGGTGACCATTTTCGCCCCTCATCAATGTGCTTTTTTCTTGTAGTGAATCAAAACAGCATCAAAAAACTGAATTTCTCTATTGAAAAAAACTCACAAATCTACATCCCATTCCATCTTAAACGTTGTTACAAAATACTCTCTATTCATTTCTCTCATTCTCCTATTTTTCACTACTTTTTCATTACCCATGATAGGAGAAAGCTTCTCCTATTTATACAAAATATGAGGAGTTATCTCATTAATGGGAGTCCATGAATCTCTCCCTCCACCTCTAGAGTTACAATCAAAATAGGAAATGCTAAGACACATGTCTTTCTAGAGTTTCAACACAACTAAGAAATGAGACACATATCCTCTTAGAGTTTCAATACAACAAGGAAATGAGACACATATCCTCTTGATCCCATAATCTTCTCCAACCAAATTCGAATTTAGTCTTAGAGTGCCACATAAGGGTCTTCTAGAAGTCTCCTTTTGACCTACACATGTCACAAAACTCATAACACATATAGATATATGAAACTATGTTAATTTTCTAGTTTCTAATCATAAATTCACTTTAAATACACAAAATAAATAACTTTGGAAGACAAGGATCCTAACCCATATATTTATGAAAATGGTTACTTGATGTAGGGTTTTCAGTCAGATGGCTATGAAATAAGAGCTAAATGATTATGACATAATGGAAATATGTATGAATATGGAAAACACTTTTGAGACTCAACATACACCCCAACTGAAGTTGTTGCATGTCCTCATGCAACTATTGTAATGATTCATTTGTCCATGAGTTGATCTTTTATGAGTTTTGACTCATATAGATTCGTTCCAAACTTTGCTTCTTGATATTTTCTTTTTGGAAAAGTATAATACATTTGATTGCAACATTTTTTTCTTTTTTTTTTAATGGTTGGTTCTTGTGTGACAACCAATTTTTTTTTTGAGCAATGGTTCTTGTGTAATAACGCTTTATTTTCTTTGTTGCATCAAAGTTCATGAAAACATTTAGATTCAATTAATTCATCAATGAATTGATCATTTGCAAAGCATATATTCTTTTGGATCATGTTGCCACAATAGTTGGTTGGGAAGTATATATGGGTGGAAATGAAATGAAAATGTGTGATAGTGTATGACATGTAGATATGAAATGATGTCCCTTCCCCCCCAACTAAAGATATGACAATGGGAAAAAGGGAGAGGAATTTTTCCAAAGTTACAATTTTAGCATTCTAATGAATTACAAGACTAAAAATTAGAAAACAACATACCTTCACTTACCTTAAATGTGGATGAGTTGTGTATGTGTGGTGGCTGCAAAATTCTAATCATATTCTTCTTCAAGTGGTTGAACAAGTGGAGTCATGGATAAAGAGATAAGATGACTTTTTATTGCTCCTACTAAAACTTGTTGAATCTGCTCCAAAATGCTGAAAATAATAGTCTTCATGTCTTCAAAACTCGTTGGCAGAATTCCTACTATGTGAAAAGATGTTCTGATGTCGAACATAATAGGAAATTGTTGACTTAGTGGCCATTAATGGATGCCACTAGTCAACACTAGAACTCTCACCATTGATGACAATGAGAGTCAAGATGCCCAATCACATCTTGCTAGGTACGAATGATTTTGTCGATGTCGAGTCACCTAGAAGATCTAACGAAAAAGGGACATTAATGTATTTCCATTGTTTTCCAGCATGAGAACTTTCCATTAAAGCATGCAAGCCTCAAGGTGTTTTAACAAAGAACTTAGACTCAAAGGACTATGGACTCAATAATTTGCATTGAAGCAGGGCTTATTTGCGGAATGAAAATGACAATAAATGGAAGATGAAAATGAAAGATGGTAATGGAGAGTAGAAATGGCAATGGGCAATAAGCATGTGAATGAGCCTCTTTCTTTTATTTGTGGGTTATGAATGGACAAAAAGAAATGGAAAGTGGATGTGAATGTAAATGGAAAATATGAAGTGAAATGAGGTGAATGGTTTATTATGAGGTATAGAGGTGATGGAGACAATAGTATCTGAAAGTTTTTCAAGTGTTTGGATCTGATTTTACATCAGCATATTTCCTCTTTGTTGCTGATCATCCTTTTATGAAACAAATTGGTCTCTTGGAGAGACACCATTCTTTTGTAGTCATTTCTCCTTCCTCTTGGAACCTGCAAAAAAAACTAATATTTCTTCTGCAATGGAATGTAAGATTATCAAATGAGAGAGGTGATCAATCTATCTAGTTATGATATTTACACACAAAACTAAGAATTTGTATTAATGAAACAAGTTCTCAAAGGAAAAATCAAAAGAATTTATACATGTTTTGGAATTAGTGCCTCAAGTTGAATGTTGCTTCTTTTCAGCAATTTATTTCATTATTTACCATTTCAAACTCTAATGATGGATTTCTCACTGTGTATATCATGTTGATATATTTCCAACGATACTTGAATCATCAAAATCTGATTTTGTATGAGAAAGTTACGCTGATTTGAACAATGAGGTTTTTTCTGTTGCGGAATTGGACTTTAGCTGCAGAATGTCGACGGTTTCTGTAGCTAATAATCTTGAATAAAAAGTTAGTCATTCATCTCTCATCATCAGTCCCAAATTAATGAATACCTTCAGAAAGGTGAGCAAATAACTTATTCATTTCAATGATTCAAAATTATTAAATTTTTTTTTTTAAAACTCAAAACATAATTGAAAAAAAAATGCAATTTTTTTTTTTTTTAATTTTAAATTCAAAACAAAATTGGAAACACATTTCTAACTTCTTTTTTCTTTTCTTTTTTTATTATTTATTTATTATTATTATTTTCTATATTTAAATTAAAAGCATACATTTGAAGAAATTTTCACTCTTGTAATTCATCTAAAAAATCAGCACGCGTTGCTTTCTAACAAATGAATTCCAGAGATGCATGAATTGTTTCGCACGAGTTGTCACATCCACAAAATCATCAAGCATCCTCCGGTCTTCAAAGTCTGCAATTCGAGCATGATCCACCACTAAGCTTTTTATTTGACGCCTTTCACATGGCAACACTCTTTCTCCACTGGCAAGCATTTTTAGTTTCTTACTCTCTTCATTATTAACACTTTCAATTGGATTATCAAGCTGACAATTATTCTTCATAGTAGGAGATTCCTAGAGGAGATAATCATCTTGCACTTGCTCACCATGATTTCTTCCTTCTGAGATTATCCTATCTGAATATTGGGTATGAAAATTATTCAACGAAGAGGGTTCTTTAGATGGAATGGCGCCAATTGGAAAATTTTCAGTGGAGGTCTGTTGTTGATTGGCTTCAATAGAATTTGTGTTCAACTTAGATTCTTCTTCCTGGAGATCAGGAAAGCCGGATCATGAAATCCCTCAAATAATTATCAAGAATTAAATTCAAAAATCGTTTTTTTTTTTCACGCAAACAGCGACACAAGGCTCTGAAGAACTGGAAAATTCTTACAAACCGCCACGAATTTCTTAAAACTATTTCTGGGCTATTAAATTGTCCATGTTCTGAGAAAAGCCCACGTCTCAGTTTTTCAAAATTCATTTCGGTTTGATCAGACAACGTGTTCCAAAATCACGTGTCAATAGTAGTTGCGTTTTTCTGGCAATGGAATACGACTTCTGGTTTGCTGATTGCCACATGCATCAATCATTTGAGTTCAATTCAAAACCAAAATTAGCTTCCTGAAGAACGGTCTCTCTAAATCATGGATATGTTAAATGATTATGACTTCATTTTCGCTGTAGTTCATGAGCAAATTTTTCGTTTCCCTTGGCTTTCCTCTCTGTTTGTTCAATTTCCTGGCCACTTCATCCCAAAACCCTTTGTGAAACTTGAAACGTAATGCATCTGTTGCAGAATTCACACCATCTAAACCACAATTCACAGCGTCTCTTACAAAAGAAGCAACAACAATTTCATCTTTCAAATCTCATTTCAACCTTTTAACACCAGACCCAGTTGCTAAACTTTCCAAACCAACTTCTTTTCTGATGCTTCCAGCATATGCATCGTGTGCCTCTTTGCCATCTTCTGAAAAACATTTATTATGAGACATCTTGCAAGCGTCTCCTCCACCATCTTGTTTAGGAGTTCTTTCACCCAACAAAATCCTTTCATTCCAGTTGCTCCTAACGCTAGTAAATTTCACTGCAAGAGACAAAGTTGACATGGACGGGCAAACCAACCATGTGGCCAGTCTATTTGCATAAGGAAAAAAAAAAATTCAAAGCCAAGCAAGGGTATATTGCAGTGTTGTTGTGTCTTCTGTACAGTCTCAACATTGGAGAAAACATATATCAGAATGGAAGTGACGTTCGCGAGGTTGCAGTTGCTGGTGTTTCGAGAGAGCAAAAGCAATTGCTACAGGTTTCGTAGGATGAATTTTGGAGCGGATTAATCAAAATGTTTGACAATTTCAATTAGTCATGATCAGCAGGGCTGGCTTGGAGGTATTGTTTTTGATTTGTTTGTTTTTTTTTTTTTTAATAAAACTACATATGTTATATTTTCAAAAATTAAAAATATACATATATATTTTACTAAACAAAATGATTTATTGATTTTTTTCATTTTTTTTAAAATGATTTGTTATTAAAATTATATATATTTTTTCAAAAATTTAAAAATATACATATATATTTTAGTAAACAAAACAATTAATTTTATTTTTTATTTGTTTTGTTAATAAAATAACATATGTTGTATTTTCAAAAATTAAAAATACACATATGTATTTTACTAAACAAAATAATTAATTTTTTTTTTTTTTGAATCAATTGAAATGATGAAGTTTATTTTGTCTCATTTTTTTTTCTTTTTCTTTTTTTTACAAAACAATTTTTTTTCTGATCCTCCATATTATACAAAATGTAGGAGGAGAGCATACTCAAGAATTATTAATTTTTTTTTACATAACAATCATTTTTCTGATCCTCCAGATCACACAAAGTGCAGGAGGAGAGCATACTCAAGAATTATTAATAATTATTTTTTTTAGATGTAAGAAATAAGGTCTCCTAATTACACTTCCCCGGCAACGGCGTCAAAATGTGTAGTCAATTTAGTATCCTGAATTGCTAACATAAATTATCAACCATGGCTAGTAAACTGATGAAGTGTGGTGCACTATATGTGCTTAAGTGACATCTTCCTTACTTCGTTGTATGTATTTTATTGATGTTTTGGGGGGTTTTGTCTTTTTAGTACTTATGATCAAAAGATGAAATCAAATCTATGTCAAAAAGAAAAGAAAATGAAACCTTAGACTCAAAACAGAGTGTAATTGTAAATTCTATCCCTAATTAAGAAAATTGTGAAAAACGGAACATTCTAATCCATGGATATCCTAGCTTGCGAATGAACATAAAATGTAACTCAACATAATACAACCAAATCTCTTTCATCTAATATTGATATGTTGGAAGAGTTTTTTTAAGAAAAACAATGATTGTAAGATAATGAGGATCTTTTAATCTAATTACAAAACAGAAAATGCTAATTAACTCAACATGATACAACCAATTCTCTTTCATCTAATATTGATATGTTGGAAGAGTGTTTTAAGAATAAGAATGATTGTAAGATAATGAGGATCTTTTAATCTAATTGCAAAACAGAAAATGTTAATTAACTCAACATAATAAAATCAAATCTCTTTCATCTAATATTGATATGTCGAAAGAACGTTTTAAGAAAAAGAATGATTGTAAGATAATGATGATCTTTTAATCTAATTGCAAAAAAGAAAATGTTAATTAACTCAACATAATACAACCAAATCTCTTTCATCTAATATTGATATGTTGAAAGGGCTTTTTAAGAAAAAGAATGATTGTAAGATAATGAGGATCTTTTAATATACTTGCAAAACAGAAAATGTTAATTAACTCAACATAATACAACCAAATCTCTTTCATCTAATATTGATATGTTGGAAGAGCTTTTAAGAAAAAGAATGGTTGTAAGATAATGAGAGTCTGCTAAACAAATAATGCAAGACATGAATTAAAAGCTACTTATCTAGAAAGCATGTAGAAGCCTCCTTGGATAGCAGGGGCCCTCTGCTACCAATTTGCTGAAATTCTTCAGCTCTTTAAAGTTGTAATCAAAACAACATCAAATAACTGAATTTCTCTATTGAAAAAAAACTCACAAATCCACATCTCATTCCATCTTAAACTTTGTTACAAAAGACTCTCTATTCATTTCTCTCATTTTCCTATTTTTCACTACTTTTTCATTACCCGTGATAGGAGAAAGTTTCTCCTATTTATACAAAATATGAGAAGTTATCTCATTAATGAGAGTCCATGAATCTCTCCCTCCATTTCTAGAGTTACAATCAAAATAGGAAATGATAATACACATGTATTTCTAGAGTTTCAACACAACTAAGAAATGAGACACATATCCTCTTAGAGTTTCAATACAACAAGGAAATGAGACACATATCCTCTTGATCTCATAATCTTCTCTAACCAAATTCGAATTTGGCCTTAGAGTGCCACATAAGGGTTTTCTAGAAGTGTCATTTTGACCAACACATGTCACAAAACTCATAACACATATATAGATATATGAAACTATGTTAATTTTCTAGTTTTTAATCATAAATTCACTTTAAATACATAGAATAAATAACTTTGGAAGACAAGGATCCTAAGCCATATATTTATGAAAATAGTTACTTGATGTAGGGTTTTTGGTCAGATAGCTATGAAATAAGAGCTAAATGGTTATGATATAATGGAAATATGTATGAATATGGAAAACACTTTTGAGACTCAACATACCACCCAACTGAAGTTGTTGCATGTCCTCATGCAACTATTGCAATGATTCATTTGTCCACGAGTTAATTTTTTATGAGTTTTGACTCATATAGATTCGTTCCAAACTTTGCTTCTTGATATTTTCTTTTTGGCAAAGTATAATACATTTGATTGCAACATTTTTTTTTTTTAATGGTTGGTTCTTGTGTGACAACCAATTTTTGTTTTGAGCAATGGTTCTTGTGTAACAATGCTTTATTTTCTTTGTTGTATCAAAATTCATGAAAACATTTAGACTCAATTACTTCATCAATGAATTGATCATTTGCAAGACATATATTCTTTTGGATCATGTTGCAACAATAGTTGGTTGGGAAGTATATGTGGGTGGAAATGAAATGAAAATGTGTGATAGTGTATGACATGTGGATATGAAATGATGTCCCTTCCCCCCCAACTAAAGATATGACAATGGGAAAAAGGGAGTGAGAAATTTTTCCAAAATTACAATTTTAGCATTCTAATTAATTACATGACCAAAAATTAGAAAACAACATACCTTCACTTACCTTAAATGTGGATGAGTTGTGTATGTGTGGTGGCTGCAAAATTCTAATCATATTCTTCTTCAACTAGCTGAACAAGAGGAGTCATGGATAAAGAGATAAGATGACTTTTTATTGCTCCTACTAAAGCTTGCTGAATCTGCTCCAAAAAGCTGAAAATAATAGTCTTCATGTCTTCAAAACTCATTGGCACAATTCCTACTATTTGAAAAGATGTTCTGATGTCGAACATAATAGGAAATTTTTGACTTAGTGGCCATTAATGGATGACACTAGTCAACCCGAGAACTCTCACCATTGATGACAATGAGAGTCAAGATGCCCAAACACATCTTGCTAGGTACGAATGATTTTGCCGATGTCGAGTCACCTAGAAGATCTAACGAACAAGGGAAATTAATGTATTCCTATTGTTTGTCAGCATGAGAACTTGTCATTAAAGCATGCAAGCCTCAAGGTGTTTTTACAAAGAACTTAGACTCAAAGGACTATGGACTCAATAATTTGAATTGAAACATGGCTTATTTGCGGAATGAAAATGACAAGAAATGGAAGATTAAAATGGAAGATGGAAATGGAGAGTAGAGATGTCAATGGGCAATAAACATGTGAATGAGCCTCTTGCTTTTATTTGTGGGTTATGAATGGACAAAAAGAAATGGAAAGTGGATGTGAATGTAAATGAAAAATATTAAGTGAAATGAGGTGAATGGTTTATTATGAGGTATGGATGTGATGGAAACAATAGTATCTGAAAGTTTTTCAAGTGTTTGGATCTGATTTTGCATCAGCATATTTCCTCTTTGTTGCTGATCATCCTCTTATGAAACAAGTTGGTCTCTTGGAGAGACACCATTCTTTTGTAGTCATTTGTCCTTCCTCTTGGAACTTGCAAAAAAAGTAATATTTCTTCTGCAATGGAATGTAAGATTATCAAAGGAGAGAGATGATCAATCTCTCTAGTTATGATATTTACACACAAAACTAAGAATTTGTATTAATGAAACAACTTCTCAATGGAAAAATCAAAAGAATTTATACCTATTTTAGAATTAGTGTCTCAAGTTGAATGTTGCTTCTTCTCAGCAATTTATTTCATTATTTACCACTTCAAACTCTAATGATGGATTTCTCACTGTGTAGATCTTGTTGAGACATTTCCAACGATACTTAAATCATCAAAATCTGATTTTGTATGAGAAAGTTAGGCTGATTTGAACAATGAGGTTTTTTCTGCTGCGGAATTGGACTTTAGCTGGAGAATGTCGACAGTTTCTATAGCTAAAAATCTTGAATAAAAAGTTAGTCATTCATCTTTCATCATCAGTCCAAAATTAATCAATACATTCAGAAAAGTGAACAAATAACTTATCTATTTCATTGATTCAAAATTATTATTATTATTATTATTTTAATCAAAATAAAATTGAAAAAAAAAATGCAATTTTTTTTTTTTTTTTAATTCAAAACAAAATTGGAAATGCAATTCTAACTTCTTTTTTCTTTTTCTTTTTTTCTTTTTATTTATTTATTTTTTATTATTATTATTATTTATTTAAATTAAAAGCATACATTTGAAGAAATTTTCACTCTTGTAATTCATCTAAAAAATTAGCACGCGTTGCTTTCTAACAAATGAATTCCAGAGATGCATGAGTTGTTTCGTATGAGTTTTCACATCCACAAAATCATCAAGCATCCTCCGGTGTTCAAAGTCTGCAATTCGAGCATGATCCACCACTAAGCTCTTTATTTGACGCCTTTCACATGGCAACACTCTTTCTCCACTGGCAAGCATTTTTAGTTTCTTACTCTCTTCATTATTAACACTTTCAATTGGATTATCAAGCTGGATATTATCCTTCATAGTAGGAGATTCCTACAGGAGATAATTATCTTGCACATGCTCACCACGATTTCGTCCTTCTGAGATTATCCTATCTGAATATTGGGTATGAAAAATATTCAACGAAGAGGGTTTTTTAGATGGAATGGTGCCAATTGGAAAAATTTTAGTGGAGGTATGTTGTTGATTGGCTTCAATAGAATTTGTGTTCAACTTAGATTCTTCTTCCTGGAGATCAGGAAAGCCGGATCATGAAATTCCTCAACTAATTACCAAGAATTAAATTCAAAAACCGTTTTTTTTCACGTATACAGCGACACAGGACTCTGAAGAACCGGAAAATTCTCCCAAACCTCCACGAATTTCTTAAAACGATTTCTGGGTTATTAAATTGCCCATGTTCTGAGAAAAACCCACGTCTCAGTTTTTCAAAATTCATTTCGGTTTGATCAGAAAAAGTGTTTTAAAATCACATGTCAATAGTAGTTGCGTTTTTCTAGCAATGGAATACGACTTCTGGTTTGTTGATTGCCACATGCATCAATCATTTGAGTTCAATTCAAAACCAAACTTAGCTTCCTGAAGAACGGTCTCTCTAAATCATGGATTTGTTAAATGATTATGACTTCAGTTTTGCTGTAATTCCTGAGCAAATTTTTCGTTTCCCTTGGCTTTCCTCTTTGCATGTTCAATTTCCTGGCCACTTCATCCCAAAACCCTTTGTGAAACTTGAAACGTAAAATCTGTTGCAGAATTCACACCATCTAAACCACAATTCACAGCGTCTCTTACAAAAGAAGCAACAACAATTTCATCTTTCAAATCTCATTTCAACCTTTTAACACGAGACCCGGTTGCTAAACTTTCCAAACCAACCTCTTTTCTGATGCTTCCAGCATATGCATCGTGTGCCTCTTTGCCGTCTTCTGAAAAACATTTATTATGAGACATCATGCAAGCGTCTCCTCCACCATCTTGTTTGGGAGTTCTTTCACCCAGAAAAATCATTTCATTCTAGTTGCTCCTAACGCTAGTAAATTTCACTGCAAGAGACAAAGTTGACATGGACAGGCAAACCAACCATGTGGCCAGTCTATTTGCGGAGAAAAAAAAAATTCAAAGCCAAGCAAGGGTACATTGCAGTGCTGTTGTGTCTTCTGTACAGTCTCAGCATTGGAGAAAACATATATCAGAATGGAAGTGACGTTCGTGAGGTTACAGTCGCTGGTGTTGAGAGAGAACAAAGGCAATTGCTACAGGTTTCGTAGAATAACTTTTGGAGCTGATTAATTAAAATGTTTAACAGTTTCAATTAGTCATGATCAATAGGGCTGACTTGGATGTTTTGTTTTTTATTTTTTTAATAAAACTACATATGTTATATTTTCAAAAATTAAAAATATACATATATATTTTACTAAACAAAATGATTTATTGATTTTTTTCATTTTTTTTTTAAATGATTTGTTATTAAAATTATATATATATTTTCGAAAATTTAAAAATATACATATATATTTTAGTAAACAAAACAATTATAATTTTTTTTATTTTTTATTTTTTATTTGTTTTGTTATTAAAATGACATATGTTGTATTTTCAAAAATTAAAAATATACATATGTATTTTACTAAACAAAATAATTAAAAAAAAAATTATTTATTTATTTTTATTTTTTTTATTGAATCAATTGAAATGATGAAGATTATTTTGTCTCCTTTTTTATTTTCTTTTTTCTTTTTTTTTACATGACAATTCTTTTCTGATCCTCTAGATCATACAAAATGCAGGAGCAGAGCATACTCAAGAATTATTAATTTTTTTTTTTACATAACAATCATTTTTCTGATTCTCCAGATCACACAAAGTGCAGGAGGAGAGCATACTCAAGAATTATTAATAATTATTTTTTTTAGATGTAAGAAATAAGGTCTCCTAATTACACTTCCTCGGCAACGACGCCAAAATGGGTAGTCAATTTAGTGTCCTAAATTGTTAACATAAATTATCAACCATGGCTAGTAAACTGATGAAGTGTGGTGCACTATATGTGCTTAAGTGACATATTCCTTACTCCGTTGTATGTATTTTATTAATGTTTTTGGGGGTTTTGTCTTTTTAGTACTTATGCTCAAAAGATGAAATCAAATCTATGTCAAAAAGAAAAGAAAATGAAACCTTAAACTCAAAACAGAGTGTAATTGTAAATTCTATCCCTAATTAAGAAAATTGTGAAAAACAGAACATTCTAATCCACGGATATTCTAGCTTGCGAATGAACATGAAATGTAACTCAACATAATACAATCAAATCTCTTTCATCTAATATTGATATGTTGGAAGAGCGTTTTAAGAAAAAGAATGATTGTAAGATAATAAGGATCTTTTAATCTAATTGCAAAACAGAAAATGCTAATTAACTCAACATGATACAACCAAATCTCTTTCATCTAATATTGATATGTTGGAAGAGCGTTTTAAGAAAAAGAATGATTGTAAGATAATGAGGATCTTTTAATCTAATTGCAAAACATAAAATTCTAATTAACTCAACATAATACAACCAAATCTCTTTCATCTAATATTGATATGTTGGAAGAGCTTTTTAAGAAAAATAATGATTATAAGATAATGAGGATCTTTTAATCTAATTGCAAAACAAAAAATGCTAATTAACTTAACATAATACAACCAAATCTCTTTCATCTAATATTGATATGTTGGAAGAGCTTTTAAGAAAAAGAATGGTTGTAAGATAATGAGGGTCTGTTAGTTAAACAAATAATGCAAGATATGCATTAAACGCTACTTATCTAGAAAGGATGTAGAAGCCTCCTTGGATAGCAGGGGCCCTCTACTACCAATTTAGTGAAATCCTTCAGTTTCTTAAAGTTGTAATCAAAACAACATCAAAGAACTGAATTTCTCTATTGAAAAAAACTCACAAATTTACATCTCATTCCATCTTAAACTTTGTTACAAAATACTATCTATTTTTTTCTCTCCTTCTCCTATTTTTCACTACTTTTTCATTACCCATGATAGGAGAAAGCTTATCTTATTTATACAAAATATGAGGAGTTATCTCATTAATGGGAGTCCATGAATCTCTCCCTCCATCTCTAGAGTTACAATCAAAATAGAAAATGATAAGACATGTCTTTCTAGAGTTTCAACACAACTAAGAAATGAGACACATATCCTCTTAGAGTTTCAATACAACAAGGAAATGAGACACATATCCTCTTGATCTCATAATCTTCTCCAACCAAATTCGAATTTGGCCTTAGAGTGCCACATAAGAGTCTTTTAGAAGTCTCATTTTGACCAACACATGTCACAAAACTCATAACACATATATAGATATATGAAACTATGTTAATTTTCTAGTTTCTAATCATAAATTCACTTTAAATACATAAAATAAAACTTTGGAAGATAAGAATCCTAACCCATATATTTATGAAAATGATTACTTGATGTAGTGTTTTCGGTCAAATGGCTATGAAATAAGAGCTAAATGGTTATGACATAATGTAAATATGTATGAATATGGAAAACACTTTTGAGACTCAACATACCCCCCAACTGAAGTTTTTGCATGTCATCATGCAACTATTGCAATTATTCATTTGTCTATGAGTTGATCTTTTATGAGTTTTGACTCATATAGATTCGTTCCAAACTTTGATTCTTGATATTTTCTTTTTGGCAAAGTATAATACATTTGATTGCAACATTTTTTTTTTTAATGGTTGGTTCTTGTGTGACAACAATTTTTTTTTTTTAGCAATGGTTCTTATGTAACAATGTTTTATTTTCTTTGTTGCATCAAAGTTCATGAAAACATTTAGATTCAATTACTTCATCAATGAATTGATCATTTGCAAAGCATATATTCTTTTGGATCATGTTGCAACAATAGTTGGTTGTGAAGTATATGTGGGTGGAAATGAAATGAAAATGTGTGATAGTATATTATATGTGGATATGAAATGATGTCCCTTCCCCCCCAACTAAAGATATGACAATGGGAAAAAGGGAGTGAGGAATTTTTCCAAAGTTACAATTTTAGAATTATAATGAATTACATGACTAAAAATTAGAAAACAACATACTTTCACTTACTTTAAATGTAGATGAGTTGTGTATGTGTGGTGGCTGCAAAATTCTAATCATATTCTTCTTCGAGTGGCTGAACAAGAGGAGTCATAGATAAAAAGATAAGATGACTTTTTATTGCTCCTACTAAAACTTGTTGAATCTGCTCCAAAATGCTGAAAATAATAGTCTTCATGTCTTCAAAACTCATTGGCATAATTTCTACTATGTGAAAAGATGTTCTGATGTCGAACATAGTAGGAAATTATTGACTTAGTGGCCATTAATGGATGCCACTAATCAACACAAGAACTCTCACCATTGATGACAATGAGAGTCAAGATCCCAAACACATCTCGCCAGGCACGAATGATTTTTCCGATGTCGAGTCACCTAGAAGATCTGACGAAAAAGGGAAATTAATGTATTCCCATTGTTTGTCAGCATGAGAACTTGCCATTAAGGCATGCAAGTCTCAAGGTGTTTTTACAAAGAACTTAGACTCAAAGGACTATGGACTCAATATTTTGCATTGAAGCAGGGCTTATTTGCAGAATGAAAATGACAAGAAATGGAAAATGAAAATGGAAGATGGCAATGGAGAGTAGAAATGGAAATGGGCAATAAGCATGTGAATGAGCCTCTTTCTTTTATTTGTGGGTTATGAATGGACAAAAAGAAATGGAAAGTGGATGTGAATATAAATGGAAAATATGAAGTGAAATGAAGTTAATGGTTTATTATGAGATATGGATGTGATGGAGACAATAATATCTGAAAGTTTTTCAAGTGTTTGGATCTGATTTTGCATCAACATATTTCCTCTTTGTTGTTGATCATCCTCTTATGAAACAAATTGGTCTCTTGGAGAGACACCATTCTTTTGTAGTCATTTCTCCTTCCTCTTGGAACCTGCAAAAAAACTAATACTTCTTCTGCAATGGAATGTAAGATTATCAAATGAGAGAGGTGATCAATCTCTCTAGTTATGATATTTACACATAAAACTAAGAATTTGTATTAATGAAACAAGTTCTCAAAGGAAAAATCAAAAGAATTTATACATGTTTTGGAATTAGTGCCACAAGTTGAATGTTGCTTCTTTTCAGGAATTTATTTCATTATTTACTATTTCAAACTCTAATGATGGATTTCTCATTGTGTAGATCTTGTTGAGATATTTTCAACGATACTTGAATCATCAAAATCTGATTTTGTATGAGAAAGTTAGGCTGATTTGAACAATGAGGTTTTTTCTGCTGCGGAATTGGAGAACAGCTGCGGAATTGGACTTTAGCTGCAGAATGTCGATGGTTTCTGTAGCTAAAAATCTTGAATAAAAAGTTAGACATTCATCTTTCATCACCAGTCCAAAATTAATCAATACCTTCAGAAAGGTGAGCAAATAACTTATTCATTTCATTGATTCAAAATTATTAATTTTTTTTTTTTAATCAAAACAAAATTGAAAAAAAAAATGCAATTTTTTTTTTTTAAATTCAAAACAAAATTGAAAATGCAATTTTAACTGCTTCTTTTTTCTTTCTTTCTTTTTTTTCTTTTTTTTTTTTAAATTTATTATTATTATTATTTTTTATTTAAATTAAAAGCATACATTTGAGGAAATTTTCACTCTTGTAATTCATCTAAAAAATCAGCACGCGTTGCTTTCTAACAAATGAATTCCAGAGATGCATGAGTTGTTTCTCATGAGTTGTCACATCCACAAAATCATCAAGCATCCTTCGGTCTTCAAAGTCTGCAATTCGAGCATGATCCACCACTAAGCTCTTTATTTGACGCCTTTCACATGGAAACACTCTTTCTCCACCGGCAAGCATTTTTAGTTTCTTACTCTCTTCATTATTAACACTTTCAATTGGATTATCAAGCTGGCAATTATCCTTCATAGTAGGAGATTCCTACAGGAGATAATCATCTTGCACTTGCTCACCACGATTTCATCCTTCTGAGATTATCCTATCTGAATATTAGGTATGAAAAATATTCAACGAAGAGGGTTCTTTAGATGGAATAGTGCCAATTGGAAAATTTTTAGTGGAGGTCTGTTGTTGATTGGCTTCAATAGAATTTGTGTTCAACTTAGATTCTTCTTCCTGGAGATCAGGAATGCTGGATCATGAAATCCCTCAACTAATTACCAAGAATTAAATTCAAAAACCGTTTTTTTTTTCACACAGACAGCGACACAGGGCTCTGAAGAACCAGAAAATTCTCCCAAACCGCCACGAATTTCTTAAAACAATTTATGGGTTATTAAATTTCCCATGTTCTGAGAAAAACCCACGTCTCAGGTTTTCAAAATTCATTTCGGTTTGATCAGAAAACGTGTTTCAAAATCACGTGTCAATATCAGTTGCATTTTTCTAGCAATGGAATACGACTTCTGGTTTGCTGATTGCCACATGCATCAATCATTTGAGTTCAATTCAAACCAAACTTAGCTTCCTGAAGAACGGTCTCTCTAAATCATGGATTTGTTAAATGATTATGACTTCAATTTTGTTGTAGTTCCTGAGCAAATTTTTTACTTCCCTTGGCTTTCCTCTCTGTTTGTTCAATTTCCTGGCCACTTCATCCCAAAACCCTTTGTGAAACTTGAAACGTAATGCATCTGTTGCAGAATTCACACCATCTAAACCACAATTCACAGCGTCTCTTACAAAAGAAGCAACAACAATTTCATCTTTCAAATCTCATTTCAACCTTTTAACACCAGACCCGATTGCTAAACTTTCCAAACCAACTTCTTTTCTGATGCTTCTAGCATATGCATCGTGTGCCTCTTTGCCATCTTCTGAAACACATTTATTATGAGACATCATGCAAGCGTCTCCTCCACCATCTTGTTTGGGAGTTCTTTCACCCAGCAAAATCCTTTCATTCTAGTTGCTCCTAACGCTAGTAAATTTCACTGCAAGAGACAAAGTTGACATGGACGGGCAAGCCAACCATGTGGCCAGTCTATCTGCGAAGAAAAAAAAAATTTCAAAGCCAAGCAAGGGTATATTGCAGTGTTGTTGTGTCTTCTGTAAAGTCTCAGCATTGGAGAAAACATATATCAGAATGGAAGTGACGTTCGTGAGGTTGTAGTTGCTGGTGTTGAGAGAGAACAAGGCAATTGCTACAGGTTTTGTAGGATGACTTTTGGAGCGGATTAATCAAAATGTTTGACAGTTTCAATTAGTCATGATCAGCAGGACTGGCTTGGATGTTTTGTTTTTGATTTTTTTTTTTTTTTTTAATAAAACTACATATGTTATATTTTCAAAAACTAAAAATATACATATATATTTTACTAAACAAAATGATTTATTGATTTTTTTTTTTTTAATTGATTTGTTATTAAAATTATATATATTTTCAAAATTTAAAAATATACATATATATTTTAGTAAACAAAACAATTAAATTAATTTTTTTTTTAATTTGTTTTGTTAATAAAATGACATATGTTGTATTTTCAAAAATTAAAAATATACATATGTATTTTACTAAACAAAATAATTTTTTTATTTTTTTTAATTATTATTTTTTTATTGAATCAATTGAAATGATGAAGTTTATTTTGGCTCATTTTTTTTTCTTTTTTTTTTTTACATAACAATTCTTTTTCTAATCCTCCAGATCATACAAAATGCAGGAGGAGAGCATACTCAAGAATTATTATTATTTTTTTTACATAACAATCATTTTTCTGATCCTCCAGATCACACAAAGTGCAGGAGGAGAGCATACTCAAGAATTATTAATAATTTTTTTTAAATGTAAGAAATAAGGTCTCCTAATTAGACTTCCCGGGCAACGGCCCCAAAATGTGTAGTCAATTTAGTGTCTTAAATTGCTAACATAAATTATCAACCAGGGATAGTAAACTGATGAAGTGTGGTGCACTATATGTGCTTAAGTGACCTCTTCCTTACTTCGCTGTATGTATTTTATTGATGTTTTTGGGGGTATTGTCTTTTTAGTACTTATGCTCAAAAGATGAAATCAAATCTATGTCAAAAAGAAAAGAAAATGAAACCTTAGACTCAAAACAGAGTGTAATTGTAAATTCTATCCCTAATTAAGAAAATGGTGAAAAACAGAACATTCTAATCCATGGATATCCTAACTTGTGAATGAACATGAAATGTAACTCAACATAATACAACCAAATCTCTTTCATCTAATATTAATATGTTGGAAGAGTTTTTTAAGAAAAATAATGATTGTAAGATAATGAAGATCTTTTAATCTAATTACAAAACAGAAAATGCTAATTAACTCAACATGATACAACCAAATCTCTTTCATCTAATATTGATATGTTAGAAAAGCGTTTTAAGAAAAAGAATGATTGTAAGATAATGAGGATCTTTTAATCTAATTGGAAAACAGAAAATGCTAATTAATTCAACATAATACAACCAAATCTCTTTCATCTAATATTGATATGTTAGAAGAGCGTTTTATGAAAAAAGAATGATTGTAAGATAATGAGGATCTTTTAATCTAATTGCAAAACAGAAAATGCTAATTAACTCAACATAATACAACCAAATCTCTTTCATCTAATATTGATATGTTAGAAGAGCTTTTTAAGAAAAAGAATGATTGTAAGATAATGATGATCTTTTAATATAATTGCAAAACAGAAAATGTTAATTAACTCAACATAATATAACAAAATCTCTTTCATCTAATAATGATATGTTGGAAGAACTTTTAAGAAAAAGAATGGTTGTAAGATAATGAGGGTCTGTTAGTTAAACAAATAATGCAAGACATGAATTAAAAGCTACTTATCTAGAAAGCATGTAGAAGCCTCCTTGAATAGCAGGGGCCCTCTACTACCAATTTGGTGAAATCCTTCAGCTCCTTAAAGTTGTAATCAAAACAGCATTAAAGAACTGAATTTCTCTATTGAAAAAAACTCACAGATCTACATCTAATTCCATCTTAAACTTTGTTACAAAAGAGTCTCTATTCCTTTCTCTCTTTCTCCTATTTTTCACTACTTTTTCATTATCCATGATAGGAGAAAGCTTCTCCTATTTATACAAAATATGAGGAGTTATCTCATTAATGGGAGTCCATCAATTTCTCCCTCCATCTCTAGAATTACAATGAAAATAGGAAATGAGAAGACACATGTCTTTCTAGAGTTTAAACACAACTAAGAAATGAGACACATATCCTCTTAGAGTTTCAATACAACAAGGAAATGAGACACATATCCTTTTGATCTCATAATCTTCTCCAACCAAATTTAAATTTGGCCTTAGAGTGTCACATAAGGGTCTTCTAGAAGTCTCCTTTTGACCAACTGTTGAGGAGGTAAATCCCCTCTGCGGACAGAGGCGATCCCTACTAGCCCAGCAGGGGTCTAGCAACAAACAAACAATGCTATGACGCAAGCTCCTAGTTACGAATGAAAGACTTGGAATAGAAGCCTACCTGGATTCCAACGCTATGACCTGAAGAAGAAGTGTCCCCGTCCTTCAGCCCTGGCAGATCACAATCCTTCCACGATCTCCGCGGATGAACACCTGCACATAGAAGAAACGAACATATACAAGCATAGAAACCAGCATGCGTAACTAAACATCGGTCAGAAAAGATATTACTCGCATTAACATAATGGAAAACGGAGTGGAACCATAATCATAGTCATCTATTAAATAATAAACGAAAAGAAGTTACAACCAAGTTCTGACGTCGCAGCCTCCTTCGAACGGGTCTCCGGTCGTCCACGTCTCGCAAAGACCGCCAAGGAAAGGGAAAACATCTCCAGAGTCTCGTAACAATGGTCTCCTTACTTGAATGGGCCTTAAGGGAAAGAAGGGATTCTTTACAGCACAAAGGCACTTGGGAATAGGGAGATGCAAAGCTTCAGCACTTCAATACTAGCTTGCCATGGATCTGAGCAGGCTTTTATAGATGGGGAAGGAGGGAGTTGGGATCCCTATTATTATGGGATTGGCCCTATCAACAAGGAAGGTTCCATGGAAGGTGGAAAAACCACTTCCCTTCCATAGAACTCCCGCAGCCAAACCTCCCAACTCAAGATAGGCAATGGTTGTGAGTTTGTTTGAACTCAACTTCCGCCATCCATATTTAAAAAACACTCCCTAAAATGGGTGGCGCGATTGCTGCTCTATGACAGAGCGCCAAGTGGCGCGACCTCTTTACAGGATTTCCCTGATTGGCGCGAGCACTGAACTGTCTACCCGCGCCAATGCAAAAAGAGCTGTTTTTTATGAGTTTTGCAAGGAGATGTCTCAAGGGAAAATAAAGCTCATGTTCAGAGGGATGCATTGATGATATTTTCAAGGCATGACAATGTTCACAGGTCACGGGATGGGTCCTCCATTGTGCGGGATGGGGAATGGTAAGGACGGTGACAAATTACTGTGTAACAGATGCCCCCTAAAGTATGAGGCCCGAGAGTGAGAGGGGTGAAATGCTTTACGAGATCATGTGCAACCGAAGGCCCGCCGTCGGAAAACCTGCACAGAAAGATACAACTGATATCTCAAGTACATGATGTATATATATGGTATGGACGCAGCCATCCGAAACAGAGTATGCTATAATCCGGATCTAGGGTATGGGCGCAGCCATCCAACTAAGATCAAATAAATAGACTCAGTTATGGTCGCAGCCATCCAATCAGTGAGTCATGTACATAATGATAATAATCCACAATCGCAGCCTGGATTACAACAGACACAATCCAGGGTCTTGCGCTCCATCTTGACCCAAACAAGTACAAGTTCGAGCATGTGAATGTGTGAGCTGATGTCGAACATGCAAGAACATCGTCTGATTACCAGCCAATGATGAAAGTCGTTAACAGACGCGAGAGAAACCACCAATAATGACAATGGTCCTCAAGGTACTACAGGTACAATCTACGGCGTGTGAATAAATGAGCTGACATCGAACACCCGCAGAATCATTCGATCGGAAGTCAATGATGTAAACTTCACGTCAAATGCGACGAACCTGCCATTGAGGCATGCAGGCTCCAAGGTACCATCAGGAGTCTCTAGACCAACTTTCTGGATAATGAGTTGAAGTCGACAGGAAGTGACCTTGATCGAAGGTGGGCCATAATGATTCCCACATCAACGACACGAGACAGAGGAACATAATGTTTGTTGTGAATCAGGACCATATGAGAAACAGAGGAAGGTTGATATTTGCAGAGGCCAACTTCTCTTGAACATATGAACGGCACGACAATGGACTTGGCAGTATTTGACATCAACGGATCAAAGGTCATGGCGACGAGGCAGTGAACAGATGAGAGGTCAAAAGAGATTACCCAAACCCATGGAAGCAAAGTGAAGCAGCGAGCTGAGATGTCCCCAACCCGACACGAATGCAGACAAGTGCCATGTTCAAGAGCGACATACTGCCGACGACAACGACGATGGTTCCATTTTTCCCCCACCATTTCTCGCGAGTACCCCAATTATTTTTGATAACAAGCTTGAAGGGGATAGCATATGCTTGTGATATAAGTCTGCCCTTCGGGCGAATCCATCCTAGTGCATTTAACGAGTCCTAGGAAGGAGAAACTCGGAGAACGTCATTTCGACGGAATCCAATGTCATCAGGGTTTAACGAGTCCGACAAAGGAAGAACTCGGCGTCTTTTCATGTTTAGAGAGTTTGAAAAGACAGCGGAAAAGAAAACTCCACAGGTCCCTTTTCGTAAATAGTTTCCCAGATCCGAAAAGGTAGAAAACAATATCCGGGAAAACCTCCTAGTCGCGATAGGCTAGGGTATTCCTTTTCGTAATCGATCCAGCCCAGCCCGAAAAAGGGTTAAACTTATACTGGGTGAATGTCGATTCGTGTCCATTTTAACGAGATCGAAACGACAAGGGCCTCGGTAATCTTTTCATATTTAGAGAGTCAGAAAAGAGCTGAAAGATGACTCCAGAGTGACTTTTTCGTGTATTTACCGAGTCCGAAAAAGTATAAAATACAACTCGTCTCCATCATTTAAGTCGCAAAAACCTGTCGCTGCACATACCAAGCAAGCGTAAAATCCATTTTCGACATAACATATGCAAATATATGATAAAAATAACTTTTTAAAGCTCATTTAACGTCGAAAAGTTATAAATATGTCTAATTGGTAAAAAATGAAATTACTTTTTACTATTTACCTTGTGGAAAGCAACAGTGGTCCATTTGGAGCAGAATATTCCGTCGGTGATTGTGACCAATCCAGGCAACCATTCAGCTTCTCGTCTGTCACAGGTAAGAGGCGCTCCTTTGCTCTTCCTTTCCATACATTTTTTAATGATTTCCCTTTAGAAATTGACTCTGTGTGGCCACTTTTAAAATTTTAGGGCCGGGCCCATTGGCGCGGGTATCGGGCACGGACCCGCGCCACTGGGCTCTTTTTATTAAAGGGCCCGCGCCACCTGGCGCGACTGTTAGCAAAACAGCCGCGCCAGCGGCCGAACCCAAAATTTCGCCTAAAATTCCGGTATTTAAACCAAATTTCTTGAAATTTGAAGCTCACCAAAGATCTAATCAGGGGTTTTTGTCCATATGAATGCAGATAACCACTCAAAATGGCAATCGAATGGAAGGAACGAGAACACGGAGATGAGGATGAAGAGGCCATGCAAAGCCAAGCTTGTATGAATGCTCTTAGAGACTGTGGCTTAAAAAAGTTCTTCCTCACGCCATGTTTACGAGCTCAGCCCGAGCTCCTCCAATATCTAATCAGCATCTGGGATGAAAATGAACAAGTGTTCAAGCTACGAGACCAGGTGTTAGAGTTGGAGGTCACTGACATTTATTTCATTACTGGATTGTCCCGTAGAGGTCCGATTCCTGTACTGACTAGAAGCAGACCATCTGGGGAAAAGATGGAAGAAGTAATGGCACGGGTGTGCCGAGGGGCACAAACAGGATCAGGAAGTAAGAAGGTATACATCTCCACCATCCCTGATCTAGCACTGAGAGTAGTACTCCATACCATTACGCGGGCTGCTGGATCGCAGGCACCGCATGAGGCTACAAAGACTCAACTCTTACTGGCCTCAGAATGCATGGGTCCTCGACTGTATGATTGGGCAACAGCTGTAACGATCAACATGAAAAGGCAGCTCACCAAGTGCAAACAGGGGAAACTAAAACAGTTCGGCTATGGTTCCATCTTGGTATCGTTCATTCTGGAACGCATACCAACCTTCCAGGGCCAAGAGGCCCATGTGGCGAGTCCGATACCACGAGAGCCGAGAATGGCTCGCTGGGCAGCACTGATGCCCAGAACTGGAGGTGGCCAACAGATGTCCTGGAGGCCAGAGTTCTTTAGGTGGCTACGGCGCCAGCTAATCGTCGTGGAAGATTGGCCCTACTCGGGAACTGACTTTACAGGGGACCCAGATCTCCCACTACCAGAAGGAGACGACTGGGATGAAGAGCTGGGTAAGACCTCACATTTTTGATTTTATGTTTATATGTTTTTTTTTTGTAAACACACATTCGTCTTAACACAATTATATATGCATGCAGATGTAGGTCCTGAGAGACCAGCCGGGATGTCTCCAATCTCCCGGAGGACGCAACTCGCCCCTGAGATCCAGGGGGAAGGCACCGGAGGAGAGGCACTGGTCCAGAACCTCGAGGGGATTGCCCATGGGATCCCAGACTATGCCCGGCTATCAGACGTACCGATGGAGTACCAACGCCATACGGTGGGAGTCCCGAATCGGATCCACCGAATCTTGAGGCGCCTAGTGCGTGCAGTGACGTGCTATCATGAGCACCATGCAGACTAGTCCTTAGGATTTATGCTACACCTATTTTTTGAGAGACATAGCGTCTCCGGATGTACTAAGACGACTATGTATATTTTTTTGAGTTTTATGTGACACACTCTATGTAAAAATTTCGATATCTATATATATGCATATCTATTTCTGGATGAGTCTTCTTTACACGTGATGATGATTTATAAATTGCGCAAATGCCTGTCTAATACCAAATTTGCTACTGCATCTGTTAATGTATTCAAATGCCTGGGTATATGATGATATGTAATATAGTCAAAATTCCTTTCCAGTAATCGAATACGCAAATACAGACGTAAGATGGACGGGTTTCTTACCGAATAATGTCCGTTCAGCTGTAACACTACAAGTTGTGAATCTAGGTACACGAGCAATTCACGGATACCAAGGTTTACTGCCTCGGTTAATAATTCCAACACGGCGCTATATTCCGCGATATTGTTCGTGGTACGTCCTAAACACACACCTTGCAGGTCAATCAACTCACCAGCAGGATCGTAGATTACCTAGGCTGCGGAAGACAGATTCCTGGTACTGCGGGAGGCACCATCCGCGAAACCAACAAATGGATGAATAGACATCTGCACAACCAGGAAGACCTGATCAGCAGAAAGATGTTTACAAAGCACACCACACCATGCACACAAATGACAATCACACACCTATGTACACACACCACACCAAGAAATCAATTCAGGCATAGTATTTTTTAAGGTACAACCCATTCCTGGGCTGCGCCAATGGAACTCCTTCGTAGTCTATAAGCTCGTAGGCCCCATTTTTCAAAACACGCTTTACTATATAAGGCCCGTGCCACATCGGCTGGAGTTTACCGGCTCCAAGCTTATCATGTGCCTGATCGTACAAGAGGACTAGGTCTCCTTCGATGAAAGAACGGGGAGAAACAGATTGATCAAAATGAGTCTTGACCCTCTTCTTTTGTGCTTCGATGATCAAAGCAGCTAGACGACGGGTTTCATCCAACCGTTCGAGATACATAAGACGTTCTTCCTCAGGAGTATTATCCGGTAAGAGCTCCACAGCTAATTTGAGCGAAGGAATTTCACATTCAACCGGTAGAGTAGCTTCCAGACCGTACACCAGTTGGAATGGTGTGAATCCGGTTGCACTTTTAGCAGATGTTCGGTACGCCCAGAGAGCTGAGAACAGTTGGAGATGCCAACTGGATTTATGAATCCCAATTGTTCGTTGAAGCATAGTGACCAAAACCTTGTTCACCGCTTCAACCTGACCGTTCGCTTGAGGGTAGTATGGCGTTGAGCTGTCGTGACGCAGGCCCAACGCAGTTGTCAGCTCTGCCATCATGTAATCGCGGAAATGAGTACCGTGATCAGTGACGATAGCTTGAGGAACCCCGAACCGTGCAATAACATGGTTGAATAAAAATGAAGCAGCCGTTCTTCCGTCAGCAGCAAGTGTAGGCATCGCCTCGGCCCACTTAGTGAAGTAGTCGACGGCGACAATGATATACGCATGCCCCCCGCCCGAGTGAGGGTTACACGTCATAAAATCTACGCCCCATTTCGCGAAAGGGCCGACGGTAATAACGGGATGCAAAGGCAACGGCGGCGCGCGCATCTTGCGCTGAAAAATCTGGCATGGATGACATTTTCGGACTGCAGTGATACAATCCTTGAATATAGAAGGCCAGAAATAACCTGCCCGTAGAATCTTTTGGGCAATAGCATATCCGGACATATGTCCGCCACAGGCGCCACTGTGACAGTCATTTAAGACTTTCTCAGCCTCTTCCAAGGTAAGGCATCGTCGGAGCACCGAATCTACTCCAATACGATATAAGGTATCTCCTACTATACGGTAGGGTTGGGACTGGTGCCGAATCCGACGGCGGGCAGCTTTATCCAACTCAGACCGAAATGTCGCGGTCTGAAGATACACTATGATGTCACCGTACCAAGGATCACGAGTATCGATAAGAAACAGCGTTTCGTCCGGTATATGATCTTCTGAGTGGGAAGGAACAGAGTCTGTAGGGAGAGAACATATCAGATCCGCGAAGACCAGTGATTTAGTTGACTTGGCAGTGGTGAACTCCAAGTCAAACTCCCGCAGGATGACGATCCATTTGGAGTACTTGCCCCCCAATAATTGTCTAGAAAGAATATACGTCATAGGGTTGCAGTCTGAAACCACTGTTATCGTGCACAAAAGGATGTAATGGCGAAAGCGTTGTACGGCGTGTACGGCTGCTAAGGCCAACTTCTCAACATGTGCATAACGCGTTTCCGGGTCGAGAAGGTTCCGAGATAGGTAATAAACAACATGTTCGTCACCGTTCTCATCATCCTGCACCAAGACCATGGCGATGGTGCTTAATGCGGCGGCTAGATACAAAGTAAAGTCGCGGTGGTAGTCCGGAGGACGAAGCAACGGAGCATTGACGAGCAATGTCTTCATCTTCTCAAAGGATTCTTGAGCGATTTCGTCCCAATGAAAGGGAACATTTTGCTTTAACAAACGAGTGAATCCCTTGGCCACCTCGGCGTAATTCGGGATGAAGCGTCTAAGAAAATTCGCTTTCCCTTGCAGACTCTGCAACTGATAAAGGGAGGAGGGTGACGGGAGATTTATAATGGCCTCAACCTTCAAAGGGTCGAGGCGAATTCCGTCTTTCGAGACTATAAAGCCTAAAAGACGGCCAGAATCGACGCAGAAGACGCACTTATGAGGATTGAGCCTAATATTGTAGCGTCTGCAACGAAGAAATATCTGGCGAAGATGCTCAGGATGGTCCTCTCGCTTACCCGAATGGGCAGGCAAGTCGTCCAGATAAGGCTGGACAATATGGCGAATATCATGAAAAGCGTATGACATCGCACGCTGAAACGTGGCACCAGCGTTCTTTAAACCGAACGGAAGTTTTTTGTACGCGAAAGTGCCCCATGGACAGATGAATGTGGTCTTATGTTGATCCTCAGGTGCGATATTAATCTGGTTGTAACCTGAGAAACCGTCCATTAAGGAATAGATCTCACTCCCGGCGCAATCGTCGATAATCTGATCGATAAACGGAGTGGGATAATTGTCTTTAGGACAGGCGCGATTAATATCGCGATAATCTACACAGACTCGAATGGTACCCTGCTTTTTATCGACAAGGACGATATTGGACACCCATTCTGTAAGGGGGATAGGATAAATAAACCCCGCGTTCAGAAGTTTTTCAACCTCTGCCTTGATAGCGGCGGCTTTCCGAGGATGCATGGGACGCAAGCGTTGGCGCACGGGTTTCGCACCCGAATAGGTTGGAATCTCGTGGACGACAATACTAGGATCAATTCCCGGCATTTCCTCGTAGGACCATGCAAAAAAATCTCTGAACTCTTTGAAAAGTTCCGTATAGACCTGGATCTCTTCGGGAGAACAGGTCACACCCACATGAATGTTCTCAACAATCCCTGGTTTAACAGAGATGTTGATATGAACCGTTTGAGTAATGTTACTCAGATTACCCTCCGAAAAGACCTCGTGCGTCAAGATCGGTGTTTGAAGAGGAGGGGAAGGAACCTGAGTAGCATAGCGCTCCAGACAATCAGACATTGCCCCCAAGCTGGGCATAAACGAGGAGCGATGATGTCCATCACCCCAGGGTAGCTCCTCAAGAGACATAGTTTCAATGATGGCTTCATCTGAAGGAAAAGTCTCTCGGAGAGGATCAGGTGAATCATCCTGACCAAGCCAGGGGGATTGCGAGTAGACGTCGAGAGCCATGCTCATCGGAGCATGCTGAGGAGGTGGAGGATCCGATGCGGCAACAATCTCACAGTAGCTGATCTCTACTGGCGTCAAAGGCATGGATTCTCCAAACTCATATACCTGCTCAGGTGTAGGAATGAGCCAGGGGTCATCAGCCCTGGACAGTATGTTGACTTGAGCGGTATTCGGTGGCGGCGCAGGGAAAATACCCATGAGGACCGGGTCTTTGAAGAGACCAGGTCCTATGCTGTCTGGGGGATTCGGAATTTGATCCACATACGGCACGTTGTTCTCAGAGCTAGAGGTAAAAAATGACAACTGATCTACCGTGACAATCTTGCCCTCGTGAGGGAACTTAATGAATCGAAAGATGGTAGACGGCACGCAGAGCATGGCATGGGTCCAGCTGCGGCCAAGAAGTATATTGTAGTTGAGTTTAGCGTCAACCACTTCTACTTCCACGTTGACAGTTTTTCCCTGTAATGTGATCGCAAGACTCTCAAGAACTCCCAGGGGTTTAGACTCCCGACCATCAAATGCCTCAAGGGCATTGGGGGATGACGACAATGCTGGAGAGCCGATGGCTTTCCAGCAAGCGGAGGACATAACGCAAGTAGATGCACCCTCATCTACGACGGCCCTATGAACGTTCAGACCGTTAATCCCGACTTGAATGACCAAAGCAATTTGATGCGGAAGCCGGGGAGTAAAATTCTCCAGATCAAAGGTGAGAAGGCTCGAGTCGGCGGGATCGATACCACCGATGGCAGACAGTAAAGCCTTCCGTTGTGAAGGACAACTTTGAAGAACCTCAAGTGCGGACATAGCACATGGCGCCTGTGCCAGATCCTCAACAATACTGTAATGTTGAGCGGCACGAGCATTTGGATTGTAAGAGGATCTCCGAAGAACACCCTTGGGAGGTGGCTTCACAACGGGTTCGAGAGTCGGCTTCTCGATTTCCAATGGACCAGAAACAGGTGGGGGAGGTGGTCCATCCGCAACCGCCTTCCCGGGTGCCTGCCGTGATTCACTGTAGTCCTTCGACCGCGTAGCGATAGTGATAGGTGCATTAGTCTTCATCATGAAAACTTGAGACCCAAACGGTGCAGATGGTGACGCCTGTTCGACCATCTGGGTCTGCTGAGATGGAAATGGCTCTTTTAAAACAGCCGGAGTCCCTTTTGAGCCCTTAAGAAGTTGACTAACTTCGGACCGTCGTGGACAGTCCTTAGTATAATGGTCACCCTCACAGATGAGGCAAGGGAATTTCGGCTTACGTTGGGAGCCATCCTCAGTTCGAGATTTGGATTCTGGTTTCGGGGTATCAGATTTTGATTTGCCTTTGCCCTTCTTTTTCCCCTTGGAGGATTTGTCCGCAGGATTGGCCTCGGAGGCGGGACACCAGGTTGTACCGATGACCCCGGTTGGCCTGGTGGTGGAACTGGACCAGGCTTGCCGGAAACCAAGCTTGGACTCGGCGTAACCATAAGGTGGTCCCGGCTGATATGCAACGTTAGAGACAACAAGATACCGCGTTGCACGAGAAGAAGGTCGGATTTGCCCCCCAGACCATAGGTCGGCCTCTGCTGATACCTTGCCGAGGCCGAGCAGTTGACAACAGTATTGCGACATGGTCCTCATGATTGCACAATGGCCTTGCCGGCCCGCAGTAGCCCGGATGGGCCGGGCCCCGTGGGTCGTATAGATGTTGTGCTGGTCTGCGGTGTTGGCCTTGGAAAGGTTGTCCCTGCGGGTTGCGAGCCTGGTTGTACGGTAAACCTTGAGCATACAGATAAGCCTCAGGAGCAGGAAGACGCAAAATGTCCCCATGCTCGTCAAGCTGACCCGGAAAACCATACACGGGAGTGCCGTCTTGTGCATAGTGCGAAAAGAAAGATCGGTAAGGATCTTGGGGGATTTGTCCAGCTCCGGCGTTCAGCTGCTGTAAAAACAACCGATACTCCTCCGGAGAGATATTCTCCGGTATAGCAGTAGCTAGATAAATGTCTTCAGGAGTTGGCCCAGATCTAGTAGCAGATGCTGAGACAACAGCAGAAGAGGCAGCCACACAAACAGTGGGTCGCACGGGAACAGAAGTGACGGGCGTCGAAGGAGACACTCCGGGTGTAGTGGCAGCTGGCCTCGAAGCAGGAGATGATATTCCCATAGAGGCAGCAGCTGAGATAATCTGACCCAGAGATCTGTATCCCTGTGGCAAAGAAGGACCAGCTGACGATGTGGTAGCCAAAACGGTCAACAAGCAATGTCTAAACAGGTGTGTAATCGTGGGCGATTAATTTTACCACATTGGAAAGTAAGAAATTCTACCGTTTCATATTTTAAGAGTCGAGAAACGACAAAAAGATGACTCTATCTCTTTCAGAGTTGACACAAGCGTGAAAGGACAAGCGCTTGACGGTCTTTTCAAGTTTAGGGAGTCAGAAAAGACCAAATGACTGCTCAGGAAAAACTAGGCACAAAGGGTGTACCAAATATCCGTGAACCGCAATATACACCTTGGTTTCAATAATGAAACAGAAATCGACCAAGGACTTTCCGTACGTGCAGGTAGTCTCCCCGAATGCTGTGTTCGGTGTATCACGGGTATAGGGCGGCAGACTCGGCTTCCTGTGGATAAAGGATTGAAAACCTATAGGGGTCTCCCTTTATATACGCGACGGTACGGGGAGCGCAAGTCCGTACTAGCGCCGTCTAAAGCCAACAGGCGAATGACAGCTGCTAGGTTTAACGACGCCGGAACACGTCTCTAGCCTAGACCTTCTAAATGTGTTTCGTTAAGTTCCAATGCTGCCTTAGGTTAATTGAATAAATTTTACAATTGATCTTCAATTAAGTTTCAATTTCCAGGCCCTATCGTATGTAGTGTCTCGAAAGACTCCTAAATGCAAGCTATATGCCACAGTGCAACATTTCGTTCGATGAAAACTAGTTAAATAAGAGTTGAGAGCTTTTATACAAACGAAATGAACGGAATACAAACAACAATGTCTCTAATGCAACTAATGCAATTGAACACTTTTCATTCAAACACTAATCACTAGCGATATGGAAAAGATCACAATTTGCACTAATTAATAAAAACAAAGGAGATTTTTTTTTCGATTTTCAATGTCTAATGGCTAATGTGCACTGAAAACAAAAGGAAAAATTTGAGAGATGATATTCAAAAGAGCGAAACAAACAAAATTCACTCAACGATGCAATCAATCAGATCCCCAAATTGACCCAAAGTCTCTCAAAGCAAAGAAAGACTCAAAAGCTTCCGATGGACCGTGTGATCTAGGTCCAAAGCAAGGCAAACGAATTCTGAATGAAGGAATGAACAATCACTCAAAAGACGCAGCAAAACAATCAAAGACTGTTAAGAGAGCATGGAGAATCAATCAACAAGTTGACAGGACAATCAAGACACCTAAATTCCCAAGGAGGGCTCGATACACTAAGCCACTAGATGCCCTAGGGCTCAAAATGTGAAATCGGTAGATAGAAGCAAACAACCCAAGGACAGAGGTGAATTCCAGCCAAACAAGACTCCAACAGACTCAGACAGTCAGAAAATCAAGAAGAAAAGTATTGATCAGATCCAAAGAGCCAAAAAATGAAGAAACTCAAAAAACTCACAGGGGTGGCGCGACTGTGAGAGTGAAACTGGTGCCAGAAGCCAAGTGGCGCGGGCTAGATAAAGGCAACACGCGCCAAGTGGCGCGACTGTCGGGTTAAAAACCGCGCCAGTCGAGTTTCTCAACAAAAATTAAAAACAAGCTACTTCCAAAAGCAGACCAATACAAGCTAAGCAAACCAAGCAGCTAAAACAATGAAAGAATCCAACCCAGAAGGTTCATCAAGCAAGGAGAAACGATCAAAGCGAAACAATCATAAACGAGTCAAGGAAAACCGGACGATCCCCAGCGGAGTCGCCAATTTGTTGAGGAGGTAAATCCCCTCTGCGGACAGAGGCGATCCCTACTAGCCCAGCAGGGGTCTAGCAACAAACAAACAATGCTATGACGCAAGCTCCTGGTTACGAATGAAAGACTTGAAATAGAAGCCTACCTGGATTCCAACGCTATGACCTGAAGAAGAAGTGTCCCCGTCCTTCAGCCCTGGCAGATCACAATCCTTCCACGATCTCCGCGGATGAACACCTGCACATAGAAGAAACGAACAGATACAAGCATAGGAACCAGCATACGTAACTAAACATCGGTCAGAAAAGATATTACTCGCATTAACATAATGGAAAACGGAGTGGAACCATAATCATAGTCATCTATTAAATAATAAACGAAAAGAAGTTACAACCAAGTTCTGACGTCGCAGCCTCCTTCGAACGGGTCTCCGGTCGTCCACGTCTCGCAAAGACCGCCAAGGAAAGGGAAAACATCTCCAGAGTCTCGTAACAATGGTCTCCTTACTTGAATGGGCCTTAAGGGAAAGAAGGGATTCTTTACAGCACAAAGGCACTTGGGAATAGGGAGATGCAAAGCTTCAGCACTTCAAGACTAGCTTGCCATGGATCTGAGCAAGCTTTTATAGATGGGGAAGGAGGGAGTTGGGATCCTTATTATTATGGGATTGGCCCTATCAACAAGGAAGGTTCCATAGAAGGTGGCAAAACTACTTCCCTTCCATAGAACTCCCGCAGCCAAACCTCCCAACTCAAGATAGGCGATGGTTGTGAGTTTGTTTGAACTCAACTTCCGCCATCCATATTTAAAAAACAATCCCTAAAATGGGTGGCGCGATTGCTGCTCTATGACAGAGCGCCAAGTGGCGCGACCTCTTTATAGGATTTCCCTGATTGGCGCGAGCACTGAACTGTCTACCCACGCCAATGCAAAAAGAGCTGTTTTTCATGAGTTTTGCAAGGAGATGTCTCAAGGGAAAATGAAGCTCATACTCAGAGGGATGCATTGATGATATTTTCAAGGCATGACAATGTTCACAGGTCACGGGATGGGTCCTCCATTGTGCGGGATGGGAAATGGTAAGGACGGTGACAAATTACTGTGTAACACCAACACATGTCACAAAACTCATAACACATATAAATATATGAAACTATGTTAATTTTCTAGTTTCTAATCATAAATTCACTTTAAATACATAAAATAAATAACTTTGGAAGACAAGGATCATAACCCATATATTTATGAAAATGGTTACTTGATATAGAGTTTTTGGTCAGATAGCTATGAAATAAGAGTTAAATGGTTATGACATAATGGAAATATGTATGAATATGGAAAACACTTTTGAGACTCAACATACCCCCCAACTGAAGTTGTTTCATGTCCTCATGCAACTATTGCAATGATTCATTTATCCATGAGTTATTCCTTTATGAGTTTTGACTCATATAGATTCGTTCCAAACTTTGCTTCTAGATATTTTCTTTTTGGAAAAATATAATACATTTGATTGCAACAATTTTTTTTTTAATGGTTGGTTCTTGTATGACAACCAAATTTTTTTTTGAGTAATGGTTCTTGTGTAACAATGCTTTATTTTTTTTGTTGCATCAAAGTTCATGAAAACATTTAGATTCAATTACTTCATCAATGAATTGATCATTTGCAAGGCATATATTCTTTTGCATCATGTTGCAACAATAGTTGGCTCGGAAGTATATGTGGGTGGAAATGAAATGCAAATGTGTGATAGTGTATGACATGTGGATATGAAATGATGTCCCTTCCCCCCCAACTAAAGATATGACAATGGGAAAAAGAGAGTGAGGAATTTTTCCAAAGTTACAATTTTAGCATTCTAATGAATTACATGACTAAAAATTAGAAAACAACATACCTTCACTTACCTTAAATGTAGATGAGTTGTGTATGTGTGGTGGCTGCAAAATTCTAATCATATTTTTCAAGTGGCTGAACAAGAGGAGTAATGGATAAAGAGATAAGATGACTTTTTATTGCCCCTACTAAAACTTGTTGAATCTGCTTCAAAATGCTGAAAATAATAGTCTTCATGTCTTCAAAACTCATTGGCACAATTCCTACTATGTGAAAAAATGTTCTGATGTCGAACATAGTAGGAAATTGTTGACTTACTGGTCATTAATGGACGCCACTAATTAACACGAGAACTCTCACCATTGATGACAATGAGAGTCAAGATGCCCAAACACATCTTGCTAGGTACGAATGATTTTGCCGATGTCGAGTCACCTAGAAGATCTGACGAACAAGGGAAATTAATGTATTCCCATTATTTGTCGGCATGAGAACTTGTCATTAAGGCATGCAAGCCTCAAGGTGTTTTTACAAAGAACTTAGACTCAAAGGACTATGAACTCAATAATTTGCATTAAAGCAAGGCTTATTTGCGGAATTAAAATGACAAGAAATGGAAGATGAAAATGGAAGATGGCAATGGAGAGTAGAAATGGCAATGGGCAATAAGCATGTGAATAAGACTCTTGCTTTTATTTGTGGGTTATGAATAGACAAAAAGAAATGGAAAGTGGATGTGAATGTAAATGAAAAATATGAAGTGAAATGAGGTGAATGGTTTATTATGAGGTATGGATGTAATGGAGACAATAGTATCTGAAAGTTTTTCAAGTGTTTGGATCTGATTTTGCATCGACATATTTCCTCTTTTATTTGCTGATCATCCTCAGATCATCCTCTTATGAAGCAAAATTGGTCTCTTGGAGAGACACCATTCTTTTGTAGTCATTTGTCCTTCCTCTTGGACTTCTGGCTCAATATTTATGCAATGAAATAAGATTATCAAAGGAGAGAGATGATCAATCTCTCTAGTTATGATATTTACACACAAAACTAAGAATTTGTATTAATGAAACAAGTTCTCAAAGGAAAAATCAAAATAATTTATAAAACTGTTTTGATTAGTATCTCAAGTTGAATGTTGCTTCTTTTCAGCAATTTATTTCATTATTTGCCATTTCAAACTCTAATGATGGATTTACGCTTGTGTAGATCTTGTTGAGACATTTCCAACGATACTTGAATCATCAAAATCTGATTTTGTATGAGAAAGTTAGGCTGATTTGAACAATGAGGTTTTTCGCTGAGGATTGGAGAACGGTACTTGAATTGAGTTGGTAACGAGGAATGTCGACGGTTTCTGTAGCTAAAAATCTTAAATAAAAAGTTAGCCATTCATCTTTCATCGTCAGTCCAAAATTAATCAATACCTTCAGAAAGGTGAGCAAATAACTTATTCATTTCATTGATTCAAAATTATTATTTTTTTTTTTTTAAATCAAAACAAAATTGAAAAAAAAATGTTTTTTTTTTTTTTTTTTTTTTAATTCAAAACAAAATTGAAAATGCAATTCTAACTTCTTCTTTTTTCTTTTCTTTGTTTCTTTTTTTTTATATATTTATTATTATTTTATTTTTTTTATTTAAATTAAAAGCATACATTTGAGAAAATTTTCACTCTTGTAATTCATCTAAAAAATCAGCACGCGTTGCTTTCTAACAAATGAATTCCAGAGATGCATGAGTTGTTTCTCATGAGTTGTCACATCCACAAAATCATCAAGCATCCTCTATTTTTCAAAGTCTAC
Source organism: Pinus albicaulis (assembly GCA_034641835.2). Taxonomy (NCBI): domain Eukaryota; kingdom Viridiplantae; phylum Streptophyta; class Pinopsida; order Pinales; family Pinaceae; genus Pinus; species Pinus albicaulis. The sequence continues at coordinate 1,237,519,030 of CM076575.1, forward strand.
AATTCGAGCATGATCCACCACTAAGCTCTTTATTTGACGTCTTTCACATGGCAACACTCTTTCTCCATTGGCAAGCATTTTTAGTTTCTTACTCTCTTCATTATTAACACTTTCAATTGGATTATCAAGCTAGAAATTATCCTTCATAGTAGGAGATTCCTATAGGAGATAATCATCTTGCACTTGCTCACCACAATTTCTTCCTTCTGAGATTATCCTATCTGAAGATTGGGTATGAAAAATATTCAACGAAGAGGGTTCTTTAGATGGAATAGCACCAATTGGAAAATTTTCAGTGGAGGTCTATTGTTGATTGGCTTCAATAGAATTTGTGTTCAACTTAGATTCTTCTTCCTGGAGATCAGGAAATCCGGATCATGAAATCCCTCAACTAATTACCAAGAATTAAATTCAAAACCCGTTTTTTTTTTTCACGCAGACAGTGACACAGGGCTCTGAAGAACCGGAAAATTCTCCCAAACCGCCACGAATTTCTTAAAACGATTTCTGGGTTATTAAATTTCCCATGTTCTGAGAAAAACCCACATCTCACGTTTTCAAAATTCATTTCGGTTTGATCAGAAAACATGTTTCAAAATCACATGTCAATAGCAGTTGCGTTTTTCTGGCAATGGAATACGACTTCTGGTTTGCTGATTACCACATGAATCAATCATTTGAGTTCAATTCAAAACCAAACTTAGCTTCCTGAAGAACGATCTCTCTAAATCATGGATTTGTTAAATGATTATGACTTCAATTTTGTTGTAGTTCCTGAGCAAATTTTTCTTTTCCTTTGGCTTTCCTCTCTGCTTATTCAATTTCCTGGCCACTTCATCCCAAAACCCTTTGTGAAACTTGAAACATAATGCATCTGTTGCAGAATTCACACCATCTAAACCACAATTCACAGCGTCTCTTACAAAAGAAGCAACAACAATTTCATCTTTCAAATCTCATTTCAACCTTTTAACACGGAACCTGGTTGCTAAACTTTCAGAATATTAACTTCTTTTACGATGCTTCCGGCATATGCATCGTGTGCCTCTTTGCCATCTTCGCTTGTTGCTTATGAGACATCATCTTGAAGTGATGCAAGTGTCTCCTCCACCATCTTGGATTGGGTTCTTTCACCTGTAAATCACTCGTCCAGTTTGTTGCTCCTAACACTAGTAAATTTCAACGCGAGAGACAAAGTTGACATGGACGAGCAAACCAACCATGTGGCAGTCTATTTGCGAAGAAAAAAAAATTCAAAGCCAAGCAAGGGTATATTTCAGTGTTGTTGTGTCTTCTGGTACAGTCTCAGCATTGGAGAAAACATATAAAGAAAACATCAGAATGGGAGTGACGTTCGTGAGGTTGCAGTCGCTGGTGTTGAGAGAGAACAAAGGCAATTGCTACAGGTTTCGTAGGATGACTTTTGGAGCGGATCAATCAGAATGTTTGACAGTTTCAATTAGTCATGATCAACAGGGCTGGCTTGGATGTTTTGTTTTTGATTTGTTTTGAATATATATATATATATATATATATATATATATATATATATTTTAAATGATTTGTTATTGAAATGATATATATATTTTCAAATATTTTAAAAATATACATATTTAGTAAACAAAACCATTAAAAAAAATTTATTTTTTCATTTTTTATAATTGATTTGTTTAATAAAATTATGCATGTTATATTTCAAAAAAAAATTAAAAAATACACATATATTTCATTAAACAAAACAATGTATTGGAATTTTTTTTTTTTTTTTTTCATATATATATATATATATTTATTGAATCAATTGAAATTATGAAGTTTATTTTGTCTCATTTTTTTTACATAACAATTCTTTTTTGATCTTCCAGATCATACAAAATGCAAAAGGAGAGCATACTCAAGAATTATTATTATTATTATTTTTTTTACATAACAATCATTTTTCTGATCCTCCAGATCACACAAAGTGCAGGAGGAGAGCATACTCAAGAATTATTATTATTATTATTATTATTTTTTTAACATAACAATCCTTTTTCTGATTCTTCAGATCACACAAAGTGCAGGAGGAGAGCATACTCAAGAATTATTAATTTTTTTTTTTTAACATAACAATCCTTTTTCTGATCCTCCAGATCACACAAAGTGCAGGAGGAGAGCATACTCAAGAATTATTAAATTTTTTTTTTTAGATGTAAGAAATAAGGTCTCTTAATTACACTTCCTCGGCAACATCGCCAAAATGTGTAGTCAATTTAGTGTCCAAAATTGCTAACATAAATTATCAACCAGGGCTAGTAAACTGATGAAGTGTGGTGCACTATATGTGCTTAAGTGACCTCTTTCTTACTTCGTTGTATGTATTTTATTGATGTTTTTGGGAGTTTTGTCTTTTTAGTACTTATGTTCAAAAGATAAAATCAAATCTATGTCAAAAAGAAAAGAAAATGAAACCTTAGACTCCAAACATAGTGTAATTGTAAATTCTATCCCTAATTAAGAAAATGGTGAAAAACATAATATTCTAATCCATGGATATTCTAGCTTGCGAATGAACATGAAATGTAACTCAACATAATACAACCAAATCTCTTTCATCTAATATTGATATGTTGGAAGAGCTTTTTAAGAAAAAGAATGATTGTAAGATAATGATGATCTTTTAATCTAATTGCAAAACAGAAAATGCTAATTAACTCAACATAATACAACCAAGTCTCTTTCATCTAATATTGATATGTTGGAAGAGATTTTAAGAAAAAGAATGGTCATAAGATAATGAGGATCTTTTAATCTAATTGCAAAACAGAAAATGCTAATTAACTCAACATGATACAACCAAATCTCTTTCATCTAATATTGATATGTTGGAAGAGCGTTTTAAGAAAAAGAATGATTGTAAGTTAATGATAATCTTTTAATCTAATTGCAAAACAGAAAATGATAATTAACTCAACATAATACAACCAAATCTCTTTCATCTAATATTGATATGTTGGAAGAGTTTTTTAAGAAAAATAATGATTGTAAGATAATGAAGATCTTTTAATCTAATTGCAAAACAGAAAATGCTAATTAACTCAACATAATACAACCAAATCTCTTTCATCTAATATTGATATGTTGGAAGAGCTTTTAAGAAAAAGGATGGTTGTAAGATAATGAGGGTCTGTTAGTTAACAAATAATGCAAGACATGAATTAAAAGCTACTTATCTAGAAAGCATGTAGAAGCCTCCTTGGATAGCAGGGGCCCTCTGCTACCAATTTGGTGAAATCCTTCAGCTCCTTAAAGTTGTAATCAAAACAGCATCAAAGAACTTAATTTCTCTATTGAAAAAAACTCACAAATCTACATCCCATTCCATCTTAAACTTTGTTACAAAAGACTCTCTATTCCTTTCTCTCCTCCTATTTTTCACTACTTTTTCATTACCCATGATAAGAGAAAGTTTCTTCTATTTATACAAAATATGAGGAGTTATCTCATTAATGGGAATCCATGAATCTCTCCCTCCATCTCTAGAGTTACAATCAAAATAGGAAATGATAAGACACATGTCTTTCTAGAGTTTCACCACAACTAAGAAATGAGACACATATCCTCTTAGAGTTTCAATACAACAAGGAAATGAAAAACATATCCTCTTGATCCCATAATCTTCTCCAACCAAATTCGAATTTGGCCTTAGAGTGCGACATAAGGGTCTTCTAGAAGTCTCTTTTTTACCTACACATATCACAAAACTCATAACACATATATAGATATATGAAACTATGTTAATTTTCTAATTTCTAATCATAAATTCACTTTAAATACATAAAATAAATAACTTTAGAAGACAAGGATCCTAACTCATATATTTATGAAAATGGTTACTTGATGTAGTGTTTTCGGTCAGATGGCTATGAAATCAGAGCTAAATGGTTATGACATAATGGAAATATGTATGAATATGGAAAACACTTTTGAGACTCAACATGACCATTGCTTCCTAAGGGGGGATGAATGATCCAAGTGGATATTGGTGGTCACCCGCCTATTCCACTTGAGGCCCCACCATTGTCTTTTTCAGTTTTTCAGTTTTATCACAACTTACTATTTTTGGCAGTCTTTCGAGTTATGAACTTTCGGAGCCGTTTTGAGGCCATAAACGATGTTTTTTGGGAAAACGGAGAGAAACATGGGTCCATGGACCAATTTTTCTCACTCAAAATTTTTAGTCCTCGAATAGATCTTTCTGAAAAGGTATGGTATGCGTCAAACGGATATCGTATGCCAAAGTTACGTCCCCGAGAAGTTGAAACACCAATTTACCCAAACGGGGTCCATAGTTTTGGCGCTTCATCTCCTAGGGTTATTGTTTTGGATGTTTAGGATTTTTCATTGTTTCTAAATAATAAATATGCCCTCGAGCGTCATTGTAACTTAGTTCAGAGTCTTGTAGCCGCCACATCTCTTCTCATAGATAACTACCAGCACCCTAGCTAGTTTTATTTCCATTTTGTCTGTAACTAAATTTTAGTTCTTTGATATGAATGAAATGAAGTGTTATTTCCACTGCATCTTTGTATTTATGGTTATATGTTTATTCTGTTGCATTCCTGCATAAATCCGGATCAGATATTCTGCAAGTATTTAAGGTTTTTAGGTAGGGAACTTGCTTTGTTGATAGGTCTGCCAATAATTGGATTTTTAGATCTAGGAGACTTCCTAAGAATGCTTTCAGAATTGTCAACTATTGTAGGAGGATTTGGGTTAGGATGGGATCTGGTATAGATTCTTCTAGAAGCCAAAAATTTGATCCAAAAATCAGAAAGGTTGAGAGTTTATGACGGTCTTAAAGGACAAGCTGATCTGTGAAAGAAATACTTAATCCAAAAAGTATTCTTGACTGAGTTCTTGTGAAGTTTAATGATAAAATAAGTTTCATAGTGGAGTCTATGGAAAAATAGTGGAGTCAATAGACCTACTAAAAATCAGTGGAGTCACCAGGTGGAGAATTTTAATTGTTTTATGGCTGGTTGTTGTCCACCATCAGCAACCAGCTACCATTCTTGGCTAACACTTGATTCATCTAAGTTAACATGAGGTTTTATGAGTTTTGAGTTTATATTTTGCTGTTTATTACTCAGTATTCCCTAGTACGGTCGCCACTATGTTGGCTCCCCGTGATTTGCAAGATTGGAAAGAAAAAAATATGCAGGGAACCACATCAAATCACTTTGGAGTCCATGGACCTAGCCTTCTTAGACTCAGAGAGGGCTCTCTCTATGTAAATATTTTTAAACGATATGTCTTTATGCTTTTTTTTACGATGTTAGGCTAGTTATGAAGTTCTAAGGACTTGTTTGTTTTGATTGATTGATTGATAGGTTGATACAATGGTGTGATTAATTGAGGGAGTGTTTCAGTTGAATAGATAGACCATGAGAAACATTAATTCATTGGGCTATAGAGTCATAAAAGGATTTAATTTTTCATCAAATCTACAAGGGTTTTCATAGGAAAATCTAACTATATCAAGTGGATCTCTTAGATTGGATGGCATATGAAATGACAATAAGTTGTGAAAACAATTTAACTAAAGGGAAATTAAAAATCCTTTAACTCTACTTTAACAAGGAAAGCCTTTGAGGTAATTTTTTGAGGAAAACTAAAGGACAGGGCATACCATAGACTTCTTTGGCCAAACGTTAATAAGAAAACCTTTAAGACAACAATCCATTAATCCTAGAATTACTTTCAGACAAAGAAAACATTTAAGATAACAATGAGTGAAACTAAAGAGAAAGATAGAATTGTCCTCTTTAACCAAACACTCTAAATACCTTCAAAGTCACAGTTCAATACAAACCAAAGGACAGGGCATATCATAGACTTCTTTGGCTGGAATCTACTAAGTAAAATTCAAAGAAAGGCGTTAAAAACAATATTTCAATCTACACCAAAGGACAGGGTGTACAATAGACTTCTTTGGCTTGGCTCTATTACATCATTTCCAATACAATAAGCTAGGTGGAACTGGAGAGTAGTTAAGAATTCTCCAATTATACCTTGCAGAAGAAAACATTGAGATAAAGAATGCAGACAGAAATAGGGTGCCAAGACAAAATATCATAATCTAAAATTTATGTTCTTTTATCAGATAAATAATGGACAGAATGCAAAACAGAAGGAAAACATTGACAAAGAAGGAAAACTTCACCATTAACATAGCTCAAGAATCCTGTGAATGTGCTTGTATTACTGATGTTAAAAACAATTACATTACTCTACTACAATGGATCTTTGCGAATCAGAGCTTTCTCAAATCCAGCCTAGTAGTCATCAACTAGCTCAGCAACCAGTAACTAGCCAACTAACCAACTAACCAACACTAAAAATGAATGATACATGTAGTATTTATCTACAAAATGAGGAGGTGATCCTAAGTTATGGTTTCAGATGTGTATTTATTACAGAGTAAATTCATTTTTGACCTTTGAGACCATGCAAGGCCCAAGGAAAAATATCTAAGACAAACTCACTGTAATAATAACTCCTAACTTCACTGTTTGAGCTAACTTTTGGAAATATTTGACTTCTAAGGCTTTTTTAATAAATTTTGTAATAATTGTTGAGTAGTTGAGAAACATCTCTGACTGTTTCAATAACTACTGATGTCTTTATTGAAATAAAACATGCTGTAGGTGGAAAAATGTGTCTCCAACGAAGTCAATGACTTTTGTTGAGTCATTTGTATCTTCCTTAGTGTTAATTTTTATTTTATTTATCCTTTAAAGCTCTGTTTAGGCCTTTAAACTTGATTTGTCTTCAATGTTTGTTTTATCTCTGCCTCTATGTCTTCTAATATTTGATTAATCTCCTTAACCCTTGGATTATCCTTCACTATTACGGTCTTCTGAATGTTTTGTCTTTTCACTGTGTCTCTGTCTGCAATTTGTTGTGCAATTTCGGCATCTTCTACTGCTGGAGGGTTTGAATAACCACAAATGATCATGATTCATTAGTGTTCTGCTCGATTTTATGCCTCTGATCCTTCTAAAATAAAAAAGTCTTTGGATGGTCACCCAGAACACTCATTCAATCAATTTCAGACCCTTGGGATGCCAATTATGCATTCCTACCATGAAACCTACACAATAAAAACAACCTGTTAACTTAAAACTTGCATTGAAGGGCTTTTCTGCATTTATTTGGGTTTTCGGGATGTCGGAGAATTTGCAGAGGTGGTAATGGCGAATCGGGGCTTCATCGTAGAGCCACAGAGCTCTATAATATTTAAATGGATGAGGTGGTATTGATTTATGGTGTGAAGGGGAAAGGCGGTTTTCACGAGCGAGGGGGCGATTTTTGCATGAGATGAAGAGTGGTAAGTAGGTTTGAGTGGATGGATGCGATTCCACTCAGCGGGTGACACATGGCAGATGATACGTTGGCGAATACCACCTATTTAGAAAAGTTAGGGGTTGTTTAACCCACGCACAAATAATGGTGTGATAAGGGCTATGGGCCATCAGATCTGGGGGATATAGATCGACGGTGGTCGGGTGTCAGGAGCAGCGGGCAAGTCAGAGGGAGTGAGGTCTGGGCGGACAGGTCATAGGATTTCACTGTAGTGAGGGGTTTAATGAAGGGTGAAGCCCAAGGGTTAATAGAACAAGCGGAAGCATTGTTTATTAAAGGAAAAGGGAAGGTTTATACGGGGTTTTTAACAAAGGCAGGGGTTAAAAAACATTAAAGAAGGGGCTTTAACTTTTATAATGGGTCGGGTTTAAAAACACAAAGGTAAGGCTTTTATATCAATAAAACAAAGTTTTAATATAAAACAAAGCGTCCCAATTATTGTTATTTTTTAATTTAAAAACAATGTAAAAAGAGCTTTTACATTGTTTTAGTGCAAATGGGAGAGAATGATGAAGGTGAGGGAGGTTAATGAGGTTTTTAGTGGGGGGAGGTGAAGAATGAGGCTTTAGGATGGAAAGAAGGATGAAAATGAGAGAATTAAGCCCATAATGATTTTTTAAGAGTAGCAGGGTGATTTTGAGAAGGAAAAATGAGGCATAGTGAAAAAGGCTTTATGAAGATAATGAAGGCAATGATATTTCTAAAGATAGTTGATAGGCAAGGAATGCTATGTTTAGTAGATGGTAGAGAATCTATATTCACCTAGTGAATCTGTAGAATACAAGAGGATAACAATTTCAAGAATAATTCTACAAAACTATGCCATTCTATTTTGATGATTGGACCATGTATACACTACTAAAGTATAATGTCCAATGGTTAAGGATTATGGTAGAAATATGTAGAGAAATCTAATTATTTCTCAATATCAATAAATTTATCTTTGCTACACCAATAGGAATATTTTTGGGGCATGTAGTATCTAAATATGGGACAAGGAAAATTTTAAGGATGGAGAGTTACCTTAAAGATTAGAATCCTTGACGAATCTTACTAATCCATGATATGCAAACTATAAAATGCTTGGTGATATTTTAGTAAAAATATTCCAACTTCTAATTATTTTATACAGTCTCTGTAAAATTTTGGCATTATTTAAGGTAGAATATTTTTTTCTTGTAAAATATAGGCGAAGCATTTTTAGGAAAAAATGGGAATTGACGAATATTTTTTTTTGGAAAAAGCTTGGAAAATTAGCCATCTGCAAATATTAGTGCCTAGAATTTTCCCTGATATGGGATCAAAGTAGACATGGCCAAAATTAAATTGATCCTCGACTTAAAACCCCTAGTGAACCAAAAGAAGATTAAAATTTCCCTCAGGAATAAAGGATCCTTTAGGAAGGTCATTCATCATTACTCTAATATAAATTTCCTAATTGATGAATTATCAAAGAAATAATGATTAATTATTTTTTATTTTTTGGAAAATATTTGAGAAAAAAATTAAATAATAAATATGAAAACACAAGTTGACACTAAAAACCAAAGCAGAATGAAAGAAGGAAAGGTTGCCAACTTAGATTCGGAGAACACTTTAAGAAGGAAGTCCAATCAACCAAAAGGAAAGAATAAAGGTAGAAATTCAAAATATTTACCAATGAAATGAATACACCTGAATTTGGCATAATCACTGACAAAGACATCACATCTTATTTAAAATATATCAATGATTTGGTATATTCAAAAAGTGAACCAATCGAAAAAAACAAAAGAAAAAATCAACCACATTCCCCACACAAATTTAGAGTAATGGAAACATCATGTAATAATATGTCGGGACAATCACGATGGTAGGTCGTGGATGAAATGAATGGTGAAATTAATACCCGAGTTTATACAACCAAGTGAGGCATTAGACCCACCCACTATTGTTTCTAATTTTTCACTAACTGCAACACTCGAGCTCGCCAAAAATCTAGACATTCCAAGTCCACTAATTATAGATTTATATCTCCTTAAGTGTTTACAAGGGTAAGAATTCCAAGGCGACTTCAAAATGACAAGGAGATGCATTCACTTCCAGGTCAAAGAGATCCCTGCAAAGACAAGAACAAAAGCTCAATTTTATAAGAACGCTACAACAAAACATTAGGGGAAATTTTAGGTCTAAAATGGACCTCCTAAGGAAAATAATAAAATAATGGTTATCAATAATAAAATAAGAGTTAGGAAATTCTAAAGAAAAAAAGAAAAAGAAAAAACTACTCTTTTTTACAGTATTTTTAGCTTATCTCTTTATAGGTTTATGACAAGCGTGAATTGTAAACACTCGTTGGATGTGGAATTAAATTCCACATACAATGAGTACCCACTCTACATACTTTCGAGTAGACCCACATTGAAAATAATGAAAATACATGAAAAAACATGTAGAAACACACTTTTTCAGGTATCTTCAAATTTTTTTATCTGGGTCTACTCAAAAGTATATAGAGTGGGTGCTCATTAGATATGGAATTTATTTCCACATTCAAAGGGTGTCTACACTTCACGTTTGAGTAAATATATAAGGATACAAGCCAAAATACAATGAAAAAATTTATTTTCTTCTTTTCCCTCCAAAATATTTTCCCATGGGATGACATCATCATTTTGAATCCTATTGGTTCTTTTAAATTTAATTTTATTAATACATTTTTTTTTAGGATCATTTTTTAACTCAAAATTACCCTTTTTTTGGAGGTTCAGCTGCATAATATAAAACAAGCAAAAATTGATGAGCCCTTTTGGGAGAAACTTTTGTAGCTTTCAAGAAATGGGGTGTAGTTGACAAGAAGTGGACCATGAACGTCTAAATGTTGCACTAAACTAAAATTTAGGACTATCTGGGCACACCCCTGGGAATAGACTTCCAAGGCTTGAAAGAAGAAGTTGAAAAATACATAATAAGTAATTATTACAACAAAACTTTATGGTTGGAGAAGCCACTACACATCATAGCTACTACTATATACAACATTACAATATTTTCTTATATAAGGGACAAAATTCCCAAGACTGTCGACTTTAATGCATGGATTAGAGAATTTATTGGTGGCATAAAAGAAAATAATTCTAAAGGAAACATTATTATTCAATTCTAGGACCCTCGGGTAAAATGGGCTTGCATAATAGTCGCTTTATTCCTTACTCTAGTTCATTGAGCATCCAACATCAAGTTAAACATGTTTTAAGCCATTGATCAAATACAAATGTCAGATAAAAATATAATGGGGCAGACCATGTCGTGGGCATATTGAAGACAAACTACAAAGAATTATTAAGCTCTGGTAATGACATTCATTTCCCATCTCTTTTAATATGTCTTGCAATAATGTAGGTCCCATCATTGGGTGAAACATCATTCACAAAATAAAAATGTCCTGATAATTAAAAATTACAAGTTTTTTTCACACGAGTGGTTGGGTACCGCTATTTCGGTGTCACCACGGGAAATTTTTATGAATTGGTTGATTAATCTAAAACTAGTGTTGAACAAATGGATGGTATCTCAGTATATTCTTTGTATATTACCCAACACATCTCACATACAGTTGGGTCTCAACACGATAAATATGTAGTATGCTAACTCCGATGACGTTAAACCTAAGGAACTCCCATACCAACATTCGATTAAATAAATATTTGATGATTTGAGTTGATAGAAAATTACTTTCTTCCCCATCCCATAATCTACCTGGGAAACTCAAATTGAATTTTTCTTTCCTTTCAAAAAATGAAATCTTAGAAATATAAAGTACCTTTTAAAATCAACTTGTCATACCCTCTATCAGAGATTTCCTAGAAGCCAATGAGCAAGGAGACTGAGAAGGAAAACGAGGTTGAGGAACAAATAATAAGGATAATTTTTCAAGAAGTCTTGAAATATATCACTCTCGACGACCCCAAGCTACAAAAATTCCTAGATTCAATAGAAAAATAGATATTGGAAAAAATAGCATCCAAAGGAAAGTATACAAAAAAATAAAAATTAGCCACAATATTTCATGGGCTCCTCATTCAAGCCGTACATTTTAAAATTACTAGGCCAAGAAAAAGAAATCTTCATTGAGACCATGAAACAAAAAATATTAGCAGAAGAGGAATGAGAAATTCAGTAATATTAACTAACAGTGTAGTCAAGTGTACCAAGGGGGACACAACCAAAAAAACCAATGCAAATTCAGTCTAGTGAGGTTGAGAAGTAGAAATTACAGAGCCATACACCAACCAAACACTCCAACACATGTTTTAGGGGAGAATGGTTGGAAACAGACACAAAAATAAAAATAGGTTGAGACTTGGGAAATATTAGAAGAGCATGTTGAACAACCATACCTGGGTAAGTACACTCAAATCATAGTCGAGTTAGGTTCATAGGATTTACAAAACGTAATACAAGATCAAGAGAGAACTACTTAGAGAAACCAAATCGAAGCATCTGCTCAAAAAATAGGGTTAGGATCAAAGAAAATTCCTCTTAAGCACAAGGATGTCGACAAGTTTAAAAATAAACTTGATGCAAGAAGAAAGGTAGTGGCTCAAAAAAGGAAAGAAAACATGAATTAAAGTGTCCAATGTCATCGAGTACCTACATAATATCAATGTAAAAATACAAAAACTAGAGAAATAAGGTACTCCCAACTTGTTTGTCATCTAAGAGATATTTGTATCACAAAAGTCAAATATTTGGCGAATATAAACCATTGAGTTGCAATCCTAGCAGTCCATTAAATATTGGTCAATATTTAATCAACACTTTCAAACACTTGCACCTACAATTTATCATACAACATTTGGAGAAATTCTTGTCTTAGCTCCATCGCCGCATCCAACATTGTCTAAGCCTAAGTTATAACTTTTTGAGCCAAGCACATCAGGATGCGTCCAATAAACACCACAATGAGAATTTGACATTCCAAAATCAATGGTCAAGGGTTCTAATTGGTCACCAAGTGAAAAAGAAAAGAAAAGGAATTCATATGTTAACCCCCCAAAGAGGAGTAAAAGGAACAAAGGATGATCAGGCTACATAATCACTCAACCAACTAGAACATAAACATATAAGTGCACAACCTTCTCCATCGATCGCAAAATGGCTTTGCACTCAACGAACATGATATTTTCCTATTCTTTTTTTCTTTCTTCTATCATATTCTATTATTCTCATAAAATTTTTATTTCTCTAAGTTTCCCCCTATTTCAACATGATGAAGGCATTGAGGATTGGGGATATGTTAGAGACGCTAGTCTAATAACCTAGTCGAGTCGACATATCAAAGGATGTATTTTAATCGGTCGAATCCTCAGTCAATTCAATCGATCAAGTCGGTACGGTCAAGTCAGTTGAGAAAATTAAACTATTGCGGGGATATAAATATGAATGTACTCAACTCTATGTACTAGTTGGTTTTTGAGGATATATTTATAAAGGTGTGCATTTGCTAGTTCTCTACTAATTTTATGTATCTTTACTCCTCCATGTAATTCATATAACTCTTTAAGCTTACTAAATGTTCCATCCTACTAGTAACCAATGCATACTTTTTGCTATATAATATCAAGGATGATTGGATTAATGGATTAATGGCTTGGATCAACACCTACTAGATTCGCCCCTAAATAATTTGCAGTTAAATTTGTAACAGAGTAATAAACATCGGCCCAGATCTAGCTAGCCAATATGTAACACACTTTCATTTTAAAGTTCACATTTTTTATTATTAAATGTATAAGGTATATAAAACTCATATACTTAAACTCTTTGTCGATTGGAATTAAATCAAGCATTGTGTGGGTATGCCCCACTATGAGTAACTAAAAAACCATTAATTAATAATAAAAAATGCAATTCAATGAATACAACAACAATGGAATCCATCAACATATAAAGATAGTTCGATGTTTACAATGATCCTGAAATGTGTTCTAATTTCTCATCATGATAAAATAAATAATAGGATTGCCACAACTTCCATGCTTATAGTTTTTCATTTTTATGTTATCCCTCCCTGCCACCCCTTTTTTTACCTCATCAAAAATAATTATAATCCTTTTTTTTCATCTTCAAAAATAATTATGATTTACAATAATACTAGTATTTAGTGCTACTATATTTTATTTTCAACTCAACTTCAATTTGCTACTGTATTTTATTTTTAACTCAGCTTCAATTTACATCAGTCTTGTAATATTAAATCAATACAACGATTTTTTCATGAAATACAACATAAATTTAACATTTATTTCAATTTCTAATCTAAATTACCATTCACAAAAGAAAATAGTCCCAACAAATATATGGTTATGTTGGTTATAGAAGCCTCCACATCCTTGTTATCCAAACACTATGGACTTGTTGTTAAACCTCCTTGTATTCTCCTTGGGTATTCTTATTCCCCAAGGACTCCTCAGCTATGATGGGGCTTCATGGAATATAGGTACACTAGTATAGTGAAAGTGAGCTCTCAAATTAGGAGGTTTCCACTCAATTGAATTTCACTCACGTCAAACTCAACAGATCTCTTAGTAGCCACATAGAAACAAAGTTTCAATAGGGCATATGTTCAGCAATAAGGTGCAAAAAGGTGATACTATCATAAATTTTTCTACCTTTAGAGAATGTTTTGGTACTACCAATTGGATCTTCATTCAAAAATATGTATTTTCTTTAATTCAAAATTTTGATTATTCACCCATCCAAGTGTCAGAATTTTAATAGGCCACCCATAATTTTTTTTAAATTATTTTCCTTTAGAAAAGGGTCAATTTCCATCACCTACACACACTTCCCTATTTTACTATTAGTTGTCCCTTTATCCCAAATTGGACTCCCTATTTTGGAGCTGTGTTTAATCAACTAGAATTAACAGGTAAGTATTGGATTATTGTCCTCAACTACCCTACTTTTTCTCACTTGAATCTTAGTTGGAGATTTTGATTTATGCATTAATCTCATGTAGATTCTCTCATGAATTTATTTTTCCTCATTTTTAAATTAGTCATTTTTAATTTCATGCACACTTCCCCTTTCGTATTATAATTATGTATTACCCACTTTAGTCTTTTCTTGGGTTGGATAGTTTTTTTTTTTTTGCAGTGGAGCTATTGTACGAACCTTTTGGAATGGAATCAAAGACAATGTTACAAAATTTTCTTTGAAAATCCTGTGGTATGCCTTGGAGCATTTTTTCTTTCTATTTATGTTTATCTTATCATGTTGAATGATATGTTTTCCTCTTTTATAGACATGCTTTTATTTGTATATCTCTTCAGTTCAAGCAGAAATCATGCCCTTCCATGGTTTGTATTGACAACATTTACATTATATGTTTATGTTATTCTAAATGAATGAATTCATCTCAGTGATCATTCATATTTTATATCATTTCATCATATACACAATGACAAAATATGCATGCCTTCAAGCTACCTACCTGGCCTCATCTATATCTCTGCAAATTGACCTTAAAATTTGACCTAAACCCTAGACCTATTCTCCTTACTGTCATTCACATCCAGCACAGAAACACCAAACAAAAACCATATTTACTGAGCTTATATACCTAGCCTAAGATCATTAGATATTCATTCATTTCATTGAATACAAAGTGACATTGAGAGAGCCCTCTCTGGTCCTAGTAGGGCTAGCTACCTGACCTAAAGTCTAGTCTCTGGTTACCTTCCTTCAATCCCAATCTCAGCCTTGGGAAGTTGGGGGGAGTGATAACAGTACCCATGCTATCCTTTTATCCAACTTACCCAAGCTTCCTTTATCCATTAAAAACAAATTTCAAATGGAGTTTTCAATCACCACAATCACCATTTTATACCACAACTCCAATGGGAGATTAGGTAGTTTACCCATAAAATTTTACTCCTCAACACTTCCTTGAATGGGTTGAAACCTATATACCATCATTGTAATGGCAATCATTCTTTCCCTCTGACCCAAGGGATCATAATGACTTTCTATATGTCCATCGAGTGGAGAAAATGAAAACAATACCACTTCATTAAAATTATGTTCACTTTCAGCTTATATTTCAGGATGGGAACCCAAAAATTCTCCACCCAACCCTTCATATGGTCACCATTCATCCACTAAAATTCATATTTACCAATCACATACCTTTGTTTGATGCCTTCCACTCTATCCCAGTAGACATCCACCCTAAAGATGAGGATTTGTATTATTTTTATGGCTTCACCACCTTATTCCTCCTTACATGTACCTTCTAAACACACTGATGAAAACTTATGTTCTAGGATGGCCCCTAACCCCCACGAAACCATCTGAAATATCATACTTCACACCAGTATCATGAGAAGATTCAAATGTGAGGCATCTAGCTAGATGCCTAAAATTTTCCTCCACTTCAACCGACACTTCAATGAGCTCCTCTAGCCCGGTGGAGATGTCA
Organism: Pinus albicaulis; assembly: GCA_034641835.2. Classification (NCBI taxonomy): domain Eukaryota; kingdom Viridiplantae; phylum Streptophyta; class Pinopsida; order Pinales; family Pinaceae; genus Pinus; species Pinus albicaulis. The sequence continues at coordinate 1,237,534,901 of CM076575.1, forward strand.
CATAGCAAGTCCGTGTTAGGTGGTTATTGGAAAAGGGGCATGCCCATCTAGTGTGCCCGGGAAAAAAAATCCCCACAAAAAGTTGATGAGACGTTCCCTGGAAACCACACTAAAAAAATAAAATGTTGGCAAACCACTGTTAAGACCCCTCTCTAATCAGAAAACCAACAAGCCCACTCAAAAGTAGTGATAAAAACTAATATGTGGGAGCATCCATGTAACAAATTTATCCCAACCAATGTGATGTTCCATTGATTTGAATGTTGAAAAACAAAGTTACCGTAACAACAATTGTCACTTTCCATGTTACGTTAAAAAAACTATTAACCCTCAAGTCTTTCATTATCAATTGTAAATCGATTTATGGGAGGAGATAGATTTTATTTAGATACGAATTTTAGTTATAGTTTAGAGGGAGGGTGTTATGTTCTTTCTTCTATACTTGGAGGTTTTATGTAATGGGTTCCATCAAAAATGATATTCTACTTGATCTTGATTGGGGTTAGTTTTATTATTGAAAGATTTGACGATTGATTCCAATAATGGTTACGGATTTTAGTTATAGTTTAGAGGGAGGGTGTTATGTGATCTATTCTATACTTGGAGGGTTTATGTAATGAGTTCCATCAACAATGATATGTACTTGATATGGATATAAGTTGGTTTTATTATTGAAATATCTGACGATTGATTTCAAATTTTAGATGGAGGGTGTTATGTTCTTTCTTCTATACTTGGAGGGTTTAAGTAATGAGTTCCATCAAAAATTATATTCTACTTGATAGGGATTGAATTTAGTTTTATTATTGAAAGATTTGGCAATTTATTCCAATGATGGTTACGGATTTTAGTTATAGTTTAGAGGGAGGGTGTTATGTGATCTATTCTATACTTGGAGGGTTTATGTAATGAGTTCCATCAACAATGATATGTACTTGATATGGATATAAGTTGGTTTTATTATTGAAATATCTGACGATTGATTTCAAATTTTAGATGGAGGGTGTTATGTTCTTTCTTCTATACTTGGAGGGTTTAAGTAATGAGTTCCATCAAAAATTATATTCTACTTGATAGGGATTGAATTTAGTTTTATTATTGAAAGATTTGGCAATTTATTCCAATGATGGTTACTCTCTAAACTAAAGCTTCAATACCAGAAACCATGAATTATGCTTTTTAACACATGGAAATTTTGTAGAAGAACGAATTGCATATTCAAAATTTGTAGTGTGGTAACTCTCCTAAGATGTTCTAAGGATTAAAATTAGTTCATGATTCATTCGATATAGATGGATATAAAGCTAATGGTCTAAAATCTTAAGTAATGTTAAGAGGTTCGAATATCACATACATGTAGTTATATGGCCATCATCCTCAAAGGACATTAGATTATGGTATTTTGCACCCTTCCACAAGTTGTAGAACTATGATTTGAATTTATTCAATTAAGGTTTTAAGAAACCAACTGATTTTATTCTAGGTGATTTAATCTCCATCGGACCTTATAATAAGCACGACAATGAAAGAAAATCTTGTTCATAGTCCTTAATATCCACTTACTATAGGATTTTTGTTTATGACACAATTATAAATTACTACTAATCATTCTTGGTTGGGTTACAATTTATGCCATTGAATACTGGTTTTATTTGACTCGTTAATTAGAGTATAAGTCGATGTGGTTAAGGTGATTTCAACTAAGTGGGATATAGAGTTATTATATATATATAGCAGTATTGTTGGAGGGGCTCTTTTACTGAGTTGAATAGCACAATCAAGTCAAAATATCGAAGCATGTATTGTAATTCAACTAACTCCTTATCCAAGTCCACCGATCAAGTTGGTATAGTCAAGTTAGTTTAGACAATTAAACTATCATAACTGTCTACTCAGGGATATAAATACGAATGTAATCAACATTATGTTCTAGTTGGTTGTTAGTGATACACTAATACATGTGTGAATTGGTTAGTCATATACTACTTTTGTTTCTCTTTACTCTTCCATGGAATGCATATAACTCTTTAAGCTTACTCAATGCTTCATCCTACCGGTGACCAATGTTTATTTTCTGCTAGATTACAACATTTGTTCCATTACCGGTAGTTTTGGACCCAATTGTATACAATATGCATGCATAAATGTTAACAATGGAAAATATACAAGAGTGGTGGGAGAAACAAATTAACACTTACTTGAATAATTATGCTATAAGAACCTGACTATCTATTGCAAAATATAGAGCGCACTTTTTCACGAATCACACACAAATTCTATTAAATTAGTCCCTACTAAAATAAAAAATATCTCGACCACTTCCCTAATGCGAAAGACAAAACCTAACGGCCAACTAGCTTTAAATTTAACTAACGGAGGAAGAAAAAAATTGCATGACTGGGTGAATAATATATTAGACAACCTTTGCAAGGAGCAAGTAATAAAAGCATGAATTTCTATTGAAAAAATTAAAGCAATGTTCTTTGGAAAATTTCACAATAGTTTATTTTTCACCATACCTACTTTATTACATAAATTTATCCTCGATAGGGGAGTTGTTCATATAGTCGAATATAGACCAACCCTACAAAGTCCAAAATACTCCAACAAAAGTAAGCAGCAAGCTGATTGGGAGAAATTCCCTGACGACCAATGCAAAAATAAAAAAGAAACATTAGATTATTTCTTGAGAAAATGAAAATATTCATTGTAATCACCCTCACCACCCAAGAGTAAGTCAAGTCTATGATGGGTGGGAGGGGGGGGGTAAATTTTAATGAAAATTAAATAAAAAAACAATAAAAGGAGAGATAAAAGTAAATTGGTAGTCAAAATGAGAGGAAGATGGTCAGTTGCAATGACATGAGAATACATGCTTGATGAGGAAACTCAATGGAGGAGCCAAGAGCATACATGACAGTACAAACAACCAACCGATATTCACAAAATGGAGAGGGATAAAAAAAAGAAATATGACAAGAAATAAGGGATAAAAAAATATCGAAAGACTAAGAAATAAATAATTTCAAATCATTTCAAGAGTGAGTGATCGATGATGCATGGCACTCCTATGAAGATAGTAGAGAACACCAAAAATTGAGAGGAATAGCATCGACTACTCTAAAAAGAAGTGATATTCTACAACTAAGCCCTAATAGGCATGTAGATAATATGGACTTTGATGACTCTAGGCCAACAATTTTTTGATCCTTTTTCATAGGTATATCAGGTATTATTATTAGACAATTTCTCTAGCAAGGACTCCATATTAATTCAGAGACATTTATAGTTTGGTATAAACGAGACGAGAATGAAAATATAAGAGAACATCTCAAAATTTAAAAACCTTTAGTTAAAAAAAATTAAATAGACCATGAAGAAAATGAAGACATACTTCTCCATATATTTAACCTCATGAACATACCAACGTTTCCATAATTATTGTCTACTTAAGAAGAAAAAATAAAATTTGATACGACAAACTGTTCGAAAAATTCTACAAGCATTGAAGACGACAATAAAGAAAGAACCTAATGTGTAACTCATTTACTAGGTGCCAAGGATGACAAATTAATCGAAGACGTAGTTCATTCGATCGGTGGTAAGAAAATTGAAAAAATTTCATTCCTCAAGTACATATCATATTAAACCAATCCCACTCTACAAGGGTGATGAAGACCCTAAAAAGAACTAGTTCTTCTATGAGGAAATTTGCATAGCTAAGGATATTACAAATGAATATAAACAAATGGAACATGTTACAACAACGCTCTAGAAGAGAGCTCTGACATGGTTTATGACTTTCATAGAGAATCAAGCTAGAAATAAGAATGAAATCAAGAATATTTTATTTTCCTTCTTCAAATATCGAGATGTTAAAAATCTTGCAACTCAAAAGTTAAAAGAAATAAAACATATAACAAATGAAATAGTAAGGGAGTATGACAAAGTATTCAAGGATTTTCTTTAAAAAATCCCATATAATATTAAAGAAACCTTACTATTTTAATGATATGTTGTTGGGATATTACAAAAAACGAGGGTCGTTGACAATGCATGAAGTCTCATCATGTGAAGAAGCTTTAGAAATGGCCCAACATATTAATATTGATGACGAGTAGGAGTCAAGTTTCTCAATGACCGAAAAGGGATTAGAATAAAATATCAAAAACTTTGCAACGATTCTTTTTAAGTTTATCCTTGTAGCAAAATAATCTATGGTGCACCAATTATAGGTATTAGGGGCACACCAAAGACAACTGCAAATTTGCAGAATATTTTGATCAGATGTCTGACGCATTCAAACATACACACATTGTCACATATGTTGTATCGCGTCAATCCATAATATTAGAGTGTTAGGATAATCTAAGGAATGTAAAACACATTCTACACAAGAATTGTAGTTGAATGGGAAGAACTAGCATAATTATCATATTGTATATCATACACAAGAATCTAATCAATTTAATGACCCAAATACACAAGGAAGAAGAGGAAACAAAAAAGGAGGATCTGGTGGAATATAAGGTGGATACAATGGACAAGGTGGTGATTGAGGTCAAGGTCAAGGAAGGATCTATTGCTTCACATGTTGGCAATATGGCCCTATTATGCCTAGTTTCCCTCTAAAGGATAAAACTAACCTAAGATTCTGCATATGTGCAGACTCGGAGATCATTATCCCTTAAATATTAGAAAAATATTGAACAAAAGGGTTGTAAATATCTTTCAGATTTTCCCAAAGCAAGAGTTTTTGAACTCAAAAAACCTCCATGTTTTACCAGATCAAGGGTAGGTCAAGAAAAAATTATAGGAAAAGAACAAGTTTTTCAACCTTCCAAAAGCACTACCCAATGTTCAAATATGAATCAATATAGTGATACAATGCAAAAGGTAGTCAATTTTTTCAGAAATAAATTCGGACAACATAAGCTAACAAAAGAATATATTAGAGTAATTTCTGGAATTGTCACAATAATAGTAGTTAGTCAATCATTTGATCGAATTTCTCCACATATTGAAATATTATAATGAGGAGAGGAATCAATGTAGGAACTTGCGCAAGCTATCTTAGGGTAAAAATTTTGACGATTATGACCCTCAAGTAGACCTTGAGATATATGGAAATATGATAAAGCAAGTGAGGGTGGACCTTGGATTGCAAGTAAATATCCTTCCTAGAGAAACATGGATAAAAATAGGAATGTTGACTTTGCAGTGAACGACTAACTACCTCAAACTAGTAGAACAGATATTCATAAAACCCATTGAAATGGTGAAGCAAGTAAAAACATCAATCATGGGGATTCCTACTTTTATCAACATTGAATTAATCAACTTAATCAATGGGATATTTACTTATCATGTTTGTTCATAAGGCCATTGGGTCGAAAAATCAAAGCGATGATTTCCCTAGAAAAAATATAGCATAAAATTAAATGGAAATAAGAAAAAAATTGTAATCCCTCTTGGCCCATAAGAAATAAAACCTTGGGTAGAAGCATGGGAGGATGATATAGAAACAAGGAGTTTATATCAAATATTGCATGGGGATAGAGAAAATGTGGAGCCAAATGTGTTTGGAGAAATTCTACCAACATCCCCCGTGTCCATAGGCCAAAATTTTAACATTGAGCTTTATGAATGGAAAATCAATAATTATGAATCTAAATCGAAGCAATGCTAGCCAATTGAATTTTTTAAACTAAGAATGTCCAACCTTGCTTCATTATAAAAGCAGTGCCCAATTTTCAATAAATAAAGATAAAAGAAACTCTTACATTGCTACCATTTGAATTGAGCAAGGATTTTGGTGCCCCACTGAGATTAAAAGAATAATCATCCCCTATAAATCATATCAAACAAGTGACTAAGGAAATAGGGGAAAAAAGGAGGAAATTAAGAAACCCAACAACTTGGAATTTCCACCCACCTACTAAAAAATGAAAATTGGGGACCAGAAGCTCCATGAGTTGAAGGCTCCTAACTTGATGGATGCGGAAATTAAAATTAAAGATGTTGATATTTCAAAAAATGATCAACCGAAAATATCCTAACTTAGTGACTATTGGTCGAATAGGCAGGCTACAAAATTTATTGACTTACTCAAATAATATCAAGACCTATTTCGTCTTGATTACAAAGATCTTAAGGGACTTGTAAAAGAAACGAGGGAGATGAAAATCAACCTCATTCAAGGAGTTAAGCCCATAAAGAAGAGACCATACAAATTAGTTAATAGATACAAGTTGATTGTTAAAAAAAATAGAAGGGATGTTGGCTTCCAGCATCATCTATCATATAGAAAAATAGAAATGGGAAAGTCTTATGGTTGTTCAACCTAAAAAACATGATCGGACCAGATTGAGATTTTTTCTTGATTTTCATGGTCTAAATAAATTGGCAATACCTGATTCATTTTTTAATCCATTTTATAAAAAAAATCATAAATGAGGTGGAAGGGCATGGATGTTATTAATTTATGTCAGATGATTTCTCAAAATACAATCAAGTACCTGTTGTAAGAGAATACCAAGACAAAACTACATTTGTTATAGATTTCAACTCTTTTGCATATAAAGTAATGCCCTTTAGTTTGAAAAATGTGCCAACAATCCTTTCTAAAATAGTAGTCAAATAATTTCAAGAATACTTCTTGAAATCTATGCCATTCTATTTTGATGATTGAACCATGTATACACTTCTAAAGTATCATGTCCAATGGTTAAGGTTTATGCTAGAAAGATGTAGACAAATCTAATTATCTCTCAATATCAAGAAATGTATCTTTGCTACACCAATAGGAATATTGTTGGGGCATGTATTATCTAAATATGGGCTCAAAGTAGACATGGCCAAAATTAAAGTGATCCTCTACTCAAAACCCCTAGTGAACCAAAAGCAGATTAAAATTTCCCTTAGGAATAAAGGATACTACAGGAAGCTCATCCATCATTACTCTAATATAACTTTCTCGATCGATGAATTATTAAAGAAACGAATGATTAATTTTTTTTTTTTTGGAAAAGATTTGAGAAAAAATAAATAATAAATATGAAAGCACAAGTTGACACTAAAAACCAAAGCATATTGAAAGAAGGAAAGGTCTCCATCTTAGATTCGGAGAACACTTTAAGAAGCAAGTCAAATCTGTGAAAAGGAGAGAAGAAAGGTATAAAGTCAGAATATTTACCGATGAAATGACTAGACCCGACTTGGACATCATGACTGACGGAGACATCACGTCCTATTTAAAATATATCAATGATTTGGAATATTCAAAAATTGAACCAATCGTAAAAAACAATATAACAAATCGGCCAAATTCCTCACACAAATTTAAAGTAATGGAAACATCGTGTAATAATATGGTGGGACAATCACGAAGGAAGGACGTTAATGGTGCACTTAATACCCCATATATAAAACCAAGTGAGGCATTAGACCCGCCCACTATTTTTTCTAATTTTTCACCGACTGCAACACTGGAGCTCACCAAAAATCCCGACATTCCAAGTCCAGTAATTATAGATTTAGATCTCCTTAAGTGTTTATGAGGGTAATCATTGCTCAATTTGATAAGAATACTAGAACAAAACATTAGGGGAATTTTTAGGTAAAAAATGGATTTCTTAAGGAAAATTATAAAATAGTGGTTATCAATAATAAAATAAGAGTTAGGGAGTTCTAAAGAAAAAGAAAAGAAACTACTCTTTTTTTACAGTATTTTTAGCTTATCTCTTTATAATTTTATGGCAAGCGTGAAGTGTAAACATTCGTTGGATGTGGAATTAAATTCCACATCCAATGAGTACCCACTCTACATACTTTTGAGTAGACCGATGTGGAAAAGAATGAAAAAACATGAAAAAACATGTTGAAACACACTTTTTTTATGTATTCTCATTTTTTTTATGTGGGTCTACTCAAAAGTATGTATAGTGGGTACTCATTGGATTTCGAATTTATTTCCGCATCCAAAGCGTGTCTACACTTCACATTTGAATAAATACATAAGGATACAAGCGACAATACAATGAAAAAATTATTTTCTTCTTTTCCCTCCAAAATATTTTTCCCTGGGATGACATCATTATCTTGAATCCTATTGATTCTTTTAAAGTTAATTTTATTAGTACATTTTTTTTTAGGATCATTTTTAAACTCAAAATTACCCTTATGTTGGAGGTTCAGCTACATAATATAAAACAAGCAAAAATTGATGAGCCCCTTTGGGAGAAACACTTTGTAGCTTTAAAGAAATGGGTGTAGTCGACAAGAACGTCTAAATGTTGCACCAACCTAAAATTTGGGACTACTTGGGTACACCCCTTGGAATAGAGTTCTAAGGCTTGAAAGAAGAAAAACAAGCAAAAATTGATGAGCTCTTTTGGGAGAAACACTTTGTAGCTTTAAGGAAATGGGTGTAGTCGACAAGAACGTCTAAATGTTGCACCAACCTAAAATTTGGTACTATCTGGGCACACCCCTGGGAATAGAGTTCCAAGGCTTGAAAGAAGAAGTTGAAAAATACATAATCAATCAATATTACAACAACACTTTATGGTTGGAGAAGCCTCTACACATCATAGCTACTACTATATAAAACATTACTATTACTATATTTTCGTATATCAGGCACAAAATTTCGAATACTGACGAATTTAATGCATGGATTAGAGAATTTACTGGTGGCATAAAACAAAATAATTCAAAAGAAAACATTATTAGTCAATTCTAGGACCCCTGAGTAAAATGGGCTTTGATACCATGTCAACAGTTGCACATGGAAGACATGAATTGGCAAACAACACAGGAGCTCACAGGTGCAGATCACCAAGAGCTCCTACAAGAAAATATCACCCGCTTTGGTTTCACATTAAACACCAATATTAAATATATACATTTGGTTAGGGATAATAGATTAGATTCCTAAATGATAGGAACTGAATGTCTAATTAAAAAAAAAAAAAACAAACTTGGTAACAAAGTTTTCATTTTTGTATTTATGCGTGTGACTCCATATTTGTTCACTCTGAGTTGAGGCTTCATCTTCACTTTCCTCACCGTGAGGTAGTGATGTATTTGCACCTCATTTCTTCCCCAGTGATGGAAAGCTGGAATTATTATTCTCGCCCTTCTCAAAATTGTGACAGGATGGATGGGAGAATTTTCCCTCTCACTATTTTTGGTGTCGATCATCTGAATTTCAGCGATAATGTTGTCTTCAACATTTATGGATGCAACTTCTGTGTTGGCTGCATAAATACATGGTGTTTCAAGCCATGCTTCAAGAAACTTCAATGCTTCTTCAAACTTCGTTGCTTCTTCCTTGTAGTTGTTAACATATTCACACACAAAAATATTCATGAGATCTTCACATTTTAAATTCTCTCTATCTCTGCCTTCTTCTACCACGTCTTCGCAATCAGTTTCATGTGGCTCGTCGAATTAATCTTCAACACTTTGTTCCTCTTTAAATCCTTCCTGAAGATCAACTCGTGACTCTTCAATTTCAGGATCTTGCACAACATGTTGTTCCTCTTGTTTATGGTGGTCATCAACAAAACCACATTGTTTCTCATAAATTTTTTCAGACTTAAAAATACCACCCAAGCTAATGCCTCCAAATGTCCACATGAAAATATCATCATCATTGTCATCATAATAAAAAATATCTATAAATATAGATATGTTGTTAAAAAGGTCTAGCTTATATAGTTTTATCTTGCTTCCAGATTTCGACTCCACTCGGTCTTCTGACGAGCTCCAACAACCTTGTTACCACACAGGCGGGAAACCTCCCTTTGGCAGCTCTTCAACAGTATAACCTTGTAGACTGTGGCTTCTATGCCATGAAGGTCTCAGTGCCCTTGGCTCGAGCAACAAATTACCTCTCAACAAGCTGGAAAAGATATCGCCATCCAATTCTGATGCATGTGATTAGCAATCTCTAATGACACATATTTCTGAATATGGGTTCAAATCAGCAAAAAACTTTCACATTTTCATTGTGGCATATAATAAATTAGACAAAAATTTACCAAATTGATTTTTGGATCTCCACAAACTTCAAATTCTATGATTTTTTCAAACAATAAAATTTCGAGGAAAAATCTGCTAGATAAGACTGACAACAACACTGAATCGATGTTATCAAAATGCTCTCTCCACACCCTTAGAAAAGAACACACCAAATGCCTTTCAAAATTCCTTTTAAAAAAAATGAATTCAAGAAAAGGACTGCACATAATTATCAATGTCATTATCTAAGGAGACACACTGCATGATAGGGTTAGTCCACGGTAGGCAACGTTCCTAGTTAACACAACAGTGAGTTAGGGAGTGCTCCCCCTCAGCACAGATCTTCTCTCACCCCACCATTACAAACGATGCACAATGTTGAGGTGAAGCTATTTTTGTTAAGTCCATTCGAATCTACGGGCACAACGTTGAGGTGAAGTGATTTCTGTTAAGCCCATTCTAATCTATGGGCACAATGTTTGAGAGACCGCATGGACCAGTCCTTTACTCCTTTGCTGCTCAATAATCAATGAGCAACCTCACAGTGTTCAAGGCATTCACGGATTCTGCTTGCAGCTTGACATCCATGTACCAAGTAGGTTGGTCTTTCTTCGATGGCACAAGAAGATTCCCCACGCCACAGAGCCTTCAATGGATAATTCGATGAGGGCAAATAAATAAGGAAAACGAAAATTATAAAAGCAGCAATTGCAGAGATTTGTCAGCCATAATCGTAAATGAAAACTCTGAGATGTCACAAATTCCTCCGCAACATCGTTTTCTAATCAACGAAGGGTCGCGGGCCTGACCCGTAGCAGCAGGTACATCTGTGCTAGATTTGGGGGAAAAAAAAAACTTCGTGACAAAGTTTTCATTTCTGTCTTTATGCTTGTGACTCTAGACTTGTTCATTCTGAGTCGAGGCTTCATCGTCACTTTCCTCGCCGTGAGGTAATGATGTATTTTCACCTCATTTCTTCCCCAGTGCTGGAAAGCTGGAATTCTTATTCTTGCCCTTCTGGTGTCGACCATCTGAATGTCAGTGATAATGTTTTCTTCAACATTTATGGATGCAACTTCTGTGCTGGCTTCACAAAGACTAGAGCAACTATTATGCAAGCCCATTTTACTCGGGGGTCCTAGAATTGACTAATAATGTTTTATTTTGAATTATTTTATTTTATCCCACCAATAAATTCTCTAATCCATGCATTAAAGTCACCAATATTCATAATTTTGTGCCTAATATACGACAATATAGTAATAGTAATGTTGTATATAGTAGTAGCTATGATGTGTAGAGGCTTCTCCAACCATAAAGTGTTGTTGTAATATTGATTGATTATGTATTTTTCAACTTCTTCTTTCAAGCCTTGGAACTCTATTCCCAAGGGTGTGCCCAGATAGTACCAAATTTTAGGTTGGTGCAACATTTAGATGTTCTTTTCGACTACACCCCTTTCTTTAAAGCTACAAAGTGTTTCTCCCAAAAGGGCTCACCAATTTTTTCTTGTTTTTCTTCTTTCAAGCCTTGGAACTCTATTCCCAGGGGTGTACCCAGATAGTCCCAAATCTTAGGTTGGTGCAACATTTAGACGTTCTTGTTGACTACACCCATTTCTTTAAAGCTACAAAGTGTTTCTCGCAAAAGGGCTCATCAATTTTTTCTTGTTTTATATTATGTAGCTAAACCTCCAACATAAGGGTAATTTTGATTTTAAAAATGATCCTAAAAAAAAAAATGTACTAATAAAATTAACTTTAAATGAATCAATAGGATTCAAAATGATGATGTCATCCCAAGGAAAAATATTTTGGAGGTAAAAGAAGAAAATAATTTTTTCATTGTATTGTGGCTTGTATCCTTATGTATTTACTCAAATGTGAAGTGTAGACATGCTTTGGATGCGGAAATAAATTCCAAATCCAATGAGTACCCACTATACATACTTTTTCAGTTTTTATCAGGTGGAGCATCCAATATCAAGTTAAACATTTTGTAAGCCATTGGCCAAATAAAATGTCAGATAAAAATAATAATTGGGTAGACCATGTTGAAGACAAACTGCAAAGAATTCCAAAACTTTGGTAGTGTCGTTCATTTCCCATCTCTTTTAATATGTCTCGCAATAATTCAAGTCTCATCATTGGGTGAAACATGATTAAAAAAAGAAAATTGTGTGGATAATGAAAAATTAAAAGTTTTTTTTCACACGAGTGGTCGGGTACCTCTATGTCGGTCTCACCACGGGAAATTTTTAGGAACTAGTTGATTAAACTAAAACTAGTGTTGAAAAAATGGATGGTATCTAGTGAATTATTTGTATATTACCCATCACATCTCACATACGTCATTTGGGTTTCAACACGATAAAGATGTATTGTGTTAACTCTGATGACGTTCAACCAACGTTCGATTCAACAAATATTTGATGATTTGAGTTGATAGAAAAATACTTTCTTCCCTGTCCCCTAATCTACTCGGTAAATTCAGATTGAATTTTTCTTTCCTTTCAACAAAAGGAAAGCTTAGAAATATATAGTACCTTTTAAAATTGACCTGTCGGGCCCGATTTCCAAGAAGCCAATGAGCAAGGAAACTGAGAAGGAAATCGAGGTCGAGGATAAATTTGCAGGAAGTCTTGAAATATATCACTTGACGACCCTAAGCTACAAAAATAGGCTAGATGCAACAGAAAAATAGATATTGGAAAAAATAGCATCCAAAGGAAAGTGTACACAAAATAAAAAGTAGCCACAATATATTTCTTGGGGGACATCACCACAAAAAACGATGGAAGTTGAGTGTAGTGAGGGTGAGAAGTAGAAATTAGAGAGCCCATACATCAACCAAACACTTCAACTCCAACACATGTTGTAGGGGAGAATGGTGGGAAACAAACACAAAAATAAAAATAGGTTGAGACCTAAGAGATATCATACTTGAGCATGTTGAACAAGCATACCACATGAGTAAACACAATACAAGATCAAGAGAGAACTAGTTAGACGAAGCTGCATCTGCTGAGACAATAAGGTTAGAATCAAAGAAAATGCCTCTTAAGCACAAGGATGTCAACAAGTCTAAAAAATAATTTGATGCAAGAAGAAAGGCAAACATGAATTTAAAGTGTCCAATGTCATCGAGTACCTACATAATATCAATGTAAAAATACAACAACTAGAGAAACAAGGCACTCCCAACTTGTTAAATTTCATCTAAGAGACATTTGTATCACATAAAGTCAAATATTTGGCAGATACAAAAACCATTGAGTTGCAATCCTAGCAGTCCATCCATTAAATATTGGTCAATATTTAATCAACACTTGCACCTACAATCCACTATATGATACGAAATTTATAGAAATACTTGTCTTAGCTCCATCGCCCTAAGTTCTAATTTTTTGAGGCAAGCACGTCGGGATGCATCCAATCAACACCACAATGTTGCTGCTGGAAATGTGATTACTCACTCCAAGGGTTTCTGCAATCTCATTTTCTTTCTTTTTTTTCAGAAGAAAAAAACGTTGATTTATATTATATATATAAAATAGTACATATTCAACATATAATCTCAGCTGAGAATAATTCTCAGCGAGAAAACCATCATAAAGCCCAATTGAAACTGCTCATAAAGTGGAGCAGTGAAGGAATTTGTGGGCTACCACATAAACTGGGACAGATCAGCCCCAATACTTATGAAAACTTATATGGAAAACAAAAATGGAGATTACAATTGATGTGATTTATACAAATTATCTCCAGGAGTTGATTCATAGCATTTAGAAATAAGCTGCATGAATAGGATATGATATGAATTCGGATCATCTGGGCTGTCTAAAAGAGTTTAGACAAAGACAGAAAGAGGGATCCTTGATGATTATAGCAGACCCGAATAGTAATTGTAACAACTGTATGAACAAATCAAATCCTTCTATGAAGTGATTGAACTCGCTCGCTTGAAGTATGAATCACGCTCGCTTGTAAGAAAAGACATACACTCGCCTGAAAAAAGAAGATACCTGGCTCGCCTGAAGCATCATAATCCACACTCGCTTGATAATAACTTATGCGCTCGCTTGCTTGAAGCAAATAATTAGAAGTAGCCAATCACGCTCGCCTGAAAAGTCTTTTATCACACTCGCTTGTACACATATGAAGGTCTAAATATGGGCATCCGAATATAAGGATGATTAAAGGTCAAATCCCTTCAGATCATAGAAATTGTGAGGAGAACCAGTAGCAAAATTATGAACCAAAAAATATCCGGTTGCTGAGGCATGAGATCATGATATAGGAATCGATTGCTCCACAATCAAACTTCCATCTGCAAAGTGAGAGAGATAAATGAAACCAAATTCATCTGCAAGCCCCATTTTTTATAGTCGATCTGCCCTAGTATTATTTTCTCGGAATATATGATTGATGATAGGGCAATGTAGCCTATTCCAAAACTTGAGGATCCGATCTTTCCATCCCAGCAGTAGTTGATTATGCATGTGGAAACCTTTGTTGATCCAGTCGATGATAAGCTGGGAATCACCGAAAATACCCCTCACCTGGATTTGAAAATCAACAACAATGAAAAGACCCCCCCATAGTGCCATAATTTCAGCCATGTTATTAGTGCCAGGCCCACCATTCCAATGAATGTGAATGCGCTCCTTATCAGAAATTTTGATCCATGCACCACAACCTGTAGAGCCATCAACAACAGCACCATCGAAATATAAGGCAGGAAGGACAATTTCATGGGGTCTAATACGGCGAGAAGCATCTGGAATAGAAATCAGCGAAGACGGACATTCGTCCACCCAGGATTTAATAGCCAAGTATACTTTCTGGAAGTGGAAGGATTTTTGTTCAAAGATCACCTGATTCCGCTCCTTCCAAACTTCCCAAATAAAGTACAAAGGCAATGACTTAAATTTACAATTCAGATTATCCCATCGTTTGCAGCAGTAATGAAATCCACTAGGCACCAGGATGGATCCATTAAGAATGAGCTGAAAAGCTTCCATAGCCGAGAAACAATGGGACATTCGAAAAAAAGGTGGGAAATAGTCTCCGACGCGGAGTTGAAAAGCACACACCGACCAGGACCCTGAAATCCTCTCTTGATTAAATTGTCCCATGTGAGAACTTTCCCACGCCAAACTAACCATCCAAAAAGAACAATTTTCGTGGGAATCTTCCTTTTCCAGAATGAGAAAAAAATAGGAGATACTTGTGCCTGTTGAGAAGAATGAATAATATCTTTATAGACCTCCTTAACAATAACAATGGTATTCCTGAGAGGGCCATTCCAGATCAGTTGATCACCTCCCTGCGCATAACATAGGCCAGCACATCGCAATATATTCCGAATCGAGTCCCATTCCTCCGCATCCGGCCCCTGTAAATCAAGTTGTTCTGAGGATTTGAAAATGGGGGCATTATAAGACCAACAGAATATTACCTGTGAGAAGTAGAAGATACCACGAGTGGTAAAAGCATGCAAAAGGCAGATTGAAGGATTAGAATGATGTAACAGAGGGAGGAAATTTAACGCTCCAATGGGGATACTGCTACCGTCCCGGAAATGCCATCCAATCCGAGGCCTGATGAGAGGAATAATCATTTTAAAACTTCGCCAAATACAAGATATTACGCTGGGGAAAGAGAAACTGTTACAATTAATCATCTGCAATGCATCCCCATTGTAATATTTAACCCTGTTGATACTGTTCCATATCCCGATACTTTGGATCGCCCGCCAGAATGACTTGATGAGAAGAGCACAGTTAAAATTTCGAGTGCATAGGATGCCCCATCCGTCCATGTCCTTTGTTGTGCAGATAATAGATAACCGGCAGAGAGGAAATTTATTGAACATATTAGCCCCGCCCCAAATGAAATGAGAGATAATGCTGTTGATTTTTGAAATGATACCCATAGGAAGGTACAGTAGATGTGCCCAAAAAACGATCATTTGAGACAATACAGATTATATCAAAATGAGGCGACCGCCCAGAGATAACCAGCAGTGAGTCCAGCACTGAATTCGGTCACGAAAACGGGCAATAATCCATTCCCAGTCACGATTTTTATAACCACAGGGCTTGATATGGAAACCCAAGTATTTGAATCCCCTTGAAATGTGACGAGTGCCAACACCCATAAAATCAGCAATAAAATTGACTTTGGATTCATCACCAAATTCAAAAAGGAGGAAAGACTTATCTCCATTTAAACTCAGCCCAGTAGCCGCCTTGAACCGAGTGAGTGTGAATTTGATGTAGAACCAGTGATTCCTGTTTAAGTATCCAAACAACAACAGATCATCCACGAATAGTGAGTGAGATATGGAAACCGTGCTTGAAAAGGCGTAGCCTTTGATGAATCCCTTCATCTCTGAGGCATTTAAAATCTTACTAAGGCCATCCATAGCCAAGATAAAAATGAGAGGGGAAAGCGCGCATCCTTGGCGCAGTCCTCTACCAGCCCTGAAAAAGATGGATGGATACCCATTAACAATCACCGTGTATCTGACATTTGAAATACAGGACATAATCCAACGGATGATTCTAATGGGTAACCCAATCTTAAGCAGTAAAACTCGGATGAAAGACCAATCAAGTGAATCATATGCTTTGTGAAGATCGACTTTCATAATGAGCGCTTCCTACTTGTTAGAGTGCATTGAGTGACAAATCTCCTGGGCGATGGCAATCTCATCATGTATAGACCTGCCATTAAGAAAACCATATTGCTCGACAGAGATGTGAGCAAAAAATACCGCTTTGAGGCGATTGGAAATAATCTTAGAAGTGACTTTGTAGATTAAATTACAAAGTGCAATAGGTCTAAAATCAGAAAATGAAACAGGATCAGAGACTTTTGGAATAAGTGCAATGAAGGAAGAATTTAGATTTGCTGGCATCATACCCCTCTTGCGAAAGAGCTCCATCATATCAGTGATCTCAGCGCCCATAAGATCAAAGAAGAAAACAAAGAATTCCGCAGGCCATCCATCAGGCCCGGGGCATTTATCATGAGGAGAATATTTCAGGACCGAAAGGACTTCATTCCCAGTGATGCGCTGATCAACGTTGTTAATGGCAGCCTCATCAAAAAACCTAGGCACATGGTCAAGAATCCATGCTTGATTAACAGCATCAATAGAAGGATCCTCAGAATAAAACTTAGAGAAGTAAGCAACTGCTTCATTCTGAATCTCAGCAGTGGAGAAAACATAGTTGTTGTCCTCTTTTAAGATGTGCCATATCGCATTCTTGTTTCGACGGGCATTACCAGTCTTGTGGAAAAAGTGCGTATTGAGGTCACCTTCTCGTAGCCAAGAAAACCTACTTTTCAAGCGCCAGGTGACCTCCTCAATCCGCAAGATTTCCTTCTTTCGAGCCCCAAGCTCCTTCATGTGATCAAGAGCCTTTTGGTCAGGGGGGCAAGAGGAGAAAGAAGCAAGTAAAACCGCCATTTTGGAAGAGATCTCCATAAATTCCTTCCTGAGCGCCTTCTTTTTCCTGATCTCCCATTCCTTCGAGGCCCTTTTAATCTTCTGAAGCTTAAAATGGAAACGATCCCAATCTTTGGGGCCATCATCATCAATATCCTCTTTCCATAATCTTTGAATCATCATCGTATACTCCTCGTCTTCAAGCCAAATTTGGTTGAATTTAAAAGGCTTACCCCCAATTTTGTGACTGTCATTCCAAGAAAGCCTGATAGGCATGTGATCGGAGAAATCTGAGACTAAAACATCATATCGAAGCATGCACCATTTATCAACTAGATTTGCATGTACAATAGCCCTATCAAGCCTTTTAGCAATGAAATGAACACCGTCGCGCTTGTTGGTCCATGTTGGAATCATGGGAGATGGGCGAATATCCACCAGATGAAACCCAAAAAATATATCAGATAAGAAAGATGACAGTGGGTCAAACCTTGCAGAAGTACCCCAAACTTCATCCGGTCTCATAGTAGCATTAAAATCACCCATCAGAATCAAATTGTGCAAAGAGAGGATGCCGGAGTCCATCATATGCTGCCAAAAGGACTGTCTGTCGGCATAAGGAGCATAAATGTTGACAAAGTTAATCGCCTCTAACATCCCTCTGAGGTGTCCAGATAGAAGAATCCCACTGAAAAATTTATAGGCCCGAAATGAAGCCATAACAGGATTCCAGATTGCAATTAAGCCCCCGGATTGACCCACTGCGTCGACAGCCGCAGCATTCCAACCTTTCTTAATACCCAAAAATGTTTTGATGGCTCGTTCTCTATCACTCATGGTCTCTTGAGCAAAGAAAATAAATGGATTAGCAGATAGCAATAAGTCTCGTAGGCAATGTGCTTTGGAGGCATCGCCTAACCCCCTGATATTCATGGAGAGTATATGGTTCATGGTGTAACCCGGTCCGGGTTGCTTGCTCTAAGTGCCCGAGGACTGGACCATGTACCTTCACTGGTCGAAATCGGAATGTTAGTCAGATCATCGTCATTCCCAGAGAAAAGGGTAATGGCTTTGAATTTACCCCTGGAATATTTGTTGGCCGTCTTGGACTTGCCCCTACTGGGATGAGCACGAAGAGATGGAGGACTATTAACTGTTGACGATGGAGGTCTATCAAAGACAGTGAGAGCGGCCAAGTCATTATTAGGGTTTGCGAGAATAGATTCTAGGTCACTGCCGACAGAGTTTCTAGGGGAGTCAGGAATGTTGATGGGATCAGTAGATTCAGGTAAGATCTCTAATGTCATGTGGGGGCCATAGTCGGAGATATTCGATGGCTTGGATGACTCGCCAACGTGGAAATTGGATGTGGAGTGAAGCGGGGGATCAGCATGTAAAGATAACAAAAGGTCATTATCCTTTGGGATATTCAATTGAAATTCGTCAGAACGGGACTTTGGACATGAATTATCAGGGTGGTCATTCTCCTGACCCAAAGATACAGATGAGCGAAAAGGAGCAAGTTCATCAACTAAGTCATAGTCATGTTCAGATTCTAATACCCGACAATTGTTAAGAATACCATCCGACTGCTCCTGAGCAGTCACAAAAGCATCATCTTCAGAAATGATGGGACTAGAATTACCTGACTTATTGACCAGCAGAGCGGTCGGAGCAGCATTTGAGCGACGGCATCGCGTTGAGTCATTAACAACAGAGCCCGAATGAACCATATGCATGCGATATGGACAATGGTCTCTAAGGTGACCGGTGCGATGACAGATGAGACAACGAAATGGAATTCCCCAGAAACCAATGCGTTGTCGGTGCCGCCTGTTGCCCCAGAGAAGATCAATGTCACCTGGTAAACCCCCAGAATACTCCAGTTCGACCAAAATCCATGCAACATGCTTGTGCCTGCACCCACGATACCAGGGTCAATATACTTGGTTGATCCAATGGTGTTGCCAATAGCCCGAAGGGCCTTAAGAGTCCAGTATTCGAGGGGAAGACCCGGGAGTTTAACCCAGATAATACGGTTTCGAGGGGCCTCCAGAACAGGGTTGAAGCCCAAGTACTAGGGCATAAGTTGCATAAAGCTCCAACCCCGTACCCATGTTCGACATATGATCTTATGGACGTCGCCTCCATCCATAAAATGAACACTAAACCAGCCTTTGATAAGGATGCTAACCTTCGGGGAATAACCAATAATGGAACTCCAATGCTTACTGATCCATTTACCTGTGTCAAAATCAGGATTTTCAGGGAATAACCATCTACCAATTACCTCGCGCTTCTGCAAGCTAAAAACTCTTCTGCATAGATCATCATGGTCGAGCGAAACTTCCTTAATCTCCATTTTATGTTTGAAACAAGACGACTTCTTTCTGTGTCGACCAACCCGCTTCTGATGTTTATGACAGTCGGGAAATCGAAAAGCTCCAGTAGAAGAATTATGGAGGCCCTGATTCACAATAAACTCGTCGATGTCTACCACCGGAGAGATAGTAGGGTGGTCGTTTACATTTGCTTCTGGATGCATCTTACGAGTGCTGGAATTCCTTGGGAATGAAGCACCTATACGCGCCATGAGGGAGTAATAACTGCAGATGACAGGAGGAGCCGTCACTGCACACTCTGCACAGAGTATTAACACGGTAGATAGATTTGAAAGGATAGGAAAATGACCAAATTAATATCAAATATTAATGTCAGCCATGGTGCGGGGGGTGACAAATTATAAGAGCAAGCCGTCACTAAGCATGGGCAATGAGCATTAAACATGTGGATAGGGCCGTATAGTAGGGATGCAAATGGTGACAGGGTAATTGATATATTAAATTAAAAAGGATAATCACCAACGAGTAGGTGCTATAGCGTGAAGATTTAGTATGTGGAGAAAGGTGGTGGATAAGGCAAGTGTTGGTTAGAGCAGATGACGGATGGATAAATCGTCCTTTGAAAATCCCTGAGAAAGATCTGGAGATTTAGGTTGTACTGAAGTTGGATGCCGCGCGTGATAATCTTGAAAAGATAACCAATAGGTCCTGGTTAACGTTCCAACAAATCCGGAATCCAATTCAAATTATTCCGGAATTGGCAAAAACCGATGGTATTAGATTACCAGATACCAGTGTGCCATGGAAGAAATCAGAGGCTCTAACATTGACTGCAGCAGCAACACAAGCAACCAGGAATAGTCCACCATTTCTTGCGAATTCTAATACTCATGCTTTTGCATGGGCGAGAGACAAAGAAAAAGCCCGACCACCCATACCAAAATCTGCAACATATATCACTGAACTCCGGCCCGAACTGATCAAATGCAGAGGACGAATTCTGTGAAGATGTGGGATATGTTGAGTCAACCCCGACGTGCTCCACCATTTGTTTTAAGGGTATGGTAAATTGATAGAAGAATAAGCATTGCTATGATAACTAGAAGAAAGGTCAAAAAGACCTCAGAAGCGTCGGATGACCAATACCCAGAAGTTGACATTTTAGAATCTTATGAAATAAGAGCCCAATGTAGAAATGTAAGATGTATCGAAATACATCTTGGTTCTAGCCAAATAAGGCAAAACCGACATAGTTGATGGACCACTGATAACCATAGGCCCTCCTATGTACTAGTAGTAAGGAAACTATTGAGGAACAGAGGACATATAGAAGCCACCAATGGCAATAGAAATCGTCCAAAAATGGGTACCAGCCAATCAGAAAAACAGATGTGACCGCCTTAGCCACCAGAAGCAACAGAAATGATCTTCAATGGGTACCAGCTAATAGAAACACAGCACACATGCATGAGATGACCACCATAAGCGACAATTTATATTCGCATCGGGTTCCACCTTCCATAAGCCACCCCCTCATATACTACCCGCAGGCAGATAAGACAACCTCCATAAATCTAAGCTGTTATCCATACACTATGAGTGACCCCCTTATCCAGAAACAAAGTTGAATCAAGCGAATGCAATAGACGACTAATAGCCACCAGAAGCAATAATATTATCCAAGAGGGTACCAGATATTAGCAACCCAATAACTTCACCAATATCCACCAGTAGCAATAATATTTATTCTCATGGGTACCAGCAATCAGTAGAATCAGCATTGATACAATTCAAACATTGCCTACTAGATTTACTTACCCTCCTTCCTAGTTTATACAGCTGCAGTCTGCCTCAGCTAAGACAAGTCCCCGACCATCGAAACGCATTCATGTCTACCTCTTGCTTCCCCGAGTATCGCCCATAGCAAGTCTCTGTAAAAAAATAAGTCATAGTTACCAATTACCTAGTTCGGTCGTATCAGTGGAAAAAAATCGAAAATTCGTTAATACGGTATGGGATTTTCAGGCTCTGGTTCTATTATTTTATTAATTCATACTTCGAACTGCTTGCTTGTTTGTGATTCTAAGCAACGAGGGCTCAGCAGGGGGCGCTCTAGAACAACTTATGAATCTCCTTTGATCTGCAATTCAATTCAATGCAATGCAATTCGCACTTCCAATACCATCTTCATCTGCAATGCAATTCAATGCAATAAACCATAAAGATACTTTTTCTTGATTAGTCGTTCCTTGTCACTCATCAAGATACTTTTTCTTGATTAGTCGTTCCTTGTCACTCATCTCTCGGAGAATGCCCAGTCTTGGCTCCCAAAAGCGTAGCAAGAGCGTCCATATTTATTGATCTGCCCATATAACTCTGAATTACTCTCAATTTTTTTACATCCAGACAACAAAATACAACAAAGCCAAATGAGGAAAACTATATCCAAATGTTTATCATCTGTGAAGTTTAGTGGCTAATATAATGATCACATAATGAACCAAGGCCAAATGAGGAAAACTATATCCAAATGTTTATCATCTGTGAAGTTTAGTGGCTAATATAATGATCACATAATGAACCAAGTATTCATGTAGAATGATAGTGTAACATATGGATTTTCCCCTATAACAAATTTTCCAGTTTCATGCACTACACACTAAGACAATGACCACATAATTAATCAAATATTCATTCATGGGAATGATATCTACTCGAAGGAAGTTGCCATTGTCATAAATATGTAACTCTACTAACATAGGTTGTGTTATCAGAGACTGTTAAAGAATGCTATGCGAAAGAAAGCTTCCTGCTACACCTAACACCTAACCTTTAGGCACCCAACATCTTACACCTAACTTCTATGCTAAGAGGTACAAATTTAAAAATAGAAAATAGGGATATTTCATTGCCTAAACTAGAAATAGTACCATCACATAGATGAAAATCACAACCCAAAATGGCCCAGCCACAAGGTACCACGCACTGACATGGGCATGAAAATCACAACCCAAAATGGATTTTTTGAAGGTTTTTCTTTTGGATTTTTTTGGTCTAATTTCTTTAAAATCCGGCAAGAATTTATTGAAAACAGAAATTTGATGGGTAACTTGCACAATTGAATTGTTCTAGGGTTTTTTTAGGGTGCTGAATCTATATTTACAGTAAAAAAACTAGTTTAAATAACATAAATCAAGATTTTACCTTAATTTTTTTCACCGGATTCCGACACCAAAAACTCCAAAAAATCGCACTAAAAACTACTCCCATAACAACATGCCAAAAGTAAGACTCATTGACATGGGCATGAAAATCACAACCCAAAATGGCCCATAACAACATGCCAAAATCAGCCACAAGGTACGACGCACTGACATGGGCATATCGACATGCCAAAACCACCTGAGATGTGAAGGATAGAATGACATCAACTAGGAAATTTGTACGAGAAATACCCTGTTTGACAATGAGATGTTGAGAAAAATGACAAGTTTCCATGTGCACTGGAATCTAATAAGAAAAGTTACAAATATAATCAAAATTTAATCCTTCAAATACAACACAAAACACAAAGGAAAACTCGACCCAAAACAGAGGAGAAAGAACCAGCATTAACACACAAGATCAAATGTCATGACCTTCATTACTCACACAAAATCCAAATTTACAACCTGTGAATACTTGATCAAATCACACGGCATGCATCTAGTCCACAGAGTTCCATTTCGACTGTATTTAAGCACACGATCAAATCTCATGTCCTTTTAGCCTGGCATAAAATCATGCTCTAAAAAACACATGAAGTTCAAGAGAAATGTTAACACTGCATAAATAAAAGCTAAGCAATTGGTGACAGGTAAACTTTAAAGCGTTGTCACTAATAGTAAATGTAGCCGAAGGAACGATGCTTGGAATCTCGGTAACATACTTCAAAACCTTGAGCTTCTTACCGGGATCTCCCCTCACAACCTTTGGGCCCTTTTCCCTGGTAAGAGATGCGAAAGAAGCATTGGGTACATAAAATGATGTTCATTCTCGGTGTTCAAGCTTTGGGCCCTTTTCCCTGGTAACTAATCTTCGTAGCAAATTCATTCTCGGTGTTCAAGAATGTAGGTGTTCAAGAATGTAGCAGCACTCAGAACAATTCCATAGAAAGCATGATTAATAGTATATGCCTCTTTGACTCTTGTCCAGTTAGCATAGTGTCCAAAATATGATAAAATATTTAAATCTTATTAAATAATTGAAAACCTTATGGGTCCGAATTACAGACTCATGAGAACCTATTATTTCATTACATTATGTTATTCTGGCTACTACTGTGTAGATTTAGTACTTTGTATTTAAGATGTAATGGTTAATTAAAATCAATGCTTGCTATTTGATTGTATTGTTATTCTTCTTCTTTTTATCACATCCAAACAATTTCATCTTCAAATTTCCTTACAACTATTTCTTTAACTACTTTGTCATAGAGCCAGGTAATTATGTTTTTATTATTGGCAAACAAAACAAAAAAAATACAAATAGAGAGACAAAGAAGACTACATATTATATAGAAATTTTCAAAATGTCTTTTTATGACACATGATGATTGAATATTCAGTGTATTTCCTTCTATTTGCATTGTAAAGCATTGTTGCATTGGACAACTTGCCATATTGTCTCAATAGACTTTATGGAAATGAAAAATACTTTTTCATTAAATGATTCAAATGTGTAGGAAATTGATCACAAGTTATCTAGATTCAATTTATATAGATTGGAGCATTTCTTTTATCATCCTGGAGACTATCTATTTGAATCATTTGTTGTTCTTCTTCACTTTCTCTATACTTCAACTGAAATAAGATAAGGAATTGTAAATCACTTCTGACATTTCTTGTGTTGCCAACATGATGTTGCTTTTCATTCATTGCATACTGAATTGATTCCTAAGTATCTTCAAGACCTTCACCATTTTAATGATGTTCAAACATACTTGGAAGGATTGTCTACACCTTCCTTTGTTTGTGCTTCATCTACAATTAGCTTATGAGGAGATGTATTTTGTATCAAATGGTTCTCTAAATGGTTGTCAATTCCAATCATTCTTTGGCTATTCACAAATGTGAAAGCATACCTTCACTTCAATCAAGACACTTATAGCTATCAGTATAATATTTTGCTACATAACCATAACCCTATATGTGGCCATTTTGAACCACTCTTGTTGCATCGCACAATAGACATTATAGCTCTAATTTCTCCATGTATTTTTCCATACCAATGCCCATCTAGACAATCTGACATGTTGTCCATTGAAAAAATCCTATTGTAGCAAGGCTTCTTGATGTATGATCACATTTTCAATGATTGTCATGTCTCTTTGTTCAAATCTATTTGTACACTTGCACCATGGTTTTATATGTTTTTTATGAGAAAAATGATTACACAAACCTTTTAAAACTATTTCATTTGTAATGATATAAGAGCTATTAAATTCTTACAAGAACATATGCATTCGAGAACCATTGAGAAAGAAAAATGTATCAAATATTGGCAAGGTTATATTATTAACTTATCAATGACATATGCATATGGACATATAGAAGGAAAAGGTTGTGAAATCCAATGGATATGTGAAATACTTGATGTTAACATATACATATGGAATGCAGAAACATAATATATTTCTTTGATACTCTATTCATCAAACACTTCATCCAAAGTATTGTACCTTATGCATCTATCAATGTCCACATCACTTGCACATTTCCATGCATTTTTGCAAATTAATAGTTTTGATAATGTCAACCATAATGAAACATACAAGCAATGTTCCAATCAATTTCGGGAAGAAAAACCCACAATTTGATGACAGGTGTGCCTTCTAGACATCTTTTTGACAAAGAATCTATTTATACATTTATTATATTATATTATTTTTATATAGTATATTAATTACATGTTATTATACAATTTAAATAATATAAATTTTAATTAATAACATATAATATAATTAAAAAATTAAAAAATTATATTTATATTTTATTTTAAGTTATTTAAGTACAAAGGACAAATGCATTAGTTGTTCAATGATAACGATTTTTCTTGAAAAGCTCATTCTTATTTATAGACACATCAATACAATTTTTTTTATTAATTTTATTTTGGTACAACTTTTGAATTGGATTTAACTATTGTTACATGGATTGTGGTGCAAAAAGTGAATTGCAAATTCATAAATATTATTTTATAGGTTTAGCTATTATTTTATTATTTCCTTAGGAGGCCCACTTTAGACCTCAAAATTCCCCTAATGGTACTTTGTAAAAGACATGTGACCCATTGAAAAAATCACATTATCAAGTTTTCACAATTGCATGCCTACAATAGAAGTCAAACCCATCAAAATGAATGAGAAAATTCGTAAATCTTGTAAAAATGCAATTCTAAGTGAAAATTTGCATGCATTTTGATCACCAGTACATATTCTTCTAAATCAGAAATTGATATTTGTTGCACATTTGACACATTTATAGGAAAGATTAGTGGCACCAAGAATGGATTTTGCACAAATAAGATAGGTTTGTCACAAAATATCGCAAATTGGATTAACAGGCACAATTATAAATTTTCTTTCCAATTTGGATAGAGTTCAAACAACTCTACCTAGAAATGTCTTTGAATGCATGAAGATTCCAATTATGATAAAGCAAAAAATGGAGTACATTAATGCTTATTTATGAAAACATTCAGCCCAAAAAAGCGATAATTGCTTTACATGACTTGTGCAACACCACTCTGTACAAAAATGAGTAGATATTAATCAACGATAAAAGGAAAAAAACTTTAATCAAAGTATACAAGACATGAGAACAATAATCCACCAATCGATCAACTAGATTCACCAAATGTCGATGATGATTTAGAACCATAAACTAAAACACTTGTACATGGCTACTCAGAAGTCCCACCTAATCCATGGTCTTAATACAAGAATAATACAAATTTCACCTTATGAAGGATTCCAACCTCTAGGAATTTTCCACGACAAAGTATCTAAATAACTTAACTTCCCAATGTTGTTTTATGGATTAAGTCAACCTACTGATGTTATCAATTGCTTCTCCTATCAACAAATTTCATAATGGGAACTGTTGCACCTGTATGGTGGCTTCTCAACATACATTATGTATATGTTTTTTAAATCAATCCATATATTGATAAACTAGATCTCTAGCTCAACCTAGATTTCCATTCGCAAGGGAGAGCTAAAAGGACAAAAACTACTTGCTAAAGATGTCAAAAATCAAAACAATCTTCAAAGACTATTGCAATTGCAAATTGCATATCAATGTTTAAAAATCATTTGCATATCTCTTGATTACCTTGAGTTCATATGAAAAGACATCTTTGCAATGATATGACAACTTGGCCCACCAACCTTCTTTGTCACATTCACTAGTGTTGAGCATCCTGGGGATCCATTGACAAATGCATTAAAAAATCAAATATATGGCTTTGTAGCAAATCACAATAACCACTTTATTAATCAATGCATTGAAACATAAATCATACATCATCTAGTCATTTTTAGTCGATATTACAGACATATATTATTGTCACTATGCCTTGATTACAAAAAACAATGAGTTATTTGGTTAGGTGCAAGATTATTTTTTATCACGGACTTCCAAAGCCTAGGAAGAGAGCATGACCATGGATTTATTCAATTCAAGATGTACCAACACATCAACATACCTGTTGGCTGGAATCAACACTTGGACTCCAGCAAGTGCCTGAACAGACACATCTTAAACTCTAAGGCAATTTTAATGTTTTGTTTTGTGGGATTGGAAGATGGTATAAACTCTGATTCACTGAAGAGAGATTTCGGTCAAATCCATAGTTATACTAAAGAGGGTATTGGAATCATGTGGTAGCAATGTGCGAGTTTGTAGTCTATGAGGAGAGGAAATTGTGAGATGAGAGAAGAATCAGTAGGTCTGTCAAATATAAATCTACTTCATTTAGTAGAAATTCACAAAAGTAGTTTGACAATATTCCATTGAGAGAAAGCTATTTCTAGTATGACAAGATTCTCACTGAAATATCATGAAGGATAACTATCATGAGTGATGCTCTTCCACTGTTATAACATATATTTTATCAGGAATGCCCACTGTGTGACACTAGCAAGAACTGATAAATCACATAACATGCTTAAGAGACTAACAAAAACACATAACAATATGATGATTTGAAAACTAGAACTAGAAGAAAGGAGATATGGAAACAAAAGTACAGTAAGCAATACACACATAAAATTGGTAATAAGTGCTCAGTAGTATCATTCCATTTCATTTTGATGCAGACTAACCGCAGAAATATCAGAGTATTCGCGGAACTATAGAGTTTACACTCTACACAACCTTATTACTGTAGCGGGTTTGAATTAACCTTGGGGTTCATTAAACATACATACATACATATGCGCAATCAACAACATAATTATAAACAACACAGATAACCCAAAACAATTTGCATCGCATGGAATCTCTTACCGAAGAGCCCCACAAAAAGTCTGACCAATCACCGGCGATCGCATATCACAAAATTTACAGCTTAGCTTTAATGCTTAAACATTAATCCATGCGAATTGCGAAACTGTGTTGAGCTGACACGTGTCCTCTTCCTTTTTTCATTGCAAATAAAATATTTTACTTTGTGATGGCTTAACACTTATTCCCTACATCTTGCGAAGCGCAAAATCGATTTCCCCGCGTTGTGATCTCCACTGTTGAATTAATCTCAGATCTGACGATCCTCGTTGTCTCTCCACTCCTCACTTTACATCACTTGTAAAACTACTTAACTTGCAACTTTTAAAATTTAAACTCATTTCTCTGCGATGTGTGATGGTTTCTAATTTTCGATGAGATCTCTCCCGTTTCAGATCTACGATCCTCGTCGCACCTGATATTCGATTGTTCTTTCACTGTTTAACTTATTGTGATTTAACATAGTTTTGAACCAATAATTGAATAGAGAGCTCGATCGACACAAAACACTTGAAAATTATTAAATAAGGAATTTACAAAGCCAAGCCCTTGATCAGTTGGTTAATACAATTTTTATGCTCTCTCTGCTCTCACCTCTCACACACCTATTTCACGTTGTCTCACTTTTTCCTACACTCTACCCTCTCTCACACCTATCTCACACATTTATATAAAATTCTGAAGCAGTCCTTCTTGCTTAAAATAGATTTATGTTGAACCACTCCAATAAATAAATGCTACCCTATTTATAATCTCATTTCCTACTTGGCTCAGTATCCTCGCAGGGAGTAACCAATTTCTATTTGTATACCTAATTAATTTAATAAACCCAAACAAAATAATTTCTCTCATTTAAAACTAAATAAAATATTAATGGCCAATGTTTATCCACCTCATGGTTATCCACAACATGTGAACATCAAATCACATTGCTGGCTAAGTCCGGATG
Source organism: Pinus albicaulis (assembly GCA_034641835.2). Taxonomy (NCBI): domain Eukaryota; kingdom Viridiplantae; phylum Streptophyta; class Pinopsida; order Pinales; family Pinaceae; genus Pinus; species Pinus albicaulis. The sequence goes on from CM076575.1 coordinate 1,237,564,222, forward strand.
CCCCTGCATCACATTCACAAAAAATATTATAGATCATATAAGTCAAAATTCTATAACCACCAACCAACCCTAACTTCCTATGATTTTGGCATATATATAGAAAATATGATACTGTCATCTTCCACAGAAAAAGGTAAATTTGATTCAAAAGTCATTACAACCTCGTGTAAGAGGTGAGGCTTATCCCTTAATCTTAATTACAAAGTGCTACATTAAAAACAAGATAAAAATCATAAAGGCATCATGAAGATTGTCACTCCGAAATGTTTTTGTGAAGTGGTAGCTTTTTCGAAGACCACCCTTCTGTTTTAGTGCAACCAATCTTCAACAAAAAGTACAAAAATAATGGGAATGACATGTGGCTGTTGTTGGGCCATGAATACGACCACTTTTTAACACTTATTTCATCAATTTTTACTCTTCTTTATCATATCATTTATTATAATTTATCATATAAATCCATTTTATAATGATTTATTCTCTTATGGATGAATATTATTTCTTCTCCTTTATTTTTAATAAATTGATGATTATTATGCATGATTTTATCAATGATGGTTTATTAATATATTTTGTAATATCACTCACCATTTTAGCCTCCAAGATGTTTGCCAGATTGAAGATTTTATCTCCAAATCATCAACAAATATTCCAACTCAGAAATTCGTTGGAATAAGAAGTGACAGTTTTGTGGTTATGATTATGGGCAAATGAAGAAGAATCTGGAAAATCCGGAACATGGGTTTTGTTCAGAACGGGCCCAATTAACTTTTTCAAAGAATGGTTTGCCCAAATTCGGCCTGTATTGAGAGAAACATATAGTTATTTGAGCATGATTTTCTAAGATTTGTTATTGTGGCCGTCCTCCAAATCTCAGCTACAAAGCCAAATTCGCCTTGCTCTTGTTGAAATATTGTTGAAAATGTATTTTCTGGATGATAAAGTTGTTGGGAATAATCAAATATTGTTATGGGAGATCATATTTGCTATTTAATTTCTCTTCCTTTTGATTATAAAAGGAGAGCATGTATTGTGTATTGGAGAACAATGGATGATTATTGAATTCCCTTTGTAACACTATAATTCCTTGACTCTTGTGAGAAAAGAGCAACTGATGTAAAAACTATTCATGTTTGATTAATACAAAGAGGCGTTCTCGTTCCATTTCTCAAGCTTTGTAGTAGCCCAATGGCATTTCACCGGCGGTTGAGGGCCCGGCCCATGTGGAGTGATCCGTTGTTTGTATTTATATTCTTTTATTTTCGTTGTGTGACAATTGCATTTAGATTCATTACGATTACGAAGTTATTTGATTGATGTTGGATTGAATTCAGATTTGATGTATACGTTAATGAATTGCACTGTTATTCTACTTTAGCAAGAATCTTATTTCTTATCTTATTCATCTTGCTATCTTTTATAAAGCATTGTTGTTCCATTGATTTATGATTCATTCCAATGAACTGTTTCATAGTCTTGGCTGTCGACAGGATTGGAGTATTGACATTAGTTGTTTGATTGCGTTAGAATTAGAATTTTTGTTCCATTTCTTTTTATTGTTTATTTTTAATTCATAGCTTCAGATTAGCAAATAGATGAGTTACATAGGAATTACAAGTTGTTGTTCCTTTCCAGATTTTGTTCCTTTCAGTTATTTTCATCAGCACGAAGATTGAGTTTTCTTTCATTTCGATTGCTCTAAGATCACCAACTGTAGAGGACACTGGTTATTGCTTCCAAGCTCCCAGATTGGTTATCTTGCATCGATTTCTAAGGAAAGGAGTTATTGCTACTGTATCCCTGATCGATGTTTTGCATATTGGTTTAATTAAGGTTTCAGAGCATTTCCATTTATGTTACTGTAATTAGATTTCTCTTCCAAGCATCCATTTACTTTTGTATTTAAAACACTGTACTACATATTGAAGAGCATTACTCTTGGATAAATTGCTGCCTCAGACAAAGTACACTCTTGAAATAAAATGTCGCTCCCAGATTGATAATTAATGTGAGATAAATAGGTGTTAAAAAGATACCTTTTATACCTCAACATTTTGGCACTGTTGCAAGGGAGAGTGTATGCTATTTAGAAGGAGTGATGCACATTTAACCTTTTTTTTGCTTGGGAAGAATTGGGTTTTAAAGACGGAAGGTAAGAACCTTCATACCGAGCAAGGAACATACTTGCTCACTGCCCGCTTCACAACAAAATTGGGTAAATTTTATTTCTTTAGGTAGGAATGAAAGCTTGTTCTTTTGAATGACTAGAAAATCTAAACAAAAAAAAATTCCTCCCAAACCTGAAAAACCTAAGGGACTGGTGACCCTTGGGAGAAGGACCTTTATTGACAAAATTCTTAAGAAAACTGAATCTCAGACATCAGTAGGACCTAGGAAAGTTATTTCTAGAAAACCTACTACTTCCCTTCAGGCCACAGAGTCACCATCTGTAGCCTTTGCTGAGGTACATATCCAAACAGAAGAGACTGAGCAAGATTTCCAAGAAATTGAGAATTCTTGCCCATTTTTTTTACAAGAAGGGAAGTTGGCCTCTCATACCCTACTATTTATCAACATGCATTTTCCAAATCTAGGTATGTACACACTAGAGACCTTATTTTGGAAATGGCTCCACTGGGAATACTCTTATATATAAGCATATTCGATTTTCAAAGAAGAGTAGATTAGTAGAGAAAATAAAATAAATAAGGAAATAAACACATTTTTTTATTATTTTATTTTTGTAAAAATAGTTGTTTTTTTGTTGCAACACGCTGTGAAAATCAATATTGATGATAAATATTCTAATTTATTTGTGTATGTAGATGAATTATATTGCAAATAATAATTCTACAAACACTTATATTCATTTTTATCATCAATATGGAAAAAATTGCTTGAATATCATTTTTTTGGCTTGCAGGGCTTGATGAAATTCCAGAAAACAAAGTTGGAACAGTCATGTTTTGGGGGAACAAAAGTGAATATTTTTAAAACTTGTTTCTATCCTAAGTAGCCCTTGATGTCTACTTTCTAACCCAATTTGAATCACTCAATTTTGATTTGAAACGAAAAAGTTAGAACCAAAACATTGACAAGGTGTCTAGTAGGCAGCTCAACAAAAGAGTTGGGACAGTCAGTTTTTGGAGGCCTAAATGACTATATTTTTAAAACCTGTTTCTATGGTAGATTTATCTATGAATCTAGTTTTCAACGCAATTTTAATCACTCAATTTATATATCGTACGAGGAATTTATGACCAAAATATTGACTGCCTATCATAAATCAGCACTCTTGAAACTCTATTTTCTCGGATGTTCCTTAACGTATTTGACCCATCAATTTTTCTTGTCTTTAAAACTTGTTTCTATTGTAGATTAATAAATGAATCTAATTTAATCTCCAATTTGAATTGCTTCAATCCACCATCAAACAAATAATTTATGCTTGAAATATCAACTGTTGGTCTAAGCTAGAAAATCGAAAATAACTCTATTATGCAGATTGTTCTCAGAAGATTTAACATACCATTACATTGAATTTTTAAAACATGTTTCTATTGGAGATAAATATTTGAATTAGCTCTCATTTGGCTTTGTAATCACTCGAATCGGACGAAAAAAAAAGAAATTATGATTGAAACACTGTTGGTTAGCGTGATTGGCCATTGCTCTCCCGTAGGTAATAAATTAATTTTACTTTGTCCGTGGATTTGTTCTACAGAGTAACTACTTGTTAGTGTTTTGCATAATTCTTGGATTAAGGGAGCCTGTACACCTCTCTTTCTTCATGATTTAATGTTTTATTGCTGGTAGAGGCTCATTTTTTTGCAGGTCTTACGAGAACAAAGAAGGTCAATTTATGGACGAGTGATTCTTGAAATAAATTTTAGTAAAACAAGAGCATTTCATCCAGTTCATTACCTAACAGATTTATAACAAGAAGAAATGAAAAATTGGTTCCCATTTCAAGATTCATGTTACTGCTGCCAAAACATTTTTTAAAGAGATAATTTTTTTCCCATTAATAAATTGATATTCATTTAGGAAATAACAACATAGCTGTTGTAACTTAATAAAGTGTCGTTTCTTTTCTGATTTCTTTTATGTTTTTGTATTTTAGGTGTTGATCCCTTCAAATTGCAATTTGTGCTCCAGTGGTAGTTGAACAATAAGTACCCCACCATGCAAGTTTCAATCACAGAAGGAAATTATTCGGTAGCACCAATTCTGTAAAAAATAAATTAAAAAAAAAAAATAATAATAATTTTATTTTTTCTTGAAACATGTACATAAAGTTTGTTTTCTTTTACTTTGCTTGTTTTTTTGTAAAGAATTTTCTTTCTTGAACCATTCTTACTTTACTTGTGAATTTTTGTTGTTCCTTCTTTCGAAAGGAACAATAGTTTTGTTGTGAATGTTTTTGATGTTCCTTTCTAAAGGAACAACACTTTTGTTGTTCCTTTCGAAAGGAACAGCAATATTGTTGTGAGCGTTTTTGCTGTTCCTTTCAAAAGAAACATCCTTTCGAAAGGAACAACAATATTTTCGCAGATTGTTTTTACTGTTCATTTCCAAAAGAACAACACTTTTTGAGTGCATTTTTCTTGTTTGTGAACAACTTTTTGAGGATTTTTTTTGAATTTTTTATAACTTTTTGAAAGACAAACATACAATTTATGGAAGGATACACAATCATACAAATTAGAGCTTACAATAATCAGCAAATCAAAAGAAGTCGTCATTTTTAAGAAATTTGTTTAGTAATGATAAGAAAAAAGAAAAATGGACATAATCAATAACATGATCTTGTTGTCTTACTACCACTAAATTCATATGATCAATTATATTTATCATGTTGGTTTTTCCCATATTTTATAACTTTCTTTGATTTTTACTTATGGAGTAAGAACGAGGGCATATTCTTTTCTATTGAGCTGTTCAGACTTCTTTCACCATCCCTACTCTTAAGGAGTGTTGAGCCATCCTTTATGAATAAGTAGGAAATTGCTATATGAAAAGAAAAATATTTACATATTTCATTAATAATTTTATAATTTGGCAAATGGAGGATAGGGGGTCTCATCAAGAACCGGCCTACCATGTTCATAAGGAAGCAAGTGAAGTGACATTCCCATTATGGCCACCAAACCAAGGATATGGTCCAATGGACAATTGAAAAAATTAAGAAGTCCTTGGAACAGGAGGTCTCTTCACGAGCCGACCTGCCCACTTTTCACTTCTTCCCAGTGAATGGCATTGTGATTTATTTGTTCACCAAGCTAGCACAATGGCCTCCATTATGACAATTAACAAGCACTTCCTCAGCATAAATAAAGGACAATGGTTCCAAGGGTGAGAGAGCAACTATGTCAAGGTTATGGACACCTGTGGGCAGCAGAGCTTTGTTGATGGTATTAGAGTCACATTTATACACATCAATAGTAATATTAAACCCTTTTTCCTATATCTCTATTTAAATATCAGATGAAAGTATGAATCCTTAACCTTTGATTTTGAACCTATTATACATGAAAATCATCATAAATCGATCACATTAGTTTAAGTGGGTAATAAACGCATTTGTACTTATGTTTATCTTAAACTTTCCCTTCTCCTTATCCTTGAATCATTACAAAACGCTTCTATATCTATTTACGATTTATCACATGCATGGATTTCAGTAAATGCTATAATTTCATTGATTGTATCATAAGTATGTATGTCTTTCCATGCTGTACAATTGTTGTGCAATACGTTGTTCTTCTCTTTTGCTGATTTGCCACAATATTGATACTACATTTTTACAGAATTTTTTTTCTACTAGAACTTTTTTGCATGCATCTTATTTGTTGCCATTCCAAACTAAAACTGCGGATTCAAGAAAATTGCATACATAATTGTGATTTTTTTACAGGAGAACAACGAGTATGGGCGAAAATTCTATTCACAGCACGATCACACTATTGCAATTAACAGTGAAGGCTCGTGAACACGCACAATTATTTAGACATGATGTGCTTGCATGGCTTCCACCTTTTTGCATCTATTTCAGTATCCTCTCAGCCTACATCAGCTTCAACAAAGGCCAATCCCTACATGTCATTCCACATTTTTTCGGAGGTAACACTTGAGGTAAAATAGCATAATTTTCTGATTTATTATGAATTTAGGAGAATTTCATGGAAATTCATTGAGCATTATTTATCATCATTCATTCCACATCTTTACCACTTTCCATTTTTTAGACACGTCTCATTTTTCAATTTGGGGGAGTGTTGATTTCTTTCATTTATTTCTTGTGACCATGTCAGTAATATTCTTTATCATCCATGGATATTCTTATTCATCCTCAACACCTCCCTTATTCCATGTTGTTTTACACCAAACATCGATTTCAACAGGTTGTAGCAACCACCTCTCTTTGTTTTCTAGAATTGCATGAGGACATGCTATTTCTTCAGTTTGGGGGGGGACCATACATGTATTTATGCTTTCCACTCTCTTTCCTTACTTAATGAGACACTTACTTAGACAGAAAGTAATTGATTTTGTATATACCTGCAAACCATGAACCCATTTTGTGATTGATAAAAGAGTGGGCATCATTAAAATACACATGTCCTTATATAATTTCACACTAAATTAGTTCATAAATTTCAAACATATATCTATCACCTACAACCATTTATGAGTATCTCACATCCTGCATCAAAACCATCCCATTTTGAGAAATGATTAATGAGGGAGCTATATATATACGCAGAACAATAATATTTTTTCTGAACTTCATATACATATAGTTGAACGTTAACTATAAAAATTGTTATGCCTTTATCAAGATTGCTAAAATTGAATATTCATTATTTGAGGAAACATGCATTTGTTCCATCAATTTCATGGGTTGGGATGAACAATTTTCTTTACTTGGTTAACACATGGGTTTTGTTGTAAAATCTCTTTCGGTAATAATCACATATAATGGAACGTTGTCGACGCGTTTCGAACCAACCAGTGTGGTTCATCATCAGGACTAGGTCCTGATGATGAACCACGCGGGGTGAACCAGCAACGTCGATAACGATTCCATTATATGTGATTATTACCGAGAAGATTTTACAATTTTATATGGATCACAGAAGCATAGATTCTAAAAACATGGGTTTTGTCTTTGGATTGCATGAGGACATGCAATATATTAAGTTTTGGATTGCATGAGGGCATGCAATATATTTAGTTTGGGGGTATGTTGGGCCATGAATACGACCACTTTTTAACACTCATTTCATCCATTTTTACTCGTCTTTATCATATCATTTATTATAATTTATCATATAAATCCATTTTATAATGATTTATGCTCTTATGGATGAATATTATTTCTTCTCCTTTATTTTTAATAAATTGATGATTATTATGCATGATTTTATCAATGATGGTTTATTAATATATTTTGTAATATCACTCACCATTTTAGCCTCCAAGATATTTTCCAGATTGAAGATTTGATCTCCAAATCATCATCAAATATTCCAACTCAGAAATTCGCTGGAATAAGAAGTGATAGTTTTGCGGTTAATATTCTGGGCAAATGAACAATAATTTGGAAAATATGGAACATGGGTTTTGTCCAGAACGGGCCCAATTAACTTTAGTAAAGAACGGTTTGCCCAACTTCGGTCTGTATTGAGATAAGTGCAGGGTTCTTTGAGCACAATTTTCTCATATTTTTTGTTGTGGCCGTCCTCCAAATCTCAGCTGCAAAGCCAAATTAGCCTTGCTCTTGTTGAAAGATTGTTGAAAATGTATTTTCTGGATGATCAAGTTGTTGGGAACAATCCAATATTGTTATGGGAGATCATATTTTCTATTTAATTTCTCTTCCTTATGATTATAAAAGGAGAACATGTATTGTGTATTGGAGAACAATGGATGATTATTGAATTCCTTTTGTAACACTGTAATTCCTAGACTCTTGTGATCAAAGAGCAACTAATGTAAAAGCTATTCATGTTTGATTAATACAAAGAGGCGTTCTCGTTCCATTTCTCAAGCTTTGTGGTGTGATGGCATTTGCAGCGATTTGAGGGCACGACCACAATTGGGTGATCAGGTTGTTTGTATTTATATTCTTTTATTTTCGTTGTGTAATAATTGCATTTTAGATTCATTACGATTACGAAATTATTTGATTCTTTATTGGATTGATTTCGATTTGATGTATACGTTAATGAATTGCCTTTGTTATTTTTACTTTAAACGAGAATCTTATTTCTTATCTTATTCATCTTCTTTATCTTTTATAAAGCATTGTTGTTCCATTGATTTATGATTCATTCCAATGAACTGTTTCATAGTCTTGGCTGTCGACAGGATTGGAGTATTGAGATTAGTTTCCTAATTGCGTTAGAATTAGAATTGCTGTTCATATTGTTGTTCCATTTCTGTTTATTGTTTATTTCTAATTCATAGCTTCAGATTAGAAAATAGATGAGTTACATAGGAATTAAAAGCTGTTGTTCCTTTCCAGATTTTGTTCCTTTCAGTTATTTTCATTAGCACGAAGATTGAGTTTGCTTTCATTTCGATTGCTCTAAGATCACCAACTGTAGAGGACACTGGTTATTGCTTCCAAGTTCCCAGATTGGTTATCTTGCATCGATTTCTAAGGGAAGGAGTTATTGCTACTATATCCCTGATCGATGTTTTGCAGATTGGTTTAATTAAGGTTTCAGAGCATTTCCATTTATGTTACTGTAATTAGATTTCTCTTCCAAGCATCCATTTAATTTTGTATTTGAAACACTGTACTACATATTGAAGAGCATTACTCTTGGATAAATTACTGCCTCAGACAGAGTACACTCTTGAAATAAAAAGTCACTCCCGGATTGATAATTAATGTGAGATAAATAGGTGTTAAAAAGATACCTTTTATACCTCAACAACTGTCTCCTTCAAAACAGAAACATGATATTTCGGAGAAGGTTGGATATAAGACACCTGGTAGCATCCATTGCAACTGAATAACCTCTCCTCTTTATCTATTTAATGTCACCATCATGATTCAAAACAAAAAGTAACCAATTTCCATCACATGTTGATATTTCAAAATAATTTCTACTTTCGCAGAAAAGATAGCAATAATTGGAAAACATGGAACATTTACCGAAAAGTTTCCTCCAAGTCAGCCTTGTTCTTTATTCATCAAAGGTCCAAAATAGAACAAAGATTCTTATGGCTTCTGCTTTAGTCACCCTTTTATTAGACCTCTTTTTCTGTGCTTGACTCTTTGATTGAGCTTTCTTCTTCCTTTCAAATTTGTCTTCTGGGTTATCTTCAATGTTGATAATTTCATCCCCGAGTTTTGGATTGGCAATCAACTTTTTGTTTAGCTTGAGTTTGTTTCTTGGTCTAGTATGAAGTCTTTTGACATAGGGAGTAGGAATGAATTTGGACTTCTTTCCTACATGTATAAATTTACTAGACTCTCTCTCTTCATCTTCTAACTTTGTGTAATCAGGATCACTATTGTCTTCAAATGAGGAATAGGAATGTATCTCATTTTTCTTCCTCTTCTTGATCGAAGAACACATGGAGGATACTAATTTAGCCAAATTAGGCTCTACTACTATGGTAGATCTGTCATTTTCTGGTTGCCTTTCTTGAGAGAAAGAAGAACTTGTGAGAGGGTGGACTCAGTGAGAGATGTGCCAATGTTTGGCTGCACTTGATGAGATGACTCAGGAATCTGGCTTGAAATTTTCATACTAGGGTTGACTTCCATTGGTGAGAAAACAGGCTTAGGTGCAAGAAGACCAGGGTTGACTTCCACTGGTTCTTCTGCCATGAAAAGTTTCTTCTTAGGATGGCTTCGTGAAGAGGAGGCAATTTGTTCTTTATTCTTTGACATAGGCTTCTTAGAAGAATATTGTGAACTATGTGAAACAGGGGCAACACTGGTTTGCTCATGGATGTCTTTCTTCTTTGGCCTCCCTACCTTCCTCTTGGAATTAACACTGCCGAACCCTTCCTCTCTTAAAAACCTATCCCAAGTAATTTTCTTCTTTCTGAGATGATAGACAACTAAAATTTTAATCAACCCTCTGTGATACAAATTATGCAAGGGGTAGTTTGGAATTTTCTGAAGCTTGAGGGACATTTTAAGCAGAGATTTATACAGAAAATAGGGTAGGTTTAGAGGGTTTTCACCTGAGATGTGGGCCAGGAATCTCAACTGATAACGATGAATAGAAGAAAACCTCCCTTCGCATGTGATGTATTTCTACACTGAGGTAATAACATGCTGCCACTCGGCTTTGAAACAAGAAATATAAGCAGTTGAATTCCATTTCATATCGGCATATTCGGGCTTAAGGTAAGAACTTACTTCTTAAGGCAGCGCTTTGCTTTTAAACCAACGTTCATCGGTTGCGGAAGACTGGGTTGCACGGGCTATGATAGCCTCAGAAATGCTGAATGTTTTGCTTCCTAACCTGACCCTTTCGCCATCGAAAGACTCAGCGAAAGCTTGAGCTAGTGCTACGTTCTCCCTAGAAAACTTCTGGAGGAATTTATACCAACCTGTAGATTTGAATTGTGATTTTTCTCTTGCATCCAAAAATCTTGTGTTAGCAAGCTTTGACGTATTTACCTTTCATCCTTTCCCCATTTTTCGACAGCGAAATTGCTTATGAATACAACTGTTGAACTCTAGTTGCAATTCTGGCCACGAAACCTGAGACTGATTGCTTTGAAACTCGAGACAGCTTGCTGGAGGATTAGTTTTTGTTTACTTGTATCATACACAAAAGCCTCAGGTTGAGTTTTCACTGAGCTCTCTTCTCTAATTTCATGCCTGCAATTACGACAAGGGGTAATGACACGTTTTTGAAATGATTCAAAAGCCAATGCCAAGTCATCCCACTAAGCTTTCACGCTTCCTCCTTATCATTACATGTGCTTTCTTTGTGTCATGATTTCTTCCTTGTATAAATCTTAATGCAACACAAAACTACCATTTAACATGCATTACACAAAAAACCATGGTTCTTGGTCCCCACAACCAGTTGACCAATAGGAAGCAATCGCAAATCGATCGCCCATAAATTTAACTTTACACTGATAACGGATAAACCGTAAACTCTAATATTTTCGAAATCGTGCTGGTGCGCTATGCCGACATGTGTCCCTCGCCTCATCGCATCACAAGTCAATTAAAATACCATGCAAAGCATTAAAGATAAACTTTAAGAACTGTGATTTGCGAAATTGCTCTATCTATGCTTTAATCTCCACCATTGATCTGCGGTGAGATCTGACGGTCTTCCTTGCTCACCCTTCACTGCCTCATTGCATCACAAATCACTTAACATACCACGTGATCACCTTAATAGTAAACTTTAAAAACTGTGATCTGCGAAGTCGCTCCATTCGCGTTTTAATCTGCGCCGTCGATTTCTTCCCTTTTGGATCTGCGATTGGATCATGGTCGTCTGCTCATTCTGCACGTGGTTCTAACTTCTTCTCCTTCGCTTCATTCCTTATTTTTATTTCTAGCGAGCTCCCTTTAAAAATTTTCTATTGCTCTTCTCCGGATCTCCCTCTCTGTTGGTCAATCTATTTTCTACAAGCCGCGCTCTGATATTAAAGAAATTTGGTTGCCACGAAGCATTAATTTGCCTGCTTCAAAAAATAATTACCTATTTACCTATAGCCTCTTTACTGAGATAACCAAAATCTTCGTGAAATAGCTGCACTTTTCACTTTGTGGAATATATGACCTCCATTTCTGAAAAATAGTTTCCCTTTAATGTATTACTGTTTTGACAATGAATTTGCAACAAAGGTATTTATTATTCTATACTAGATGACTGAAACTTTATTACCATAGCAATAACTAACCTTCAACAATAACATAAGTAAAAATAGAGATTTTAACTTATTTTAGGACTCTAAAACACTATGACACCTATTCACTTTAAAAATACCTTCATGTTGGGACTCTTTTAACTTTTATTGGAAATGACTAAAACTTTGGGCATGGACTAGGACCTAATAAAAAATTTAAAACAACAATACAATGGCGATTACACCATTAAAATTTTTAGTGCTAAAAATGGCTCCTATTGGGGATGAATTCCTCCCTGTGAGGCTTCAAGGACTATAGACTCAGTGCCTCAAAAACTCTTGAAACTTAGAAGACTTCTTGAAAATAAGGACTAGGATTGACCATTGACATACTGGACTCAAGGCTGACCATATATACCAACATAAGTACCATTGGGCATGGAGTTTATTGACACATCACACAAGATATTTACAATGGAGTGACTCAACTGAATTACTAAATAAAAAAAGTTTTAAGAAAATGACCATTGACTGGGCCTCCAGTCAGCTGATCATCATCTAGATGTTTGAGCAGAAAAGCATTATTCTCCAAAACTTCAGCAATTCTAAATGGCCCAAACCACAGATTATCAAACTTATCATGTTTTCCATGGTCTTCTCTCCTTGCATCCTAACACAGCACCAAATCATTCTCCTGAAAAGACTGCTGATTTTCTCTTTTATAAAAAATAGATTTGACTTTAGCCTAATACTTCTAAACTTTTTCCAGCAATGATTCTCTAATTTGGTGTGCCTCTATCAAATGTAGCATTCTCCTTTGGATTGGGTTTTCATGATCAACTTCATCTTGTAGGAACTTCATCACATGAAGAGCTAATTGCAAAGGCATTACAACATCAGTACCATATACAAGCTGAAATGGAGACATTCCAATTGATTTTTTACCACTTACTCTATCTGCCCATAAAGCATGTATCAGCTGAGTGTCGCAATTCCTCTTATTTTCAGGCATCATTTTCTTAATAATCCTCACCAAAATTTTATTGGATGACTCAGCCAATATATTACCTTGAGGGTAATAAGGTGTGGAATGAGTCAGTTCAATCCCATATTGCTAACAAAATTTTTCATCTTGGTGGACTTAAAGGCCATTGCATTATCAGTTACTAATTTCCATGGACAACCAAATCTTGACATAATATTTTCCAACAAAAAATTGATCATTTCCATATCAATGGCATTCCTGGTTGGTATAGATTTAATCCATTTAGTAAAATAGTCTGTAGCTGTGAAAATCCATCTATGTTGTCCTGATGAAGGTGTATGAATTTCACCGATGAAGTATAGCCCCCACTGCTGGAAAGTAACATATGCTAAAATAGGAATGAGAGGAAATGGTAGCAATTTCTGTTTACCAGCAAATTTCTGACATTTGACACAATTCATGACTTTTGCAAAGACATCAGAGAAAATATTTGGCCAATAATAGCCAACTCTTAAGATTTTGTTTGTAGTGGCTCTCCAATATAAATTCCCTCCACACACTCTTGCATGTATCTCTGTCATAATCTCTTCAAATTTTGCTTCATCTAAACATCTTAACAAGACTTCAACATGATCCTTCTAGTAAATATGGTCTTCCAAAATGCAATACTTCACATCTCTCAATTTAAAAGCTCTTCTTTTAGATATCTCCATTTCAGGTGGACAGTTGAAACTTAACAAGTAAACTATATCCTTGTACCAATCTGAATTAAATATTTCAGGATAATTAGCAATACCTTCTCCATATTCTCCTTCAGCTTCCTCCACATTCAGATTTAAAGCTTTGCAGTTAGATCCAGCCATCAAGTGATCCAAGCTATGACCCTTTATCAATTTAATTAGTTTGATTTCAACATCAAATTCCAGAATCTTGGTCAGCCATCATCCTCTCCTTCCATCTGTATCTAGCTGCAACAACACATATTTAACAATGATATTGGGCACAAAAGAAATTATTTTGAATGCAGCACACAAACTCAAAATTACTTCAAAGCCTTAACTAGTGCATATGCTTGTTTTTCAGTCAAGATGTACTTTAATTCAACATCCCTTAAAGCATGACTGAAAAATGAAATTGGCTGCTCTAAACCTTCCTTATTCTTCTGTAATACGACAGCTGCAATCGTTTCTTTTGAAGCATATGGAAAAATAAAAAAATCCATTTCAAAGTCAGAACTTATTAGAACTAGAGCTTCAGTCAAGGTATATTTAATTGAGGAAAAATAATTCTTTGCTTCATATTGCCACTTAAATTCTGCATCTTTTTTTAGCAAGACATTTATATGTTTGATCAGCTCTGCAAAATTAGGAACAAAACGCCTCAGAAAATTTATTTTCCCTAAAAATAACTACAATTTCTTTTTATTTCTTGGCAAACCAATCTTCCGAATAGATTCTACTCTTCCTAGATCAATACATATGCCACTTTCTGCTACAATATGTCCCAATAACTTACCTTCTTGGACAACAAAAGATGAATTTTTTGGGTTTAAGGAAAAACCAAACTTTCTGCATTCGTCAAAAACTTGTTTCAAATGTTTCAAGTGATCTTCATCAGATTTTGAATATACTGTGATGTCATCCAAATAGATGACCACAACTCTACCCTTTTCTCCCGCAAAGGCAATATCCATTGCCCTTTGAAAGGTTGCGCCTGCATTCATCAGACCAAATGGCATTTTGTTGTACATGAACGTGCCCCATGGTGTGGTAAATGTTGTCTTTTCTATGTCTTACCTGTCAACATAAATCTGATTATAGCCTAAAAAGCCATCAATCATTGACAACCTTTTTGATCCTACAACCTTCTACAAGATATAATCCATCTTGGGCAGTGGATAGTTATATTTCAATGAACGCCAGTTCAGGTTGCGAAAATCAACACAAATCCTGATCTCTCCATTACTTTTCCGAACCAGGACTATATTAGCTACCTAGTTAGAAAACCTTAAAGATAGAATTATCTTTGCTTCCCATAATTTTTTATTTCTTTCTCAATGATTGGGAGCAACATGGGATTGATGTGTTTGATTTTTTGTGCTACAGGCTTTGCATCTATTTTCAAAGGGATCTTGTGCTCCATTATGCTCTTGTCATAAGTTTTCAACTCACTATAAGACCATGCAAAAACATAAGAAAATTCCTTCAGAAGTTTGAGATATTTTGTTCTGGTTTCTAGAGGAAGGAATCAGGACACTTTGACTAATTTTGGCTGATATTATGTACCAATGTTACATTCTATTGTACTCTCTCCATCAACCTTCCTTTTAATCTTGAGAAAAACATCATTATTATCAAAAAATCTTTCTAAGGGAACTAAAACCTTAGAAATAAAGTTAGTTTTCAGATATATAATGTTTTTCCTAGTCATAGTTTTCTTAAAAGGGCAGCTATTTTGGTTTTCGACAATCTCCTGCTCATCATCAATTTGTATGTCTGAAAACTCTTCTACACACTCTAAAAATTTATGAATCTCCATGTCATCCTCAAATACTTTCCAGTGCTTCATGTTATCGGAATTGAAGGTATATTTTTTATTTGAACATCATAGACTGCCTTGACATCTAAAGGAACTTTGAAATTACTAGCAGCAATTGCTAGTGAATCATCAATTTGATTTTCTTCTTTAGTGACAAAATTTATATTAAATGTTGAAAAGTAATGCTCAATCAAATCTCATATTTCATTCCTATAATTCTTCAATTTAGAATTTTTCACTTGGTAATTTCTTCTCACCTTCTTAATCACCAACTCTGAATCACCAAAGGCAACTAGTTGTTCTACTCCCACATGTTTCACTGCCTTCATGCCCAACATAAGTGCTTCATACTCAATAGTGTTGTTAGTGGTAGAAAATTATAGTTTGTATGATATGGTCACCTTCTACTGAGTAGGAGAAATGAGGACTACGCCGGCTCCCAATCCTTCTCTTGAACAGGCTCCATCAAATTACAATTTCTAGATCTGTCCTTCTTCTGAATGTTTCTCATTTGCACCTTGAAAGTGTTGTTTTTCACTTAATTCAAACTGGAAATCATTATCATCAGCAACAAGGTGCATAATTGATGACCCTAGTTCCTTTCCTTCACCATATATGGGATGGTTTTATGGATTGTGCTGATCACTAATGATGTAGGCCATTTGAGTTTCCCTATATAGCCTTCTAAATTCCCCTCCAAATACTGAGATGGTAGCATATGACATGCCCATCTGAAGGGTACCTCCCAATTTCTTAGACCAAGATCTGGAAAGTAACATCCCAAATCTAGAAGGAATGTCAGCAAACCACAATGTCCATCACTAAGCTCTTCATAGGCAACTGGGTAAGGGAAACAACCAAATCCTTAATCACTCCTAGACACTTGACTTTTTTGGAGTCAAAGGTGTAAAGGTCGCGATATTGCTTGATGATCTCTAATCCCAATTCATCCATCACTTTCTTTGGCATAAGATCTTGGGAAGCTCCAGAATCTAACAGACAATTATGTAGAAATTTGTCATGTATGTTAAGTGAAAGGTAAAAAGGCAGTGAATTGTCATCACATGAAAACCTCGATAAATAGTGGGATGCTCATCCTCAAGGTTTACTGAATCAGGAGAGAGAGGAGGCTGTAGCAGACTCTTAAAATACTCTTTATATGCTAGATTTTTCAATAATTTCAGTAGTGGGACTGGAATTTTGATTTTATTCAATTCAGATTTGAAACTGAAATAAATTGGAACTAATTCCTTATTTTATGCAGTAATTTTAACAATTGGGGTATAATTTTGAGGAGGAGAAACCTCATTTACCTTGGCCTTCTGTTTAGGAGCTTGTTTAGCTGAATCTGATTTTTGTTGAGGCTGTTGAACATGACCTTTTGACCTCAAAGGGTAATTTCTATTTTGTTGTTTTTTATCATTCTATGCATAAATTTGAGCATTCATATCATCAGAAAAAACAAATTCTTGATCTATATTCATATTTGTGCAATGTCAAACATGTTGACTATGAATTTTCTCCCACATGGTTTATTTCTTCATTTTCTTCCTCATTTCCTTGTTGTTCTCCTTCAACAAAAATTTTCAAAGGAGCTTGAACATTTTGATCATCAACATTCCTCCTTGGGCGCTGTAGGATTTGCTGAGGCTGAAAAGGCCTCCTAAAGGGAGCCTGATTTCGATTAGCTTCGTTTTTATTGTTTCTAGCATCTGGTTTATTTTCTACCTCTAGTTTTTTCATCGTAGAGGCAAGTTCCTTGATCAAATTGGACATTTGATCGATCTTTTCTTCTGTTGAAAGAGATTTAGAAGAAGAAGGCTTTTCTTCTTTTATCTTCTTTTTGTCTTTTGCTTCCTTTTCTTCCTCCATTTTTAATTTATTAAAAGCCATGAGATTAGACTGCACTCCAATTGTAGCCTCTTGCATACTTGTCAGTGTTTGCATTTTTAGTGCTCAACCAAAAGGAAAACTCAGAATCTAAAGAATTTGAAAAATTTATTATAGTTGTGGTTTTAGTGGGTTTAATCTCTTCAGGAATTTTTCGATAAATATTATTAAGCCTCTTAGTAAAATCACATAAAGACTCATCTTCTTTTTTCTTCAGAGTTCCAAATTTTGTAAGATAATAAACATAGTCTTTCCTATCACCCCAATGCTTCAAAAATATCTCTTCTGATTCATCAATTCCTGCAATTTAATTTGGAGCCAAAATTCTAAACCATTTTTGAGCTTCACCATCCAAGCTCTAAACAAAGAGTCTTGACCAGACATCTTCATGTTCAATATTTTGATTGTCAGCATAACTATAGAAAGCCACTAAATGTTATAAAGAAGAAACTCCTTCTCCTTCCCTAGTGTATTTTGGAAGATATTTCAAGTAATCTCCTTGGGGAAGTGCATACATGTTCTGAGGGAGAAAAAGTGGCGCATATCTCATAGACACTATCTGTTGCATCCTGGTAAGGGCAGGTTGAGCCATATTTTGCTGATGTACAATTGATGTAGCTGTTTGAGAAATAGGAATTAAAATTGGTGAATTCTGATTCTGATTTAGGATAGAAGAAAATTGGGGGTCTTGAGCTGATTTTTTAGGCTTTGGAACTGAGAATAGTGGGTTTTCAAAAAGATGAGAAGAGAATGTCTTGAATTCTCCTTCAGTAGAAGAATCATAATCTTAATCTGTCTCTTAAGGGGATGGAGTTAATTCAGCTTTATTTTGCTGAGCAAGGAAATTGGATAAATTAAAAGTAAGACCTTTAGGTACAGTATCTTCAAGTGGATGAGAGGAAGATGAACTAACAACTGGATTTGGTGAGAAAGGAAAATATTCTTGCTGAGGGGTGACAAGAGACTGGTATTCAGGATGAGTCTGAAGGAAATTTAAAATAGTCTTAAAATCTTCTTCAATAAAAATATCCCTATCAAGGAAAGGTGCAATAGCCAATACTTGTTATAATTCCCCTTCAGTCAGTAAAAACCCTTATGACTTCCTTTCAACACCT